>CM030901.1:5462657-6062657 GCA_018136845.1 Heterotis niloticus
TATATATATATATATATATATTTTTTTTTTTTTTTTTAAAGCACGGGCAACACAGCATACAGACACCACCAAATACATACAGGGATCCTGCTGTTCATCTACTCACACGTTAAGAAACAAACAAAACCAAGTTTATTGCGGGTGTCTGCACTTTGACGAATACCAGTAGGTGCCAAGTTTAGAGAGATGAACTTTGGGTGTCAGCGGTGGAAGAATGTAGAACAATTTTAACTTTTAGTGATTAATATTGTGTGACAGAACGTTCAGCAAAACACAATAGTTGAGTGCCTGAGAAATATGGAACTTTGTGTGTGTGTGTGAGAGAGAGATAGAGAAATAAAGACTAATGTGGGGGAAAAAATTACTGTCTTTTCTAGAAACGTCAGACACTTCCTTCAGCATCAACTTGAAATGTCAGATTTCAAATGTGAATTTGAGCTCAAATTTTTCTGAGAGAAGCAGCACAACGAGTCTTGTTAAAGAGAACATCAACATTCTGGTAAGCCGCTTTTAACTTTTATTATTCCGACATTAATTTTAATTATGGCGGGGAGAAAAAAATAAACATTTATATAAAGTTCAAGGAGTTGAGTTTTTCTTTACATTACATTAAATAAATGTCTTATTAATTATTCTTCCCATGATATCCAGCTAAATCATATTCTCTGCAAACCTGATGGAGCTCGAGTCACGTTTCCACAAGCAGTCTTTATGTAAGTATAGTTTTTTCAAAAAACTTTCTTACTTTAACTATTGCAGATGAATATTTTCACCTGTTCAGATAATTTTCCTTTAGAAAATAAAACCTCACAGAAATACAAAGTATGAGCACAAATAAGATATTAATCAGATGTTAATATATCAATGCTCTGTTTAATTCCAATAGAGCAGTACAGTGGCAAGCAAGTAGCGCTGCTGTCTCAGAGTGCCAAGGCTGTCCAGCTCACTCTATGTACAGTTCCCAGTCAGGCTCTGGACTTCCATGACTTTGACCAGATCAAAAAGTTAAAAATAAGGGATGGATGAATTTATTCCAATATTACTTTTTTCTTCTTTAACAGTAATGAGCCAAGCAAGATCCAAGCAAATGTATTGTACATCTATAAGGACAGAGACATCGCCCACCCAAGCAACTTCCTAACAGAGATCCTGAAAGTTAGCGGTATGTTCACTAAATAATGTTTTACTGAGCTTTTCAAGTTATCCACAGGGCGGTATACAAAATCAGTTTCACGCATGCAGGTATGCAACAAACAAAATTCTTTGATTCTTTCTTGATTCTTGTAGAAAAAAATAAGTGTGGTGAAATTTAGTTGAAAATCAGAAGGAAAAAGGCATGCAGATTAATGCTGGTCATGTAGTGATGTGTTCTGTTATGCTTGAATACAGTTTGTGATGACTGAAAGTTAACCATTAATGTCTCTAACCATTAATTGATGTAACTTTTAGGCCTGACTACTACCACTACCATGCCGACTACCACAACTAAACCCAGCCACACTTTTCCGCTGCTGCCTGCACCCCTGAATGATGTTAGTAGTGCAGTTGGAAGATTCCCAGGTTGGGCTTTGGCCATCATCATACCCTGTGGTATCATCATCATCCTTACTCCTTTGTGGATCCTCCTTTGTGTAAGTGCTACTCTTTCTTGGTCTGTCTTCATTCCAGGTTCCTCACTCACTTATTACTGTTTTGTGTCAGTGTTTTGTGAGAATAACCATCTTCTTCACACTTTTCTTCTCTGTATTTATATAATAGTGCTTGTTTTGTGGCTGCTGTATGCCCATAAGGCAGCGTTGGAGAAGAAGGTCTCTCAATATAAGATACAGAGTGCACGATCAGCTCTTCTAAAAAGGTGAGGTGGATGTTACTGACAGCCATAAAAGTCAAACAGCACTATGGGAAATGTGTTACAAATGGATTGAATTTAACTGAATGTCCTACTGGTCATGTTACAGTGATAAACTTCAGAAATGACCAATAAATGTATCCTCTTCTGTCATTCATTCCTACAGGGCACCATGACCTTCCGAAATCTGAATAGTGAAGATGCTTTCATTTTAAATATATATCCCTTTCAGCATAATAATTCACAACCTGGTATTTCAGGGGATATTAAGAATTAGTATAATTTTCAGTATAAAATATCAATGTAATCATTTGTGTATCCTTGGGATCGGGTTACTGTGGAAAATATATTATTATTCTTTGTTAATGTGAAAGGTGTAAGAAAAATCAGTGAGGTTCTGTTTATCCACTTAGCCTTTATAAACATTTTCTCTTACGTGATTATATTTGCCACGTATGTGTGTATATTATTACATTTAATTGAAATATTATACAATTCTATTACAATTGAAGAATTATCAATCATTGTGTGTCCTATTAATATGTAGTAAGTAATCACTGAAGACAAAATCATTGAAGGAACAAGCACATCACCTGTGTATGCCAAAAATATTTAAAAATGCTGAAATTTAAATTTAAAAATTGTAATATAGATTTGCTAATAACACATTTATATAAATTATTGACAGAAATTTAAACATTGTATATCAGTTTATACATTAACAGTTTAATATTTTGAAATGCAATTGTTCCAGTTGTAATCCAAAAAAATTCAATTAATGTACAATATTCTTGCTTGCACTGTCTTCCTTTAAACAATAAAAATATTTCAAAATTAAAATGTCCATTGTTCTGATTCAAATTTTCAAGAGAAAAACACAAACATTTTACAGCTCATCTGCCCCAATTATAGAGTCAGCAGAAGACCAGAGGTCCTTACTTGAATTTGTTTAGCACATGTATGAATTTTGTCCTGCACAAATGTTCTCACTATTGCTGAAAGGCAACAGTCATTCAGTTATTTAAAAGTGAGAGAACACCTGCCAAGTTGTGGAACATCTCATAGAGTGGTGAAGGAGTAAATCTGGTTTAACTGCATTTATGGCTCTGACTTACCTCAGTGACTTCCGTTCCTCTTTCTCTTCATGCTTCTCTTCTGAACTTACAAATCAAGTCCAAGCATCTCCAAGTTCCAAGTCTCCCTGCCCCATATCTCCAAGTTTTCCTTAATCCACAGCATGTCTGATCCACATTTCATTGTACACACTTTATGTAAGTAAATCTTCGCTCTTGAGTTCATGTCAAGACCTGTCTCTGGGTGGTTGCGGCATCATCTTACAAAATGTAAAGGTTTGTTAAGTTACAGTAGTAATAATATCAAACACATGCAGTTTTTTCTGCAAAATCACAAATGTTATAAACACTTTACAAGGCTTTCCTGGAACATCATGAACAAACAGTTTAACTGGAAAACTAACAAAGCCTGAGAGCTGAATTGGTTTCTTATTTCTCCAAACAAGTAGCAAAGTGTACTTTTTCCTAGCAGTAATGCCAAGTAGGTAATGCACAAAGCAAAAGCATCATTGTGACATAAAAGTAAATGTTTCTTGAAGCTGGAATGGTTTTTTTTGGCTTCATTAACGTACATGTTGTACTCAGACGTAGACACTTTATATTTTTGATGTTTGAAACTTTGCATTCATTATGCAGGTTGTATCCTTAAATGCTATATGGCTACTTTATTTAAGGTCTGTTTAATGTAGTTTTCACTTTAACAGACAGTATGTCAAAAAAAAAGAAAAAAAACAGATCTAAAATGAGAAATTATTTTGGGTATAGGCTGGAGTCACAAAAAAGACATAAGAAGGGCTAGAGAGAGTATTAAGCTCAAACACTGTAATAGTTCACACCCTGGTGCCCTGTTTAGGCAAGGGCATGACCAGTGTTCCAGCTTGTCTCTTTCCCTTTCAAAGTGTTTTTTCACCATTTCCCCCCTATCTTTCATTAACTGTTTTTTCTCTTCTGTCTCTTGGTGTCCCTCTTGCTCCGTTTCCATTTCATGAAACTCCTGCTTTCCAGTGGGTGGAGAAATAGAGAGACTTCCAGGAAGAGAGGATGAGGGTTGAGGGCAGTCGAGCCAGTCTGCAGCCGAGGACCGAGGATATCCTGCATCAGGGGCAGAGCCTGGGTAAGAAAACCTCCAGTACGAATGGCCTTTGAAAAGGTAGATGAAGCCTGGGTAAAAGACAGCGCGAAAGACTGATAAAGCAGGGGCTTACAAAAAAGCAATGACACAATACTGCAAACACGTTCACAGAGGTCTGCCTTACCATCGCTGTCTGTGGTGATGCCATTTACACCTTCTGACACGAGTTGTCTCCAGACTTCACTCTCTTCTCCTTCGCTGTTTCTTTTATTTTTATCTCCCCAAACCACGCCCTTTTCAATATCCCACACTAGTCCCTGCTCTGTCTCTCTTCCTAGAACATTGAGGGGCTGGGGATACCCTTCTTGGAGAGCAAGGTCATTAAATAACCAGTACTGGGAGCCTGGAAAGATTTGGAACACACAGCATTGCATGAATAAATTACCTTGAAGAAAAACAGATTTGTTGTTATGTCAAAAAAATACGAGAAAAAAAATCACCACTGATGAAGACAATTCCATGATCTGAGCTTCTCTCAAAAACCGCCTGGAGACGGGATAGGTTGGGAGGAAGTCCTCCCCACATTCGTCGAATATAGGCTGCCTTCCCTGATACCAGACCACCGCTACTCACCCTCCACATGTTGAGACCTGGGGAAGAGAGACACTGAGTGGGTGCGATGTTCTTAGAAATGGAAATAGATCAATGCAGTATTAACAGGTTTGTGAGGTGAAAAAGTGGCAAACTATACCCTATAGCTGTTTGGTTTCTGGCACTTTGTGACTGCAGTGGAAGGCACCTTACAAACTATTCATTCTTAAAAGCTTTATTTTTTCAGTTCTTTGAAAAAGTGAAAAAAGGAAAATCTTCTTTGTGTCAGCATACTGTATTCTAGCGTATGAAAGGTTGACAGATTTTAAATGTTTATTTGGAATATATTTCTCAAAAACAGGTAGTAGGTTTTTGCATTTATTTAACTTGATGCTTTTTTCCAAGGTGACGTTAGGTCACCACAACAGGTTGTGGGATTCCCTGGGTCTTTCATGTAAAAGTTGGCAGCTCTAAGTACTGTTTCATCTGCTTCTAAGGGCTTCTATAAAGTCACCCATGCATTTAAATATTACAGTTTAGCTAAACTAGGTACTGTACTGGATCAGTGGGCAGCATACTGGATAGAGCTAAAGCCTTTCACTTGAAGGACCCAAGTTTGAATATCAGTTGGTTTTGAATCTGCTGTTCCCCCTCCCAAGCAAGTGAAAGTGCAAAGACTGGGGTCACATACTAAAATGACTCACCTTTAAAAAAGAAAGTTTCCCCCCTTATCTTGGCAACTACATCAAAGCTAGTTGAGCATCGGTCAACTTCATTGCTGTGGGCGACAGAGTTCACTTATTTTAACTGCTTTATCTGTACAGAGCAAATGAGAGCCGTGCATGAGGTGACAGCTCCTGTACCTTTGTTTTTCAGTAATACGGTGTCCGCTGTGTCTCAAATGAGGCTGCAGGACTAAATGTGGAGAATCTGTGCTCAGCAGGCTGCCTCGCTTACCTGAGGCACAGAGATTGAGCACATTACAGTCTCTGAAGCCGAACCCCCCATTAAAATGTCTCTTTAGCAGTGTCTATTGGTCTTGTCAACAAATTCATTAACAAAACACCATAAAGGTGCAGAAAAAAGGGACAGGGTAACTTTGTGGTAAATGAATACATGTAAATGAAAACGGATAAAATGTAGTGCACTGCAGTGATTTTTCGGTGCTTACAACTTCATTCATTCATTATCAGTAACTATTTCTTGAGTGCGGAATCACGCTGGTCTGGAGTCCATCCCAGGAGTTTAGAGTGTGAGGTACAGTACACCTTGGATGGGATGGAAAAACACCCACATCACTCACATATTCACACTATGCATGTCTTTTGACTGCTGTGGCCTTCCAGACACCTAGGAAAAACCTGTGCAAACATGAGGGAACATGCAAACTCTGAAGACGGAAATACAATCAAACCCATGTCCAAATCTAAAACCCTGACAGTGTGAAGTGCCAGTACTACCTACTGAGCCACCGGTTCATACAACTGCTGAGCTGAATAGGCTTGTCTTGTTTTACCATATAGTTTAGTGATCTGCTCCCTGTCTTGGGACCCCAAGGTGAAATGGAGGGGGTCCCCCACAGGGCCCTGGTAATACGGTCTCATCACAGATCGTCTTGAGGAGGAGTGAGATAGGCCCAAGGCATGACCGAACTCGTGCACTAGCACTGTAAACAGGTCTGTACCCTCAGAAGCTGGAAGAAACATTCGCAAAAGATTAGAGCTCAGTCAAAAGCACAGATATGGTGCATTTGTGTAAAGTGTTGGCTTTGTGCTGACTTATTATCTCACCCGGTTGTCTGAAAGCCCAGTCTTCCTCTGAATCCAAATGCACCCCACCAGCCCTGTTGGGGTCCGATGGAAAGAAAGCATGCCCCACAGCTCCTCCTACCCCGTCAAAGGGGAAGCCATCACCATGTGAACCATGCAAGAAGTCCACCTGTAAGTCTGCTCCCTCAGGACTTGCAATCTAGCAAAATAATCATTAAAAGGAATTCAAGGGTACATGTACACTGTCATTTGGTGAACACGGTGACCATGAGGTGTAAAATTTTAGCAAAGAAAAAGAACCTCTGCCAAAATATTATGGGCAACAGAAGGCATGAGAAAACAGTGAGGGTCCCGCCGCGGTGTGGAACAGCCACACTACTCCATCACAGGTGGACCCAGCAGCATGAGAAGCATCCGCTCCCACTTTCTTGATTTTCATCAAGATGATAAAATCAATATCAACTGAACAAACCTCATGGAATTCCAGCGTGGTGGGTTCAGCCCAGACTTTGAGAGCATAGAAAACCAGGGAACGAATCATCTCACGGGAAAGTGCAGTGGAGATAGGATATGAGAGCAGCCTAACAGAGGCAGGAAGAAGCATCAATTTAAGAAACCAGTCCCCGGCCACAAAGTACAAATGAAGAGGCAGATGTATTTAAAGGTAAACTTATAAAAACCTCCAGTTGATGCTTCTGTGAGTCCATTTAGATAGGGCTCTCCTTTTTTGCCTGCGATGATGGTTGTCTGTGTGTAGAGAAGCTTGTGGCACCAAATGAAGTGTCCCATCGCCACTCTCGTCCGGAAGCGAACATCGTGGAGTGCGCATCAATTTCAGAGTGTCTTCATCTAAAGAATTTACATTTTAAAACCATTAAATATATAGTACACAGCGTGGAAAACTAATATTTTCCCTATTTTTTTTTTTTAATTGGCCAACATGAATTCCCACACAGCAAGAACAGCCAAATGTTAATAATTCTGTACAGTTGTATCCAGTAGTGAAATAGGCCACTGTGTCCACCCGTTTTGTTGTTTTACCTACAACTCCAGTTTCGTTGAGACCAGCAAAATTCTGCATGGCTCTTACAGCCTCCGTAACAGCTGACCATGCCTGCAACTGGCCAGTGGAGGGATCGGGGGGTGGAAGATAGCCATACCGTGTCAGCCAGTGCTGAAGTTGAATTGCAAAGGACAGAAAAATCATGGTACATGAATTCACTTTTTAAAACAGAATCAGTGAAAGTGGTTAATGAAATAAATAAAGAAGCATAAGACAATGCGCTCGTAAAGTGTTACAGTTATTGATCGACCCTTGTCAATTCTTTGGCACTAACAGGTATTGCATGTACGACAAATCTGATTTGTGTCAATACTCTGTTTTCACACCGTTACTCACCACCAGTCCTATGCTGTCGTCCTCGGTAGGGGTAACAAGGGCAGGCAATGAGGGAGTTGGACTTGGGTTACGAGATGGAGCAGGGACCATGTCTGCATGCTTGAAGATGTACAGCAGCAATAACCTCCATACTGCTACCCTCATCCTTTCCACTGCTGGGTGGTCCACTGGCTATCAATCAATTTCAATTTACGACATAGTTCTAAGTGGCCTTTATGTCCTGAAGAGCAGCTCCTCTGCCGCAGAAAACTTGCTGGTGTGTTCACACAATGCTGAAGCAAACTTCTGTAAAGGAAAAGAAAAAAACATCACTTATGTTCTCATCATCTGTCACAATGCAAAATTACAGTATATGCCAGATGCTGAATTCCTGCAGGAACATTTTTACATTTTAATAAAGTTATATCTGTAGCATAACTGTGTTAAAAGTATTTGACATTGATTCTTAAAGTGTTGCTGTTTCTATTGCTGTATGACCTGTACTCTTAAAATGATAAATAAAATAGTATTACATTGGCGAGATGCACCTAACTCATAACAATAAGTTAACGGACTGAGACATTCAACTTAAACTTTAAGAAAAAAATATTACAGGAGAAGAGGTAGAAGTTACTTTAAATTATTTCTGACTAAATACATATCTGTAATTTTTATTTCATTAATTTTCAGTACATCTCTGCCCCAAAAGTCTAAAAAAACAATGCTTGACAACCCATAGTACAAGAGTAGAACTAAATGTAAAATTCCGACACTCCTTGATTAGAAGACATCGTAAAAATTGGTTAAAAAAATATTATTTTTGGAAAGAATAATCCTACTGGATTTAGCTGGATTATAAAATAAAAATTATAACTTTTTTACATAAAATGTTATGCAAAATAAAAATGTATCCATTACCTTCATAAGGAGAAGCTGAGGAATGAGAAGTTGAAAAATGAGACAGCATGCAAAAGGGTATGCAAGTAGTATGAAGAAATCATTTATGGCAAATAAAATGACAAAAACCAGTGCAAAGCACTTGCAGGTTGAACAAAATAAAGAAAATGTTTTGAGCTGCACTGGGTGTATAAGAAGCATAGGGAGAAAGGAAGAGGGGTGTGCAACAGAATGCGTATCACTTCAGAAAATAACATCCAGGAAAAGAGGACAAGGCTCTCTGATTAAATTAGCTGGTGCCATTTCATTAAGAAATGTGACAGAGAGATGGGAGCCAGAAGGAGAGATTTACAAAGTAATGAAATTAAATTGAAAGCTCGAATCTCGGGGGAAACCGTGAACTGAGGAAGTGTATGGTATAAGCAATAAGGACGGAGGGAGACATGACATTAGCAGTTAAGTAATTGAATCAGATAGCTCACATGCATTGCTGGATCAATATTTTGGTGAGATTTTACACGAAAAGTTTTATTTTTCAGCATCACAATAGTGTAGGTCCTTTTACATCAAGCGAAAACATAGTAGAGACAAACAGGGGAACGAAGGTAGATAAATGATGGTTTAAGGACGGGTAAAAGAGATGATACAGACATAAAAAGATCAAGCCCCTAGATAAATCACTTATAGTCTTTTTACAGCTTCATTTGTGAATGAAGGCATAGCAGCTGAGGAGGCCAAATTAAAGAGACCAAATTCAAAGGAGAAGGATAAGGAAAAAACCCAAAGAAATCCCAAGTTTTGCTTACCTTGTGTGCTCGGTTTGTGTCTCTCGGTTGCCAAACAGATGTCTCCCTCCCTCATCTCTCCCGCCTGCAATCCCCCACCATCCAGGCCATATAAACTCTCACAATAGTCTCTTCACCAACCCCATCCCGCCTCCCACCGCAGAAATTCAGAGTCAGCAAGGGAATGTGTTTCAGCATGGAGGCTGTGCTTATGTGCGTGTGGCTGGGTGAGGAGGGGGTCACTCACAAAAAGATATCAGTGTAAAAAAGCCTCTTTCCATCCTGTAAGAAGATTTAGAAAGATTTCCTCCCGCTTCTCACTCTCATTTATTTTCCAAAACATACGTAAAAAAATACAAAAAAAGCATTCTTTTTATGCATACACACATTTGAGTTACACAGCACCCCACTAAGGAAACAATGTTGAAAGGTTGCATTACAGTAATTTACAAATGCAGCCATCCTGCAGTCTACAAGGATATAAAGATACATTTGGTCAGTGGTGTTAGCTTTAAATCCTCTTAAGTACAGGATTTAAAACATAGACATGAAGACTTAACTGATATCTCTTCATCTTGCCCCTCTTTCCCTTCAGAATTATAGTTAATGCTGGTCATTGTCTGAACCAATCAGTTATTTTAAACAACTGGCCTTACCCAGACAATGGCTTTTGAGTTTCAACATAGGTACACAAAAAATGAAGGATGTTTGAAACCTTGAAATGTCCTTTTTTTAATAATTATTTAAAAATATTGTCTATGGTTATTTTCCATTTTATCAGAATGGATTGAATTTCTCTACCTTTAGAAAACACTTTGCTGCTGTTAAACAATTAAAAATGTTTGGAAAGTGAAGACTGAACCACAACACCAGATGTGATCCACTTAAGCACCCTCAGCAGCATATGGGATTATCAGCAGGAAATGTCCTAAAAATTGTTTTTGGATTCTATTTCTTAAATAGCAAGATGATGGCAAGATGATTTCTGATGAATATACACACACACACATATATATATACATATATATATATGAAATCATCTTGGCTTCTCAGAAACGAAAAAGCTGGATATCCTGTGCACATCTGTGTAAATGGTTTAATAAAAAGTAATGTAACAAAAGTGCATTACAGTAGATTGTTGGGCTGCAATACAAATGCAATAAACATTTTAAAAAATTTTTATATAATGGTTTGTGTTTAAGTGATTTCCTTTCTGATATTGCTACCAAGTTGTTTTCATATAGCTCTGAACAACATTTTCAGGTGATGCTGATTTATACCATTTTGTCTAAAAAAAAATATGGGGGATCCTGGAGGAGAAACTTAAGGGCTGGAAGGGCTATGGAGGTAAGTGGATTAACACCTGTTGAGAAACTGGATTGCATATCAAGAGGAAGATTGAGAGAATGACAAGAGAACTTTTCCAGATGCATTGATGCACCTTGTTCCGTACAAGATTGTTTTTCTTAGGAATAAGTTGATAGAAAAAGCACATTTACAGCATGGCATTGCTCTATTGCACATTACTAGGTACACATGCAGAGAGACAACTGCACTTGAACACTGCTGACAAAACTGGAAAAATCATTCCTCGTACTCTAGTTGCAGCACATTTGAAATTACACTTCAAAAAATCAAACATACTTAAATCGGTTTCACTGGCAGCATCTTGTTACTTTACTGAATAAGGACTGTTTTGTAGCAGAGGAAGAGAAAAGCGTTGTTGTCTAGACAACGGGTCTGACCCAAATGAATGTGGTGGTTAGGAGGGGTCGAAGGTCCTGCGGTAGGGGGGGAGAGGGGTATGGTAAGCTGTATTTTTAGGTCTTCCGAAATACAGGGAAACTGGAAGCGTGAATGGATTATGTGTTGTTAGGGAATGTCCGAATCCTTCGATTGCTGGACAAAACTTGCTGTCTCCTTGGCAACTTAAGATCCTTCGGTATGTGGAAATAGAGTTTCATTGTTAACACTACTATGAATCAGACCGCAGCACAAAATTAAGTTTTAAACACCATATCCTGAAACAGAATTTTAACTTCCGTTATTAAAAAAAAACCTACAAGTAATCTGTGAATTACTCTTAATATTTTTCTCAGCCTACTTTGCACCAGCCATTTCAAGACAATAATACTGCTAATATTTCAAAATATTTTTAATGATTTATTTTCAGTTTAATACAATAATTCATGGAGTTTTGAGTGCATTAAATATGCGGATGAGACCGAATGTCAGCAGAAGACATCCATCAAGGTGAGGCATGTGATTTAGATGCTCATCTTCATAGAATCCCTAACTGGCAAAAACCCCAAACTTAGTTGAACTAAAGTGAATTTGCAGAATTTATTCACTTAATATACGTTACTGGGCTACTGCGCGTTCAGTCATGAAATTCACCACTGGGATCGCGACATTTTGATTTAAAAAGCAGCTGGAAGAAAACGTAGTGCAGCCGGCGGGGAGCGTTGTAAATATTTCTGAGACCAAAGCGTAGATTTTCTATGAAAAAAGGCAAAAACTTTCACGATCAGATGAAGCGTCCACCGGAAGAAAAAAAAAACATTTGTGGAGATGCCGGGGATTGAACCCGGGGCCTCATACATGCAAAGCATGCGCTCTACCACTGAGCTACATCCCCATCCCTGACATACAGCTCCATGAAATTTGTATTAGAAACAATAGCTTCCGCTATTGCTCCGCTTCTCCAGCATTTACGGTATATCTGGACGTTACCTCGCTGTGTTACCCGACTTGCCCTCACAATATAGCTGTTAACATATTTTATTTCACCCCGTCATTATTCTTCACATATATTGCAGCGCCCGTCAGAGGCGTCACCGCGAAAAGACTCGGGAGTCAGGAGCCCAAGAAACTGTTCGTTTATTTTGTCTTCCATCACAGCAAACAAAACTCTGCAAAAAATCGCCAACACCGACCTCTCTCTCTCTCTCTCTCGCCCGACGCACCCTCCCGCTCCATCTCCCAGAATGCACCGCAGCAGCAACGCACACACAGCAACACAGAGCAACACAGACCAACGCAGAACTACAAACGTTTAACACCCAGACAACTATTTAAATGTACGGCCGCGCCGTTACGATATCATTAAAATAATCCCAGCAGTGAAACGAGTTAATGAACAACTGCTCCTCTAAAACGACGAACTCCATTATGTTCCAGAACCAGCTGGCCTCTATCATGGATTTGTTGGTCAAGGCGGCTGTCGAGGACATTAACAAACTGTTCGAGGATCGCTGTGCTTTTCTGCGCCTGGAGGTGTCGTGCCAGCAGAAGGAGAACGCGGCTCTCAGGAGGAAACTGCAGCGGGTCGAGGGCGAGCTGAGGGCGGCCCGCCGGCACGCAAAGGACACGAAGGGAAGCCCGCATCCCGCTGGCAAAGACGGCCAGGTTCGTGGAAGGCCTGCTGGAAAGTTTGCTTTTTTTTCCGGAATACGTAACTTCCATCAGCCCGTCGTTCCGTGTTAAGCGTTTGGATTTATCAGGTTCATGTACCAAGGTCCAAATAGGATAGGACAGGATAAAGACTTGCATTTTGATCACAGATGTGCTTTTTTTATAAACAGTGAGAGTCCCCATGTTCAGCATCGATAAATCATGTAGAAGACAGTGTCACTTTCAGATCAAGTGCTTGCTTGACTTGGGCTGCGACCCAGCACCCTCTGGTGCCCGGTGCTGCCTTTGCAAGATAACACCTGCCTGTCACCATCCTCCCACACCAGTAACGCTGGATGATCACTGTCGACTTTCATGCATTTTAGCTTTTTTATAGCTAAAGGTTTTCTCCAAAACAGCTTTCGGTGATCAAAAGGGTTTTAACTTTGAGTGATGCAATTTGACATAAGTACATTGTGCAGAGGAAGTACAAGCAGCAAGCGGGCTCTGAACCTCATTCTCTCATGTCTGTGAGAAACCACTTTAGCCACTACATTACCTGGAGTTTTGAAGGTTCAGTTGTGTCTTATTGCAGAGTTCTGATGTGGAAGAGAACTGGCCTCGGTTTCTCTGTATCAAAGAAGAAAGACTCAAGGAAGATTTGGAAGACACTATCCAACAGAGGAAGTCAGGAATCAGTCATGAGGGTAAGCAGTGTTTCCATGCTTCCTAAAAAAACAGTTGTATTTTTCTTAAAAATGTGCACTGATTTGTAGCACTAATGTCTTATTGATTATTGTAAATGTGCACTTTAAACTTATGGTGTAGTTATCCTTCAACTCTGTCGACAGAGGAGTCTCGAGTCTTTGTCGCTGGTGAGAAAGGAGTGCTGTCAGAGAGGGAGTCATCTTCTGAAGAAACCCAGCAGCTCACAGAACAACACCCAACTAGACTGCATGAGGAGCACATCAACAGGCTAATGACAACCTGCAAGTCAGAGGGGGAATATGAGTATCTTGCCCAATGTTTTGATCAGAAGAGATGTTTGCACAGCACACCAAAAGAACTGTATCCACCTGAGTCCATCCAGGAGGCAAGAAATAATTCTGGTTCGGGTTACACGAGTACTGTAGAACAGATGGAAGATCAATCGGTGCTGATGGGGTTCAGTTGGGCTCAGACTTCTGAGGACAGTGGCACTGTATCTGCCTTCGATTTACCCAGCATGAAATCAGAAGTTGTCACTGCAGAATGTGCTACCATTAAAGAAGAGCATGAAATGTTTTCTGCCTGTAGTGATGAGGCAAGAATAGAGGTGGTTAGTTTGCAGCCTGTTTGGTACGAGGGAGACCGAGGAAGAGACAAAATGGAGCCAGAAAATAATGGACAAGAGTTAAAAAAAATCCCAGCTGTGCAGCATCATCGGTACCCAGGAAAACACATGCAGCTTACAGGGAATTGCAATGCAAACAAGTTCAATTTCAGCTTAGCATGTGAAAGAGAATGTTCTCTATGTAACGAAGGTCTTACTTCATTTAAAAATACTAAGAGCAACCAGAGACCCCAGACAGGGGAGAGACGTTTTAACTGCACGCATTGTGGGAAGAGTTTCACTCAGCGAGGGCATCTGAAAATACATCAACTAATTCACACTGGAGAGAAGCCGTTCAGTTGTACTCAGTGTGGGAAGAGGTTCACACATGTCCATGTTCTCAAAAGACATCTAAGCATCCACACTGGTCACAGACCATACAGCTGTAGCCATTGTGGAAAAAGCTTCTCCCTGAAAGACAGCTTAAGAAGACATAAGCGGATTCATACCGGAGAGAAACCCTACATATGTATGTACTGTGAAAAGCGCTTCACTCAGGGAAGTCACCTCAAAATTCATCAACTAATTCACACTGGAGAAAAGCCCTTTAGCTGCACACAGTGTAATAAAAGTTTTACGCAGTTACATGTTCTCAAAAGGCACCTGAGCGTTCACACTGGTGAGAAACCGTACATCTGTATGCAATGTGGGAAAAAATTCACTCTGCAAGACAGCCTGAGGAGACATTTTAGAATTCATAGTGAAGAGAATTTGCGGTTTTCCGCAACAGTTAAACAATAATGAAATATTACTCTTTGAAGACCAGCGCTCAAAATGAATTAAATTAATAGTTTTAAAACTTTGTAAAGTTGACGTTAATCTTGATACATAGTTAAGTTGTATGGGACATCAGACTGTGGTTTGTATCCATATGATCTTATTTATCTTTCATTCACGAAGTATAAACTGAAGAATGTAAAACTTCATCTATTGCAAACAATCTTAAGGCTGGGATGCTGGGGATTTGTTTACTATACAATTGTACAGCCATACCTCGCTATCCATAGTCACCGTATCCAAAAATTTGCCTATACCGCTCTTGAAAATGTCTACATCAAATTCACCAACTGAACTGAAAACCCGCTCTTCCAAATCTGCATTCAAAAAAAATGTGCATGTCAGCGAGAATGTATTAAGTTGTGTGCAAGTCTGGGCAAAAGGATGTACCGACGTGTAGTATTGCTTTTTGACAGACGGACGTTATGGAAAGTGGATGCAGTTCTAGAGGTGCATCCCTGCTGTTCTTTATTCTTAAGTAATTCAATGATCGGGTGGCAGTGGAGCAGTAAGAAGTAAAAACTATACAGATGGTTTTTCTGATATATGTATGCATTCGGCTGAAAGTGCAAAGTTATTAAATTGTTCACAATAAACGCAACATGCTTAGTTGATCTCTGCTTCAGTCCATTATGGATTTTTCCCATCCTTTATTAATTTGGGTATCAATTACAAACAAACAAAAGCTTCCACAATTCAGCAATAGACCACTTTCTCAAAACAATACACTCCGCAGGGCAAAGTCCATAACCACATTCAGAACTGATCATTTTTTGACTCACATATTAGAAAACTTCCACTGAAGTCTCCTATCCAAAGTTAAAGTTTTACATTCGGTGCAAATTGGTAAAAATTTAGTTTGGTGAAAAGCGTAGACTACAAACAAAACAAAATTCTAACAAAATCTTTCATTCCCTGACCGGGAATCGAACCCGGGCCGCGGCGGTGAGAGCGCCGAATCCTAACCACTAGACCACCAGGGAACTTGTTTAACTTGTTTAAGGAGTGTCATAAGGAGGAAATCAGAGCACATAGGCTACAATAAAATTTATATTAATATTTATATTGGGTGTATGTGAGAGGCACAGCTTTATTTTAAATATATAAATCCATATGCAATATAACGCGCCCTTACATTCGCGTTGCTCCGTAGCCTCATTTTCGTACATGCGAAATAAACGATTTGTCTGTTCACGGTGCTCGTCGTGTGGCGTTTAATGTTGAATAATTCAACATTAAAAAGTCACGTAATAATCATGATTAATGTGAACTTTGTATGATCTGCGTTTTTCTACACAGAAATTCGTCTAGAAATTTAATACGTTTTTCTGGTGACAGAAACTCCCCCGCCGTCGTTCGCCTGCGGCTTCTGGACGCTTCGTCACTTCCAGGTTCTCGGTCTTTCGGATGAAATCAAAGTGCAATATTATCACAAGCTAGAAGCAAAATAAACTGTAATATGAAATAAATACCTATATACATAAAAAATAACTTTTCTTTTTATTTTTGTTTGTATATTTTTCATGTTGCGAACTTCTCACTCCGAAGTTACATGGTCAGGCAGGTGACTTGGTCCCGTCTTCGTAAACAGAACTTTAAAATGTCCGCGTCTGACTTTTGAGGCCTTAACATTGTGTATAAACGGGGAAATGAGACAATGGCCGAGGTGACCAAAAGAACAAAGGTGAAATGAAGGTGCCTTAGTGCAAGCTTGTTGAGATTCAGGTGCGCTCATCCCTTCTTCAAATGACTGAGGTGCATAGACAAACAGAAGATACTCTCCTGGTGAAAGCAGCTTAAAGGGGGTGGAGAGGGTGTATCGGACAAAAACATCTTCAAAAATGTTGAGTAAATCAAAGATAAACTGATATTTATGATTAGAATGAAAAGCTAGATCCTGGGGTAAACATGGTAAATGCGTATACTGTATAAACACCCCGACGTTCGTACGAGGCCGGGTGGCGATGCAGAGACGCTGGAGGAAAAGTCAGATACCCAAGTGAAAGTCAAACAAAAATGTAAAGAAATTATTTATTTTAAAAAAAGGTTGAACATTCTTGCATTATTCTGAGATGCGGAAAATTGTACAGCTATAAAAAAATATTTATGGTGTGCAAAATATAGATGAAAGGTGTAGATATGATCAAAAATGTATCCATTCCAGTTCAAACTAGTCTTCATATCAACTGTTTTTGCATTATTAACAACAACTCTTACTGTTATTGTCCTCAACAGTGATTTTCTTGTTGGTTATAGGATATGCATGGTATGATGTGCAGTTAACAGCTATTTACAGTTATTCGTTCAGCTCATTTTTTTGTCCAAAACAACTTGAGAACCTTAAGCTCTTTATTTACCCCGTGAGTCAGCTGGGTAGTTTCTACTAATAAGAAACCTTCTTTACTTAAGGGCATCACAGCAGGAAGGGGCTTCATACCTGCAAGTCAAAAGGTTATACATATAAACAGTTTGCTACCTGCTGCCCCTATGTTGACACATATCTCTTTACTGGTGGGGCATGTTATTGGCCAGCTGTGCAGGAACAGGCACCTGTGGCTGCTGTGAGGGTTAGGGTTAATATTTCAGATTGCACTCTTCACTTGGTTGCTCATATCCACCTGAAGTCCAGTACAGAAAGGCCTTTGGACACATTTGTGTCAAGATCCCGGCCTGGACTGAGACTTTTGGCCATTGCGGGTACTGCAAGGCCATGTGCTTCTGTTTCCTCCTGTGTGCTCCTTACCTCGCCTCCCCCACCTGATCTCCACTGTGACCTTCATTATTACCCTCATCATTGCCTCCTGTATTCCTCCAATGGCCCATCTCTGTAGTTTACTGTTTTAGGTATTTAAGTCCCATGTTTGGGCCAGTTCTCTCTCATATTGTGAGTGTACTTTCCTGTGCCTGTTCTGTGATAGCGGTCTCTGTTGGTTTCACCGGTTTTGACCCTGTTCTCCCCTGACCTGCCGAACTGAGTTGTTTGCTGATCGCTTCTCTGGTTTTTTTCACCCTGCTCCTCTTGACCCGTTTTTGCCCAACGTTTTGGATTTTTGGCTGTCTGTGTCTCTGGTTTTGGGATCCTGTTTCTCTTGAGCTGTTTTTGCCCCCACAAATTGGATGTCCCTGTAATAAATCTCCTTCTCTTCATTAAGTCTGCGATTGGGTCCCGAGTTGTGAACCCTGACACAACTGTAGGATTCCTACAAAGTGGTCCAAGCCTCACCCCAAAATATGTGGGGTCATTTCAAATGTAGAAATTCCTTTTTAAGATGAATTGGAACTCAGCACGTACAGTTTTGGAATGCACTTAAACTATGCAGCTAAAAATATGTAGACACCTAACAATCATAAGCATATGTGCTTGTTGAGTATCCCATTCCAAACCCATAGGCATCAATATGGAGTTGTTACAAGTCAGTTTTTTCTTAATCTCTCAAATGCTCAATATACTATATGTTCATATGAAACCTTATGTTTCAGTATGTGAGTAATAAACATATTTGTGTTCCGTTCTTTTTAAATCGCCCTTTATTTACAGGTCAAGACAGCTGTAAATAAATCCTAATGTACGAGGACATTACAATTACAAACTTTCAACCTTAAGGCTTTTAGACTATACCTTAGGTACCCCTCTCTACCTCTGTGTATTCAGGGCCTCCTTATACATCACAAATTCTACTCCTTATAGGTCATACCAGTTACAAAAATGATCATGGTCACACATAAGCATATAACTAAAACACAAAATACTTGTAAACATTGATTTAACATGTAAACTATAATCGGCTGATACCGAAGTGAAAGTTATAAATAAAAGCTTACAGAGGGAAGCCCATATAGAATGATATTAAATAACAGCACCAAAAGCCTTACTTGTTGGGCAGTATGTAAACAGGAAATAACACCCAGGAACAACAGGAAAAAGTCAAAATCTTGTGGCAGAGCCAAAAGGTAATTATTGCAGGATAACAGTGTAGGCTTAGTTAACAAAATAGCAAGAGAATTTTTGCCCAGAGACTGGAAAATGGTAATTGTTGGTTAAGGCAACATAACCTAAAGTTGTGTTTGTGTTTGTGCAGGCAGTCACAGTGTTGGGGACAATGCAGTGCCACTCACAATAACTATGTGTCCATCCACCTGCTGTTACTCCCTACCTGGTCACATGAGGGTAGGACACCCTATTTTGCCCCAGCAGAGCACTGCATGGTATACTATACAAAAAAGCCAGTGGTTTAATAACAACTTTTTTTTGCTGGTCTGGTTTTGTTTCTCCTCCTTTGGACACTCCTGTTCTAAACACCTGCATAACATTTAAATATTAACCCGCAACCATTATCACAGCAAGGCAGCTTAAGCTGAAGTTGTGAAACTTTTTTTTGCAGGGTTGCTTCTGTTTGGCTCTTTTCTCCTCCTAACACCCCCCCCCCCCTGCGCCTCTCTCACTTCTTCTCCTGTTCCCCTTGGCTCCCTGTCATTTCCAGAGCGCCACTTGATCTGTGCAGTCACGATGGTGAGTTTGGATGGATGAGCAAAACTCGGTTGTATGAGAAAAGGAGATGTAGCTACTGAGGGACAGGCATACTTATGTGATCAATTGCTTTTGTTTCTATGGCAATACATATCTTTAAATAATATACATTTTAAGCAATAAGATTTGCATTGGTGAACAGCACATTGCACTTGTAGGATAGCTAGCTAGATTGCTTGATATTAAAATAGCACACACGGGGGGGGGGAGGGGGGTCTTTCATTTCCGTAAATGGTTTCAGAAGTTTGCGTTTTAATGTTGCAGTTTCATATAAATATATTTTCCAAGTTTGGAACTTGAAAAAGTCTTGTATTTTGACTGCAGTTACAACCTTTTTAAAAAAAGATTATTAGCATTGGCTAAATTCCCATGACCTTGTGCAGCAGTACGATTATTCCCTTCTGCCATGCGGAAGTCCCCCACTGTATTGTAGCAGCGCATAAATCTGGTACCTGTGTCAATGTTTTTATTTCCATTCAGCTCTTAACTGATCGCATTTCATTTATCTGTTGTCTACCTCCGTAGCTAGCCGAGCACTATTTTTTTTTTATATTTAAAACTGAATTTCTGTTATTTCTCAAAGAGATCTAACAGTAAAAGCATCTGTGAAAAATGATACTCTATTATGGTCTTTTCTGAATGAATATATTACTACTGATAATAAATACTAATAATATTACATTAGTAGTATTTATTAGTATTAGTAGCCTTTCAAAAATTAATGCAATGACTACTTTGAAAGAAGTTCAGTAATTCATTTCAAGTAATGAGGATTAATCACATTTTTAAGTTTTACTTGAGCAAATAGACCTGTGACTGTTTTCTTACACCAGTACCCACTTAGTTTCATGCTGCATGAATCTACATTTCCCCTGTAGATAAGTTTTATTGAGTGTTTTAATTCCATTAACTTCTAAATCAAGGGAAAATGTTCTTATTAAGAGCTCAACTAGAGCAAAAGCATGATACACAAGTGTTAGCCCAGGCCATGTTTGAGAACCACAGTAATAAATTATTTACCTGTTCATCAGGTATCAGAGGGGTGAATGGTGATGAAAATTCTGGTGACCCATGACTGGAAAAGGCCCATAAAATGGTTTTGTGTATTTTCTGTAATGGGGGAGCAAATTCTTTCAAGGTGCCCAGAATTCATATCTATGTTCTTGCTGAGTAGGGTGAAGATGGAAAAAGTCCCACACCTGTTACTCACACTATTACACCTGTAAGGTGTAACGGTCAGCAGACAGTTTTTCCAGAGTTTCTGCCAGCTTCGTGAACATTAATATTAATATAATGTTCTGATCTGATTCATGCCAATGGAAAAAGGCATAGCAGAAGCTCAGGATTATTTATAGAAAAGAGTAGTCTGACACTCCACATATTTTAAAGGACAACATCATGTAGCCAAAAAGCTTAAGGAGTGAAAGAGAAGTGGCAAAGTGGATGATAGCCAACACTTCTTACCATGTTTCGCAAGTTGGTCTTACTTACTAGTTATATTACTACTACAGTGACTTTAGACACAGTGAACACAAAATTTTCCTCAATATACAACTAGTGTGTAATTTCTTTTAAACCCATAAATGCTAAATGTTTCACTGCCGTTTAATGGGAAGCTGGAGTATCTTTTAATAGCAGCGAGAAGGAGTGCTGCTGTCATCCCTATTTATCTGCTGTCATCACATCTTATCCAGTTTGTCAAGTCTGTTTGACCTTCCAGAAGATTTCTGCAAAATGCATGAAGTGGGGAATTTCATGGCTACTCTGACACCAAAGCTACGAAAAACATTTGTAAGAATTAACACTTCAGGCTGTTCCAAAAGTGAAATTCTACCGTTTGCCCTTTTTCTGACTTTTGCCATTTTGTGTTGCATGTTTTATAGATGCGCGCACAAGGAACAGTTAGTTATTTGGGTTTTTTTGGAGCAGCTTTTGTTAGCATGAACAACAAAAGACCCCGATCTTGACAAATCCAGGGCAAAGGTTATGCCAAGGCAGGCAAAACAAATGAACATTTTCAGTAAATGCGTAAAAGACTGAAAGAAATTGCTGCTTGGTGGAAAGAAGGGTGGACATGTAAATAAATCATTGTTTATACACGCAGGGTGTGGAAGGACACAGGAAACACGTTTGGAGTAAGCAGAGCACTGACCCAAACATTACGCGAAAGCTTGGTTGTGGGGGTTTTGAATGAAGGTGTTAATAGCGAGGATCAACTTATGTTTGCGGCAAAATATAAGGGAAACATACCAACATTTTCACACAAAAACCTTTTTATTTGTAGACAAGCACAAGCCCTTGTTTCCCATTTTGATGGAAATGAATGAATTTGGGAAGTATGTTGTCCCGCTGCCACTTTGGCATGCTGTCTCATACTTCACCTTAGCAAAGGTCATGATGGTAAATGCATATGGCAGTATTGCTCGCGCTCATACAGTTCATGTTACAAGGTCATCCAGTAGCTTGGTGCCATATTTAGTCTCTGTACATATCCTTAGTTTAGTACACATGCCACCTAATTACCCAGCATTGCAGTACATGACTCACCTGGCACCTGGCACCTCTTCAAGGCAACTTCTGTTACTCCTGTTACTGCTGCTATATCTTCTCTACATCTCACACAGTTATCCACTTCTAAGCTGAACCCAGGCAGTTCAGGGGGTGAATCCTGTGAACCCTGTGTTTTACAGGCACATTTCCTTAACCAGAAGGTCACCATCATGCTGTGTTAAGTAAATTTTGGCCACACTTTTGAGTCGAACATTGCATTTTTGCAACAGTTCTGAGAAGCTTACTGTCGATGAGTATTTAAAACAGTGCTAAAAATGTAAGATGCATAATAAAGGTATACATAACAGATGGCTGCATAAAACCATCTTGGAGGAATCTTTGTGATGTTTTAGAAAAGTTTTTGTTTTTCCACTGTCACTGGGCACTCTGTCACTCCACTGATGTTAGATTCCAAATCTCCTTACACCTGGCTGCACGTTGCTGCAATGGACTCTGTAAGCTAAGTCTTGTTTTGTCTGTCTTCCATGTAATTATTGTAAGATGTGGGATCAGGACCGCTGATAAAATACAATACCAGTCAAAAGTTTGAATACACTTGCCGAAAGCCGTTTTTTCATAATTGACAATGTTTCAGGGGCAGTTCATCGAGCTGAGCTGTCCTCCACTTTCCTTGTCCTCCAGATATTTCTTGTTCAGCTTTGATGTCAGTATCAAGGTTGTTTGAGAATGAAAGTGCATCCAGCCAGTTGTAGTCCTGAATGAAGGGTATGCATTGGATCTGTGCTATGACAGACATGTAGGCTGACACTCACATGAACTTGGCAAACATCACCAATGCTGTGATGTACAAAACAACATCAGACCATGATGTAGCCTCCTCCCTATTGGAAAATGGAAAGCCCACAGCCCCACCTTATGCATTCACCTTGTCTTTGTCTTACACATACTCAGAAACTGGATCCAGAAATATCCAACTATTCTTCAATATTATTTAAGAAAGAATTTCAGCCTTCCATTGCCCAGTTTCTGTGGTTTTGTTGCCTGGGGTAAGTCTGGTTTTCAAGCAGCTTTTACTCAAAAGTTTGACTGGTACTGTGCACACCAAGGAGGTCCTCTTCTCTTCATCTTCCCTTTCACCTCATAGCCACATTCTGAGTCATGCATGAACTTTCACTGCACAAAATTCAGTGTTCAATAAAAATGAACAGTCCCTCTCTCGCCTGCTGTCTACTTCTGTCTCTGCTCCCAACAATATCTCTCCCCCCCTCCCCTGATCATTCTTGTTCTGCCTCCAGCTGTCTGTTAGCTCTCTCCCCAGCAGCATGGGCTCTACCAGTTCTCCTCAACAGGAGCAGGAACCGGTGGACAGCAGAATCGATTTGGAATACGTAGAACAGGCCCTGTTTCAGACACTTCAAAGGGCCTTGAAGGAGATTGGTCTTCCTAAAACCAAAGAGTGGGCTTATATGCCTCCTACACCAGGTATGTGGGGACAACCAGTGACGCAGCAGGATCACATGCAGAGCGGTGACGATATCTAGCTTGACCGGAGCAGGGGGGGCTCAGGATTTTAATTTATAGAACAAGGACGGAAACAACATTAAGTACAAAATGATGCGCTTTTACTGAAACCATTCAAAGCGGTTATCAGCAGTACTGTCCTACGGAGGAGGAAGGAACTTTGACTGTAACAACAGTTACTGTATTACAGCATCTTGAGGGACATGTGCACTGATTTGTAAAAGAATGCCTAGCCTTTCAGAAGTCAGACAGAAATAACACTGTTTCACCTGTAGCTGTAATAGCTGTAATAGAAAATGAAGCAGTAATAAACTACAGCAACATATAATATAATATATAATATATACTACAGCAATATACAACAGCAATATAATATAGCCATGTAATACAGCAAGAAATACTAGAGCAGTATACTACAGAAGTATACTATAACACTATACAGCAACAATATAATACAGGAATGTGCTTTTCTCAATAATTTTTCAGTGATGTTTGTGTCAAATAAAACCTTGTTTTTGTTCCACCTCTAACCTGCAGGTAATTTCAAAGACTCTTCTTTTTTTTTACCTGTACACAAAGAGGAAGTTTAAATCTGCATGTTCTTTCTCTGTGTTCCTCTCATTTGAATTAGATGCAAGCTACTCAGAGCTGTGTATCTGTGTTTTGGGGTCTCCTCTGCCTTATCTGTCCCTCCTGTTAGAGGCAGGACAAATTAGCCCAGGTAAGTTTACTCCGACAGGTACGAATGACTGGCATCAGCTTACACTCTGCTTTTGAGAATTAACAAAAAATTTCTATATTTACAAACAGCATTTTACCAGCTGTACAATAGTTTTCTTTACTTTGCAAAATCTAATTTTTGTTCACTCTGCATGCTATTTCTTTACCATAACAATTTCTTAAGTTCTTAAGTAAGGGGAAATAATGTACATTTCAAGACTGTGAGTAGAGCAGGCTTTTTACCAATATTCTGAAAAAGGCAGTATTGATATCAGTATTGATATTGATTTGTTCATTTGTTTGTATTTCTTGTGTTCAATTTAGGAGATGCTCTTCTGTGCCTGTCCCCATCCTGGCTTTCTCATTCCTCTTCCATGCTTCTTGTACATAAAGCAGTGACCTTTGACTTGGGCGGCCATTCCACCCTGGTTCAATTCACTCCTCCACGTCGGGTCACATATTTTCTATCCTGTGCCCCTTTTGCTGATGAAGAAGTGACCCAGGGGATAGAGTGCCCAATGGGAGGGTCCAACAAGCTAAGCCAGTTCTGGGGTGACATCTTGACTGCCAGGGTCCTGCTACAACGAAAAAAGATAAACTGTCCCACAACTCTTGCCTTTCTCCTGCCGCCGGGTCAGAGAGATGTGGAGGACGGGCGTGTAGGGGACATGGAAGTGATCGTTCTTGATTCAGAAACGGAAAAAGGGGCAGAATTCATACAAAACAAAATCTACACATTCCTGGAGTCTGAAGCTTTGAAGCAAACAGACAGGGTACAAACAGCTCATTTATTGAGCTTAATATAATATAATATAATATAATATAATATAATATGCAAAAAAAAGCAAAATTTGATGATCAATGGTAGTCATTTCATGTATTTTTGTTCCCCTTTTATGCAGGTGGTTGTAAAGTGCAGTGGAGGCAGGTATGTGAACGGTGTTGCTGGACCAATTTATTTGCCACAGGGAGACCGAGAAGAAGTGTGTAAAAAAGTTCACCAGTTGCTCTCCCTGCTGCACCCTGGAGAGTCAGTGCTGCTGGAGGCCTACATCATACCCTTGAGACCTGGACCTCAAGTAAAAGACAACGAATATGCACTGCAAACTGGTGAGGAGTGCCCAGGGCTAATATATTGTACTTGTAGCTTTGCGTATTTTACTGCTGTAAGTGAAATGACCTGCTGAAGTAAACAATGCTGAAGTCTTTTGCAGTGCCGGCAGGGTTCTGGAGTACAAAACGCGAGAATTATTATTGTAACATTGTTAGGTGGCCTATGTTTCAACAAATAAATTATTCTCTCCAAAGCCTTGATTTCAAGAAATTGACCGCACTGTTACAATGTGAGTTGTTACAGTTTTACGACCGGCTGTCTCCTTTTAAAATAAGCTAACACAGTAAAAGCATAAAAACACAAGTGTATAAAAATAATATTAAACTAACATTATAAGATAGTTTATTTTAATTTATTTGGCCTTTGAAAGCGAACAAATGGATATCTCCTTGTTTGCTTTCTATGCTTATATACAACCCGAAAAGTGGGAACCTTTGTCTCGTTCTCCTATTTTTCTCAGTGCCAAAAATAGCCTGGGCATAAGAGATGATTCTATAGCCTGTTGAACCCAAACTTTCATTTTATTTAACCTTGTATTTTCTTGTCTATTTCCTAGACTGCAGGTATCTACTTGCTGATTTATCATTTAGAATTTGTGCCATTGTGACTCGCTCTCCCCAAAATGTGCCTCTGCTGTACAAGGTAGGACAGAGATGGCGATTATGCACATAACATTTACTTTTTCCAAATTTCTAAATAAATATCATTGCTGCGTGTCTGTGCATCAAAATAATATGTATATATGCATTTTTAAAATCTATGTGTATTTGGGGAAAAATGCTATTCAAATGCTTTGGGTTAACAGATTCATTGCTCTCAAAAAATGAACTATAGAAAGAAATCATGATGCAAAAACATAAACAACACACAAAAATACTTGCAGTGTACCATTAACTTTTTTGTTGTTGTCACATGAATGGCTCTTCATTCGAACTATAAGCAAGACATTGCAGCACAAGCCAGTCAATCGCTTGTTATATGCAGCAAACTATAGGTGCCGTTCATGATGTTATCATTTTATAATGATAGCTTTATTTTCTCTCTCTTTGTCTCCTCCCTTTCTCCATAACTTCTCCTTTCTTAGTTGGTCTGCAAAGTGGGATCTTGTGGTGCCCCCCTGTCTCACCTGCACTCCCTTTCCCAGTCCCTGGAAACCACTTTGTCAGACCTTGGGTTTTCTGACGCTCGCATGGTGGCCTCCCTACAACGCCAGGTGACCAACGCTGCCTTGGCTTGCTTTCGTGTTATCATGGAGACAGAGTCTGGGATGACTCCGGAGCAACGCGGAGGGATCAATGCCCAAAGTGACCTCATTGGTTTGTGGCCAAAACCACTTTTGTCCCTGCTACATATTCACAAAACATGTATAAAACTAATTGAAAAGGATGAATCACCACTTCAACTTAAGATAATAAACAGTTTTAAAATGTAAAATTTTACACTTTTTAAATGCCATATACTTTAGTAAATGCAATTTAAACAAGGTTTTACCTTTTAAACCTCTAAAACCCAAATTAATACATGTATTTTATATTTTAAAGTACATTCTCCGGTATAGATATCTTTTTAGCGTTACACTAACTGTATTCTCTGTATTATAATTCTAGTTGTTCAGATTTCATTCTACTAAATAAGTATTACAAATGCAAATTCATGTTTTTTACTCACTTTCCCCATGCAGGAGTAGACCTCCTCCTCACTGTCTCTAATTCACTGATAACTACCGTTGTCCTGGGCTTCCACCCCTCTCTCTGCCTGCACTCCTCCTTCAAAAACCCAGGGTTTGGAGGGTCTGGATGTCAGTCACATTGCCTTGGTAACCTCCTTCACACCCCACTCACCCGTTCCCAGTGCTACCTGATGGAGGGGAAAACCATACTCATAATAGGAGCGGGTGGCTTCAGCAAAAAGTTTGTCTGGGAAGCAGCGAAGAAGTACCGGATAAAGGTGAGCCATTCTGGATGTCCTTTGCCCTGAAAAGGTTGTGCATTCATTTTTTCTTCTGTCTTTTGTCCCTTAGGTAATGCTCGTGGAGTCTGATCCATCTCACTTTGCATCTCGCTCAGTGGATTACTTCCTCCCCCTTCCTGACCTCCCCGACCACCGCCGTGATGACCAGCACTGCGCCCGCATCTGCGAATGGGTGGCAGCAGCCGAATGTCGGCCCAATGGGTGCGTTTGCTTCTGGGATGACTGTGTGATCCTGACATCACTCGTCTGTCAGAAACTCGGGCTCAGGGGACACCCTGTCGAAGCCATCCACATTGCCAAGGAGAAGAGCCGCACACACCTGCATCTGCTGGGACTCACAAAATTCAAACCTGCCTTATTTGAAGGAGTGATGCCAATAAATGAGTCTAAACTGTTTATTAACAAGACAGCAGCTTTCTCTGAGAGCCTGGATCATCGTGGAGAGTTCAGGTTGGAAGAGAAAAGCAGACAGCTGGGCTTAACCATAGGTGAAGTCGCTGATTCTCTTGAGAGAAACAGTCTGAGGGCTATGATGGACTTTGACAGAGAGAGAGGGAAAATGGCTCTTAAGGGGGACCACTACACAAAGGAGCATGGAAAGACCGACCAACCTTTTTGTAGTGTCTCCGATGCCCAAGTGTCATCCAGTTCACCCTGCCCTGGCATGCCCCTTCTCTCCCCATGCCCCAGTGTCTATGGGATACCCTGTGCACATATTGAGAGTGCTTTTGACCTAGAAAAGGCCATGCATGATGACGGTGAACGAAAGAAGGTGAGGTTTCCTGCCATCTTGAAGTTGGAGTATGGAGCAGGGGCAGTGGGAGTGAAGAAGGTTGGGTCCTTAGAGGAGAGCCTTGCGCATCTAGAGAAAATAGCCGGTGACCTTCGGGAGGAAACCGATTACCCAGGCATTGGACTTGGTTTTGGCAACGCAATGACTCTGATGGAATTCATCAGTGGAACAGAGCATGATGTTGACTTGCTCCTGTTTGATGGCCAGCTGGAAGGTGCATTTGTATCAGATAACGGTCCTACACGCATGCCCTCCTTCACGGAAACGGCAGCACAGATGCCTTCCGGCCTGCCAGCAGACAAGCGGGAGCAACTGGTGCAAGCAGCGTACCACAGCTGCCTTGCATGCGGACTGCGTGATGGCGTCTTCAATGTGGAGCTCATGATGACTGCCCTGGGTCCACGTCTCATTGAGATCAATGCTCGCATGGGTGGCTTCTACCTGCGGGACTGGATCCAGCAGCTGTATGGTGTAGACATCCTGCTAGCAGCCTTCATGGTGGCATGCGACCTTCCACCCCGCCTGCCCTCTGGCACAGGTCTTCCTGCACTGGGCCACTATGTTGGGGTGATGTGTGTGGTCTCGCAACACCTGCAGGCCCTGAAGACAACCGCCCGGCCAGAGCGCCTTCGCCAGTTGCACCAAGAAGGGGCCCTGCGGCTGAATGAGCTAGAGGATGAAATCATCTCTGGGGAATACGAGGAGCCATACTGCAACGTAGCTGTTAGGGACATTAAACCTGATGATGCCCACCAACGCCTCCTAGCTCTTTGCCAAGGACTAGGACTGCACTGCCCGTGCCATTATGATCTTGACTATTTCTTGTCTTATTTTAAGTAGAGCAAAGGGGTTTATGGGCACCTCTGTTAAGACAATTTTGTTTCCTGCACTCAAGGAGTAGTTGGGTGTAAAAGGGAAGTGTTAAGGGAAAATTCAAGATTTCATTACAAACAGAAGAAAGTCCAGTTGTGTTTAATTCAGATTTAGATCAAGGCATTTCTGTTGATCAGCGTTTTACTGGATTTAACAGCAGAGGTGGTGGCTAACAGTCCACAGAGTCCACAGTCAGACACTTAAAAAGATGTTCAGATTATTATGTTGCAAAAGGGGTGAGAATTATACACTAAAGTACTCATAAACTTTTAACTCATACATGAAATCTAATAAATGGCCCCACTATTTCTCTGACATAAATTACACATGCCAACACAAACTATACTTCCTATATGTCTCACAGTTCCCACTGAGTCTTTTTCTAAAGCCTTGGTGATGTGGTAATAATACAGTTTTTATAAGTCACATTTTAAATGTTAAACCTTCAATTTTTATTTGTTAGTATTGATATTTCAGGGATTGATTGGCATCCCATGTGGACTCTGTGGCATAGCTTCATACCTTAAGGATAATGGATGGATGGATAGTTTTTAAGAATAATAATTACATAATGAAACTTCCACTTTGAATCTGTAGCAACAAATTGCTGGTTACTGTAATGAATTGATTTAGAAGCTGATTTTGCTATAAAAAAAAAAGAAAAAGAAAAAAAAGAATATTTTTGTTTTTCTTCTAGATTTTATTCTGTAGTGTGTGTTAGATTGTGTGTACTAAGAATTCAGTGAGAAGGCTACATTTTCATTTTACATTTTCACACACATCCTCACAAATTCACAGGGCTAAAGGACAGAGAGGTCAGAGGAGGCCATGTCCTAAAGCAGGAAATCAGACTCCACAAAGAGTCGAATTTGAACCCATGTCCAGATCCACAGACTAGGAGTTAGAGTTTAGTTTTTCAAAACTTATCTATTAAAAATATCGACGTAACCGAAGTTCTCGACCTGCATCTGTCAAAGCGCCTGTGCCACTTATGGTCGGGCGCCCCCTAATGGCGGGTTTGTAATTGTCTTACTTTCGGAAAGCGAAAAGTGCGTGTTTATAAATTAAAAATGAATTTTGGTTGTAGAAGAAAAATAAATTAAAGTATCGGACATTTTAAGGATCACTGGGAAAAAAAATAAGCACAATGAAACCAAATTCAATTACGATGGTAAGGGGGTGTAAACGCACTGAAATGGATTCGAGGTCTTTAAAACAGTTGGAAATTTTCAGTGGAAATAAATGCTGAATTATTTTAAAGTAAAGTCGCGTTCATGTGATTTTTTTTACGATTGCAGTCTTAAGTGCAAAGATTCGCTTATACGATGCTGAAAATGTACATTTAAAGCCACTCTCCTTTTTTAAACCCGCTCCCTCCGTGTTAAACTCCACTTGCATGTATTTTGTGTGCTTTTTGTAAGCTGAAATCCGAACAGGAAACCAACAACTTCATCATTTTGACTGTTTTCATTTCTTATTACTACGATACGTTAAAGATAAAATACAAGCAATGGAAATGCAGCCTGATTTTTTTTCCCTTTCCCAAAAACATATTTGATAAACTCATTTGAACACACCCAGTGAATAACAATTCAGGCGGTTTATGAACAATAAAACCCGTTTCTTGGGTTTTCCATGCGAAGACTGCGAATTAACACAATTTTTCGACATGCCGTAAAGCGCGGCAGGTACCGGAAGTAATGGCGCCTGAGCGTAAGCGCCAGCGAATAATTCAAAATCCAGGTTTTTTTTTTTCTTTTTTTTTTCGGCATTTAAAAAACTCTGTTTGAGACTGGTTTAGTCGAGAAGATTCTTTTAGATCATCCCCCGGCGAACAGATGTTCATCGCATGTTGCCCACGTGTTTTTTTTCCTCCTCCCATTTCCTCTTGATCGCACAGACGCGCGTTTTTGCAGGAACACGTGGTCGAGGGACCTGGTGGAGTTTACAAACACGGAGATGCCCCCGCCGTGCTGCTGCTCTCGGAAATATAGGCCATCCCGCTGCACGAATGTGTGCTGCTTCTGTTGTTCGGCTGCTAAAATCAAATCCCCTTTGTCATTTCGATGGCCTTGGTTAAAATACTTGTAAACGCTTTTAGTCCCCACGTTGTCGGTGATATTTACAATGCATGAGGCCTTAGCAGACACCCCTTCGCCCCATTGCCAGCTGCTTTTTTAAGTGAGGAGTTAAACTGAATAAACTGCAAAGTCCACATCACTTGCAACTGAAATCTGAGAGCCACATGAGAACATTTCAGTATTACTAAATGGAGCTGCTATTACTTACAAAGTTAACACTAAACTTGCGGGCGTGTTTGTGCCAATGAATGGTTCCTTAGTTTAAACAGTTGAGTAGCTTTTTTCATTAAATATTTAACTTCGCTGTTTATTGAAATCGTATTCTTTGGCAGTTATTTCTTGTCAACTTACCAAGACATGTAAACGTTTTGCAACTAATACAAGTTGGTGTATTGCGTTCAATACGTAAAAATGTATACCTAATTCTTGGAGGAAATGCAATTAATTTAAAGTTGTCATTTTATCACATACACGGAAAAACAATTTTTTTTGCATTTCACATACTACAATTTAAATTTTACATACCTGTAAAATACATTTATATATTTTACATGCATAAATACTTGATATTTTTGCATTTAAACCTCTCTGCATGCAGATTCTGCTTTAGTTTTCGATGTGGAAGTATTTGTCTGGTTCTAAGGTTATTTCTTACAGTTTGAATTGACAATAGCTGTTTTCCTGTTAAGTCCTGTTTTCTCCACGACTTTGCCTTTTCTGATTTATTCATATTAAATGACTCCAGGTTTTCTGACCCCATTTATCATTTATTTAAAAGTTATCATTAAAGTTATGTTAAAATCTGTTCATAATTCTTCAAAATAGACAAAGTTATGCACGTGGGACAATACAGAAACAAAAGTGAAGAACAGGGAAAGGGACAATAGCAGAAAAAGTGGGGGGAAATGTGGGTACAAAGGATAAAGAGCATAACAAAAGGCCCGAAACATGCATAAAACTAAAGACAGGAATGACGCAAGTACAGGAAACGGATGAAAACGACACAGGAAACCCCAATTCTGCACAAAAATAGATTAACATTCTAAATCTCTTCTGCCTCTGTCTTCCCAAATCTTTGTCATTCCTCGTTCATTTACTTCTCCAGCTTCCATTTTTGTGTGATGCAATTTCACTTTGATGTCACTGATTTCGCTCATGTTTTAAAAAAGAAAATATTTTATTGACAAAAATAACACTAAAAGCAACGTCAGCCATATATACAGTGAAGGCCTACAGCACATTAACATATTCATCATGTTATAAACCAAATACATGTGCATATTTAAGCCAAATACAGTGTTTTATTTTGCTAATGTCTAAAATATTTTCCATTTAAATCTGTAAGATATTGTAATATTCCTGCAAAACTGGACACTGCGGGCATAAAGTTTCACAATTTCACAGTGAATTCCTACCTTTTTTTTTTTTTTTTAAAATAACATTTTCCTTAAAACTTCCACACTTTTAGGTGGGGTAAGTCTGGGAAGTAAAAATATTTTAAAAGTTCACCTATGAATGTATTATGATTCCAAGATTGACAAACTACTGTTCCTGGTTGCTATCAATCATTTAAATTAGTAAAGATGGTAAGGATATTTATAATTAAGTTTCCCTGCCTTAAAATTGTACAAGACTTACAGTCAGTGATTCATATGAAAACAGCAGGGTTTTTCGCCAGGAAAACGCTAGAAACAACACACGCCATCCTTTGAAAGTAAACCATCTAAATTTGAGTTGCACTGATTGAGAATGAAGATTTACAAAAGCATTTGTTGTTACATACATGAAGGAATGCAAACGTTTCATGGCAAGGACGGTCAAGTAGGGTTGCTCAATTGTATGAATCACAGCTGTTGCGGTTTGAAGAGGGTTCTCGGCTGGGATAGACAGCCAGTCGATCCAGTGCTGCAGTGATGGAATGGGGAAGTGAAAAAAATGGTTCAAATGGTGATCATGCGGCAAACACTGTTAATATTAGCAGAAAAATGTTGATTCCAAAGAACAGGACAGAACTGAGAACCAAGGGAGAGGATTGTGGACTAAGATGGATGTTTATGCCATACTGCGCTGGGCAAGTTTTTAGCCAAAATACTGTACACGCATCTTAAAATTGTATGTGATGCATTTAATGCTAACATCACAGAAGAGCAGAGCAAAACATGAACTCACTGTAGAACTGAAACTGGCCATTAAGCAGAAATGAAATTTATCTAAATGTGAATTTTTTTATTCTTGACATCAAACATTTTTTTTATCAAACTTGACTGTATAGGCCTTCAATACTTGTTTCTTTTGTAGTAATATGCAGCACATAAACGTACAATTATGCGTTCCAGTTGTGGGGTCTTCTTTGCAAACTGTTAGTCTTATTAAATACAAATCCTGCTTTCATACTAAGGAAAAAAATCATGTTGGGTGTTATATAAAAGTAACACCTTTTAAATTAACACTCTCACGGGGAGTTGTAACTTTTCTCCAAAAATCTGCGGATTTTTAGCAGATCTAAATGTGTTTATATGTGTGGGTGATGTCTGTCTGTTCCGTGTCCGTTTACCAGGGTATGATGACCTCTTGTTGGCATTGCTGTTCGATTGGGCTCCTGCCTGCGCCCTGTAAAAGGACACTGAGGAACACACACAGAACGCAAAAAACAAAAATCAGATCATAGTTCTCTTACACGTTTGCATTACATGTGGTTTAACTGTAGGGCAACAGAAAATGGGTCTGCATTTCAATCCTGCAACAGCCTGTATTTCTGTAGCCCAGAGAAATTTTGTCAGCAATTACATCGGTGAAGCTCTTTAGTGCCGTAAATGTGCAAAATTAAATGTCAAGGATAAAAAGTGTAGCAATGACAAAAAGGTTATGACTAGCTCACCACTCTGACTTTGCGTGGGTCCAATCCACTCCCTGTTTTTTCTCTCAAATACTGCAGCATACAGAAAATGGAACTCACTTTAATGTACAGTATATATAAAGAAGTACAGTGCAGTACAGTTTATACATACGTGTACAAAAAACACAATCCTGCCTCAGCGTAATAATGTCCGGCAAAAAAAAAGAAAATCATACTGCAGGAGTAATAACTTGGTACCTAAATTTAAGTACCTGCATTTCTGGAGCTAACATTGTATATAAACATATCGAAATATTTTATATTATAGCTAGCACTTTATAACAACGGAAAATTGTTTACCAGCCTGATATATAGGCTGGGAATAATTTTCCACAAATAATTCCGGCAGTGTCCGTATTGTTTCCCAGTTCATACTTTAGTTAAACGTGAATATGAGGCTTGGACCAACAGGACGCGGAACCGCTGCCCTTGTACTCGAAGGATCCGTGTTAGAACCCTGCCGTAGTACCCTGGAGCGATGCATATTTCTCTGCTGTACAAATGGGTTTATTGTAGAATGAAAAACATTCTAATATAAAAATGTAATTTATTAAACTGCTTTGGAGAGCAGCATCAGCTGAATAAAAAACTTATTCACCTCAGAAAAATAAATACTCAAAAATGTGAATAATCTAAGGCTGCTAATGTGCTTTAGCCCAAGAGTAAAATTATCCAAGAATAAAATTGTTAGTTCTAAAGCGCTAGGTATATATATTTCTTTGTATAAATCCAACTTCTGGTCATCAAAATTGAAATTATTATTGTGCTTTGGTCCAGTGGGAGCTGTAACGGACAAAGGAGGCGACAGACAACGGAAACCTGAACGTGGATCAGCCTGTGTAACCACAGCACGTCCGTCTACCTACTTTTCTTGTTAATGGATGCGCACCGTCCAGGCCCAAACCGGATTAGGACCAGGATTATGAACATAATGCTCAGCAGCCAAGTCATGGTCTTGTAGGCCACAAGTTCCCCACTGGCAGGGAGGGCTGGAGAAGGACGGAGTGAAGGAATTTACATACTGAGAGTTACTTTGATGAAACAAGTTTCATACAAAAGTGTGAGATTCCAAATTGGTCGTTTCCGTGAGCTTTAAGATAAAGAATTTCAGGAAAATGAGGATGATTGGCAGATCAGTGGAGTAGTAATAAATACCTTTGCACTGAATCATCAACTTTTTACACACAGTCCTGTTCAACTGTCCTTCAGGCTGAATTTCATATCCCTCGATAAGTTCCTTCGACGTTGTCCAGGTATGGAAGCTTCCACACTGTAGCTGGTTACACAACTTGTTTGACGAGATCTGGGAGCGGCTGCTGTGGCAGACTGGGCTCAAGACAACTTCATTTGACGCCAGGTGGACTCTACCCAAGCAGGGGCTGTGCTCAGAGCTCACATGGATGGTGTACAAAACTGGCAGAGCGGGAGCAGGGGTCAGAGGTGGAGGGCAAGTAACAGGAGGAGGGCACGAGGGACACGGTGTTGGTAAGAGGCATGGAACGGAGGGCAAAGATGAATTGAGCAGGGATGCAGCTGCGGTAAAGAAGGAGAATAACCAGTGTAAAACAACAAAATGATTAATAATAATACGTGTGATCAATAGCAGCTGCACGATGGCCTTCAGTTTACTTTCACCTTTTGAAATAATCCGCGCAAAAGCGTCAGCTGAGTCATGAGAAACAGAAGCTACAATGACTGGATTCCAGCAACAACAGTTAAAAAACCAAGAGCACTTCCAAATTACGCATTAAAGCGTACAGTAGTTTATTAACAAATATTTGCAGTGCGTACAGGAGAGCCGCTAACAGTTCAATATTTAACCTAAGGAAACCACTTCACCTATTTGTACCAAAAGCATTAAGAAAGTTATGCCAACAGTCAGACTGACAAAAATCTCATTTATAAGAACAATTCCGAGGGTGAAATTAGCGTTCACATTTTTAGGCCGAACGATCGGAATCAGCGCTTTAATTTAGTGCAAAGGGTGCTGCTAACTTCTTGTTAGTGAAATACAGAGAAATTGGAATTACGTGGCTTTTAACGGAAATAAAAATGGACTTACCAGTGTCAATGAAAAACAGAGCAATAATCGTCGCCGCCACCTTCATGGTTATAACTGAAAGGATAGAAGTGTTCGAGGTGATCTTTTTGACCGATACTGGGAGATCTGTCGTTGCATTATCACCTATTTTAATGAAACTGCATACACAGTAGGTAGCTGTGCTCGCTTTTACTTGTATGTCAGGCAGGTGCGTACAACTTCTTGGAATATTTATGGTTCGGAAAGAAAAACCCCCTGTACAAATTCATATTCAAAAACCAGAACATCAAGAAGAGCATTGACGGAGAGTGCAAAAAAAGCAAAAATGTCGCAAATCCAATATATTTAATCAAAAACACAATAAAGTGCACCCTGGCATCCTGTTACTTTGATAGCGTACCAGATAACAATTTAATTTTGCGTAACAATCATTTAAGTACGACCAGGAAGGGCACTTGTATAAAACGGGTTAATAAAAAATAAAATACATTTTTATCTTACCTTGAGGGTGAGTTTGGGGGAATGACAGAGAAGAAATGGCATGGAAGAGGAGGTGATACAAAAACAGAACCTGAAGGAAGTGTGCAGATGTGAAATGCTGCTTTTTCACTCTCGTCTCCTGTGCTCAGGCTCGGTCTCTGCATACCAGAACTTCCTTGCATCAAAGGTAGTAATGAAAATACAGAGTGCGAGAGAGAGCAAGAGAGAGAGAGAGAGAGAGAGAGGAAGACAAAGAGAGAAACCCAACACAATGAACACACTGTGACAAAGAGGCAAAAATCACATGAAATAAAAGAGGAACTGATGCCAAGATCATTTTGGTCTTGTTTGTTTCTCTTGACACTGATGTTGCTCTGACTGTGACAGTACTCTGTTGATACTCTGACAGTCCTCTAAAGCTGCTCCGACAGTACTCTGCCACTCTTCATCGTGTGTCGGTCAGTTTTGAACCCACCCTTTGAGTGTCTGTCAGCCAAGTGCCATTGTGCCTCAGGGTGCCACCAGCGACCACTCAGAGACTGAAGAAGTTCAGGGTCTCATTGTCCCAGGGTTCAGCATCTAGTCGGTGTATCTATTCCATGAACCCACTCATTACGCCATGACACATCATTCACTGCACAACTCACTAAAGATTACTCACTTCTCTCACTTCTCTCCCTCCTCTCCGTTTGCACCTCTCTCCGCTCACCATGCCACCCTCTCTTTTGGTTTCATTTTCTTTTATCTTCCGCCGGTGGTTTACCGAATCTTGGATTTACCGAAAGACATTAAGTCTACAACCTCTTCTCATGCTGTCTCTTAACTGATTTGCATATACTGTCAACTCTTCCTTTCTCCTGTACTTATTTATCAAGTCAGAAGTAGATTTTTGCTCCTTTGAATATTTTGCTGTGCTAAATTGTGCGTAGGCCTATGGGCACTATTCTGCTTTATTGTATTTACGTTACAAATACATTTTGGTTGAAGACACTCACTTTGCGTGTCTCGGTTATTTCCATATTCTAATCACAATAAATGTAGTCTGGTCAAAGTTTACAGCCCCAGCCATATCTAAACTTTATCCATTGAAAGAGTATAGCTAGACAGTAAATAACAGTAGTAGTAGTAATAGAATAGTAATAGTTAACAGTAATATAAATACAGTATGTAAAATAGTGTGAGTTCTATGAGAAAACTTGAGTAACTACCAATGTTATTAACCGTTGAAAGTTTAAAGAACGCATAAAAATGCATGAACTGTACTGGAAAATGTGAGTATTTATGTGTTTCTTCTGTTTATGGTGCTGGTATTTATTTTGTGTGGCTGTTACTGTAAATTATTGCTAAGACCTATGTATTCATGAATACATGAAAAGGCATTGGAAATATAATAAATATTTGGTATGTTACATTTAGTTAAATCACGTTCAACAGGAAATATTTGAATGCACTGAACATGAACATAAAAAGTCAATTCTTCACGAAATATAAGTAATAATTTCTGATCTTTAACGGACTTAATGCGCAATATTTGAGTTTTCTTACCAAACTGGTAGATCAGTTAATGTCTCCCCCACGGACTGCTAGAAATGATGCGAACACTGAACGATAAAGCGAATTTATAGCTTGATGCAACTTTTTAGCTAAACACAACTCTTATATCAATGATATTCATTGCATTAATGATAAAATCCTTTAACAAACCTCTCGTTTTATGCGTTTTCCTACCGCGCCCTTGTTTTTAATGGGTAATAAAGAACGGATGGGTTCCGTGCTCCAGTCACGTAGGTCGGCCTCGTTGCGTTTAATACGTATTTATTATATTTAGACACGATAAAATCGTTATGTTCGTTATTGTTGTAGGTTTGTAGACTGTTTTACAATCTGTTGATAGAATAAATTGGTGGTGAAGATAATCCTAAGGTAATATTTTTAGAGTTTAAAGCAGTCACATTGTAAAACCCAGTAAGGTGACAGTAGTCTGCGATTTTCCCAGCGCGGTGTGTGTGTGTGTGTGTGTGTGTGTGTGTGTGTGTGTAAACCTGCAGCCCGTCATTTTTTCACTTTCTGTCTCAGTCAGTGCGGAGGATCTGCTCGGTTCGCCGTCTCTTTCCACAACAGAGCCCTCCGACAGGTGTTTTCGTCCAGATCCATTCAACCAGAAACCGATCGGAGCGACACGAAATCGATGGAGGCGGTTCGGCGAAACACGCACACACACGTACGTGCCAGCCGAGGGGTGACGGTTATCTTTATGAAAACACATAGTGACAGAGCCGAAATGCTAAGCGAACGAAGAGAAGAGAAGAGGATTCATTTGGAAATGACATTTATTTTAAGATGATTTAAATCAAAGACTGCCTGGCGGCCACTCGTTTGCCCGCAGGTATCACCTCGCCGCGCACCTGTTCGCTCTCTTATTCCTGCGCAGGTATAAGGATATTAAAGCACATTTATATACTAAAATTACGCTGAGGATTTTGTACAGGATATGCTTGTGATAGCTTTGGCACAGACGAAGATCCACTGAAAGTAACGATTTTATTCGAGCCTGTACGCGTGTATTTATATTACGTGTTAGCATATTTAATGCATTGAAAATGTATTTCATGAAGTGTATTTGTGCTAATGTCTAATAACTAAATCAGCCATTCGTTGACGTAAATTCAGTTTAACATTGGCAAAAATATATGTACATGTCGCGTGTCGAATGTTCAAATATTAGATTTTCTTCTATTAATTCTTAATAGCTTCATTATAAGCAAAGTGCGTCTTTTTCGCCTTAAACTGAATCTGCATTGAGTTGGACTGAACCTGTTTTGGAGGAAATGCTAGACAGTTGTGCAGGTGAAATTTATAAATATGTTCCCTTTTGTGTAGTAATTTATGAATCTTAAAAAAGAATGAATAATTGTGGAATTTACATTAATTGTTTAGTTCAGCTAAATTCATGGGCTGAAATGTAAGGATTATGTGGAAGTACTGCAGTTAGATGAACATCAAGCCCTTGCCGGTGTTATCTAACAAAGTGCAAATAAATGCCAAAAGTTACATTGAACTTGCAGTTTAATGCCATTTGAATTAACTGTTTCTTCTTACAAAAACCTGCATACAGAGAAGATCACCAGGACCGGGACTATAAACCAAAATTTAACTTTGTTTCAACACTTCAACATGTGCGCAAAATAAATGCAAAAGCAAGGTGGATTTCAGCAGGTGCAGCCGTGTAAGTAACCATTATAAACTACGTAATGCTGTTTATACACAATAGAGCAGCCAAGTAAACACAACATATCAACAACCCAGCAAACCAATCTGGCAAATATCAAACATTTTTCTATTTTGTGCAAGTTATTGAATATGAGCCTGATTTTCCTGTAGGTCTGCAAGCCTGATATTTGAACCAGTGCAGTTTCTGTTCCTGGAAAAGAAGACAAATAAAGATTGTGAGATATGATGCAGGACACAAAAATACTGTCATGACCTTTAGGCTGCTAAAAAATATAGAAGTACAAAGAGAAGAAAGTGTATAAAGGCAGAGCCGCAGACTAATTTGATTAAACAGTTCAGTGAAACAGGATGAGAGCGACAGTCTGCTCTGCTTTTCAATGTTTGATGAAAACAGGCTGTATGGAACAATGTAGACCACAAAGCACCAGCACAGCTCTCCTTATACCTGTGTTACACTCACATTTGGTGATAACTGGGGTCCATATGCTCCTGTCTGGGCCGTATGTGTTGCACTGCATCTGTGCTGCTGAATGTCTGATAATGTACAGTACAGAGTACAGTGCAGGATTGAGGGTGAATGCAAAAGAAATGCAGTCAGAAGGATGCAAAAAAAACCCACAAGCAGCAGGGTGCTTAGATGTGCTAAAAAATGTACCGAACTGCATTAGACATTTGTGCAACAACAGTTCACAAATAATTTAAAAGTTTGTTAAAAGCAAAATCAAATATTTTTGGTATGTTTGTTTTTGACAAATACTTATGAATTACATATACTATACTGTATATTTCCATATGCATGTTTGCATGCTAAATTTATTTGTTTGTAATTTTTAAAATATTTCTCAAAATGCACTATCTTTGGAATTCTTGTTTCCTTTTTGTACCACTCAAACTTTAGGCAGTAAAAGTTTACATTTAGGTCTTTTTGATAATGCGAGAGATGATGCTGTGCAAAAAGGGATGAAAATAATTTTGCAGTATGCTCAGCCCTCTTGTACAAAAAGAAGTTGCTACAGCAGTACATTAAAATTACATTAAAATATACAAACCTTTTACCATACATTTAAAATATATAAACCTTTTACCAGTTTATTGTTCAGTAGAGCAGCTTTTTATGGCATTAGAAATATTCCATGTTGGTGTTAGTCATTTATTATTGCATAAAACTAGTTTTTATTTTGTATGTTATATATTCTACATTAAATAGCGTGAGTTAACCTCATGGATCCACTTAATTTTGTTACGTGAGCAATGGATGTATTTAATATTCTGACTGCATCTAGTATTTGATTTTAGGAAACACTACCACCTACTGTTTGATAGTTGAACTGCAGGCAGGGAGTTTTACTACAGCTGCAGTAAATCAAGGTAATGGGTTTCCTCAAGGGTCCTACAAGCAGATGGCAAAAGATCCAACTTCTACTACCCTTGCCCTCTATTTCAAGGTAAGTACAACAACAGGAAGGAAAACTTCTGGTTCACTAAGCACAGAAAAGTTCATTCATGTGCCTTAACACAAAAGCCTTTCACTCAAACATCACCAGGCATTTATAAGCAGAAACTTCTATACAAGTTTGTTTCAGGGTTATATTGAACCCTTAACCCTGGAGGTGTAGACCCCCATGAGGTCTAAGCTGCTGTTTAAGGCCCTTCATTGTTCAGCACTTTTCTGGTCACATGGATATGTAAGACCAACAATAATCTGTGGTCCTGGTCAAGTCAGGAAGTAACAGTTTATGGAAAGCTTCTCACCATAATTTCTGTAGTGCCATTATTAGTTATAATGTAATACTATAGTGGAATTAATGATTTATCTCTCAAAATAGGTATGAGGTTTGCCAAGTTTTTTTGAATAACTTTTGTCAGTTATACCCATGTAATACATGGGTTTGTCATTCAAGTAAAAATTATATACCGTGCTTGAGTTTTTGTACATTAGCAGTGTTTGTACTGACATAAAAATAACTGTGACAATATTAGTCAAATATGTGTACCATTTCACAGAAAATTAAAACCCAATAAAGTTATAGCATTTTATTTAAATTTCTCCTTGACAACAGTCGCAATTTTTTTTTATGATGTCACCATGAGTCGGTAAGTGATTTTTTTTTTTTTTTTTTTTTTTTTTTTAATTCAGATCGGCAAGATGACTTAGTTTGTATCACAGCCATAGATGCAGAATCTAGTAGACATAGCTGGCAGTGAAGAGGGACTGTGTGGCAGACTTGTCAGCTTCGCCTACAGGCTTGTACTCTCCTTTTGATGCCAGACCATTAATCTAAGAAAGACAGAAAACAAGAAATTTAAGTTGTGCTTCACAGCACTGCTTTCGTGTCACTTTCAGCAAATATTCAGTGTTGCTGTGGCACACGGAGACAGATTTCTCAAATTTTATGGCACAGCTCCATTCAAAACAAACAAAATTCTGCAAGTAAACATAAGAAACCACAAAATGCAACATAAGGTTCAAAACTGTACTGCTTACCTTAGCTCGGGTACAGAAGGCTTCTTGCGCGGCCTGTTTGTTTTCTGCTTTGCCCTTCCAGGCGGCCAGCGCTGAGGCCTGCAGTGCGCGGCCATAGGAGAAGGTCAGCTTCCAGGGCCGATGCAGGGGTGTCTGGTTAATAGCATTGAGATTGAGAGAGGCCTCCTCCTCACTCTGACCTCCAGACAGGAAGCAGATGCCTGCCAACATGGTACAGGCATACAAAGAATTGAAACACATTACCTCAAAACATTTGCATCTGTTTGGCTGATGTTTTCTTCCCCCACTACAAAGCAACTTACACGTTGTAATTGCAGTTATTTGATCTCTTCACAGAAACAGCCTAGCACCTACAATGTCATAAACCTTTCACCAAACATCTTTTTCTGCCATTTGTCTCACCAGGAACAGCAGCAGGTACTGTACGCCTCAATGCAGAGACTGTTGCCAAAGCGACTTCTTGAGGGGTGTACTTCTTTGGGCAGGAGTGTCCTGCAGTGACCATGTTGGGCTTCAGCAGGGTGCCTTCCAGGTAAACATGATGATCAGAAAGGGCCTTGTAAACAGCTGCCAGCACCTGAAGGAAAACCCAAAATTTTAGCTAAGGTAACTCATAATGCAGTAGCAAACTGGCCTTTTTGAACAGCAATGTGACCAAGTTCTACCTTTTCAGTCACATATTGGCAGCGCTGGAGGTCATGGTCTCCATCCGGCAGGATCTCCGGCTCTACAATCGGAACCAAACCATTCTGGGGATAAAGAAAAATTAACAGTTAACCGCAGATGACAGAATGTTTTAAGACTGTCCACCAGCTTATGATTCATTCCTTTAGGACATATATAAGGACAAAGTAAGGTTTACTTCAGGATGTTAGAAAGCCAAAAGGAAAAGTCTCGTCTTAGAATTTAAAGTCCAAATGTAGATTACTTTTGGCCAAGTGAACAAATAAGGGTGTACCTGCTGGCATATGCTGGCATATCGAGCGAGTACATTAGCATTCTCGGCAATGGCAAGGGCAGATGGGCAGCCGTCAGAGATCTTCAGCACACACCTCCACTTTGCAAAGTCACAGCCATCTTTTTTGTACTGAGCACAGCGCTCTGAGAGGCCGTCCAGTCCTGAAGGAAAAGACCTGCTATAACACCCTTATGCATTCCTGATAAAGTAAAACTGGGAAAGTACAGAATTGTTCCTGTTCTTTCATATTAGTTTGTCTTTTCCGTTCATATCATTTGCTTGCTTCTGGAATTTCTCCTTCGGCTAAATTCCCTTACACTTTAATGTTCCCAAATGTTACGTTAACATAGGAAACGGCATTGTGAAATAAAGATTTTGGACTCTGTACCCAGTTATCACGCACAGTGACTTTTAAACTTAGGGACTCGTTCAAAGTTTAACCACTTGCTCAAGCCCAATGCTACACATGGCTGACAGACATTAGCACAGTTGGCCATTTAAGGGCAGAGAGGATCATTTACCCTGTGTCGTCGTTTCACCGTCTGTCCCGTTCAGACCTGCGGTTCCTTTGTCCACCTGGAGAGATGAACAGAAATGCTTAATATTTCACTTCTGTGTTACAGAATCGGTGCTTAAAGGATCCATCTAGTGTTCAACAGCTATGTCAGCAGTCAGAACCCCTCAGGCATCTCACCTTGATGCCCACCACAATACCCTTATCTTTGATGACTTGTGGGAACAGGACCCCCTTGTCAGACTTCTGGTACAGTGTTTCATGGAAGAAGATGACACCGCCAATGCTCTCAGCAATGGAGGGATTAGCAGAGAAGAGAATGTCACGGAAAGTCCGACGAATCTCTTCCTTGTTCTCCACATTTATCTTCTGTAGGCGTTTTCCCATTGTACCTGACGTGGGTGGGGGTACCAAATGAGTAAAGTAACAGAGCAAAGCCTGTGCAGAAATATTTCTCGCTGAAACTTTCAGAATCTGTTTGTGGCACATTTAGTTCCATAGCCCATCACCCTCACCAACAGATTCATCTGCTGCAAGGATCCCCTTTCCTGGAGCAACAATGCGCTGAGCAATGGTGGCCAGCTCCTTCTTCTGGTCTGGGGTCAGAGATGGGTACTGGTGAGTCATTCTGTAATGCAAGAAAAGTAAAGACAAGAGATTTACCTAATGCATGACATTCTCCTATGCTTGGGAGTCTGGGTTTAATGTATGGACAGATCAATCACAGATGTACACACATCAGCCACCTTAACAGGTAGAGGATTGCACCCTCTTTTGTCCCCAGCAGAGCATGGACTCAACAACAGGGTTGTTCTATACTGGACTAACACTTCTGTACACGCTCTGCAGAATTTTTGGATCAACCTTCATTTTGCCAGCACCCCGACCTCATCTCATAGATTGTCTACTGGTGTGAAAGGTGGGGACTGTGCTGGCCACGGGGTAAAGCAGAGGTACAGTCATGCTTGTGAAACCATCATGGAATGCTTTGTGCTTTGCAACCTGGCAGATTGTACTGCAAGAACTACGGGTTAGAAAAAAGCCAGACTGGCCATGAAAGAATGGCTGCATATTAGGCTAAGTCAGCATTAGTGGCCTGTTGCTACATTTGGCATTCAAATTTAAACTTTTTTAAAATCTAGAAAACCCATAGTGTGCCAATAAATCCTTTCCACAACTTTAAACCACCATCACCAGTGAGTTCCAGCCAGGTACACCTAACAAAGTAGTTAGTGGGTGTAATAAATTTTAATAAAGGACTAAAGGGCTGAAGATAAAAAACATTAGATGACATGCACTACAGAAACGTGTTTTGAAAACTGCACTCTCTGTGATTTCCTTCTCTTCCACACCATCTGTCTGCCTCTGTCAATATTTGCCTTGCAGCCAAAGTTGACACAATCACCCTTCAGAATAAAGTTCAGGTCTTCCAGACAAACAGGTTCACAGTCCACAAAACAGCCTACGTCTGCGCACATGAAGGAAGATCTCCATGACATAAATACACTCGTACTTTATCAGAAGACGATCAGTCAATAATTATTGGCAAACTTCTTAAAAGCAGGCGAACAGCTTTGTGCACCTTTGCCCTTAATTTTTCAGTTGTTGGCTGTGCCTGACATTGCGCAAGAGCCCAAATTTTCCACATCTACTACCATATTTCATGCGTAGTGAAGCACTGATATCTACGGGCCCTTCAAAACTACGTCCCTAAAAGTAAAAAATACTATTTAACAGATTATCTCATAGAAACAAATCACAGTATTAGATGTAAACTTCATTGTTTGTGCAAAAAAGATGTTACCTTTACATGGATGCATTTTATTGACAGTTAATAAAAATGCATTGCATAGAGCATTTTGATTATTCCTTTTCAGGTGTAAGAAGAAGGCCCATAAAATCCTAAAGGACCACAGTTACCCCAGCCACAAACTATTTTCTCTGCTCCTGTCCAGAAAACACTTTAGAAGCATTCGGACGAGAACAAGCAGGTTCTGGGACAGTTTTTTCCCCTGTCCCGTAAGACTGATAAACCACTGACACCCCCCCCCCCCCTTGGATAGATATTTCAGTGGATATTTCTATGGATTGCAAGCTTCTTTCTCTTATACTATAATATTTGTTTTGGAGAGAATAATCTGTTTGATACTGGATAGCAATAATCTGTTTTTACTGGACAGCAAGCCACTTTTACATTTATATTTTTATTTACACCTTACAGATATTGGAGTATTTATTTTACTTTTTATGTATATTCATTTTTTTAGTTAAATGTTCTGTCATGTTTTTTTTTTTTTTTACACTATTTTTTCTTTAATGTGCTTTAGATGTCTGGAAGCAACACATTTCACTGTCATAACACTGCTATGCTGTTGTTATTACACATATGACAAATAAACTTGAGACTTGAAACTCAGGTACTTACCTGCGCTGCAGAAACACGCGTTTGCATTTGTTTTTCCAACTAATTTTGAAATTGTATGCAATTTCCTATTCGTACTGTTTTAAACAATGAGAGGAAAAAAGTGAACAACTATACAAGTTTTGTTTTTAAAAAAAAGGGGGGGATCTTACTTGGATGAGAGCTGGGGTCCACTTGAGAGAAGATGCAAGCGTGCGTTCGGAGCGGAGGACGAACGGCGGGCGCTGCGCCCTATTTAACCTGGGCCACGAAGACGCTCCTGACAACCAAGAGGCCCTTTGTGACGTGGCACGGGCGTGCGAGCCCTCTGGCGATCTGATTGGCCTGGAGATATCGAGTGGGCGTGGCTTGCACAGCCTCGTCCATGCAGAAGTTTTGCGTGGTTAAAGCTTGTTTTTATTCAGCCTTATTCTTCATGCACTTCCAAGTATGATCTGCGCGTTGCCTTACAGAATACATGTTGTTCATTGGGACACGAGTGTAAAAAGTCGACAGTTATTGTATGGGGAACAAAACATTAGCGACAGCATTCAGAGGAGATGTACAGTGGCATGGAAAGGTTTGGGCACCCCTGGTCAAAATTTCTGCTGCTGTGAGTGACTAAGCAAGGAAAACAAGACCTGATTTAAGCAGAATTGCTTTTTTATTTCCATCTTTTACAGTTTCAAAATAACAAAGGAGGAAAAGGGCTCACAGCAAAAGTTTGGGCACCCTGCATTGTCAGTACTTAGTAACATCCCCTTTGAAAAGTATTAGCCCTTGTAAATGCTTTTTGTAGCCAACTGAGAGTCTTTCTGTTCTCATTTGGGGAATTTTCACCCATGTTTCCTTGCAAAAGGCTTCTAGTTCTGTGAGATTCTTGGGCTGTCTTGCATGCACTCCTCTTTTGAAGTCCATCCACAGATTTAGGATGATTTTTAGGTCAGGGGACTGTGAGGGCCATGCCAAAATCTTCAGCTTGCGCCTCTTGAGGTAGTCCATTGTGGATTTTGAGGTGTTTCGGATATCATCTTGTTGTAGAAGCCATCCTCTTTCCATTTTTCGCGTTTTTACACACTGTGATGTTTGCTTCCACAATTTGCTGATATTTAACTGAATCCATTCTCCTTTCTACCAGAGAAATGTTCCCCGTGCCACTGGCCGCAACACAAGCCCAAAGCATGATCTATCCACCCTGTGCTTAAAAGTTGGAGAGGATTTCTTTTCATGGAATTCTGTGCCCTTTTTTCTCCAAACATATCTTTGCACATAACAGCCAAAAACTTCTATTCTGACTTCATCGGTCCACGGGACTTGTTTCCAAAATGCATCAGGCTTCTTTAGATGTTCTTTGCAAACTTCTGATGCTGAATTTTGTGGGGAGGACAGAAGAAAAGTTTTCTTCATGAAGATCATATTTTTTACAGGTGTCACTACACAGTAGAACAGTTCACCAGCACTCCAGAGTCTGCTAAATCTTCCCGAAGGTCTTTTGCGGTCAAACGGAGGTTTTCACTTGCCTTTCTGCAGTCCTATGAGCAGTTCTCTCTGAAAGCTTTCTTAGTCTTCCAGTTATTTTAATTTTCAGCGTGTTAAATAGTGGCTTAGAGGAGCCCATAGCTGCTGATTGTTGGGACAAAGTTTGAAGAGTCAGAGTATTTCTAAAGCCTGGAAATTTTGCATCATCTCGCCTTTCCTAAAAGTGATCGTGAACAAGCCATAGCCCTAATGAAGACCTTAGTAAAAGTTATCCGAGACCTCAAATCTCTTGGGGTGGCCAAGCTTTTGCATGGTGCGCCTTTCCTTCTTCTCACTCTGAAATTGTACAAAACGACAATAACACACAAATTTTGCTTAAAATGCTGAAAAGAATGATTCATCTTTAACTTTATGCCTTTTGGAGTTCATCTACTACTCACTTAACTAGTCACAATAACAGGAATTTTGACCGGGGGTGTCCATACTTTTGCATGCCATTGTACACAAATATCGACGGACTGCGGTTAGTTAAACATTGTGGGGTTTAGTCCCTTTGTTTAGATCCGTGCTTTCTGGTGCACATTCAGTTTGCACAGCGAGCCACTGACTGAAAATAGAGGTTTAATTTGTAAAAAATTTCCACAGCATAAAAAGTTTTCCAAACGATAGCGTTCCTGTCAATAAAAAAAGATACGTATCATGAGCAAGAGGGTCTAAAGATTTACGGATTTGCATGAGCAAAGGTACCAGTTGCGTAAAACCAAGAAAACTACGCGTCGACAGGGCATCAGTTGCAAAAACACAATAACGACCGACCTTGTAAATGATCGCCCAAAATGTCCTTCACGGCGGGAAAAACGTGCTCCTAAGAGCAACCCCAAAATTGAATGACTTCGCACTTTCAGCAGATTCTGTGCAGTAAGCGTATTTGAAAATGTTTGTTGGGTTGACCACAAGTTGTGTAACGGATACTATAAAGATGTTAAATAACCTTATATATGTTTTAAAAAAAAATCATCCTGCGACGTGCCTCCTATGTTTGTATTGTTAACTGAGGAGAAATCCCTTCAATTTTTTTAACGGCAAAGATGTAAAAGCACACGTCATACGTTACACTCTTTTTTGCACACATCCAGCAGACACATGTTACGATGTCAGGTACACTTAGAGTAACTTTATTATCTATAATCGATTAAGAGAACAATTTATCGACAGTAATTTTGACAAATTTAATTCCACATTTAGTCATTTCAGTCTTCCGGCCACACGTTGGCGATAACACGAAGTCTGAGCGCTTGTTGGCAAGACATGATTGGCTAAACTCCTGTCACGTGTGTGGGGTCTTCCCCCTGTCTCCGAGCGGATCTGGAGGCACGGAGGGGGAAGACACAGGAAGAGGTTTACTAATAAACATTATTCATTTTTCCAGGTTGGTAAGACTTTAGTTTTTGGGTAATTTGAAAACAGCAGCCACAAAGTCTTTAGGCAAGGTGTTCGGTCGTGCAGAATTTGAACAGAGTATTTCGGTTTTTTGGCTGTTTTCTTTTTCTTCACCCAATGGGCCACCTAGCGAGCGATCTTTACTCGACATGAACCATTTTATATATTATCGTCAAGTTTGATAAATGGGGTACAGCTGAAAAATATCGTTTGTTTGGTAATAGTTATATTCCGCTGTAAGATGCAGTGAAAATTGTTTCTTAATGTATCAAAATGTGGAAGAAAATAACGAACATAACGAAAGGGGCATGATGGCAAGATTACCGTTCCCCTGGGGTCTAGAAACCGTTTTATTTACAATGTAACATAATTCTTTTGTTACATTTGTTTACAAGTGTCACGTCGATTTTGGGAGTTGTGTATCCAAATACTGGTTAACATTAAATATTCTAAAGCTTCCAGCTGATGTGCATAATATAAAGTGTCCTCTTCCCATAACAACTAGTCTGGTAAATGATTGCCTAAAACAGCTGAAATTTAAAGGGTTTCTAGCAGGATGTGTTGGAAGTATCGTCACTTGCATTTATTCATTCATTTTTAACCAAGCATGGTTTAGTGTAAGAAAGACTGCAATATACAACAGACGTATGATTACTGAAGCAGTTTAAATCCACTGTTTTACTGGTATGCATTCTTCGATTTCCTGCCTATAGAACTGAGACTCAGATAGCACTTTGACTTTTAATGTTACCTGTAAAAATTTCACTTGTGTAGTATATGTTGTACTAAGCCCTGCTGTCTTTAGGGTCACCCTATCCTGTGAGCACTGAGGATGTCAGGACAGAAACGTCCGTGTGACCCCTGTAGCTCCACCTCTTCTGGTGCACCCCCAGAGAAGAGGAGAGAGCGTGATACAAGTGATGAGGGGACAGGGGTGGGCACAGGAGGTGGGAGCACTGCGGTGGAGACAGTCATCAAGCTAGGAGGCGTATCCAATATGGTGAGTCTCTGTTAAACAAGTGGTTGTTTCACTGTGTTACTTTTCAGTCTATGTGAGAATTTTGTGTGTTTTTATATGCAGTACCAAGTGTGTAATATGGTTCTGAATTGTACCTCTTTAATTCAGGAGGAGCAGGATATCAAAGCTCTTCTGATGAAGAACAGGAAACTGGGGGAAGCCCTTGACCAGAGACAGGTAGTTAAAACATACAGTACATCCTCTCGCACTGGCCATTCACTCCAGGTCCTTCTTGAGTAGACTTGATCATCAACAGTTTATATTAAATCAACCATGTCAGGTCTGTGGAATATAAAGCTTTGCAATTGTTTTTGTGAAAGAAGAATTGCATTTCAGAAATTAAATGTTTTGGTTGCAGCTCACACCAGAGAGACATGCAGCAGGCAGTATGAAAAAGCTTTTAAAGCTTGCCAGAGGGGATTGTATTGGAAAAAGGTTTCCTTGAGAGTTAACCAAATGTGTATGTGTGACTTTATGAAATTTTTGATTGGTTCTTCAACTATTCTCTGGCTGCAGTCATATACCAAGAGACACCAATTCCTGTGCATAAAAAAAATATTCCCATGCAGTCAGCTAATGTTACATGTACAGGCATCCACACAATTCCTCCAAAATTGTCTGAAAAAAATGGGAAGAGATTGATACATGAGGAAAAGTTTGACATCCTTTTTGAGTTCTTAAGGTTTTCTGAAAGAAATCATGACCCGAGCTTTAGTTGAGGGCCATTTATGATGTTATTGGTATAATTATTACACGGTATAACCCTGAACTACTTAATCATAAAGTGGATGGATTAATTCTGACAATAAATAAGCATTTTTGGTCTCTAGGTTATTGAAGATGAACTAAGGGAGAGAGCTGAGAGGCTGGAGACACGTCAGGCCACTGATGACGCCAGCCTTCTCATCCTGAACCGGTACTGGAATCAGGTAATCAGGTCTAAGTTTAGTGATCAATCCAGTTGGCAAAAAGTAGTTAGTGTTATGCAGTAAACAGCTTGTCATTTAAGCCATTAACTGTTTTGTCTCCTCCTGCAGTTTGATGAAAATGTACGCCTAATTGGTCGACGCTATGACCAGTCTGGAGCCGATGCTGTTGATCAGGTGCCCGGAGAAGGACGAAGCCTAAAGCCAGAAACTCCAGAGCCTGATGGAGACTCTAATCAGGAGAGGGTCAGAGACAAAGGTGAGAGCTGTAGGTGTGGGAGAGGACAATGAAAGTGTAGCAATGAGTGATCTAAACAAAGAACATGTGGGTTTTTGGGAAGTGCTGTATACGTCCCTGTTTGTGTGCAGTGGTGCTGAAAGCGATTTAAATGTAGCTAAAGAAGTCTAGATTGTGAAAATGATGCTCTACAATTTATATATTATGTAATAATGTGTTTAGTAATGTAGCTTTCTGATAACGTGTTGCATGCCACATGCTCCAGGTCACCAAGGCGAGACAGCTACGTCCTTCCTGGCCACCCTTGCCAGCAGCAGCAGCGAGGAGATGGAGGCTGAGCTGCAGGAACGGGTGCAGTCGAGTCTGAAGCTGGTCACTCGGGTGGCCGAGATCTATCAGAGTCTTAAAAACACTGTTCACTTAACGGAAAAAGAAATTGACTCAGAGGCAGGTGAGTGGCAGTAAGAGTTGGACTAAGACAACTTTAGTGTCCTAGAGGACATCCATAGAATGGCTGTAAGCTATGAGGTGTAATTATTAGTAGATTTTTTAATTTGTGTTGTCCTGCAGTGTATTGAGCATTACGCATTTTGGATCATCCTAAATGGCTGACTTTTTCCCACATTAATGTGTAAGAGAATGACCTGTCATTTTTGTCTTTTTTTTTTTTTGCTTGGGATTGAAGAAGAAGGTGTCTGGAAAGTTGTGTCCCAGCTGAATAGTCTCCTGGCCAGTGAGAATGAGCGACTGCGGCATCTAACTGAAGAGCTTCAGCAGAGACATAGCTTCATGACCAATGAGGTGCATTACACAATAAATCTTGTGATATGCAAATTATAGTAAGGTTGTGCTAAAAAAAAAAAATTTTTTAATTATTTTCAGCAGTTTTGTTTTACTCTTACAATGCAAGTGATAGAATTTTAGTGCCATTTATCTATTTATACCTTCCTCTATATCGTTGTAACTCATTATTGACCTCTGAATACAGTCCCGCTCTCTGAGTCGTGCTGTGTCACGTGCTGACAGTCGGATCAGTGAGCTTCAAGTCCTGATTGAGGAACTGCAGTGGGACATGGAGAAGATCCGGCGACGGGAGAACCGACTCAATACCCACCTTGGGGAGGTGTTGGAAAGGGTAGATTGATGCCGTCTTTCCTTTAGTACTTGTGTGGACTGTTGTATGCTTTCCGGTGTAGGACTGCTCAGGGAAACTACTGATCTATGGGCATTTTTGGCAGGTGAATAGTAAAGGTTACAAAGTGTGTGGAGAAGCCAGCAGTGTATGCGGTACCATCACTATCAACAAGAGGAAGGTAAGCAAGGCTCTAGCTTGGTTCTGCTCAGAACGGGATGAACTCTGCATATATCTGACCCTTTCTGACTTTCCACTCCTTGCAGTTTGAAGAGATGAATAGTGAGCTGGAAGAGAACAGAGAGCTGGCAGAGAACCGGCTCACTGAGCTGCAGAAACTGCAGCAGGATCTGCAAAATGTTTACCAGGAGAACAACAACATGAAGGTGAGGGTACATGGCTCTAGTGTTACATGATGTTTTGTTGTTGCAAGCTTTGCTACTTAAATGGATCTGTTGGGTAATTTGTCTATATTGCTATAGCTCACATTCAAAATACTGTTGACTTAATATGGTTTAGACTCAGTAGTTATTGCATGTATACTCCAGTGTATTCCTTTCTCCCTTGTAGTGTAACTACTGCAGCGATCCTCTTTGCTGTCTACTGTATTAACCATCTACTAGTGAAATGTTCATGTAGTCTAGTGTTCCATCCTTGTATCTTCCTGCTTTAAGTTTTCCTTTTTCCTTTTCTGTGTCAGGCGGAGCTGCAGACTCGTGCTGAGGGGGTGGTCAGGGAGAGCTCTGAGTATCGCTGCCTCCAGTCCCAGTTCTCTGTACTGTACAATGAGTCCTTGGTCTTGAAGGCCCAGCTTGACGAGACCCTTACCAGGTTGAACACCACCAGGGCTGCTCGGCTCCGGCAGCTAGACCACATGGAGGTGTGTGTATGTGCGTGGTCTCTTCAGAATCCTGAATAACTGTCCCTATACTTTTGTTTACATTGTGTTCAAGTAGAAATATTTTTTATCAAACATATTTTTGTTATATCACTGTAAACCCCATTCTTTTATGTATGAGGTGATTGTGTACATTGTATTTTGCAGAATGATGAAGTCTCTCTCCAAAGGAAAGTACGCACAGAGGTTATTCAGCTAGAGGATACCTTGGCTCAGGTGCGCAAGGAGTATGAGATGCTGAGGATTGAGTTTGAGCAGACCCTTGCTGCCAATGAACAAGCAGGTAATGGCACTGTCTGCGCGCCAGTTGTTTAACTTAGTAATTGCAACACTCAGCCTGTATCTTGTTTCCATATGTAGCAGTCACAGTAGTGTTATGTGGTGAACCGTGAGACAATAATGTTGTAGGAACTGCGTTAAAATTGAAGTCTTAGTATTTCTTTAACTTAAATTGCTGTTTATGTACTGTCAGGTCCGATTAACAGGGAGATGCGTCATCTGATCAGCACCCTGCAGACACACAACCAGCAGATGAAGGGTGAGGTGGTGAAGTACAAAGTGAGACTGAGAGAGGCCCAGACTGAATTGAGCCAGGTATATATTTCAGGTTATGATTGCATTCGAGTGTTTAAACTTTAACTGCAGTACATCCAATATTTGGATGCAGTCACATTGCATTACCTCTTTTCTCTGTATATAATAGGTCAGAGCATTGAAAGGCACCTCTGTCCTCCAGTCACAGTCCAGCACAGAACTGGATGTCAAGGAAGAGACCACTTCCCCAGTAACCCCTGCACCTTCCAATGATATCACTATCAAGGTAGAGCCTGACACTGGCTCTAACACGCCCACCAGCACTAGTAAGTCTACTATCATGAAATAGGTTTTACTGTTTAATAGAATTTTTTTTTATCGTTCACCTTTACATGTTTACGTTGAATTTTTTTTTTTTTTTTTTTTTTAATATTTGGGCTTAAAATTTACCTTGCATTACAAATATTATGATGGAATTATTCAGTTAGGATTGTGGCTACAGGTTGTTGAAATATTTAAAGTCTCTGCATGTCTGTTACATCATTTTAGCTGTACCGGTGAAGACTGAGCCCGGAACAGAATCAGAAGGAGCAATAAAAGAGGAGGAAAAGGAGAAAGAGAAAGAAAGGGAGCGAGAGAGGGAGCGGGAACGAGAGAGAGAGCGAGAAAGGACGGCCCGTTCGGGACAAAGCGCACCCGTCAAGGAGGAGAGGGACAGAGAACGGGAGAGGGAGAAGGAGAGGGCTAGCACAAGCAGCCAATCAGAGGAGGCGTCGACAGAACGGTGTGCTGTGATTGGGGGAGCCAAGCGGAAGGAAATGGAGCAGCTGAAAATTGTTAAAGCGGAGCTGAAGTATGTTACACTTTATTTCTATTTACTGAAACATGTCATTGTAAAAATGCACAAGTGAAATAGCTCCTACAACCAATAAATAATTACAAACACTGACATATACCATCCAGTAATCCAATTTTCAACACCATCTATCCTGCTAAAATTTGTTAAAACAGACCAAGCATGGAAAACCATGCTTCCCTTTCCATTGGAATGTTTTAGAGCTTCTAGAGACTTCCCAAGTGTTGTCTATGAGATAATTTCTCTGACATGTACTGGGTCTACCCTGGGGCCTCCTCCCAGTTTGGTGTTCCAAAGAACCTCTCTGAAGTGTATTGAATTCCAAGAGTTTTGTTACTTGTGGGGACACCTTTACCAGCGTTGTAATAGAGAGATTTGAACAACAGACCTCCTTGAAAGTACAACACTGTACCCTGTTCCTTGGGGTTACCAGGACCCTTCGTTGGAGATGGGCCTGGATGTGATGTCTTCTTTCTAATGGCTGAGCCCTGAAAGATGATGCATAGCTACCTTGTAGGCTCATGATCCACAGTATAAGATGTGGAGGTCAGGCACTATGCATGTTGGGTGACAAAAGAGAGAGGACCGATCTAGACTGTTTAGACCAATAATATACAGCAGTTCCAAACAAGAAAATGTGACACATTTAGACTTTTAACATGCTGCATGCCTGGTGATAGCAGATATGATTATAATTATGGTTTCTTGTTTTACCAGGAAAGCACAGGAGTCTCAGAGGGAGATGAAGCTTTTGCTGGACATGTACCGCTCTGCACCCAAAGAGCAGAGGGACAAAGTGCAGCTTATGGCTGCCGAAAAGAAGAACAAAGCTGAGGTGCAGACCTAACCGTTCTCTTGTACATTTAGGTTTGTGAAGGGGTTGTGCAATAACTTAAGCCCTAGTAGAGATCAGGCTTAAGTAACAGGATTGTGTTACATGAACCCCATCAGACGGAAAGAGACATTAGTGTTGATGTGATGCTACTGAGCATTATAATATATCCACCAGGCAGAGGAGCTCAAGCAGCGCCTACGCGACCTTGAGGAGAGAGAGCGAAGGGAGGGGAAGAAGATGGCAGACGAGGAGGCACTAAGGAAGATCCGTTCTGTGGAGGAGCAGATTGATATTCTTAACAAGAAGCTTTCCCTGGCTAAGCAGGTGGGTGCCTTTTGTGGGCTGCTCATATTTCTGGATGCCAGCACATTCAACTGTATTCACAGATCCATCTTGCCCTTCAGGAGGAAGAAGCCCTCCTCAGTGAAATGGATGTAACAGGACAGGCTTTTGAAGACATGCAGGAGCAGAACATCCGTCTCATGCAACAGCTAAGGGAAAAGGACGATGCCAACTTTAAGCTGATGAGTGAAAGGATCAAGTCCAACCAGATACACAAGCTGCTGAAGGAAGAGAAGGAGGAGTTAGCTGACCAACTACTTACTCTCAGGACTCAGGTGGGTGGGACTATTGGTGGCTTTTTAGTCATAAATCAGAGGTGTAGCCCAGACTGTCACTTTCCCCATGCCAGATTGTCTGAGCAAACAGACCTGAAGGCTTGGAATTTGGCCTGGTTCTGTATTTATTCATGTTTCTTGCGCTTTGTCAGGTTGATGCCCAGTTGCAGGTAGTCAGAAAGCTGGAAGAGAAGGAGCGTCTCTTGCAGGGAACCATAAGTGCTGCGGAGAGAGAGCTGGGACTAAGGACACAGGCTCTGGACATGAACAAGCGCAAGGTAGGATCACTGTGCAGATGCAAGCTGGACTGGAGACTTTGCTGTCTGAGAAATATAATAATGTAAATATAATATGGTTTTATATAAATATAAAACATATAAATAATTTAACCTTGGTGAAGGAAACAGCCTGTATGTTCTAAAAAATTGTGTAGATGAATTCTCACAAAGATGCCGGGTTCTAAGTTTAACATGTAAATTGCTCCTGTCCTGCCTTAACATCTCTAATTGTGGTGAACCTCAAGGTCTCCTGGGGCAGTGTCTGTGTCTGATGTGCATTAGAATCCAGGCCATGTCCAATGCCCACTGTCCATTTTCTGTCCTCAGGCCCAGGAGTCAGCATTGCTCTCAGAGGAGATCCGCGCTCAGCTGGAGAGCGTACAACAGAGGCTCAGTGCAGTTCGTGAGGAAGTGATCGAGAACAGCATCTCGCGGGAGAAGGAATCGTTCAACGCTCGCAGGGCGCAGGTACTTGGCACCAGCCATCTCCCAGCATGCACAGCCCACATCTTGCTACATTTGCTTGTTAACAAACAGATGTTTTAGTAAGTAGTATGTAAACCAAGGAATTGCTGATAATCACATGCATTTGCTCACTGTTGAGGTTTACCTGAGAGTACCTCTTAAGGGATTTTTTTAACCTCTTGCTGGACATAAGTTTAGCTCTGGTTATGCTGCGTATAGCTCAATAATTGGTCTGTTGTCCCTTTCTGATACCCCAGTGTTGCTTGAGATTTATGGAATTTTTTTGTTCCTGGTATATTCATTTAACAGGAGGACATTTCAAAGCTGAGAAGGAAATTAGAGAAGGCAAAGAAACCAGCTGAAAACATTCCAAACTGTGATGAAATTCTTAATGAGGAAATTGAAGAGTATAAGGTAACGTTCTTGTCTCTTTTGTGTTTGTGTGCTTGCTGCTAAGATCGTATTCATCTTTTAATGCTTTTTATCACCTGCTGAATTTTCTCTCTTCTTACTCAGGCACGACTCACCTGCCCTTGCTGTAACTCTCGTGTGAAGGATGCCGTTTTGACCAAGTGCTTCCACGTCTTCTGCTTTGAATGTGTAAAAACACGCTACGATACCCGTCAAAGAAAGTGTCCCAAGTGTAATGCTGCGTTTGGGGCCAACGATTTCCACCGCATCTACATCTGAGAGACTTATTCAGAAAGGGATGTTGGTAAGATGAAGGTTGACCAGTATTGCGCGCAAGTGAGGTAGTGACATGTCTGGCTTTGCTAGTCCTTTAAACAGCCAGATGTTATCCCTGAGGTTTTGGGAATAGGGAAAAGAGGTTCTATGAAGTTAGTGGAAACATTACTACACACAGTGACAGAAGCTGTCTCTGCATGTAGTGGTGTCTTTCCAGGATACTTCCCTAAAGAAAACCATTTCTGCTTAACCTATGGACAGTGATCAGTGGAGTAAAGCCTCTTCTCAAGGTTCCAGAGCAGCATAGCGCAGCCTCTGCATCTCCTTACCCCACCTTTGTCTGCTGACGGAGATGAGTTTTACCTTTCCTGGGGCTGACCATGGGGGGTGTCAGAGGTCATCTTGGTTTTTAGTTACATTGTCCTGGGTGTAGGGGATCTCTCGACTTGCCATGCAAAAGTCCAAAACATCTGGATCATCAGTCGGTTTCTTATTGGATGACTGCAGCGTTGGAAGGTCATGTTAGTGTGTCACTGACGGGGTCGGATCCAGGTCCTGAAACGGAAACACTGCCATGGACTTGTTTATTTCAAGCTCTGAAGTACCAATTAAAAAGTTTCAGAAATACTTATATTGGTATTAACCAACTGGTTTTGGACAATACACCCAACTATGTCTCCAAAGCTGGATGCTGCTGGTCTTCTGTGAGTCTTTGGTGTATTTTTTTTTTTAATTATTGGTTTTTAATTTACAAGCTGTTTTTTGTTGTCCTAAAACGGTGCAGATGTGTAATTGCTTATTTGCAGTTAATAAAAGACCAGCGAAAGTATAGCTACGTCTGTTTTCCTGGAGATTAAAGGTGGTGGTTTCGTGCTAATCGCTGAGGCTGTGACGCTACGACTCGGGTGGAAACGCCAACTCCCAGCGTGCACTCTTCCTGTCCGATCCCTTTCCAGCAGCGCACGTTTCGCTCCGGAGACGTCGAGAAGTTCAGAAAATGCGCCGGAGTCTTGGGGGAGAGAAGGGATCTCGCTAGGATCCCTTCCAGCGCCGCAACGCCGCAGGGTCGCTACAGACCGGGACGCGAACCCACACCCTTGTTCCTGCGAGTGTGCGCGACTCCCTCTCGTCTTTAAAATAATTTAAAAAAAGCTGCGAGCTGGAAGCTCCTCGGGGTACGAACTTCTTTCACGTGATAGGTGTTTTTTTAACAAGGAATTTGGACGTTTTCGCGAAGAAGATCCGCTCCTTTCCACGTATTTTTGTTCTTAGCCGAACAATAAATGAACGGAGAGGTACGTCAGGCGCTATTACTGTTAAGCGCCAAATATAGCTGGAGCGGCAGTGCGTCCACACTGTGCGACTCTGCCCAACTTTGCTTTCTTTAAATAACACAGATTAGATTAACTGTTCTCCGACCCTGAAATGTCGATTTTTTAAAACTCGTTTTTATGGGCAGTGTCGGTGAGACGCGTCGTTCTGCACGTTGTGTCCACCGTTGGTCGCGGACACGCTTTGGAGTTCTCCGTCCAATCGGTCCTAATAAAATAGGTTATATTAATCTAGTCCTCCGTTTTCGGGAAACCGATTTTACAGCATCTGTAAACATTTTGTAATCCGCCTGTTGCCATTAATGGCCGCTAGTTTTGCGTTTTAAGAAGCAGGAGGCAAAAGGTTTCGGTTGAAAAGCGTGCCGAGGGAAGCGCTGTCTAAGGGCGGAAATGTATGCCCGCGGAGCCGGCAACGCGCGCTTCGGGGTGTGGGCAGTGGTGCTGGCCGGGTTCTGCGCGCTGCTACCCGAAGTCGCCTCTGCTTACGGTCCCGGTTCGGCTTCCGGTTTCGGTCCTGTGAACGCGAACATGGTGCTGGCGGAGGTTCGGAGCGCGCTCACGGAGGTGTGCGAGAGCGCGCATCGGTACCTGGTGTCCGTCGTCGGGAAGCAGACGGCTGAAACGACGGTGGAGGTGAGCAAGAGAAAAAGTCGTTTGGTTCACAAATGCATGTTTAAACTGCTTTGTTTTCTTATATTTCTAGTCAACATATGCTTTTCTCAGTTAACCTCTTTTTGATTTCATTTCTACATCTTCTAAAGCATAGCTTCTTAACTTGGGCTTCAGTGGTCTGTGAAGTGCATGCTTGCTCTGAAAGTTAAAAAAAACTTTATCATCCTGTTGCTATATAACACGCTATATAAAGTGCAGTAATTTGGTCATTTTTCTATGGCGCTCCAGGGCCTAAAAAGGTTAAGAACCACTCCTCTGAAGTACAGAATTACTGACCTAATTTTCACAGCAAACTATTGATCCTTACTCATCCGTTACCCTTTTTCTTGACCATTCTGTAACTTTCCGCCTTCTCTACTTCCTCCTCCCTGCCATGGCCCTGTTATCCCCATCCCTTTCACGCAGAATACACAGTTGTGCCTTGACACCTTGCTTGGCCATGAAAAAGCGCAGACATTGTTAGAGGTGAGAAATGATAATTCCAGCTCTGTCCCCAAGATTATAAACAGGCTGTTCAATTTTAATAACAGTTTAATCTCCTGTGTGATTCAGTATTCACTGCAGCCGCACAAATCAGTAAGCGCAAGGCCACGATATTCTTTCTAGCTGCGCTAATGCTATCCTTGACCTTCAGGATGTGCGAGCGATGGGTGGTGTTGCAGCTGTTGGTTTTTGGCGTTAACGTGAGAGCCTCCACTGCAGCTGAATTACAGTAATAGTACACGCATGGTGTTTTTTTGCGCAGCATTTGTTCTTGCCCATTTCCATTTACATCAACCGCTTGTCCAATGTGTGGTCCAGAGTCAGTCCTGGAAGTCAGTCCAGCATAGAACAATCGCTGTTTCTTCCACATATAAACTCCCTTATATTTATACATTATCATACACAATCTATACATTTAGTGGATTGTATGGGATTTGGATTTTGCGGACCATTGCAAAAATATTCCAGAAAAAATGTAAAAATTATAAATACTGAAAAACCTGTTTTAGCACAAGGGAAGCTATAGGTATTTAACTAACCTTTAGCTTTTTTGGACAAATTGTTTCAAAATGCGTAAAGTACGTTTTGATAATGACTCAAGAAAGAACCGTTTAACTGTCTTTGTTCTTTCTCTGAAGTTGGTGCAGCGCTCACGTTTCCTTGTAGCTGCGTTATGATCAAGCTGTATCAGCACATTATTCAGCTGCAGCAGTGATTTTATTTAACTTTATGACACACGTTACATGTTCAGTACACACTGCAGTGCTATATAGTTCCATAGTAAAAAAAAAAAAAATGCTTGCTATGTTTTTAATTTTCTAGACTTTTTACCGTAGCCAGACACCACCTCCCCCCATGTAGTCCAGAAAATTGAGGATGGGTTGTATTGTAAAAATCCATTGTGGTCTCTACTTGCTGTGTGCTCTTTATTTTCTACAGGTCTGATCATGCCAAATCCTTGTGTCTCTCCTTTTCTCGCAGTGGTTTCAAGTGGCAATAAGGTTTTTGTCAGAAGGAGCAGCCAGCGGGTTAAACGTGATCGCTGTGTATGTCACAGAGATCCTGGGAGCAGCAGGAATAAACGGTGAGAAGAACGCATCCCCATTACACTGCTTCACGGTGCACGCTGCAATATTACTGAAATATTCCTGTGCCACTGACTCACAAAGAAATGTTCTGTATCACCTTGGCTATGTTACCGCGTTGCCGTAGGTAGGGGCCGCACCCTGTTGGAACCTGTTTGCGCTTGACACACAAACCAAATGTATGGTATAATACACACCCACTGCCGTCACATTCAATATATGCTAGGTTTATTAAATATTTGGCATTATTTGATTTTGAAAAGCAGCCCGTGACATCTCTTCTTTGCTTGTCTTTCTTTTCATCCCCAGTCCAGCTGCCCTTTCCTCAGTTCACACCAGAAGGCGTGGCCTCGGTCGCTCAGTGGGCTCTGCTGGCACTGGTTGGCTACTGGCTGCTGTCCCTCATCCTGCGATTAGTGCTCTCGCTTATTAGGCAGGTGTTGTGGATGTTAAAACTGAGTGCGGCACTCTGGCTCTTCGTGCTGATCGTGAGCGACACCAGCGTCGGAACGGACACCACGGCGTGGCGGCTGGCAGGCCTGGTGGTCGTCTGCGTTCTGCTCGGGCTGGGCCGGGCCAGAAGCGAGGGAGACCGGTCTAGCCGCCTGGAGAGCCGCCTGAAGACCTTAGAGGGACGTCTGAAAGAAGTGGAGCACAGGAGAAAAAAGGACTGAACACACGCAGAAGTGGAGGTCCGTCACTGTACTTGACCATCTGTAATAAAGCAATCGCTATTTGGGAAGTGGAATACATCATCTTTTCATTTGTTATTCTTCCATGTGTTGCTGTCTCTTGTGCTTATTTTAATATACAATGAAAAGCAAATGCAGTTACACACTAATTTCACCCCAGTGTTCCTTGTTTTATTTGCATACTTGCCAAGTGCCTAATTCCAGCCTTTATTGTCTCTACTGATATGTGCTTAGTTGAAACGGCCTTCAGAAGCAAAGGGCTTGTAGTGGAAATATTTGCAAAATTTCACAAAGCAGTTAATCTCATAGGATCAGTAGGAGTGTAAATGATCGCACGCTGCACATTATACTGTGTTTCCCTTGATGCCACTTCAGCAAAACTTATGGTTAGGCATGAATCAGTGGTGAGTCTGTTGAAGCTGAGATGTGGAAGCTCATAGATTCATCGCTGACTTATCAAGAAGTATGTGAGAACTGGTGAAAAAGTAAGTGGTCCAATTTCTGTTGGCTGGACTGAAGTCCACAGCCTCGGTACCCACGATCCTGGAAGTTTTGTGGCCTTACAACATGAGGGCAAAAAGACCGGGAGCCTCGGGGCTGCTTCCGTTGGTCTTTCTGGGGTACAACAGGGTAACTGAGAGAATCAGAGCCAAATGGTTATTTTGCTTCAAAAGTGAGTGAGAGCTGATCTATGCCATCATATATAATCCACAAATTAATTTTAAATTTATCTTCGCATAGATTGAATACATTTAAGGTTGTGGGGGGGGTACCCGTCACTACCGCGATATTTGCTCCGGCCTCCTACACCAGATCCAGTTCCTCGTGTGTCCAGCAGGGGGCGTGCTAATGACCGATGGCGCCTCCCGCCGGAGAGGAGGAGGTTAACGCCGCGTTCTGGGCGCAGGCCTGCGGAGCTGCAGCCTTTGTTTACTGCGGACAACATGCGTGGAGGCGAGCAGCAGCAGTAGAGCCGGAGCTACGTAACGCTCGAGTGAACGGCGAGGGCGTGTTCACACCGTTTTAAACCGGTGAGCCGCAAATGCGAAATGATCCCGTTATTTCTGCGCGTTATGCCGATGCAGCCCATGCGCACGGTTGGAGTCGCATTTCAATGAAAAAAGGGACGTTGATGCTGAGCGGCGCAGGAAATGCGGATGTTTTATTTAAATTGCATATTTGTTATATATTATTTATTGGTGCAACCGTTTTAGTTCATCTGATTTGTACGAAATGTAAGAAATTGTCAATAAACTGCAGAGTAGAGCTTGGAAGTAAGGTGGCGTGGCGGCTGACTTCCGCTAGGGGGCGAGGGAAGGCTGCCTCGTTCTCCGATTTCGTGGGTTTTTCTCAGTCCTTCACGCCAAATATGCGCGCCTGTGCAAAACGTGAGGAGCAGGAATTTCATGTGCAAAAGCTGATCTTTCGTCTTAAGACCACTTAAGTTACTTCCTTCTTTCGGCCCCTTTCAGATCATGATTCTGTGGGTGTTGCTGAGTGCTGCTCTCTCTGTTGGTGAGATTTTTCTTTTGTTAAACCAGTATTGCCTGGCGCGTTGACATTCTTTGGTCTTGGACTAAATGTCAGTACACAAACATTGCTTGCATGAATTTTGAAAATTTTCTGGTTTTCTTTTCTTACAGATTACGCCTTTGCGGGTAAGTCTTTAGGGAAATTGTATATACTGCATACTAACCAAATTAAGTGTAAAGGTGGAAATATAAAAAGTAATAACATATTATATATGTATAAATATATATCACAAACTTTATTATGCTTGCCCACTGTGTGCTTGCCAGCCTGTCTGTCTTGCCTGTCTGCCTGTTTCACTTAGTTTCTTATTTATTTTTGCATTCTCACTTTGCACAGATTCTACAAGTTTTATTGATGAATATATGTGTATGTATATGTAAAACCTTAACATATAGTAATATAAACAGTAACATGTTTTTTATTACATTTGTTATATGTGCAGGATCATGTTACCGTTTATATTTTTTAAGCATCGGATAATCTCACTTCTGCTCGCTCTCCTTCCTTTAGTACTGGATGAGGAGAAGAAGGTTGTGTGTTCAGGGAAGGATTTTAGCCTTCCTGTTCAGTCGAGACTGAGAATGGTGGTGTTTAGTCCCATGTTTTCTCCAGAATCAACAAAAGTGGTGCTGGAAAACAACAAGGTGAGCATTCTCTGAGCAGCCGGTGATTTACTGAGGGACAGATACCAGGTTTTAATGATTATTATTTTAACAGCGGCTTAGTATGTTTACCCCCATGTATTGTGTAATGCTGTGTGGGTAATAAAATGCTTCCTCACCTTGCGATTGTTGGTGCACATAGTCCTGTGCATGTAGTAATACTCCTTTGCTTGTCCAGGTAATGGACCCTAGGTATGAGTGGACAGGTGACAAGACCTTATTGCTAAGAGGAGTAACAAAAAGGGACCAGGGCCTGTTCAAAGTGAAGATGTTCTCTGGAAATGTTTACAGGAAGATTCATCTCACTGTCGTAGGCAAGAAAGTCTTATTTACTGTGTAAATTTTTTAATTCTCATCTCCTCATTTTACTAATGTACTCATTTTCACTTTTTTCCACTCCTATTACTCCTACACCATCCCTCAGCTGGCATCATATCTGCAAATCCCAGTCTAGTTTTTGTTACCTTGTTTACAGGATTATTGAATTTTTTCCCCTTCATAAATCATAAATCATCTGAATATGACACACTTTGTACACTGTAAACTAAATCACTGTAAAAAAAAAAATATATATTTTGTTCCATAACATCAGCTGTGATACAGGAATAGTAACTCTTTGTTTCTTGCTCAGATTGCATCAAGAGCTCCAGCCTGTTCTATGGGGATGACTTCAGGATTGACATTTCCCATGGTGGTGCTGTTATAGAGTTCTCCCTCAAGGGATCGCAGGCTTTTCCTCAGTCTGTCGTCCTGTGGAACAGTTCAGTTCCTTGGGAGAGCCAGCGGGGGAGGGGAAGCGTGAAGGATGGACACTGGATCCTGGAAGGAGTGACTCAGGCCGACCAGGGGAATTATACTCTTAGAGATGGGAGCGGGCAGCTCCTGTCAGCAATCCATCTAAACGTTGAAGGTGAGGCAACGGGGGCATCAATCGTTCCAGCAGAGAGCCCTTCCCACCCTCCGTGACCAGGAGCGATGCCCTTAGTCAAAGAATACACTTTCGTCTTTCTTTTCTACCTTCTTCTCTGACTCCGTTCTCCTCCTTTTCTCCCCCTCTGTCTCCTCCCCAGGGCATTACTTCAGTTTCACTTACTTCACCGGTGAATCTCTTATCCTCCCTCTGTTCCTGCCCTTCTCTAAAACCCACCTGTCCTTTATCCCTTCCTCGACCTCCTTGCACTCCTCTGCCGGCCATCGTGCCACCATCCTTCTGGTGCGCGACGGACAGGTTATCACGAAGGAAGTGCGGTACAAAGGGCAGCTGACCTTAGCCCAGGTGGATGATGCCAACGAGATAGTTATTGCACAGCTGAGGCCTGAAGACAGTGGCATGTATGAAATTCGAGACAGGGAGGGAAACCTTGTGTCTTCCACCTGGCTGGAGGTTGTTAGTAAGTCCCAGTCTGTTTGTGTAACAGAGCTGAGTGATGTACATCATTCTAACTGTAGTCTGTTTTATCCATCCATCCAGCCATCCATCATCAGTAACTGTTTGTTCAAGTTCATTTTAACAGAATACAAATTTGTTTTACCATGAGCTATATTTGACAGCCTTTGTCTCTTTTCTTTGTTTATCAACGCAGCGTCTGACTGAATTTTTTTCCTTCCTCGTGTTTCTCCAGAAAAGCCAAAGTGGAAAGTAAATTTTAGGTCCATAGCCGCCCCTTTAAGCGGGTTTGGGTTTGTGGCCCTTATCATTTATTTCAAGAAAAAATACCCCTCCTGCAATTTAAAAAATAGAAATGCTCAAAGAAACCCCAACACATCCTCCTTCAGCCCTCATGTGTACAGCGAGGTAAAGTACAAATTGTGCCGATCCTGTGTGTTTTGCGATATTTTTCAAATGTACGGCAAACTTTTATGTGCATGCAAATGCAGCCTGTTGGAACTTTGTTTCAACAGAATTCCTGTGTCTCATGAACCCAGTCCCTGGTTGGCAGTAACCAGTGTTGGTGTGTTTTGTAGGCAAGTAGTTACTCCCACGCTCCCAGTTTACCAGGTCAACCACAGTGGAGTGGACCACCTAACTGGACCAGTGGTTCTGAGAATGTGGTAAGTTTACATTTTTACTCTAATTTCTCCATCCTTTTTGCCTCTGACCTAATTCTGGATCCATGTATTTTAGGGCTACGCTCCTGTAGTCAGTGGTGTTTATGGACCTTCAACCACGACAGAGGAAGTGGGAGAAAGTGAAAGCAGAAGTGAGACTGCCACTACAAGTCTAATTTCTCAGACTGAGGTAAGTAATAATTAATCAATTGGCATCCAATACAAATACTTACAGGAGCTCTAAAATATTCTTGCAATAATGCTGTCTGAACGTTTCACAGGGGACGGCGGGCGACGGGAAGACTTCCACTACTTTCCCCTTGAACTCGGACTGTTTGCATTTCTCAGAGGCCTGTGTTCAGTTCCAGATTGAAAAAGATGAGAAGAAATCTGGGAAGGAAGAGAAGGAGTACTTTTCTAGTCTGCCGCTCAATACAGATACATCTCAAAGCTGCAGTGTGTACACATCTGACAAGCTGAACTTTTTGTAGAGGGCAAAAACTCACAGAAGGGGGAAAATGGAGAAGGTGTGGATTTTTGATTCTGTGTGGGAACCCTTACACGTGATGGAGGAATGTTTGCAAGAAACATCACATCAGTGCTTGGTTTTCTGTCAGTTACAAACTGCATCAAGGAAGCAAGATTTAGCTGAGCAGTGGCAATGAGGTGGTGATAAAGTGGTCAGTGGCCATTTCGTAAAAAAATATTTGGCCAGCTTGATTTAGATGATCTGAATTGGGTGAACCAAAGCCTATCCATAATAGTGCTGTCATCTGACAGTCTGGCATAAAGTTAAATGTAAAAAATGCAGACCATGAGCTTCCTGATTAGTTCTCTGTTACAACTTTTTGTAGTTTTTAACTTAGGTATGTAATTTATGATTTTTTTAAAAAGTGTGACAATTTCTGTGGTTGACTGGTCACAGAACCAGAAAAATTGGTCACCAGCCCCTTGTTCTTTTCTCAAAAGAGTAATAACAAATGTTACTATTTATACAAGTATTTTAGTAACTTAAAATGATTTACCCATATGTACAACTGGGTATTTTTACTGAAGCAATTTAGGGGTAAGTACCTTGCTCAAGTGAGCTACATCAGGGGAAGGGATTTGGACCTGAGTCCTTTCACTAAAAGGTGGTAGTTCTAAACGGTACATTACCTGCTGCTTCCAGGTTCTTCCTGATCCACCAACAGGTGCCGTGAAAAATCTCAATATAATTAGATTTCTTACTTGTTTTTTAATGCTGATAGGATGAGATGATCATTCTTTATTTCACTTCAGACTGTTACCCAGCATTCATTCAATTTGTTTGGTTACAGTTCCGTTTGGTATACTATGGAGAGATAGAACGGAAAACTTATTATACTGCACCAGTCAATACAGGTGTGGTGTCAGTCAACTGCCATTAAAGTGCTCTGAATTAAGTTGTACTAATATATCACTCTTAACATTCCTAGTCGGTCATTCCATTAACACAGCTTCACAGATGGTCTCCATTGCTATCTGTCAAAGAGTGACGTGTTAAACTGAACACAGTGCCTTGTCCTCTACAACCAAGAGGTGACTTAACACTCAGCATTTGCTATGGGGGTCAATTGGCTTTGCATAATGAGTCTTTCTGCTACCTCTGATCTCACAAGGTCACTGAAAACACATTGATATTTATTTGCGTAGATGATTTCCCTCTAAAACTCATTGTACGGTGTTGCCTGTTTGTACAGTTTAGTATTTAACAAATCTGAATAAGGTTTTTTGAAATTTCAAATTTTGGGTCAGAGAAAGTTCCTTGACTAATACACCACTAAATACTGTGAGTGACTTTATCAACATTTATTCTCACAAATAATTATATTAGAAATAAACCTACCCAAAACAATAATTTACTGTGTAAAAGAATAAGAATACTCAAAAGAAACGATGTATTTTTGGTGGTATGTTTGTGCTTTGTCAAATTATATACCAAATCTATATTGAGGGGCTGCAGGCAGTTGAAGAGCCCACACTCCATTAACAGTGATATGGAAAGATATGTGAACAGAAAAAAAAGTTATTATTATTATTGACTGTTCAGCATCCCTATTCACTTTGTTTAGGTAAAACACATAAATTGCATGCGAACAAAGAAGTTTGCACGAAACTTCACTGTGTAGCCTTTGTGACTATTTGTAAGATGCAATAAAGTGGGGGAAAAAAAACTTTTGCACAGAACTTGAAAACAAAAAAAAAACATGTGTCTTGCTTCCTAAAAAATTCACCTGAAAATGGAAAAGCGCAAAATTTAAGTGCGAACGCAAAAGCGCCGTGCGTTTCACATTTTTTTAAACGCGGAGAGAGCTCGGCGGACTTGGAGGACGCCATGCTGTCCCGGCATGCAACGCGCTGCACGGCGGCAACGGGGACACGGCGACGCGTGGAGGCGAGGTCCGCACGCGCATGATTGAAACAAAACTACACAAAATAATTTATAAAAGGCCATCTAAGCGGATACAAGAGGCCCGGTGGCGTTTATTAAGCTTTTAAACCTCACAGGTTGCATCTTTGTTTCGTGTTCTTTCGCGGCGTTTCTTGAAGAATGTCGCTGATTTGCGCCAGTGAGTTGAACTTCCTCGCCGCTTTTTCCTGATGGGGGGGGTTCCTCGATATAAATGGCTTCTTTCTGTTGTCTTTCGCGCTTTGTGTGTTGCTAACATGCGTGTTCCTCGCCGCAGTCTCGAACGAGGTGCCCGAGCACCCGTGTGTGTCGCCGGTGTCGAACCAGGTTTTCGAGCGGCGGCTTGTGGAGAAGTACATAGCGGAGAACGGCGCGGACCCGGTGACCGGCCAGCCGCTGTCTGAGGAGCAGCTCGTCGACATCAAGGGTGACTTTTAGACACCGCAGTCAACGCTAATAGGGACAAATTTACAACATCTAATACGCCAGCACTGCTATATTTGCATAAATAAAACGCACGAAGTACACTTTGCTTAAAAGCGCGCAATTCGAATTCCACCTTCTTTTGTAGTCTTGGTCGGGGCAAAGATGTGTTTTATTGTAACGTGAGGTATAACTCCGTGAATGAAAGCATTTCACAACCAACAAAGCTTTAGATAGACACTGGGTTATCGAAGCCCAGCCTGTCTGGTCCCACCATTTTTTCCCCCCCGTTACCTTTGCTGCCTATCGAATTAACTCTGATCGGATGTGTAAAATAAATTGCCTTAAATGTCATTTCAGATTAATCCTTTATTTAAGTATACTTATTATAAGTATTGAGTAACAGGAGCTGATATAAAGCTAACACATGGTGAATTTCAACAGCAGGGTGAGGTGTAAGGTCATCTTCCTTGGTGTGTTGGTTTGTCTGAATATTTGTAGTTAACCTATCAACCTGTGTGGATCCTGTGCTTTTCAGTGTCCCACCCCATCCGACCAAAGGCACCATCTTCGACCAGCATTCCTGCTATTCTCAAGGCACTGCAGGATGAGTGGGTGAGTTTAAATCCTTTAACTGTACCTATAAAGGCATTGTAGTGTTGGGACAGTGGGTAGTGATGCCTCACTGTTTCTGGGCTGTGGGGTTGAATCGAGATTTGTTTCAATCATTGAGGAGTTTGCACTTTCGGTTCTTGGTTTTCTCTTACAGTCCAAAGATGTGTATTTCAGATGGATTGGTCATTGAACTTTTTTGTAGTTTGTATGTGTGAGTAAGAGTGTGTGTATGGTTCTCTGTGATGGAATGGTGTCCCATCTACCCTGCCTCATGCCTGATGTTACTGGAATTGGCTCCATTCCACTACAAGTCTATACTGGGAAAGCAGTTATTGATTGGATACAAAATAATGTTAGCTGTCTTGAATATGTTCATTGCTGTGGTTTTTAAATATTTGCCCTGTATGTCTGACTGCCACCCAAGGATGCTGTGATGCTGCACAGCTTCACCCTTAGGCAGCAGCTGCAGACCACCCGTCAGGAGCTTTCACACGCTCTGTACCAGCATGACGCTGCCTGCAGGGTTATTGCCCGTCTTACCAAGGAGGTCACCGCCGCTCGTGAGGGTGAGTGCAGGGTCTTGAGGGAAATGCACAAATTTCACTCACAGTGCAGTCGTAATGTTGAATTTACTTTGTGCCCTTTCCCCTGTAGCCTTGGCTACGCTGAAGCCACAGGCTGGGCTGGTCATCCCCCAGGCTGTTCCTACATCCCAGCCCGTGGCTGTGGTGAGTGGCTGAACTGAATGACCTGTCGAGTGCCTAATGTTCATATTTCATGTTCTTTTGAGTTTCCCTTGTGAAAACCAATTTTGTCTTTTTCTATGCTGTAGGGCGCTGGAGAAGCAATGGAAGTCAGTGAGCAGGTCGGAATGACCCCTGAGATCATACAGAAGGTGGGAGAATGAAATTTAAACTGTAGTTTATGTTATCAGTCAGAATATTAGATCCCGATGGTACTATTAAATCAACATTAAACATTCTTAATGATGTAAATGTGGTAAGCATTAATCACGTTGTGAAGTTGTCAAATTTAATGTAACTTCAACCGGAGGTGTTTTTATTACTTGAATTATATTAAAATGTTAGATGTCTTAATTTTCCACCCCTTCCTTGCTTGGAACTATAAACAACATTTTTAATCACAGTATATTATTAGAGTCCACCAAATTAAAATGTATTTCATATCAAACAAATAATACACTTAATTCATAAATCCTCGCTCTTGGCAGTCTTTCAGCTTAGTTGCGTCAATGCAGAAATGGGAAAAATGAACACTGAGTTTGCACTTTTAAAGTACAGAAATAATAGACGATCGTGGTATGTTTTTAAGAGGACAAACTGTAAACGTTACCAAATTTGACATGGCCTCACTGTCGTTATATCTCTCTCGATCTTCACAGCTGCAAGATAAGGCCACTGTTCTTACCACCGAGAGAAAGAAGGTAAAAACTGTTCAGTATTTAATTCATTCCTATCAGGTCTTGGAAAAAGTTATTTTTTTAAACATTTAGAATACATAGTGACTCTTATCTTAAATCCTCCACCTATTTTTTTCCCCCATCAGAGAGGTAAAACTGTTCCTGAAGAGCTGGTCAGAGCTGAGGACCTCAGCAAGTATCGACAAGTGGCATCACATGCTGTAAGTGGCAAGATTCTAGACAGTGGTCTCTGCTGGGTTTATTTTGTATTGAGATTTGTATAACCTGCACATTTTCTTGCATGTCTCAGGGCCTCCACAGTGCCAGCGTACCTGGAATCCTCTCTCTGGACTTGTGCCCAACAGATACCAACAAAGTTCTCACTGGTATGTCCATATGTATCTCTAGAACATTGTGCTTTTCCCCTGACTATAAATTTTGTGGAATGATTTTTGCCCCTTGTGATTTTAAGTGGATTTCTTCTGGATGCTTGTTTTTCTCCACAGTCCAACAAATTGTATTTCAGATTAATTGGTTATACTAAATTGCCTTTTGCATGTGTGCTTGTGTGTGAGAGAGGTTCCTTATTGCCATTGTTCTCCATAGGACAAATTGTTTCTGGAAATGGATGGGTGTTCTGTACTCTGGCATCACTTCATTTTTTGCTTCCAGGTGGCGCGGATAAGAACGTGGTGGTGTTTGATAAACGAGAGGAGCAGATTGTGGCCACTCTGAAGGGGCACACAAAGAAAGTCACCTCTGTCATCTATCATCCCTCCCAGGTGGGACGGCCATCACAGTATTAATGTTCCATCTATACTGACACTTTTGCATCAAAGTAACTTTAAATCTCACTCGCATTGTGCTTTACTTTTCTCCCTCAGTCGGTGGTTTTCTCTGCATCTCCGGACAGCACTATTCGTGTGTGGTCTGTATCCGGTGGCAGCTGCATGCAGGTTATCCGTGCCCACGAGGCAGGAGTGACAGGACTCTCTCTGCATGCAACTGGCGATTACCTGCTGAGTTCCTCTGAGGATCAGGTACAGAAACCTCACTTGTGTGTCACTCATGTTCATTGCTGAATCCGCAACCACTTTCTGTTACCAGTTTACAAATTGTACTGTATCTTCAGGAACTGTGAATTGTTTCCCTTCTCTCTCTTTATTAGTACTGGGCCTTCTCTGACATCCAGACAGGCCGGGTCCTTACCAAGGTCACTGATGAGACTGCAGGATGTGGTGAGACTCTATGTTTAGCCACACTAGTCTCCCCCCCCCCCCATTGATTAAATGTAAAAATGTGTTCTAGTACTTGCTCACTCCATTTAGCGCCCCTCTTCCTGTCTTACTCCCCCAGCTCTGACTTGTGCACAGTTTCACCCTGATGGGCTCATTTTTGGAACTGGCACTGCGGATTCTCAGATCAAGATTTGGGACCTGAAGGAGCGTACCAATGTGGCCAACTTCCCTGGTCACTCAGGACCTGTAACTGCTATTGCATTCTCTGAAAATGGCTACTACCTGGCCACAGGTGAGCAAACTGCATTCTAACCCTTTTCTTTGTTTAATTCTGTTTTTGGTTTGTGGGAATGTATTGCCCCAGTGAAAGGAGTGGACATGGTATGAACCGGACACAGGAGTGAAAGCAAAGCAACACACAAGTGTTGAGTAGATGTTTCATGAGAACTCCAAAAGAAAAAGTAGTTTCCAGAAGATGTACTCAAACTTTAGACTGGTGTTGTAACTCACAAGCTTGTTTTTCTTGCACCCTGAGTTTCTCCTATATTTAATCCTATATTTAATGACTAAAGTGAACAAATGTCTCCAACACAGGTGCTCAGGACAGCTCTCTTAAACTTTGGGATTTGAGGAAACTGAAGAACTTCAAGACCATCACGCTTGATAGCAGTTATGAGGTGAAACATGATGTACTTGTTAAAAAATTTTTGTAATTAAAAGTAGTCATCAAAGAAAAATGAACAATATTTAGGCATCTACATTTGTACAGTCTTTCTCTGCTGCTTAAGCATTATGATCTCAATTGTTTAAGCAGGAAAATGTTAGTAAGGGAAGAGCCTTACTAAAATGTGTGAGCAGACTTCTCAGCAAGAGATTGACTTAGTGGCCTATGCAGATGTTTACTTTGAAAAGGCCAACAGAATTAAATTATTTAAAATCTCCTTGAATTGTGGCAGTTTGCGTAGTGTGTACTGCGCTATCGTAGCTTCCCAGCACTGTGTATGTGGCACAATGATGTGTTAAATAGGACTCATCAGTAAGTGTACTCTTTTTGCCCTTCAGGTGAAATCCCTGGTGTTTGACCAGAGTGGTACATACCTGGCTGTGGCTGGATCTGACATCAGAGTGTATGTCTGCAAGCAGTGGTCTGAGGTCCTCAACTTCACTGGTGAGAAGCCCCCCCCCCCCCCAAAAAAAGTGTTACTGTACTATAACACTAGCAAGCTGTACACTAATTGTTCTGTGTCTGTGAGTGTATTAAGGCACATCTCCTTCCCCTCTTAGATCACTCCGGTCTTGTGACGGGTGTTGCATTTGGGGAGCATGCTCAGTTCCTCACTTCTGCTGGAATGGACAGGAGCCTCAAGTTCTACAGCCTGTAGAAGAGTCCAGAAGACAGGAGGTTATGCAGCACAGTGTTTTATTAGACATAAAATCAGTGGCGCACATGGGACGTGCTCACAGGAACCACCTTGCTTCAGAACATCAACTGCATTCAGATTACTCAGTGGTGCCATGCAGACTACCCGCTTGTAGTGATTCCTCACCATTTCTTCCATGTGACCTCAGTGTGTCCACTGGAAATGTTTAGTTTTTAGTTCTTTTTCTTTCTTGGCTTCCTGTCTTTGGAATGGTGTGCACTGTGTTGGGTTTTCATTTTGGATCTTTTTCGGTATTTTTAATTATCCTTTTTATTTTAGCCAAATTGCTAAACCAACACATTTAAATTGTATGTTCAAACATAGCTTTCTTCAAACGTTCTGCATCCTTTCTGTGACAGTAGTGATTGCTACAAGCTTCATTAACAAATTTTATTTTTGTGTGAGACTGTGAAAGTGTGTTGGACGTTGGATCTCAATAAATGCTCAGAATTCCACCCAGAGAGTGAGTGCTGTGATTTGTTGAATATGTATCTGCATCGTCTCTCAATGGAAGAATCGATTTCTGACACTGAAATGCAGTAACTTCCCCGCCCAAGGTAAGCCTTGCAGTTGAGATGTTGGCGCTGCTGCTTGACTTTCCCCATTGGGCCACCCTACACTTTCGACGTTTTGGCCATTTTGGAAGCCCAGCGCTGCACCGCAGCCGCCGCTGTGGCTCCGAGCGATGCGATCACGCGCTGCCGCTGCTCCGCCTCCTCGTCACGTGATCCCGCGACGGGGTCATGTGACCCCGGAGAAACAGGAAGTGCGAGTTCACGGTTTCTCGTCAGGCTTTTTGCGTGTGTTTGGCAGCCGTGAGGTTTCCATACGGCGAGGGAATAGTGGCGGAGTGGCGCCGGGTCTCTCCTCTCTTTCACCGGGGTCTCCGTGGACCCTCACCTTAGCTGCACAACAGTAAGTTTGCACTCAGTTCTCTTTTGCCCCTACTGCTCATAAAAATAATTTAAAAACTTATTTTCCTATTATCTGGTGACATGAGTTCGGTTGAACTAAGTCGAACTGTCTGCAGAAATATATCCAGCGTTTTACGATTATCGGATAGTTATTTTCTCTCTGTTCAGTAACACTGCATGTTTCGTTTTAACTGTTAGGTAGGGTAAATAATCAAATGTAAATATCAAAGGGATGGTTAGTCCCTCAGGTAACTCCAGCAACTGACTTCCGCCATGGTCGGTCCACTTGTTATTGGGTCCGCTTTCACCTGCACCTCATTGAAACTCTTCTTCAAGACTCCAGTTTGGGTTTTTGCTGAAATATGTTTGTTTCCTGTATTATAATTCAGTATCTCATGATCCTGCTGATCAGAGCACATGCTTTCCATTAAGTGGCTCTGATGCTGACCGCTGCTCATGGAAGACAGATCACAAGTCCCCATGGTAATCTGATTTAGATGTTTGTTAGAATTTGTACAGCCCATGTTGTCCAGTCAGTAAACTAAGCATAAGAGATTAAGACTGTATTCATCTTTTTTTCCACTTAAAAGGAATGCAAGAACAACATTTTTGTTGCGCGCGCCCCTTTTTTTAGAAGCTGTGTCCTTCTGTGATTTTGTATTTAAAAGCTGAAGGGTGCAATATTGTTCTTAGCCAACAGAGAAGAGATCTCTTTGCGGTAGCGGGGGATCCTGCAGTGTGTCCACACCATGTAGAAGGGCTGCTTTCAACACACTGTGGCACTTCAGCTTTCTCTTTGTGTCACTGTACCCAAGTCTGTCAGCTGACTGTAGTTTCATCCGGCAAAACCTGGCACGGGGGGGTGGGAACGCATGGTGGGGCAGTTGTTTTTTTTTCTTATGTTTTCCGTTAACAGAAAATAGATTTGGGGAAGGATGAGAGAATCACATGATGAACTGCTAGTTTCCACCTCTCCTTCTTTGTACTTTTTTTATCATTCTGTGTTAGGTTGCAATGGGGGCACTCTTTCGTAGTGAGGAGATATGCCTGGTCCAGCTCTTTCTCCAGGCGGGATCGGCGTACGACTGTGTCAGTGAACTTGGAGAGCTGGGACTGGTCGAATTCCGAGATGTAAGCACCTTCATTTACAAACCGGACAAGTCCGTTGTCCCGGTTGTCATTACGTCCTCATTTGACATTATTTTACCTTAGATCTGACTTTCATTAATCGTCTTGTGTTTCTCTCTGCCCTAGCTGAACCCAAATGTCAACGCCTTTCAGAGGAAGTTTGTGAGTGAGGTGCGGAGATGCGAGGAGTTGGAGAAAACTTTTTGTGAGTTTTTTTTTTTTTAGTTCACCCATGTCATTTAAAGGTGTTAACTGTACATTCTGACATGAATATCTTGCAATTTTGATAGCATTTCTTCATATCATTTGTATTTTTTATTTTACACCTACTGTTCCCAGCATTCCTGGAGCAGGAGATCCACCGGTCACGGTCACCCCCTCTGGAAGGACACCTGTCCCCACCTTATCCTGCCCCTTCTGCACCCCAGCCCAGAGAGTTGCTGACTATTGAGGAGGAGAGTGAGAGGCTATCAAGAGAGCTGAAGGAGGTGTGTAAAGGTCAATTCTGCAATCAGTGTAAGGGGTTGAGGGTCCTGGTTAGTTTAACTCAGTTACTTTGTGGTTCCTAGTTGTGTTGTTGTTGTTCTGTAGGTATCAAGGAACCGAGACAGCCTGCAGGCCCAACTGACTCAGCTTTCTCAGTACAGTGGGGTGCTGACTGAAACCCATTCACTTACTACAGCACAGGTTAACATTTACTGTTACTTCCTTGGTTTGTCACAGTGGATTTCAAGGACTTCTGGTTCATTCAGACCCCAGGCTAGTTTGTATATGTGTGTGTGTGTGTGTGTGTGTGTGTGTGTGTGTGTGTGTTCTCTTTCTTAATCATGTCACAACATGCACTGGAATCTAGTGGGGCTGCATTTGAGCTTCTGCTAAAGTTCTGTTTGAATTTTTGGAAGTACTGTACATGGGCAGTAATGTGGTAACTCTTTCTCTGAATAATTTCAGTATAATGCATTCCTTGTTTTAGCGTTTTACAAATGCAGTAGATCAAATTAAATTTTCCATATGAAAAGATCATAGATTACACATCAAGCCAGGATTGCTTCTGTGAACTTCACAATCTGTTGCTATACAACTGCGCTCCTATAAAGAATGTTAACAAATCTTAAGAACATGCAAATAGAATGAGAGCCCTGTTGCAGTTTCATTTCTGCTTTGGCCTCTGTTGTTAAAGAAAACTACTGTGCTAAAGCTATGTGTACGAATTAGTTTCTGTTCCTGAAGATTTTTTTTATGCCTTCACGCTGTGCTGCTCTAATGTTGTACACATCCTTACAGTCACCACCCCACACCTTGGACTCATCTGGGTTTTCAGACCACAGACATGATATTCGCCTCAGGTTAGCATGATTGGTCTTTGTTTTGTCCAGTCCACAGACCACCGCCTGAAGGTCCATTCAAACCTAAGTACTGAATAGCTGAAATAAACTGAAAGTGATTCTGTTTCCATTGTGTTGTCACCATATCCTTGTGTCGTATTGTGGTTCAGGGTGCTATTATTCTGCACGTTGAAACTGTTTCAACGGCTCTTTTTTTGTTCCTCTTTTTGCAGCTTTGTAGCAGGTGTCGTTCATCCATGGAAAGTCCCTTCCTTCGAAAGGTTGCTGTGGCGTGCTTGCCGTGGTTACATTATTGTCGATTTTCGAGAGATGAAAGAGAGACTGGAAATGCCTGACTCTGTAAGAGTTTTTTTCAAACATTGAAGTTTAGCAGGAATATTATTAATTAAACATGGATTTTTTTTACTTTTTAAAATGATTAATTGTTTAACAAAAGACATTGTAGGAAATAGAGAGACAATCTGTCTTTTGAGAGTAAGGTAAATGAAAGCTGCATTCAGACTGCTCAGCTGCTGTGTCTTTCAATCACAGGGGGAAATGGTGCAGTGGACGGTTTTCCTCATTTCATACTGGGGGGATCAGATTGGGCAGAAAGTCAAGAAGATCTGTGATTGGTAAGAGTCCCAAAAAGAAACAGAAGTTTTCTTTCAAAGCTCTCAAAGTATAAATGCAGGTTAAGGAGATTAAAATGTTTATCATCTACAGTATAGTAAAGTGACTCTTTATTTGTTTCTGCCAAAAATGCAGTTTCCACACCCAAACTTTTGCGTATCCTGAAAGTACAGCAGAAAGAGTGGAAACTCTTCAGAAACTGGCGAACAGGATTGAAGACATGAAAACGGTACGAGAGGGGAGCCTTAGGTCTTTGTCACATGGCTCCGTTTATGTTTTCTTGGACTGATAGCGTAGTTTAATGATTGCATGTTCAGTTATCTTCCAAACCAAGGAAAGGAATGTCAAAAGTTGCAAAATGCAGAACATGGCAAAAAGCTGCAGGAATGAAGAAAATTGGAAGGTGGCTAATAAGTTATTTTGCTTCTGAGCCTTTCATTACCCTAAGTTTTTAGTTTCAGAAATATTTTGTTAGATGATCCTGAATGTTATTTATTGTAAATTAGGTTTTTGTGACTGAAAACCAGGCCTCATTGTATTGAATTTCTCCTTCCTGACACCTTAGGGGAGAAATGGGACAGACTGTAGATCTTTAGGCTCGACTGATTGGTAACTGTGATTGTTGCACACAGGTGCTCACCCAGACAGAGCAGTACCTGCAACAGCTGTTGGATCGTGCTGTGGCAGTCCTCCCACACTGGAAGGTCCGGGTTCAGAAGAGCAAGGCAGTGCACATGGTGCTGAACCTGTGCAGCCCGTCCGTCACAGACAAGTGTCTGATTGCCGAGGCCTGGTGTCCTGTGAACCAGCTGCCAGCTTTGCAGAACGCCCTCAGAGAAGGAACTGTGAGTGCTGGGATGCAGGGATAGGAGTGGGGAGAGAACAAAGATGTCTAGGGCTATGAACAAGTTGCAGATCCTGCTAAAGATACTGAAGGAGGGATCATGAGGAGAGTAGGAGTGAAACCGAGGTTGTGTACCCTGATCATTAAGCAAAGGTGAGCAGTGTATTGTTGTATCATCCTTCCACAGAGGAAGAGTGGGAGCAGTGTTGATTCCTTCTACAACCGCTTGCCTGCAACCACTTCGCCACCAACACTCTTCTCCACTAATTCCTTCACTGCTGGCTTCCAGAACATTGTGGACGCATATGGAGTGGCCATGTACAGGGAGGTAAACCCCGGTAGGTAGAGCTTTAACAGTATGCAAAATTTTCAGGCTCAGGAACAAATATGTGAAACACATGACCTGAGATTTATTTCGTATGTCTCTTCAATCCCCTTCAGCGGTGTATACAATCGTCACCTTCCCCTTCCTATTTGCGGTAATGTTTGGGGATGTGGGACATGGGTTACTCATGACCCTTGCAGCACTCTGGATGGTCCTGGAGGAGAAGGACCCCAAGCTGAGGAACAACACCAATGAGGCAATAACCCCTTTTATGCATCACATTATTTTATCAGTTGCATCTTCAGCCATCTGTACTCACTTCTAATCGTTTAACGCGAATATAAAATCCAGTGAACCCCAGGATTAAATTACTGTTGTTCTTACCCCTAAGTACTGCTGCACTTCCATCCCGCCTGGAAAATTACATTATTGATATTCGGTAGAAAGCAGCGCTCATTTTCTGGTGTCAGATTAAAAATAAAATTAGACACATTTCCTCCATATCTTTTGGTCCGTCAATGTTAGATCTGGAGAATGATGTTTGGAGGGAGATACCTGATACTGCTGATGGGTCTCTTCTCTATCTACACCGGGGCCATCTATAACGAATGCTTCAGCCGAGGGCTCAGCACATTCACATCCAGCTGGCACCTCCAGCCCATGATCCGGCACTACAACTGGAGGTGCTGTTTTCCTTGCCTACGAAACAGCATTTGATACTTTTCCATCGCTTACGTGTTTACTTGAATAAAATGCTCTGTCTTGCAGTGATGAGACACTTCGGAGGAACGAGTATCTCACGCTAGATCCTAATGTTACAGGAGTCTTCAAGGGCCCCTATCCATTTGGTATTGACCCGGTATGCATGTACACTGTTGTCTATCATCCTTTTTTTTAAAAAATGTATGCACAAGATAACTACAGTGACAGTAAAAAATACTAAATATATATTTTTTTCCCAGATCTGGGGGCTATCAAGTAACCACCTGACATTCCTCAACTCCTACAAAATGAAGATGTCTGTGATCATTGGTGTGATTCACATGACCTTTGGGGTTTGCCTATCCTTCTTCAACTATGTGTCAGTCAGTCTTCTGCACCTTGCTTCAGCCGTTTCCATTACCGGTTCTTGCTCTCACTGCAGTTACTGGGTTTCAGCTAACATTGCTTTGGGTTTCCCCTCTCTGCAGGCACTTCCGGAAGTTCAGCAGCATTTTCTTGGTTCTTATCCCAGAGCTCATGTTCATGCTGTGCCTCTTTGGCTATCTGGTGTTCCTGGTTGTCTTCAAGTGGATCGTTTATGGTCCGCTTAACTCTGACCGGGCTCCTAGTATTCTCATTCACTTTATCGATATGTTCCTTTTTACCGCCAACAAAGACAATCCACCACTTTACACTGGACAGGTGAGTAGAGGCTGTCAAACAATTGTGTGTGATAAATGTACTAATGCAATGCCCAAGTCAGTTTATAAAGAAGGGACAGAAGTTATGTTTTACTTTCTCTCTGCAGCTGATAGTACAGAAGGTCCTTGTAGTTTTGGCTCTGTGTTCAGTACCTGTCTTGTTGCTGGGGAAGCCAATCCATCAGTATTTAACACACAAGGCAAAGAAGCGGTACAGAGAGGTAAGTGCGTCTTTTCACTAAAGTGTCTCCTTAAGAGAATTTCCTATTTTGTCACTCGACTCTGACACGTAAATTATTTAGTTCTGATGTGTTTGTGTTTTGTTTTCGTCAGGGAGACCAAAGGCCACTGTTGTCAGACAATGGGGCAATCAATGCCTTGGAGGGAGATGTGGAGGAAGGGCATACGGGCAAGGAAGAGGTAACAAAATCAGAATTAACTCGGAATTTGAAATTCCCAAACTTTTTCCATAGACATGTTTCCAACTTGGTATTTTCCAAAAGGGCAAAAAGAACTTTACTGAAGTATAGCTAGCGGTGATAAAACGTTTAATTTCCAGTCACGGAAAGAAGCACAAAGACTGAGTCTCTACTGTTGGTGATTGGAAAGTTAACACTGGTTTCCTTCTCTCCTGCCGCTCTCTTCAGGAGTTTGACTTGCCGAATGTGTTCATGCACCAGGCAATCCACACCATTGAGTACTGCCTTGGCTGCATCTCCAACACTGCCTCTTACTTACGGCTATGGGCACTCAGCCTGGCTCATGCCCGTGAGTATCCGTAGCAATAAGCCAGCCTCCTGTCTCTGTCTCACTCCTTGGGATTTCTGAGTTAGGTGGTATGCTTTTACCTTACCTGGAGCAGCTGGTTTTTTTTTTTTTTTTATGTGCGCAACAAGCTTCTTGTTGTCTTTCAGAGCTGTCTGAGGTGCTGTGGGTGATGGTGATGCGGATGTCCCTCTCCTGGAAAGGCTACGTGGGCTCTGCTGTTCTCGTGGTGATCTTTGCCTTCTTCGCTGTGCTGACAGTTTCCATCCTGCTGGTCATGGAGGGGCTGTCAGCCTTCCTGCACGCCCTCCGTCTCCATTGGTGAGAGAAGGCAACGTTTGAATGTCTTTAAGAGTGGATGGACCTAAAGCTTTTATCATTGTGACAAATTTTGATATTTGAAAACAAAAAACAGACTTTATTAAAAACTGAATTAATTACAAAGTCATTAGCAGAATATTACTGAGCTCCATCAGAATTGCAAAGCTTTATTGTTGACCATTATGATTTTGTAAACTTTTGTTCTCTTTTTTTAACAGGGTGGAATTTCAGAACAAGTTCTACAGTGGAACAGGGTACAAGCTCTGTCCATTCTCTTTTGCTTCCATGGTAAATTCCTCTCTAGCTAATTAACACATCAAATTTAGCAGAACTCTTTCTTTTGCATTTCTGATCATTTGAAACGTCAAGCGACTTTTTTTGCACTTTTGATAAAATCACGTTTCTGTATTGTACTGACAACTTCGTCACAAAATGTTGAGGAATAAAGGTAGGAGACCCTTCCAATTCAATATGGTCCACAACGGTGGAATATCGACATGATTCTTTAATTCAAACATTTTTCATGATGTCAAAACGGTTCTCAAATGTTTTATTGTAAAAAAAGTAGTCTTTCATCTGCCAAATAACGAATTTAGGTACTTTTAAAAAGTTCCTTTGTCCACAGTGGCTGTAGGATGTTTGTTTCCATTCTGCTATTACTATTGAGTTGGGGAGTTTTCCAGTAATTATATGTATTGTATAAGATCTGGTTTACTCAGGAAAGTGATTGCTTGAGACATTCATGGGTCTCAGTGGAGCTGCACTATGAAGCCGGGTAGCGTGGTGCTACCAACTGAAGCAGCAGGCTGCATATTTTTGGTGCTTTATGCTTGTCAGGCCGTTGATTCAATCCAAACTAATGAATTAACACATGACATTATTACAGGGGACCTGTCTGTTTTTAAAGGCACACATTTACAATGAACACAGTTTAGGTGTTTTTTAAAAAGTCTGTCACAATGTGTATTTTGCATGTGGTTGTGTTAGTATATCACTAATACACTGACAAACCAGTGCAGTACAAAGCACGCACTGTTCACACAATGGTTTCTGAAAAATACAGTACCTCTTGCAGGATTGTATTGTCAATGTAAATCCTCACAAAGGGATTCAATTAAAATTTTTTGTAATGTGCCAAGTATGTTTTTTGACATGTGTTTAGCATCAATCTAAGTATAGCCTGAAAGTTTCTGGTTGGCATACCATAAGGTTCTACACGTATTGCAGTGCACCTGATGTATGTGCAGGTATTCTAACAAGTACACAAAATGTTAAGAATGTTTTTGTTTTGTATTGTTACCTTTTCTTTGACACAAAACTTTTTTGTTTTTCACCCCCTGCTTAAGTTGCCTTATTTAAAGAATGACATATGGTTAAAGTATGATTCTGCTTTTCATGAAAAAAATTGAAACCCCTAATATTTATCATATAAATTATGAATGAATAAAATGACAAATGTCAGAAAATGTGGCTCATTTCTGTGCACAAAATCAAAACTTTTTGAATGAAGTTTGGTATGTCCATAAGCAAATTTGTACAGACAGACTGGTGCAAGCAGTAATGAACAGGCTGAATATTTTTTTTTAAATGAGACCAAAACAAAGTGACCCTGTAAAGAGCAAAATCCCATTATACAGAATAATCCCCCTATTTGAAAAAGGGTGTACGTTTCCTTAAACCCTTTCAGTGATTTGTTATACATATAAGGCATGAGTGCATATATAAGCATAATTATGACTTTTAAGTGTCATTTGTAAGGTTTAATGAGTTAACTGTAAACATGGGCTGTGGGTTCATATTCAGCTCAGAATGTATAGAGTTTGTATGCCCTCCTCATGTTGGTGTGCATTTTCTCCGGGTGCTCTGGTTTCCCATTACAGTCCGAAGACATGTATACTGTGTGGCCAAAAGTATGTGGACACCTGAGCAACATACCCCCTCCGTATGCACTTGTTGAACATCCCATTCCAAACCCAGAGGCATTAATATGGAGTTGTTCCCCCCCCTTTGTTGCTGTAACAGCCCCCACTCTTCCGTGAAGGCTTTCCACCAGATTTTGGGAATTTGTGCCCATTCATCCACAAGAACATCAGTCAGGCTGGGCAAGAAGGCCTGGCTTGCAGTAAGCATTCCAGTTCATCCCAAAGGTCTTTGGTGGGGTTGAAGTCAGAGCTCTGTGCAGCCACTGAAGTTCTTCCACACCGACCTGGGCAAACCCTGTGTTTATGGAGCTCGCTTTGTGCATGGGGGCACAGCCATGCTGGAGCGGGAAAGGAGCTTCTTCCCAAACTGTGGCCACAAAGCTGGAAGCGCACAACTGTCTAGAATACGTTTGTTTGCAGTGTGGATATGCGGCTGAAACAGCTCAGCTCAGTCATTAGAAAGGGGGTCCACATACTTTTGGCCATGCAGTGTATTTCACGTGAATTGATCGCTCTAAATAGTCTGTAGCGTGTGTATCTGTGTGTGTGTCGCCCCCTTGTGGTGAACTTGTGGTCCCATCCAGGCTGCAGTTTCATTGCATGGCCCCTAGTGATTATGGGATAATCTTCTGGCTGCAGCGAACCTGGCCAGGATTAAGCGATTAACGATAATTATTGAATAGAAATATAATGCTGATTTTATATATAATTCATTTAGTCAAAATAAGATATTTGTATCAAAGATATTTTTCCAATGAGCTCGAACCTGATTAGTCTACAACGTTGACACCATCTGCGCAGGTGCGGCCGCTCGTGTAGGGTCATTCTTTAGCCGGAAGCGGAAATGCGTAGCTCGCCAACATGGCGTCGTCCTTTAGAGGGGTAGTGGTGGTATTTTTGTGTTAGAATGTCATTTAAGTGTTTTGTCCACACGGTTTCTTGGGTGCAGAACGAGGTTAAGTACACACAGTAACTTTACTGAATGTTCTAGCATCATGGCAGCGTTGAGGAATTTAGGTCGCACAGTGTGTTTTTTGCTCGGTCAAATACAACGCCCAAAGCCATGCACGAGATTGAGTGACACATTTCGGGGCCCATTTAAAATATCCGGTAAGTGCAAACCATATTTTTTCTTTCTTTTGCAAATGGTACAAAGCAGCTTGTTAACGAAGTTTACATTACTTGTAATTGAAATTACATGTATACCTGATATACTGATATGTGTGTGTCACAAGGGCTGCGTTTGGAGCTGCTGCTTTGCATTAACCTAAAAAAGTTTTGACTTGTTTCTAATGTATTTGGTTTACTTCTGCGTCCAGTTTAATAATGAAGAAACTAGTTGGTGAAGTAATGGTTAGCTGTCTCTTTTTCCACTGCCAGTGTGCGGCATGAGTCAAGCCGCCCCCCATCTTGAGCCCGAGCCTCAGGTGAATGAGAATGAAAACATAAGTAAGGAGTTCCTGAACAGAAATCCTCAAAACCTGGAGCAAATGGCCCTCGCGAGGAAGGACAGAGGATGGGAGACAGTGTGGCCGTCAAACCATTATTATCACAGGTACGGATTATGGTATAGTTGACTGTTTTGTCAGTTAGTGATGATTTTATTGTTGGAATACCATTGGAGGCAGTTTATCTAACTCAGAGGTGTTCGGTCTTTACTGGCCAGGGACCAATATCATTACAATCATCCCTCCATATTCACCATGTGTAAAAATGCGTAAATCAAGGCAGCTATTAACAATGTTTCTTATGGGAGAAAATCATACTATGTTAAGGCTCATCTGAAAACCTCCAAACCAACTTTCCCAGCTATCGCTAAAACACAGCATAGTACACGGATTACCATACATGCACACATACGGAGGGTCGATCCACCGTGCACAGACATACACACTCACAGCACATCATAGCATGTGGAGGATTTGTGTGTAATTTGTTTTGTTTTTTACTCAATTGGATGAAATGGTAGTAGGCAAATTTTTCTTTTGACATGTTTTTTGGCCACAGCATGTTCTATTGAACAGATCAGGGCATAAAATGAATAATGGTATTAAAAATCAAATGGCGTTTTAGTGAAAATCTTTGTGCGCGTAAAATTGAGAGATGTCTGTATTGTGTACTAGGCTCCAGTCGAGACATAAAAATCATAGTGACATACTAAATCCTAAATGTCTAAATTGAAAATTAATTTCAATATAATTTATTTAGGGTCAGTATACGTGTGTGTAACCATGATTATTTTATTATGTCATTCAAAAGAAATTGTGACGTTTATGGTAGTGCAGTATATATTAAATTTACAAAGGGTCTTGGGAGCCACGTGATGTTAAATGGTGGGTTGCAGGTTAGACACCCCATATCTGATTAATTTAGCTAAAAAAAGTTTGTGATGTTTGGAAGGAGAATCTCTTGATCTGTTTTTGATAGGGGTGAGTTTGTGTTATAACTACATAACCAAGGAGAGCTACAATCAGCAGGTCCTTCATATCTCACCACAGAAATTGTCCATCTGTTTTAGCCCTTGGTGCCAGATCTCTGCAGTTTATTTGTCAGCAGGGAGAACAGTGATGGACATAGATTTCATGGTTGAAATCCACAGAAGGCTTCTTGTTGGTGCCCCATTGAGGTGATAATTTAAGATTCCCAGCAAACGAAAGGACAAATTAAATGTTTTGAGAGTAGTTTGAGACTATATTATCTTTTTAGATACAGTAAGTGTTCCACATCTTGATTCTGGAGCCCTGTGTTTATTATGATTTGGTGTCATGTAGATATGTGGTTTCATTTCTACAGGCTGCATTCTATGTATCTTGTCCTTGGGAAAAAAACCCCATGTTTTCATTTGTCATTTCAGTAGAAATAAGTTTGCAATTGCAAAAATAATTTCATATGCTTTTGCAAAAACTCTGTGTGAAGTCTGCACTGTAGTTATAAATCAAGGTAACTTGTATCTGACAATTAGAGCAGAATTTATATGTAACACAGTATGAGAAGTGCAGAAGTAAGATTGCAGAGTTATTTCACATTACTGACCGAACTGGGTAACTTCTGTAAAATAGGATTGTGCTTTATCCAAAAAGGTTGATATTGTTTCATTGGACTGTGTCTGTTGTCAGCATGTCTGTTTATATATAACAAAGTAATTTTGATAGAGTACCCCTCTAATCTATAGCTATCAAATTTACTTTAATTTGATTTTTATAATTTCTGCTCTTCAAAACATGTATTCAGTGTTCATTTGTTTTAAGCTATACATTTGACTGTTAAAAGTAATTTTCTTAATGCTACAATGCATAATAAATCAAGTTGATTTATAATATGAATGGCTTGGAATGAGAAGCAATGCAGGTATTTAATTTTCAAGTGTAATGGTTTGTTCATCTCTCTCTTTCTCAGACTGGTGTTCTCACGCACTCAGCACTACATCACAGCAGAGATTTTTGGGCCTCACTCTTCCACCCCAGTGCTGTCCTGCTCCACAAAGGAGTGGGCCTTGAAGCAGGAGCTGCGCTCGACCCGCTCAGTCGCCGCCTCGCAGGCCATAGGAGAGGTGCTGGCAGAACGCTGTAGGGCTGCTGGGCTCCTCAGACTCACCTTCAGGGTTCTGCCATGGACATTCCGCTCAGAGTCTGTGAGTTTCTCGCTGCTGAACCTTTCCCAGTCACCTTGTATATTGTTACACATTTACTGCTGTCAACAGGGAGGTTCCAGTGATTAATATTTCAATTCACTGTACTGTATTTATGAAGGGAAGAAATTCAATGCACAAATGTTATTTTTCCCCACTTATCAGTTAACCTAGAAATATTTTCCTCTCCATCTCTCAGGTGAAGAAGTTCAGGATGGCATTGAAGGAAGGAGGAATCAAACTGTGTGAACCAAGAAGAAAATACATAGACTGACCCCAGCTAAAGGAGATTTTGTTGCAGGTTTTGAACCAAATGTCCTACTTTAGTTTCTGCAAATGACAAACGAATCTGACCTTGCTTGTGTGGATCAAATTTTTCATTGCTGAACTGCAGTGAAGCAGAATAAACCTGGGTATAGCAGCAGCCTCCCTTCTTGAGGATGAAGAACCTTTTGCTAGAAGGTGGTACAGAGTGACAAGGAAGTGCATAACTGACTTAACCTTCATGTTCTTTTTAAAATTCAACCAGTGACCAGGTTTCTCCAATCCCACGTGCAATGTGTTTGCTTGTTCCTACAACAGGGTACTTCCACCCTGAGTAGCAAGCCACTGCAGCAATTAGAGTTGCCATGCCTGGATGCTGAGGTCACAGGCTTCAGCCCTACCTCCTGCTGTAGTACTCTTGAGCAGGGTACTTGCCCTGCTGTATAAATGAAGATGTCCTTTAACTGCTACAGTAACAAGAAATAAATGAAGGCAAGTACTTTGATGAAGGACACTACGGCAAGAGCAGGGATTTGACGCCAGATCTGTAAACTGCAAGACAACAGTTCAAACCACAGCACCACTAGCTGCTGCTAGTTAGTTAAGGAGGTTGGAACAGCAAAGTCTCCACACCCCAGCACCAGCCATGCTTACCACAGCTGCCCAGAGGATGCTGCATTGTCAGGGTACGAAGGACATGAGCGCTGCTGCGTGTTGAAAGAAGGTTTGCATCAGAGCAGAAGCTTGATTTGCAATTTTAATATATCCATTTATGTAAACATTTGGTGATACTGGCAACAACACTCAAGAATCAAGCAGTGTTAATGCAGACATTCAGTAGAATAAAGGGTAAAACAGCCCAGCATTATGCATGATACATGTACAAAGCAGTACAGCGTTAGAGGTGTTCATCTTTGGTTTTGTTCAGTTCCCACTGATAAAGTAAATGAACACTGCGCATCCATACTGAGGGTTAGAATCGCAAATTCGGCTGAACTCATTTCAAAGCATATGCACAAATATACATATAATACATTTGGTCACATTCATGCATTACTTACTCCCCCTCCCCCCCCCACACACACACACACAACCAACAAGGCACAGTGACAAAAACAGCTGAAAAACTAGCAGTTGTCAACTTTCTCATAACCAAATCTTGGCAAGGTCACATTCCTTTAAAACACAACTCTTACAGCTTAAGGCACTGACACAGCCCAGCTGTATAACAAATAATTGTATTTATTCATTTAATTTTATGGCTACAATGAAAATGATCATTTCTAGTATTCTTGATATGTATTCTTAGTGTGATGGACAACAGCAATGGGTTATAGACTTTTTAACCAAATCCTATTTTAAAAAAGAAAACACTGATGTCTCTAGGATTTTTGATGAAACCCCTCAGTACATTTTAGCAAAAGAAGCGTAAAAAGTAACGGTCCTGTTTACTAACTCCTGCATGTAGTTTCACATTCTTAGAATAAAAGACAGCTTAAAAACATTGCATAGAATACAGGGGAACACAGAGAGCCTGTGTGTAAATAATAGTCCTGTGAGAATAATGGTAAAATTTATACTGTATAATATATAATTTTTTTTGTAGAAACAGCAATATACAACAAATTAACATACTTAAAATGCATGCCCAAACGCATGAAAACAGGTGCTGTCTGTACAGCTCAGTGACTGATTCCTGCAATGTGAGGACAAACCCTGGCAGTGAGACAAGTGCAGCCAGCAGAAGAACGAGCACATGGAGAAGACAGCAGAGGAGTAACAGCCCTGGGATCTGCTACAGTCCATGTAAAAGCCTGCAGCAAGTAGTTTACTGCTCTAAACCAGATGTACAGTGTAAATATTGGGCTTGTGTTCCATCCACACAGCAGTGCTGGTACAGTAAGGTGAACAACTGCACTGTGATAGTCTGACATGGTATTTTAATTTTATCTGTTACTCCATCCTGCTCTATACTATTGGTTTCACAGTCCTCTTAAGGATTTCGCATTGCAATGTGGCAGAATATTTTAAGTTCAGAATCTCCTGAGTAGTCCCCCCCCCCCCAACAACATTAAGCTCCTCTCAATCTGAGGCCCCACCTACTTCTCAGCAACACATTCCACATCCCCTCCACTCCCACTTCCTGCTCCGCTTATTTCAGTCGTAGGCACAGTCAGGTTCCCACCTTCTTCCTTGACGGCCGGCTTGTCGCATCTTGAAAGGCTGCGCGGCTCAGGGGATACGTCCACATGGCTCTTCTGATGAACAAGGCCCCTCCTTCCCTGGCTCCGCCTCCGCTGCCCTGGTGATCTCCACTGACTGGCAGCAGTCTGCATCCAAAGGACAGCAAAGACACATATAAGGAACCTAACACACAACAGTATAAACAATACACACAGTAACTGAAGCGATCGTAATGAGAAGAGCATTCACAGGCATCTATTATAACCTCTTTGTCAGTCCCTCGGCCTTCCTCTTCATCCTGTTCACAGATCGACTGCATCAGGGAGAAGAGATTCATCCTCCCACTCCGACTGGGGCTCTGGAGAACCTGCCAGACAGAGCAGCACTGAACAATTTCTGACTGCGCTGATGCTGCAGCTGTCGACAATCCTTGATGGAAGGCAACAATGGTGTTCAACTGAAAACAGACCTTTTCTTTAAATAATCCAGGTGAACAGATCTTCAGATGGAATCAGGACTCAAGTTGGCTACTTTGCATAACATGTTGATACCTGTTTTCAGCCTCACCCTTTAAACGTATTCATCACCATTTCTCAAATAAAGGGCACTGACAAAGTGAATGACTAACAACACCAGGAGACACAGAGGGAAACAGTGCTCATGTGGTCCGAATATGCAGTGCAAGGGACCCTACCTTGTCACTCTCTGGGACTGCCATGTGATGGGTTGATGTGGGACCTTCCTCCGAGGGGGCAGGTGCGGGGGGGGGAGAATCTGGGAGAGTAACCCCTGGGGGTGAGGACTCGCTGAACACCTGAGGGCGGTATTGAACCGAAAAGGAAACACTGGACTAATTGCAGCCTTCAGGTAATTCTGTTTAAGAGGAGAAACTGATCAAATGCAGAGGAAAATATTAAGTTATGCAAGAGAATCAGGAGAATGTAAAACATTAGGACTCCTGATGTGATTTTCACTGAACAAAATTACACTAAGCCTTACCTCCTCTTCCTCCAACTCTGGACTCCCTTCTTCCTCATCCTCGTCCTCCTCCCCGTCCTCCTCCTCGTCCTCCTCCTCGTCCTCGTCCTCCTCCTCGTCATCACTTGCTTCCTCCTCGTTGCTGTGGTACGACATTTTCCTGACCTCCCGCGATCTCCGCCTCCAGAGAGTGCTGTGGCGCTGCTGGCTGGGGGACATTTTGAGATGTGCTGATACCTGGGACTGCTGCACAGACACAGCAGGGAATGTGCTGGAATCCCAGAGAACCCACCTAGCAGACAGGATGCCGTTGTATGTCTGCAGCTGCTTCATGAAGCCCTCGTTGGGCTGAACGATGGGCCGTCTCTCGCGCACGTGGGTCAGGGCTCTCTCGAGCGACCAGCGCTCCTGCTTCATGACATAAGCCACCACGGTGGAGGCCGAGCGACTCACGCCCATCTTGCAGTGAACCAGCACAGCCTGGCCGCTCAGTCTGCAGGATGGAAATGTTGCACCATCCCTCATCTCACACCTCCTCTGTGTTCACACCTTAATCACTCTTTCACAGCATGACTAACCCACAAGAATCAGAAAACAGAAACACTATGGAAAACCAACTCTCATACTGTAGACCAACCTTCTCTCCATGCATTTCATACACTTTTTACTTTCAATATTTAATTTTGCTCTTTCAAAAGCAGACGAGATGCAGCGTGGGCTGAACGCGGAGACTCCAGGACAAAGAGGATGGACAGCTGCACAAGGGAGAAGGACATGGAAGTACCTGGCTTTGTTGATAAAGCAGTAAGTGTTGTTCCAGTGAGCGAGGAGGTCCGTCGACTCCACATCATACACTCGGATGTTCATGTAGGTGAAGGATTCTGGGAAGAAGTTGTCTATCTCCCGGGTTACATTCAAAATGTATCCAACACTGTTAACACACAACAAAAGCAGTTCAATTATGCACATTATTCAGCACTAACCATTTCAAAACAAAGCAATGCTTTTGAGGAGGGAGGGATTACTTGTTTTTCTGTAGTTCTTCAAAATTGGCTGCATTCCATTCAGAACCCTAAAAACGGTTAAAATTAGTTAATATGCACAATGTAGTTTTTTTTCCCTCCTAATTTCACAATTTCTAAACTGGTGCGTGTATGTATATATACTTCTTGTCTCATATGAGATGCTTATCTACTCGGGTTCAGATAAGACTTTATGAACCCTTCCTCAAACAGCCTTCGCTTGCTCTCTTAGCATAACTGCTTGTCTTGAGCAAGAGTTACACTAAATTTGTTTGAATAAATCCTGATTCTGCTTCTATATGCAATGTGCAACACGATGTAGGTGCAGGAGATTCCCTCACCAAGTACAGGTAGTCAAAAATTTTGGAAGGCTTGTCCATCTGAGCCATGGTGACCATCATCTCATTGTCAATGAACTCTTTGTAGTCTTTCATGTCCATGCCTAAGTTCTTCTCAAGCGCATTCCTGACCTACAAGTGGACACAGAATCGCAACGCTAGCTGTCAGGACCGCACAATCATCCCCACCTGAGAAACAAAACAGCTGTAAATACCACACTCGTAATTTTTTCTTTACAAAACCTGTTTGGATGTGATGTTCTCAAGGTCCTCGCTCCTCATGATCTCTCGAAGCTGGGCTTTGATCCTATTCTCTATTGTCACTCTCTCTGAAGAACTACAGACAGTTGCAGTGATGGACAAGCATAAATATGGTGACTTCCAGAGATGCTGTGAATGACTGAGAGGTGGCCAAGTTGGACTACTAACCTGTGTCCCACATTATCCCTCCTCACGGACTCCAACCCAGTCATGGCACACCACTCATTAAGACAGATGCGGTCCGACTCAATCTGGACAGAATAGGTCTGAGCCCAGTTCAGACTGGATCCAGGAATCACTGCACCCTTCACCGCACGTTCGCAGCATCCATGCAGGGCCTGCAGCACTGACCTGGGTATGGGAGGTCCAACGTAGCAGGCATTACTCTCCTGCCAAAGGGACTGACTGAGAAACACCACAAGTAACGCACTGCATCTCTAAAGTGTCATTCTGCACTAGAACTGTCAAGGAACTGCAAAAGTAATCAGATGGTCAAAGGTTCAGTTCTGCTCCACACAGCAGCGATGTTGGTATTACGGACATTTTGTTGCAGACAGTTTAAAAAAAAAAAAAAAAAAGTAGATGGAATTTAAATAAACATCTCACCACATGGTTTGAATGGACACGGGTTTGAAAGTCCTTGTAACATCCGCTGAGGTAACACTGAACCCACTAGAAGGAGGGGGGTGAGAAAGCAAGAGAGAGCTGAGCAGGAGCAGAAGTACTTCAAGGTTTGGGTTAATGGTGCAAACAGTCAAACAGCCCCTGACCCAGTGGTCTGATCTGGAACGTGGGAGTCATTACCACAGAAACAAAACCGCTTCTTACTATCTCCTGCATGATTTTTTTAACCTTCTGTCCAGTTTTCTCCACCCTCTGCCTCCATCATACCTCTATCTTAAATGTTTATTGACCTTCTCAAAGCAGGCCCAACCAGTTATTCCCTCCTACTGTATGTCCAAAATATTTTCTAATATGAGTGTATAATTTAATAAACCACAGTGGTGGCCCTCTAAAAACGCATATGAACTACAGTACTGAATATTTATCTAAATTCTTCACTATAATAATTATTACCACATAATGTAAACAAAAAAAACTTATAATAGAGCAAGAGATCCCACTGAACTGGTGTGTGTAAAAATATTAAACAAAGGCTGAGTCACATATTTAGTTTTTTTTTTTTTTTTTTTTTTTAAACATCTTTCTTGGCTGTGCTTCTCCCTTGACACCTCTTAGTTTGGGCTACAAATTCCAAACGCCCTTATTTCTTACCCATCTCCATCCAGGTAGACCTGCGTGTCGCTCCATATGGGAAGGACAAGACCAATAGTACACTCATTGCTGAGGGAGACAAAAATATGAAATGTATTTAAACAGCTAATGGGCTCTTTTGAAGCCAGAAAACAAACATCCTACCGTATATTTTTATGTTTGGTCTCAGTGTCACCCTGATTCCCGGTGGCACAAAGGCTACCCAGACACTAGAGCAGCAGAACATAAACACACCTGTCTGCCATGGGGAAGTCAATTCCCAGCAGGACGCTCTCGTTTTTATTGCACATGGTTGAAATGATCAGCAGGTATCTCACTCTGACCGGACTGACGGACTCCAGCTGCACCGCCTAAGGAGGGGGGAAGCAAATTCATTTCCGTCTTCCAAGGAATTTTGTGCTTTATCATCATGTTTGTTCTTGTATATATGATTTGGACCGTGAAATATTGATCTTGCCATTCCAGCAGCACAAGCTGCCCTGGCACAGAGCCTGAGAGAAGTGGAGTACAAGGACAATGATGCAGGACCACAAGGACTCATGGGGAACCCAACCACAAAAGATCACAGACAGAGGAAAGCCAGCATGTCGAGTGTCACAAACCAGTTTCAGGGTGTCTTCGGGTCGCAGGAGTGACACCATGGCTTGGAGGTGTCTGTGCTGAGCATCTGACTTCCCGCTTCCTTGTGGACGCTGCTTATGCACAGTGGGGGGAGTCTCAACTTCTGGTCCAGCTCCTTCCTCTAGCAAAAGCACCGCCCCTTTGACCAGAGCAAAGCTTTCCCTGCCAAAACAAAAATTTCAGCATTCAAGCATATTAAATATTTTACGCAAGACTGAGATAAAAATGACAACAACAACAGAAAGGATAATGAAATTACATCATTAACAGTTGAAAAGTCAGCATCATCTATGTGTTGACAGCGAGACATTGTACCGCATTCATGAACGATACCTTTTCTGAAGTCTTCCTCTTCTTGGAAGGACTTCATCCTTTAAAGAACCGGGACAGCATTTTTAAATCAAATCACATGAATTCCACTGCATGTCCAGGTTACTACTACAGTCCAGCAGGCAGTGTGCATCAAGATGAGGTTTCTGTCCAAAGTGATTGGAAAAATAAGGTCTGGACTGCATTAGATTATCACTAAGTCAGAGAGAGCTTTTCACACATATTAATGAATAATTAATAATAATAACAATAATAATAATAGATTTCCAAGCTGCCTGCTGCTGCTGTTTGTTGTAGACTGTTCTTATTCTCCAGATTGCTTAATTTTTTTGCCTTGCTTTGGCAATAGAAGTGTGCAGAAAAAGGACACTGACATTGAAATTGATACTGAGAGAGAGAGACAGACAGACAGACAGGGGCAGAGAGAAAGAGTAAGACAACCAGACAAACAGACAAGGAGGAAGAAAGAGAGCGGGACAGAGCAGGTACGTCCAAGGGGACACTGCAGCGCAGAGAAGAACGGTATGGAAAAGGTGAGGGAGGGAAAGAGAGCCGGGAGCAGGGAAGCGGGAGCAGGGAGGGAGAACAGTGGCATCAAGGGCTGAGGGGAGTGAAACTTGAGACAGTAACATTACCTGTTATGCAACTGACAAGTCCAGACAGGGACAGTGAACAAAGGCGGAAGAAAAGCAGAAAAGGGCTGAGGAAGAACAGAGCAATTGAGCCGGGAGAGAAGAGACAGAAGACGAGTTAATTCAGTCAAGCATTAGACTTACCACCACAGACTCGCGTGGAAAAGAAAGGAAGATTTTAACACAACAAAGATGATTCTGACATTAAATGTTATGCAGCAACTGCAATTAATAATAAAGAAACAGAACACTGTAGTCAAATGGTCAAAATGGCACAAGGAGAAATGGGAAAGGAGAAAGAGGAAAAAGAAAGAAAAAATAATCGTGAAATATATTAACATGTGGCGCTGTGGTGAACGAGGGGGTGTGTGAGGAGGAAAGCGGGTCTGAGAGAGGGACCCTAACAGCTCCTACTGTGGCTGCAACTCAGGCCAGGATGGTGGGGGCCCCATTCTATTTTTTTAACAATTAAAAAAAATAATACAATCTCACAAACGCTGTATTTCCGTGCAAGACTGTGAGTTTTTACACTTTACAAACTGAGAACTGTGCAACTGCAGAGAAAACTGACTGCTGCCAAACAGTAAGGAAGCCAAAAACCGACCCCCTCGGGCAGGAACAGCTGAACTATGAATAAGAGCCAGAGGGTTTACTAGTACTGTAATGTGTACCTGGTTAGCTGTACCCTCTACAAGCCAGTCAAACTACTGTCCAGCAACAAGTAGGAAAGTGGACGCTGGGTTTTTTCACTTCATCGCTTGAATGTTCCTGTATGTCCAGTTGATTCATATTCAATCTGCACTTGCTAAGCTGCTGTGTTCATTATTTACTCATAAACTCATAAATATTACAACAGCTGTAATTTCCTCTTGCTATTCTTTAACTACACATGATGCAGTTACGTCAAACCATTTTAAAATGCTATACTGACTATAAATAAAAGCTAGATCCTGCTCTAAATAGAACACAGATAAGTTTTGCTATTTATTTAGTCAAGCCTGTGGTTTAAGAATGAGGTTAATCTCACTAGCACCTTGGTGATCCAAGACTTCTAACAATATTATATGCTTGCGAAGGATGTTAAATCCTTAAAAAGAACACAACCGCAGTTGGCAGAACACACATGAACAAGACGATGCCAGGGGATTCGATCCCATGACTCACCGGTGTGGTGCACACAGATGGGTTTCGGTGGAGGGTCAGCAGCGCCATCCCTGATAACAGGCACCCGGGTCACACAGGGGAAAAGAGTGAGAAATGGGGGTCACCTGTCTTTCTCTCTCTCACACTCACACACACACACACACACACACACAAAGGGGCAACAGGTGGATCACAGGGTCGCCTGGTGTCCCCACTGACTTGCTGCACACATTACACATCACACACACACACACTCACACACACACACACACACACAGGTCATAGGATATCAGCTCACAATTCACACATTTGGGGTTTGCCCCCATACCATCGGCCTTCCCAGTGGTGACACACACATTCAGTTTGAGCCCGCATGGGAAACACTCCTGTTCTGCTTTGGCCGCTACCGTGCTGTGGTAAGGTACTGTGTTAAAGTACCGTGTTCTGACACGTCGCCACACAAACGTGGCAGAACACAGCGCAATTCTCCCTCCACGAAGCACACAGGTCCTGCAGGCACGACCCCGGCGTCCCGAGATGCGGACTCCGCCTCAGCGGCCCCAGAGGTCGGACGGCCGGGGAACGGCGACTCACTTGCACATCCCTACCCTTGACTACCACGTTTGGCTATTTCTCTACTCCAGCTAGCCAGTTCCTTAAAACGCGACACAGGAAGATTACGGAGCGAGTGAACGAGCACCAGGGCTGTCGAGGGAGCTGCACTTACCTGCCTCCGCACAGCGGCCCTCCGGACTCGGCGTCGCCCCGTTGTCCAAAGCGCTCTCCGCTTTTCTCCTGTTTTGGTCCCGCTGGGTTAAAAGTCCGATTCCTCTCCTGGCATTCGCTTAAAGGGGAGTAGCGCCATCGAACCAGGAAGAAATAATCTCGGCCGAGAAAAGTAAACATGACCTTATTTGGAAGAGGCAGATTCCGCGCGGGTTTTCTTAAAGGGGACGCCTTGCGGCGGCGGCGACGGCGCGCTCCCGATCGGATGAGCGTGCGCGCACTGCAGGAATGCCGCTGGTTCCTGCTGATAATCGTTTTTTTGTGGATTTGTGGTGCATTTATGGGATCATTTACACATTTGATACGAACACGAACACGGGGTATTAACAGAAACTTGCTAAGCTCACATATACCCGTGCTCAGTGTGTCACACAGCCGGCCCAGCAAAACTTGATCATTCTGCATTCTTGCATTGGAGGCATCAAAACAAAACCACAGGCACATTTAATAAGTTTATTTAGTCAGTCTTCATATCATACATTACCCAGCCAGCATAATTGTAATCATTATATTCCTGTCTTTGAGTTTTGCTTAGGTTTAAGTGTCTTTTGTTCCCTTAAATTATGACAGCAGGATTGTGAAAAACAGTATTAGAAGCTCTTCGGTCTCAATGTGTGCCCAGCTGTATTTTTATGAATATATGTACTAAAATATTATAATCCCTACAGTACCGAGTAATTGTTACAGTGCAAACCAGTCTAAAAGCAGGTCCAGTCCTTCAGTGCAGTTGACTCGATATCTCCTACTTTCCATCTTCACTCCTTCTGTCTTAGCACAGCTTTTGACTGTCCAGTCAGTGAGTCTAACATGATGCACTACACCCCCCTCCTTCCGTTTTCCTTCCTTCAAAGGTGTGTTCTGAATTTTGTTAAACAACAAATAATGAACAAATAACAATAATTTAATTTCAGGAAAAGCACAAATAAATAGCATCGGATCTTTCTGAAGCCCCTTGCCCAATGCACTGCTCTGCAGAGTGTGTGCACTACTTCTCTGTGAGTGAGAGTTGTAATATCCTCTCCAGCTCTTCCTCTTCCTCTCGCCGCTTCCTGCAAAAGATCACATTTCTAACCCCATCAGCACAAACTAATAAGAGTCAAGGTCTGCAAAACACAAGTTCATAATGACCCAGCACCAATACTATTTTGCTTTAGCTGCATTTCAGTGATGCCAATGCAAACTCTCAGCCCTGAAAAATATTTATAGCAAAATATACATCACATATATAAAACGTTAAAATGCTGCTCTCCGGCACTTTCTGCTATCCCTCACCTGTCCATTTCCTCTTGGTCCCTGCAAGACAGCTCCATGGCGATGCGCAGCTGCTCATCAAAGCTGGTTGCCATACCAACAACCACCGGAGTCCTTGATTCAGACAGTGAGCTGTAAGATGGGGGGTACTGGACAGCTTGGTCCGGTGATGAAAGTGTTTGTGGGGGGTCAGGTGAGCCCAGGGTCTCCCCCCTTTCAACTAATGAGTGCGAGAGCGACTCCTGTATTGCCCTAACAGGGATCGAGACAAAAAAAAAAACAGTATAACATTAATCCTTTTATTGCAGATAACAGAATGGCTCATTTTACACTTCTTAGATATTTTTGGAAAAAAAATTTTTTTTAAGTTTATCATACTTATGTCGTATTTGCATTGACATACACATTTCTACGTATAACGTAACTACCATAGACAGTTATATTTGGCACATAACTTGACGGTATCACAGTATTATTTGCTGTTACCGTTTAAACATTAGTAGTAGTATAGAAGCTGATGCACATTTATAAATAATCTGAGCTGTTTCACATCACTGAAGACCTAAAACCCAACTCTATTCTTTAGGTTTAATTTTTAGATTTGTTTTAATTTTTTTTAGAGTGATATTAATAAAAGAAGAACAAAAAGAGGGCATAAGGCACATCTACATAGCAACTTTTATATTTCCTTCATGCAAGGACTTCCTCAACAAGGTATGTAATAAGAAAATGGTGAAACAGCTATGAACAAACCTTTCAAGCTGAGAGTCCTCCTCATACAGGGCTGAGTGGGTGACGGGTCGACTGTTAGTCAGAGCCTCCCATATAGTCACCTTAAGAGACATAATTGTTCAAAGCTTAGAGTAACCACTTTGACTTGGACCAAACAACATTTACTCAAACTAATCCACTCAACCAATCACATTACTTTAACTTCAAACTAACAATACAAAATTTAAATGTTTTTCAGTTTCAGGGTTAAGAATTTTATTATATTTTGCTTAAAATTTTAACATGCTCACCATTGACAAAAATCTGTTTATAGAACACAAAAAACTTTTTTGCAGAACATTGTTTATGATCAGCTGGTTCAGTATGCTCCTGTGACACATTGCCTTGTCACTGAAGTTGCTGGAGATCATGTAAAGAACTGTCAGTGCTGTGCACTGTTTTCCTCTGCTTAAGAGAACATTCAGCAAACACTTAGCCTGGTCTCACCTGGTCACTCTCAGTCCCTGCATCCAGGAGACTCTGCTGAATTGCAAACTGCAACAGGTTGTCATCTTCATCCCTCATGGGCTCACTGCGGCCTGGGCCAAGAGTAGCGTAATCCAGTGGGGGCTCAAATACTGATGGGTCCACCTCACAATGAAGGGGTGGTGGGGCCTCCCCTAGGAGTGGAGAAGAAGTAGCAAGTAGTGGGAGCCAAGGGCGGTAAAGTAAAAAACAAATCAGACTGATATATGTTACAGCTCTAGCTTTTCAAATGATAATAATTTCACATTGGCACAAAACAAAATGACTGTTTTACCTGCTTGGGGGGCTGCTTCCGGTGTGTGGACAGTGACGGAGCTAACAGGCTCGTCACAGCCGCATAGGTTACTGAAGGTCACCCTTGCATTGAGCACGTGGAAAAGAGGGATCTCTAAGATGAGGATGGAAACAGTAAACAACAGTTATAAATTCATGAATATTATTTAATATATAAAACTTGAACACTATGAAAAGTTTCATGCTGCAGCAAAACTTCCGGTTCATGTGATGCAACACCAAGCAGGACAGCAGTTGCACTGACAGGTACATTTTTGACCTAAAGTATGAAGAACTATTTTAGTGGTATTTTGGTCTTTGTGTGCTGTTTTATAAAAGGACTTAAACTCTGCAGATCCTTCCTACGCCTACAGGGAAAATAAACCAAATTTATTTAAGGCTTTAAAGATAACAAAGGCCTAAATCAAGTTTCCATGGCTTTGTGCTTTGCGCTGACCTCTCTGTAACTTCCTGCTCTCGTTTTCTCCTACCTATCTTCACTGGAAAACCAGGCGGAAGTTGGAGGGTGATGAAATCCCGCAGTTTGGCAAAATGGGCATTGGAGATAGCCATCAGGTCAATGATGGGAGTGACTTGCTCTGCCAGGGACAGTGGGTGAGCCTCACTGAGCCACAACGTGGCCTTGAATCTAGAGAGAAACAGAAAGTGTGTGAGGGCCAGAAACCACTACCCTGCAGTCTGGTCCTTCCCTCACACCCTATATTATACCACAGTGGAACAAGCTATATAGTGCAAATTCTGTAAAAGAGGAACTACAAGACTGCGCCAGACTTCTTGCAGCAGCAACTGGCAAACAAAAGCAGTGTCTCTATTTAAGGCAAACTCCTTTTGTAGAGAGCAAGCTGAGATCACCATTTTCACAGAAAGAGAAAAGCTCAGCACATTAGGAAAGAGACAGCAGAACACAATGACCCTCAGTGCTGTGTTAGAGACAGAACACACCTCTGCACTTTGCTGGTGAGCTCCACGGGTCTACCAATGTCTCTGTTGGTGAGGGGAAAGTCTGGGTCAAAATACTCCTCTGCAGTGATGGCCGTGGGGTTGTGAGGACTGGCGCACTGAGACACGTGGCTCTGCAATAAAATCAGTCTGCTGAACCTTTATCTCCAATCATTCATAATCAAAATTACAAAACACCAAAATGAGAATTTCATCAATAAACACGACAAATACTCCAGTACTCACCCCATTATGAGACACGTGTTGCTCAGCTATGCCAAGGAATGACTGGAGAGGAGTCTTTGAACCTAAAAATATTTAAAAAGAAGAATAATAAAGGGGTGACGCTTGAGATATTTGGCTTCTCTTACTTTCACTGTTATTCAGTCCTTTTCCATTTTACTCTAGACTATCTACAGCATCTCCAGACTGTAACTATGTGAACTAATTCCTTGGGCACCTGCCCCTCCCTAAAAAAAACTACCTACCACAACTGGGACGCCACTCATTCCACCAGCAAGTTTCAACACAGAATGTACTTTCTCTGGAACAGCCACTCAGAAACTCCACAAGAAAAACAATTTTATATCCATTTCATTCCTCAGTACCTTTGCTCCGGGACTTGTCCTGATCTGACAGGTGTTCCGTTCTTGATCGGGTCACCAGCTCCACATTGCTTGCACTATACACCTGCATCCATCAGGAAACAAAATATCTGGTCAAAACACTTTCATGTCTTTTTCCAGAGAACCATGGTGGGGCTCCCAAAGAAGCTTAACATCTAACCTTAGAACCACACCTCAGTCACCTGATATATTCCATTTTATGACCTTCATTAATGATATAATAGTTATTCCGCTTAATTCTCACTGCTGATAACAATGGAAAGAAATTCTCCATACTGTCACTGCAGGCCCTTCTAGCTGCCAAGTGAACACCCTAAATCTAGTGCCCTCCCCCTTCCTCTGTTTCCTGTGGGACAGCAAACAGGAGCAAACACTGAACAATGCACCACAAGCAAACACACAGACTCAAAAATGCTATTTTTACACATCAACACCCATGGCATCGCCTGTGAGTGATATTTACATAGGAGCTTAGGAACAACTAAAGGACTCATATTTTGGGAATTTGATATTTATGTGTTCTTTCGAATACCTTTTCCTTGTTGTGCCAAAAGATGTCCTATGGTTCAAGTGTCTAGAATAAGATGAAAGGTTTCACTTCAAATGGCTGAAATTTGGATGTGGATGGACACACCTGTAATGATGCTGTAGCTTCAGTATTGCCCTTGTCATACCAACATGTCTCTTGTCCAGTGTTAGTAACTGACCAGTAAAAGCCAACAAGACAGTTGCACCTTCCCTGCAACTTTGCTTGCAGCATCTTGAATATTTACAGTAGTATAAATTTCCAATATATATATTACTATACTGCAGCACGGTAGTGCAGCAGGTAGTACTGGTGTCTCACAGCGCCTGAGTTGTGGGTTTCAACATGGGTTAGAATCCAGCTCAATTTGCGTGGAATTTACAAGTTTGTTGAAATTTGCTGTGTTTATATGAGTTTCTTCCCACAGTCCAAAGACATGTGTTTCAGACAAACTGGTGACTAAATTGCACAGATTGTGGTGTAAGTAAATAAGTGTGTATACATTAAGATGGACTAGCATCCTGTCCAGGGTGTACCCTGCATCACACACAATGCTTTCCAGAAAGTTATCATTATTATTGGGTGGAAGGTATGTATTCCCTCATCTCTGTAAGGTCCAGCAGACACCAGTCTGCCATGCTCTACTTTGGCTAGCAGTAAACAGTTAAATTTACAGCCTTGCACCCACCTTAGCCTCATAACCACTGACCATCTCTGTCTTCTCTGAACGCCATCCCCAAATGCCAGATTTGTTCCTGAGCAGGAGGAAAGGACACTAATTTTCAGAAACATAATCGCTCACCTCTCCCTGTCTCTCTTTCCTTTTGCTCTCATGCATAAAGGGAGCACTGCACCCTCCTTTCAGCCCCTGCTTGTGTCACATTTTCAGCTAGAGAGGGAATATGTCTGACACCATCAGACAGTCAGACAGTAAACCCACCCAAAAGTCCAAAAGGGGATGAAAACAAGTATGATTCCCGCTGGGACTCAGTGCCCTCATTCAGCTCACTGCTGCACAGTGAAGTGATACAGGCACAGTTAAAGGCAAAAAACTCCTGGGCTACAAATTAAGTTTGAAAAAATAATTATAACACAGAAAATAAAAATCCTAGTAGCAAAGTGTACTGCGATGAAATTTATGTGAAAACACCTCAGTGATGTGCTTCACTGGCACATAACTTGGGTTCCAATGAAATAAACTTTCCTATGTTATTAACTCTTATCCCAGAAGAATAATTAATTTGTATTTATTTTCACTTATTCACATGATCCTTCTCTCCAATATGAATTACAATGTTGAGCTTCTAACAGGTGATTTTTACTCTATGAATTCAGGTTAATACGTTGATCAAGGGAACTACCGCGGGAGTTGGGATTATAGAGTGTAACACTGACTAAGTGTACCTCATTGTGCTGTACTACCTCACCCATGTTAGGAAATCAGATTAGCAGCAACAAAGCCATAAATGTTCTTAACTAGAACATATCACCAAGATGGACTAACATCACATTCAGAGTTTGGGTTCCTAGTCTAGTGCCAATGACTCTGGACCAGGATAAGCGGTTAAGGATAACAGATGAAAAGATTAATGCATATAAGTATCAGCTGTGCTATTTTCAAACAATGAAAGGTAACAATATCTCTCTTTTTTCAGCATCTGCTACATGAATGAAAGCAAATATAAATGCATGTAAGTTCATCCAAGTTGTGAGTTTACTACAGCTTTAGAAAACAATGTAGGTCTGTCATTGAGCTAGGTTAAACACATCCCAAAGCCAGCGGCACTCTCACCTTTCAAAGGCAATATTACGTGTATTGAGGTGAGTTGAGACAATGGGTGAGGTGAGGCGCTGGGCTGTGTTCTCCTGTGATGGCAGCATGGCAGCCAGAAGAGAGGAGGCATCCCTTGGAGTGAGAGAGAGAGGCTCTGTGTAGACCACCTGCTTCTCATGGTCCACCTCCATCACCACGGCACCATTCTCTGTGAGAGGAGAAATGGATAACTTCACTGAGCAAGAGCCAGGCAAGATGTAAACCACTCTAACTTAACACTCAGCCCCATCACTCTCTTACCTCCACCCTTGAATATGTAGCTGCGGCGGCCCTTGAGCCATGTCATGTGCTCAAAGCCCAGTAGTGTGGTATCCACCCGTAAACATGAGCCACTCTTCCACACACGGTACACATCGCTGGGGCACATCTTTGAAACCAGCGGTACTAGCAAAGGAGGGATTTGCACAGCACAGCATGGAGTAAACTGGACAGGAAAGTAGAGCAACTGATGTAAAGTGCATTTTAAATTCTTTATTTTCCATACATGAATGAAGCTAGCAATGTTGGAACAAGTGATTGCATGGACATGCTCTTTGAATCCATTACATTGCAGTTTCAAAGGCCTAAAATGATTTTTTTTTCTGATCCATGTGTTATTTCACCCTGACTACACATGACCCGCAATGAAATACATCAATTAGCCACAACATTAAAACCACTGACAGGTGAAGTGCATAACTTTGATTATCTCATTACAATGGCACCTGTCAAGGGGTGGGGGGATATAGTAGGCAGCAAGTGAACAGTCAGTTCTTGAAGTCGATGTGATGGAAGCAGGAAAAATGGGCAAGAGCAAGGATCTGAGCAACTCTGACAAGGACCAAATTGTGATGGCTAAACAACTGGGTCAGAGCATCTCCAAAATGGCAGGTTCTGTGGGGTGGGTGTTCCCAGTATGCAGTGGTTAGTACCTACCAAAAGTGGTCCAAGGAAGGATAACCGGTCAACTGGCAACCGGGTCATGTGCGCCCAAGGCTCACTGATGCGCATGGGGAGTGAAGGCTAGCCTGTCTGGTCCAATCCCACAAAAGAGCTATTGTGGCACGAATTGCTGAAAACCTTAATGCTGACCATGATAGAAAGGTGTCAGAACACACAATGCATCGCAGCGTGCTGACCCCGTCCACTGCCGAAAGCACCTACAATGGGCATGTGAGTGCCAGAACTGGACCATGGAGCAATGGAAGAAGGCGGTCTGATCTGACAAATTGCGTTTTCTTTTAGATTAAGTGGACGGCCGGGTGCGTGTGCCTTGTTTACCTGATGGAAGAGATGGCAGCAGGCTGCACTATGAGAAGAAGGCAAGCTGGCGGAGGCAGTATGATGCTCTGGGGAATGTTCTGCTGGGAAACCTTGGGTCCTGGCATTCATGTGGATGTTATTTTGACACATACCACCTACCTAAATACAGCTGCAGACCTTGTACACCCCTTCATAGTAGCGGTATTCCTTGATGGCAGCGGCCCTGCCACACTGCAAAAATTGTTCAGGAATGGTTTGAGGAACATGACAAAGAGTTCACGGTGTTGTCTTGGCCTCCAAATTCTCCAAATCTCAATCCGATCAAGCATCTTTGGAAAACAAGTCCGATCCATGGAAGCCCCACCTCACAGCTTACAGGACTTAAAGGATCTGCTGCTAATGTCTTGGTGCTAAATACCACAGGACACCTTCAGAGATCTTGTGAAGTCCATGCTTCGAAGGGTCAGAGCTGTTTTGGCGGCACAAGAGGGACCTACACAATATTAGGCAGGTGGCTTTAATGTTGTGGCTGATCGGTGTATAAGAAAAGTAGTTATGACATCCAGTGATTCAGGGATAGGCTCTGAATGCATCATGGCCTGCAGTGGATGAGCTTTTAGAAGAAAACTGTTCTACATCAAAAACCATGAAACCAAATCCACTAAGTTAAATACAAAATGCAAAAGAAAATGGAAAAATATTGAAGCATTTTGCATGCCAGTTTTTTTGACCAGCAATAAAAATGTCTCTAAAAATCACTGATCCTGTTCTACTGGCTGAAGCTGCAAATCAGTAAGTGCACTGTGCCGCCCATTACTGTGGCAGTAGGTGTGGGAGCTGTCCTCAGAGTGGTGCTGAAACCCCACACAGGGGACAAAGTCAGGCTGGACCACTACTTACCCCAGCTTGTGAATTCCCACTTCATCTCCACATAGAAATCCCGTGCCTAAAACGGCACGCACACCACAGATGTTAAAGTGCAGTCGAACCAGACAGGGACTATACAGCACGAGCCAGTTTCCACTAAACACTACTGTAGTAAATCACAGTCAATCCACTATTTAATGGGTCCAGCAAATTAAGTCAAGGTTGTAACACTAGAGCCCAAGTAAGAGTGATCTGACCAGTTATAGTTTTGTATCTTAGCAGTGAATCATATTCAAAAGGCTGTCACCAATTTCAAGCATAAGATTTGCTTTTTACCTTAACAGATATCAATGCGGAAGAAAAATACCGTAAGTCTCAGTGTTTACTTGAGTCTCGGTTCTATACAGTGTGTGTCCATGCACAAATGCCATCACCTGTCTCAGTTTGCTGAGCAGCTCCGGAATGCCAGCCAGCCTTTGTGTGGCTCGCTTATAGTCTCTGTGCTGCAGTACCAGCTGCACCAGTTCTGGGTCTCCTGTACTGACAGCTTCCTGCAACACTAACCACACAGCACCAAACATCACTCTCGATCCAACGAACACACTAAATAACTACACAGCACACTGGCAGCTGCTTCTTTCTGTCACTCAGCCATTGCCACAGGCCTGCACCTTTCTTCACTCCCTATCTTCTTAATCTCTCTAAACCTCGCCCCCCCCCCCCTTCCGCTGCTCACCCACCCGTCCAGCCTTGAGCGTTGCAGTGCGTGGGGTCTGCAGAGTGCCTCAGCAGCACCCGCGTGGACTCCAGGTGTCCCAGGCACACAGCCAGCTCAAGCGGGGTGCGTCCTCGTGGGTCCAGCTGCTCCACATCATGCTGCAGAACCAGAGGAAGGCTGGGTTAGTGTCACAAAAGGACTACAACGTATGCAAAAAGACCACACATGTAGAACACACATAAACTAACACACGTGGGACATTCGCAAATCGTTGTGCAAGAGCACCCTGCACGGACAACAATACATACAGACCATGCAACAAATCATACACATATAGCCATACATAACGTACAGACTACATGCAAACCACTCGCATACCACCACCATGTATGCCAACCACACACAAACCACTGCGTATACAGACCACATGCAAACCATCATTGATGCACACTACACATAAATGCATACGGATCATATACAAACTGTAATGGACACAGATCAAACTCAGTCACCGATCCATACTGACCACATACAAACTACAATGTGTGCAGAATACACAAGCCACTGTTTTACATGCTGGGATAATACCCGTGCTGTACGTCTACCTGTTTCTTCTGCAGCTCTCGGTCCAGCTCCACGTACCGATTGCTCCACACCAGGTAATGCAAGGGAAACGCCTCCTGGGCCGTCATCGCTCCCCTACTCACACCGGCTGGCAATCCCTTTCGTAACTTTCACAGAAGTGCTTGTTCACACATACACTCGCACACAATGACCCCCGAAAATATCAATAATATTCTCTAGGCCACCGGGAAAAAAATAATATCGGACCGTGTTAGGAGTCGGCGCTAATGTTTCTGTCACATGGGATGGGCTGGGTGCGAATATAGCGGTCTCGCCGGCGGGTAACAGGAATTATTTATTGTAAATACGAATTGTACAGGAGAATGTTTAACTGCATGCACTATGCCGCAAATCGCCTTTTTTTTTGTACATTAAACTATACCAGATACTGTTGCTAGAGTGATGGGACCCACCGTTACTTCCATGTTAGCGCGATAACTAACTGGATAAACCTACACTATTTCACTGCAAGCCTGCATCCCGAGCCATATTGCCACATGAGCGGTATTTCTAAGAAGCAATAAAACGGCGACGGTTGTTGTTTTTCCTCGGGTTACGGTGTTTTCCCGCCCGGTTTTCAGTCATGCCCGCTCCTCCGCTGCAGACAGCACCGACATAGCGCGGCCTACTTTCCTCGTTCACATCCAGGTCACTCGAGTTGACGCAATGGCCGCGGCGCGGGACGCCGAGGGCGGCCACTGTCCCCGACACCTGACCGCTGGCCGCAACCGCGCACAATTTACTTTTATGTCGCGTTTCGCTGCGAGCATCGACGCTTTTGCACAATTTACAATATTTTCTCTTTGTAATCCCTTTCAGCGAGTCCGTTTTGAGTATCTGCGAGACGTCTTTTTCCTTATTTATTTAATTTTCACGTCAGCTTTTTTCGCGCAGCTTTAGTTCCAGGTTATGTGGGAAGGAGGGGATGCATACGATGGAAAAGAGACGGGTGGCCTCATTATTTATTTCTTCTTTTTATTTATTCATGAATTTCTTTGAAAACAGGATGCACTGCGAGTTTTACCAACACTCGCCTGGTTTCCGATGAACTGACTCCACTTTAAACCATTTTATAATAAAAGTCTCAAGCCTGGCATTACAGATTAGTAGCAATTAAGTTTACTACATTTTCCAGCAATTTTTAATAGAAATAATAGCTTATTTTCTCAAGAAGTTTCTATGAAAAGTTGCAAAGAAACCAGTGGCAAGACTGCACAACCACACAGAAATTAATATGGTAAACAGCCATAAAATGATATGAATCTTACAAAATTCAATCAGAACATCTTCCACTCCTTTTATTGCAATGTTCTTTATCACTTAAGATATAACATTAAGAAGCCTGCACATTGTACTTTAACTGAGAAGCACAAATATTATGAACATGAATAGCTGAGCATTATGTAGACCACCAAATTAAATCATTTCTCAAAATTCCACTGCATCACTCCAAAGCCACCAAATCATAATCTGTGCAAGAAAGTGGTTCCTGAGGTTAAACTGGGCATCCAGAGTTCACAGTGCAAAACAGCTCAGTGATTTTGGACCAAAGATGGTGTTGGTCCAACTTTCCACAACAGAAAAATCAAATTATTACAAAACAGCAAATTGATTTTATTTTTTATTTTCCTGGAAAAAAGAATCAGAAAGACTTCAGAAAATAATTCAAATGCTACAGCTTTTTTTGTCTTTGTAGACTAGACAAACAAATTTACATAAGTATATTATATATTTATATATATTTTTTTAAGACAACAAAGGGGAAAAAAAGAAACCCATCTAAGATTTGCAGAAAAGACATTTGAGAGGAAAAAAGTGAATTTACAGGAAAAGATGGAAACAAGGAAATTCTACAAAGGAAGTACAATTTACATCCTGCAGGACATTAAAAAAATCTGTGGAAAGTTTATTTGACAAAATATACAATGACCCAAGACTTAACTTAACAGTTTGCAAGACTGCCCATCTCAACTCTTGGTACACATCCTTGAGTCATGTGTTTTCCAAACATGCACCATTTTAAGCACCTTTCATTTTCTCTGATCAGAGAGCTAAAGAAACCTGTGTTTCACCTGCTGATAATAGATCATTTGTGGAGATTCATATTTATAATAATTAAAAAAAAAAAAAAATTAAAAAAAATTAACAGAATCACATCTTCTCCATGCGGTGCATGGGGACCACAAAAGTCACTCTCACAGGGAAGATGAGGTTCCTATACAAACTTTCCTACAACTTTGGGTTAAAGTCCCTGGCTCCAGCCATTTCTGCCAGACATTTTCTCCATATACAGAACAACTTTTGACAAAGACATCTCCTTGAAGTCTTTAATTCCAAATAATTGGCCAGTTCGTCCACCAGCACACACTGCCATCCTACGGTCCTTGTCCATAATGGCAACTGTCCTAGGATATCCTCTGGATGAGCTTGTCCTCAGATAGGCAGTACAGGGTGTTGATGGAGAGTTCAGAGATGAAGCTTTCACAGGCCTTTCGTGTCACACCCTTGCAACCCTGCAGGTCTAAAATGGAGAGACTTGACAACCGCTTTAGGTAACGCAAGCAGGCATCTGTCAGCTTGCTGCAGCCTAGGGGGGTTGAAGTAAGAATGACAGAAATAATGCATTCATCATCAAGCTACCTTGTGCCTTTGATCAAAGCAATGAACAATGTTAGTAGCTCATTTTACGGAAACTAACTTATTTACATGTTTGTACAGATAGGTACTTTTTGCTGGAGCCATTTGAGGTTAAGTACCTTGCTCAAAAATACTACAATCAAACCATGGATTTGAACCTACCTTCTGGCTCCAAGGCATAACCTCTGACCATATTGTCCTCTGCTGTCCCCATTATGATGGAAATATCTCTAAGGCTCATCATTTATTGTTACTGTCTGCACATTTACACAGCATGCGCAGCATCTGTGTGTTCAACCTTTTCGGGAGCACATGCACAGCATACATGTGCACTAAATGAAACAAATTTAAGGCCCTGGGACCCAAAACACCTGCAGCAGGCTCCCAGCTGGAAAAAAAAGGAGCTACTAGCCATTATATATGCCCATCGATGAGGTGAAAACGAGGTTGTTTTTTTTTGTTTTTTGTTTTTTTTTTGCAAAAAGCACGGAAAAAAGTGAAGTCTCACTGATACGGCTCAATTAGCATAGCAGTATCAGGGACTGCTATGCTGTAATTATAAAAATCCCAGTACGAAGACGAGCAGCATCAAATATCATTTGTGTTTAAAGCAGCCTTATTGCTTGACTGAATTTGTGCATGTTCAAAAACCATGTTACACAAAAACAAACATTTGTAAACATGAACCAATCAAAAAGTTTCTCTCCAGTCTCCTACCTGCCAGGTTAATCTCAGTTAGGGTATTGCGTGTGGAAGACCCTACAGCAGTCAACAGGTTGACAGACTGGTCAGTAATCCCGCGGCAGTGTGAAAGATCTAGGCGTGTCAGCAGGGGCATGTGTCTGATGATGAGCCGTAGGGTAGAGTCACTGATTTCCAGGCCCGAAAGTCGGAAAGAGAGCAAGTTCCTGAGCTTGCTACGGTTATTGCAACCTGTTTTAAAAAATGTAGGAAAAATACAAACTCAAAAGTGTACATTTCCTGGGTTTTTCCTCAACAGACTTGCATTAACTAGAGAAGTATCAGCCATATAATAACGCCAATGTATTAATATACTGAGGACTTGATAGCTTTAAAGAGACTGGAATAAAACCTGGAGGATTAAGTAAATCCCGGATCTGAGAATCCTTGACACCCTCTGTCCAGCGCAGGTCCAGGGAGCGCAGGAGTGGGCAGCTGGAAGAGCTGAGGGCTGAGACAGAGGACCAGGAGCACCCAGACAAAGTCAAGTCCTTCAGACCTAAAAGAGGCAGAGCAAGAGACCATTAAACTTGGTGACAAAAACCAATGGGAAACAAGTCCTTTATGTGAGTGACTACCTGGCAGCCGGCTGATGAGCCAAGAGAGCTGCTTCCTTGAGACTGGTGTCCAGGAAAGGTCCAGAGAAACTGGTTGGCGTTTGATTATGCCAGAGAGGGCCTGAGGGCTGATAGAGCGGCACCTGCTCAAATCAATTTTGGTCCACAGTCGCTTGTCACAGCTCCTGTAAGGCAGGCAGAATATTTGGGGAAGAGGGGAAGGGGGAAAAAAAAACAAAAAAAAAAACCTTGCAGCCTCTTTATCTGTTCAAAACATTTCTCTAATAAAATCAACTGCCATGAACATACAAAAATTGATATTTCCTCTCCTGATATTATATATCTTTTTCACTTCAGTTATCTTCAGGCCACAATGCAACAGACATTTGGTAATTTCAAAGTACTTATTGTTAATGCGTTTTGATCACACAGATTTTGGACCTCAATGATATGTCTGAAATATTGTGGAAGTGTAAAAAGTAACAAAACATAATTAAACCACCAAATTGAACTGGCAAGCTAATATATACACGTTTCAAAGAACAACAAGTTTTGTACCATGTGGAAGAGGACAGAAGGATGAAAGAGGACTCACCATTTGTACCAGTTCTTGCAGACCAACATACAAACACAGAGTTCTGCTCGGGTCAGATAGCGAAAAACAGACACCCACACCTCCTTCTCACATCCTGGTTCACTGTCCAGGTCTTTAATTGAATAAGAAGAGAGGGCAGAGGCAGGACGCTGGGAGGAGGTTGAAGGGGTGGTGGTTTTAACCACTGCCCCCATTGCATGGGTCCCAGGCACCTCTCTTCTATGGGTGAGGTTTCGGGCATGGAGTTGTGGGTATCGGGCGGAAGGAACAGATCCACCCGTGTTCTTGGCATCTGAGCTGGCATTACCATTCTTGAGTTGAGGTCGCTGTAGTGTCTTGCGCTGAACATAACCCTGGTTCTTAGGGCTTCTGGCAGTCACTGCTGCCTCCAGCTTGGGTACAATGGCTCTGGGGTCCCGCTTGGCCTTTGCAGGATGTTGTAGGGTCACTGTCAGACGAGAGCCATTCATCACATCGTCATTCAGGTCGGAAACCAAAAGCACCAGTTGGTCTGATGCAGAATCTGATCGATTTCCTTCTCCTGCGTCTTCACCCATTTCCACATCCTCTTCCTCCGCTCCACCTTGTTCCCTCTCTTCATTCTCATCACTATTGTCCTGGCCTCCATGCCTTTGTGGTCGGTTTTCCTTATCCAATAATCTCCCTTGTTGTTCATCCTTATGATCTTCCTTGACATCTTCGCCTTCATCAATACTCCTTTCCTCCATCACTTCACTGGGTGGCTGAATCCTGCTGCGGGCTCGAATCATCCTAGCTTTAATCCTGTAGCCATCCTTCTCATATCTTATCCCCAGTCGTCTCAGGGAAGAATTTGCGGCTAGCCTGGCTGCTCGACCTGTGCGATAAGGAGAACCCCTCCAGAGTCCTTGTTTTCCAGACCCAACACCTCTGGAAGAAATGAGAGATGAGCCCCTGAGACGGTGGCAGCCAATACCATCGTCACTGTCCTCCCGCTGGCTGCACCGACGAAGGACTTTCGGAGAAAGGGAATCTGAAGAGGAGGACTTTCGTTTCTGTGCAAAAAAGAAAAGTGACAGGACAGAATCTACCAAAAAAAAAAAAAAAATCTGATAAATACAAATTCACAGCATTCATACTTACCGAAGGCAAAATTTTGCTCCGTTCCAATTTTATCTAGAGAGAAAGGGGGGGGGGGGGGGTTAAAAAAAAAAAAAAAAAAAACTGTAAACAGGCTCATGATTTAAAACTGCAGCAATAGACATAAATGAGAGACATGTCAACATTGTCTGTAAGGAGCAGACTTTTGTTCAATTAGTTAGTGTTTTTCTCCAAAACAGCTCACAAAGTTTTATTTCTACACCAAGCTACTTGACAGAGTCCAGCAGGAGTCTGGCTGTCACATTTGCTCTCACCTTCTTTCTGAGACGTGTCTCCAACACCCTTGCACGCTTTCTGTTTTGTTCCTGCTGCTGTTCTAGGAGGGACTGGGAGGGGGGCGGCATCATGCGGCGCATGCGTGATAGGGATAGTGAAGACAAGGTAGGGAGAGGCCTGCTGCGGCGGGCGACCCTGTCCACTGCATGATCCTCCTGTCCTGATGTCACCTTATTGGCGTTTTTCACTGAGGATATTGTAGACACATTGGCCTCAGAGCCAGTTGAGGCTATGCTGTTGTCATCACTATCTGACGACTGAGAAGGAGAACAAGGAAGAAGCCTTCATGAAAATAATTCTTTGAGGAAGTTGGGGAGAGATGTCAACAAAACTGGTTTTAAGGTAAAAAGAACCTGGTACCTCCAAATTGGCATTCTTCTCCAGCGTACACTTGGGGCACTCCCAGCAGCTCGGCAGGTCCTTGTTAACTACACCTTCCCCCTGCACCTGAATGGACAGCAAAGAGTAAATGGAAACCTGGATGTCACCAGCAATGCTCCCATCAGTATCAACACCTTATAACTGAATGTCCTCAATGTGTGAATATGGCTTACACAACACGTTCTTATTAAGCAACAGGACCACTACCTTGATGCAGTCAGGGTGGGTGATCTGGCCACAGATGGTACACTCCATTAGTGTGAGAGAGAATACTGGTGTTTCGCTTGGCTCCTGGCCACTTTCGCCACAAATCGCACACACTGCTGTGAGCGGGAGTCCTGGCTGGGAGGAGACAGAAGTAGAGGTATGCTCATGCAAGCTGCCAACAGTGGATGGCTTGTGAAGGTGGGAGGAAAAGAGAGGGGGTGGCAGTACTTCCTCCAGACAGAGAATACAGTGTGAACTCACAGCAAGACACTGGCGCAGAATGCAGGTCTGTTTGAGTCGGCCCGGGCCCCCAAACTTTCTCATGTCTTTGCAGTAGTTGCAGTTACCGCACTCCTTCCTCAGGCATGCTGTGCAGCGTTTACAGCGTACACGCCTCCTGCGCAGCGCTGATATAGATGACTGAGGCTTGACGGGCCGTGGTTGGGGAAAAGAATGTGGCAGAGAACCAGAGAGCCGGGGCCGGTTTAGTATAGAGGGTGGCAATGGAGGGGGCTGGTACCAAGAAGGCTGTGGAGGAACAAGAGGAGAAAAAAAAAATTTGACAAAATGGGAAAATATGCAATGATGGAAGTGCCTTTACTCCAAAATGTTGTGAAATTCCTAAAATTCAAAGCAGTTGTGTTGAGTCATCCAACATTTACCATACATATAAAATTTGCTAGCTTCCATTTATGCAGTATAGCGAGGGTATATAGTTCTATGCAAGACCATGTGTGGAGACAATTATTAAAAAAAAAAAATTGAAAATTAAAAAACATAGGACCTCACCCTTTTAGGCCACTTAACAATAGGTTTCCCAGTGCAGGACAGTTTGGGGTCATCATTAGCATGCTCCTGCAACAGAGCCTGAAGGAAGTAGTATGAGTATTCTGTCAGATATGCCGACAAATCTGGAACAAAATCATTCGCATAATAATAATAGTTCACAAAGGTTGGGTGGGGGGGGTTACACATCGTATAGAGTCAAAAAAACAAGAAACGCTATCAAAGGGACTACTTTGCTTTACACTCAAGCAAACAAACTACTGGCAAATGTACACTTGTAAAATGTGTAGGACAAGATCTGAGAAGTTGAAATATTAATCCTAAACACAACTGGGAGTTACCCGGATGCCATGTAGTAATGCTGGTGCATTATGGATCCCAGCTGGAACACACTTCTTGTGAGATGGCAAAGACTCCAGCTTTCCCAGCAGATTCCACAGCCCCTCAAGCTCAAATGGAGTCAGATGAACTTTTATTCCAGGCTTTGAGGGAGGGGTGACTTGCTCCTCTTCTTCCTCTTCTTTAGCATGGCCATCAACAGCCTTTTCTACAAACGGGCAGTCCTCTCGCTTCAGGCCTGAGTGAAAACATACTGCACTAAATTAATGAAAAAAAACCTCTACTTTGATTTTCCATCACATTTTCAAACACACATATGACACCCAGAAACCTTACAATATGTTAAAGTACATTAGATACATTTATACATCGTTGAGATGTCGGTCCCATTCACTAATTCTGCAGTAATAATTATAGCTTCTCGTAAATGACCAATACAGGTCATGGTACTAAAATCAGTAGAACCTGTGTTGTGGTAGCTGGCAGCAACCCTTATTTGACTGCATTGCTAATACATTAATATAGTACAGTAGCAACACTGTAAAAATTCAGTAATGTATGTAGTTGCCAACAATTCAGTGTATGGTCCTAATATCTGTACAAGTAATGTGGCAAACACCCCATGCATAATGCACACATAAAAGTGTACAACCCGACACATGCATTTCTTGACTCCTCAGTATCTTCCACCACAGACGTGTTCAACCATGTCCTGTTGCCCTTACACCCTGTATAAAATTTCCTCATTTCTATATTATAATCAAGAGCTACTCCAAGAGAGAATGAGAGATGGGACCACCAGGTATCCAGAAGACGGTACACAACGAGCCCAGAAACCCACCAAATCCTGCGATTTTGTTCAATTAAAGCATTACTCAAAAAACCCCATTCCTTCTTGTCCCAAATCAACCTTGCCACAGTTAGCCAAACATTTTATTCCATAGATAATTTATATACAACATAGACTTAGGAATAGTGGTCATTAAATAATGATGTGTATCTAAGGAAACCAATGAAAAAGATATGTCTAAATTGGAGGACAGACAGACAATAGCAAACCAAAGCTTTTACAAGAGGAGTTTGTACTGACCAATACCCAAGGAATGTTTCTGGAACTCAGGAGTGAGGTGTGAGATGTTGGTCAGGCAGTACAAATACCGCTCCAGCACGTACCAACACATTTCATAGTAGAAGGGATAGCGGAACTTAGCTGGGACCTGGCAGGAGATCAGCAGAGATGTCAAACGTTTTGCCAATTTCACAGATATAAACACTTGAATCCATCCATCCATCAAACCATGAAAATACAAATGCACATTGCTATGGATTCTCACCCGTGTTCTGTCCTCAATGTTGTAAATGTGGAGCTGCATGGGAATGTTAAAACTGTGCAGGAAATTGCCCCCAAAAACTATGGTGTCCATTGGAGTATAGACAGCATGAATCCATCCTGGACCAACAAAACATATCAGATATTAGAAAAAAAATTTACATCTTGCAAAATGAACTCCCAATTATAAACAACTTGCAAGGATGTGTCTACCACTCATGACCTTGCTCTGCTCCACCCCACATTCTTTTAGGTTAGGGGGTATTGGCAGTCAAGCCAAATTTGGGGGGGGTAAGGTTTACCAGTGGCTTCTTCCTTGTGTCTTTGGGTTGCAAACATAGGAAAAACATGCAAACTTGCACACCCAAAGCCAATTTTGCAACCATACCTGAATGACAGCTCAAACACTGTGACAATATTATCTACTACACCACCATGCCACGGCTCCAAAAAAAAAAAAAAAAAAAATTAACACAATTTAAACCATCTGCCAACCTTCTCACTAATATCCACAAACTGCAGGCACCTGACAGGTTGGTAGGACATCAGCATTCTCTCATCAGTAGCAAACAAATTAAATCAAAAATTTTAAAAGTAAATTATGTTAAGTGAGACACATTTAACATTTAACCATCATAGGAAAAGCCCTGTTCAAATAATGTATGACCATAATTAACCCCAAACATAATTAACTTTTTGTCATGATCCGAGAGCAATCCAGGTAAGGCAAACAATAATCGAATTACTCATAGATCAAGCAAATTTTTGTTGAGACATGCTATAGTCGAAATGGGGAAAAAAAAAAAAAAAAAAACCTGTTAGTCCAGCAATATTAGAATATTTTCAAAGATCTAAGCATTCTTTCAGTGCATCATTTATTAAACATATGGTGTATATACATAATAAACCCAAAACAACCTCAGCAAACAAAAGAATGAGATACTGTATTCACATATGATTATGTGCATGGAGGTAAGCATGAATGACTGTACCAGAGGGGATCATAAAGGTGTAGCCCTGCTTCAGCTCAACCCTCTGGCAGGCACTGGCCTTATCCCCCAAGAAGATGTCACCCTGTTTCCCTGACAGCACCCAGTTCTCATACAGCTCCAGATTTTGGGATGTTGGTGGAATCAGCCAGAACACCTGTTGAGCAGACAACCATAATGTTATTCCATGTTCTTCATTTAGTGGCAACCCTATTGCATGGATGCTTGATCATGTCATTCACTGTTACAAATGAAAGATCAGCAGATGTGCTCATGATATTCATACAAAAGACCTTTTCATACCAACCAGTTGGGTTTAGCTACTACCTACTAATTAGCATCAACATGAGAGACAGCATACAAGTTATAAATAGCATAACTAATGCAATACGTGTTACTTGCATGAGTTTAATCTGCTATTAAAGCTGAAATGTTTTAACACTCAGTCTTCAGGAAAATCTGAGGTCTTGTGTGAACGTGCTCCGTGCCGCCATCTCACCTTACCGCCTCGCAGCACGTGATACCAAACTGAAGTGCCGCCAAAGTCAATGTGGAAGTCTGTGAAGCAACCTTCCACACTCATCAAGCAGTACCTATGAAGAGGCAGGGCACAAGAGTTGGGGTAACAGCAACAACAACAGAGGCTATAAACACATTAACACTGATTTACTTGCAGTACACAAAAGATAACTTACTTCTGTACTTTTGGGTATTGCATTTCAATTATTGCATTAGTGGAGTCCCTTTGTCTCTCCTTAAGATGACGTGGCCACATGTTGTCAACCCAGTCAATGACATCCACCTGCAGAGCATCAACATTCTACCACTAAGACAAAGCAAAGGCTACCACAACAAAACATACAAACACTAACAACCACATAAGAAAGCTGCAGTTATATACTTTATTTCCTGCACAATAATGCCTTTAGGTTGATGGAAGCAAATTATGTACATGTATGGAAAAGCATTGACCCACCGATGCTGGACGTTTGACCAGGTTCTCCAGCTTGGTGTGGCTGAACTCCAAACTGATGACATTGTAAAGCTTCTCTCTCTCAGATGCAGGTGTCTCATAGTACCTCCCCCACTGAGCCATGGACATCTCAATGCCCTTCTGAGTAGTCACGTCCATCACATCAATTACTCTTCTGCTTCCTAAAAGATTAACATGAAAACATGTTAAGAAGGTTAAACACAATTTAAAAGAAATAGAATTGAAAACAAGACCAAGAGGCCAGCACAGAGCACTTACCTACAAACAGCTTTACATCATTCACACTGAAATTTGAATCTGGCATTCTAAGAAAGAGAAGCAGATTAATCTATGAACATCCACTAATGTCATTAAAGAGATGTGTGCTGTAATACAGACTCATGTGGTCAATGTTTTCATGTACCATTTCACAAGCCATTGTTGTACTAGAACAAACAGCAAAATGTTAAAAGTTGCACATATGCTTATGAAGTTAACTTTTTAAGGTGTTTTGACTTTGATCCTAAATTAACTCAATTCCTAAATTAGATTTTGATTTTTAGCAAATTAATCCATGCACCCCACCAACAAAAACAAAAATCAGGAAAACTATAGGCAGAAGGTAGTGTATTTCAATATCCTGCCAGAGGAAAGGGGCAAGTAGAGTAACAGACATACTTGATGCCAAGTCCATCTGGCTTCTCAAAGATAATGGGGTCTCGGAGCCCCTCCTTCTGGATGTACTCTAATGTGAAGTCTGCAGAAAGATAAAGTAGGAATTAGTAAGACAAAAACCAGGAAACACAAAAAGTACAATTAAAAAAAATCACCATTTTAAAATCCATGAAAAAAAGACAACAGGCTAAAATGTTTACTCATCCTCGGGTAACCAGGTGTTAACAATGCAGTCAGCATTTTGAGTGACAGAAAAATAGGGGACAGAAGGTCTGAACCTTTTCCTTCCATGCGCTTCACAAGGTCACAGTTGAACTTGTCACTCTCCAGTTTCTCATTCAGATCGAACGTTCTTTTTCCATCAATCTCATCATCAGAAATACCGTCATCCTGGTACCGCCTTCTTGTTCCTGAGCGCTGGTCAGGGGAGGGGGGAAAAAAAAAAAAAAAAAAAACCTGTTCCTTCAACACTGAATTTTTTTTGGCCACAGTTAATAAATTGCACCATGCTTTTTTCACCCATCTCACAAACAAGTATAGATATGCTTTCTAAAATGTTCTGTATTTACTCAAAGGATTTCTAGGCCTTTCTAGTTGGTGTGCTTTTTCTTTTTTTTTTTAAATTTAACAAAAGCTACTTGCATAGCCATCCATATCCATTGTGCCCTTGTTCACAAATCCTGGGAGACATGTTGCTGCTTGAACTGGGCTGACACCCAACTGCTCTGCAACCACCTCTAAAACAACACTCTACAGCAATGATAGATTTTGCTCTTGTTGTTTCTTTCAAATAATCTTTAGTGTATAAAATATATAAGTATTATTATAACTATATATTAAGCAAATGCCTTTTTGCAAAACACCACAAGACAGTTGCGTACCAGCCACACCAGAGCAACATAAATATTCTCATACTGATGTACACAGCAGTAACGCCGAGTTACCGATTCACCTGAAACACATGTCTTTGGACCGCAGGCATTAAAACACGGGAAAAGATGTGCAAAGCTCAACCTGGACACACTGACAGATGCATGTTGAAGCACCAAAAAAACCTAAAGCAAGTCGCCATACTGCATGTTTTGGCTACGCTGCTCATCCGCACATCTTATGGTGTTCGTTCGTAGCAGCCCTTTAGGGTTCGGGCAGAAGCAAACGTGGGCCAAACAGAAACCACGTGCACTTCGTGGTGGTCCGGGGGATTGTTTGGGTGCGGCACGTGCTCGTGCTTGAACACGCGCGCGCCGTCCTCCCCCGCCCCGGGGAGGGGGGGCTTGGCGAGGGGTGGGCGCGCTGGTCCATCGCCATGCCAACGGCAGCTGACAGGGCGTCGGGGCGACAGCAAGGGAACATACCGAGGGTCACCCAAAACTCACCAATCTTTTGCTGTAACGAGGACCTTCCTCCATCTTCGACATCCAACTGAAACCCCCCCCCAACGAGGATAAAATTTCCAAGGCGGAACGTCTTGAGATGAAGCGTCTCGGATGTCGAAGAAAAGTGTCTTCGCTTTTAAGACGAAATTTTTGGTTCCTTGCGAGCAAAAAAACGTTCAGAAACAACAATACGTGCAATGTGCCCAACAAATTTAATTCTAGCGGAAAACCCAACGAGTTACGTCTTTAAAGCGCCCTTCGTTACCGTACAACTTTTGGGGAGGCAAACACCCTACATGACGGTCCCAGTTTATTAATTTACTTCAATTCCCACACCTCAAGTTAATATTAAACCACCGCAAATGAAAGTAATATTATACCAGATAGCTATATTTCAAAATACAGACGTTAAGAGCCCACGAAACAAAACTTCCTTGGCATTTGCAATTAGCTAGTTAGCCAGTTAGCTATCCGGCACTAAAAGGTAACATTGTTAAAGCGCCGTAAAACAATATATACCGAGAAACTCAACAACTTGGCTGGCTGTCGAGTGGTCCGACCACTCGTCCAATAAATTTATGACAGAGCAATATAGCGTTTTTAAGGTAACTTCTCTGAAAGCGTTCAGGCTGTAAGTTCCGTCATATATGTTCGTGTTATTCTGCAAGTGAACCAGCTAGCTAATAAGCGGCAAAGCCATCAGTGAATGGGTGGAAGCTACACGGCGTGAATAAAGCGAAAAGTTACCTTATGACACGAAAATCGAATAACGGAATGTCTACGCGTCCCCATAAGACAAAATGTCGAAGTTCACCGTGTATGTAACATTAAATGAACGCTATTATTTGGAAGAAGTTTCTACCCTATAATTCGGGGCACAGACAATTCTACCGTGTTGTTTTTAATGTCGCAGTAGGACACACGGCAAGGACAATTCAACCTCCCCGTAGACTGTATTCTTCTACAAATCCAAACTGAGGTTTTAAATCGCCGTTCCTCTTGTTATTATCCGATAAAGTTTGTACGAGCTGCCTCACGCCGCCATTTTCAACTCGTCACAGAACACACACACACTATTACCCTACAAGAAGCGCCCGCCTCCGGCTTCATTCGACTCCAATGTTGGACGTAGGCGAGCGCAGCCGGTTGCATTGCTATTGGGTAGATGGGACGTCAATTAACGAGAAAAGGGGCTGAATGGGATTGGGAAGACGGGATTAAAAAAAAGAAGAAGTTGGGCCACACCCACATGGGTCAGTAGCGAGGCGACAGCCAATGGCGGCGTTGATGTGGGAGGTTTGGGGGCGCGAGAGATGCGTGACGTCACGGGAAACCATTTGCTGGGACTCCGAAATGAGGTCACCGAGGTGGACAAACAGTGTTAGAAATACAACCAAATCCCTGGATCGCGCACCTGACTTGGCTAACATAACAATGTGGAAATACTTAAAAAATTATTCTTTATGAATTTTAAGAATGGCGAGAACCGAGGGACTGGAAAAACTGTGACCTACTTAAATCGAGCTGTGCCAAATAGTAGTAGATACTAGTAGGTTGGCGAATTGTCCATATCAAATCATATTGACATTTTAATATATTTCTTCGTTGAATAATATCAATCGTTTGTTTTCACCAGCGTTTTTTATTTCACCATATTTCATAACATTGCAAAAACTGTTAATGGTACCGACTGCGAATAACCACACCAAAACCAATCTGGGTTGGAACGTACAGAATTTCTTTAATGCATGTTATCCCGAGCGAGAAATCCTTCAAACGAATTCAAAAGAAAGTTTACATTAAAATGCAAATGTTTTTTAATACAGGATCAACAAGAGAAACATAGAAACATTACTGACAAACATGCGGTCCGTTGAGAAATACACATTTAAACACTGTATTACTGTGCCTTTAACATGAAATCGTTGTAAATACTGGACTCATCGAAACCTAACGTGGCAGTCAAAAAGAAAGAAGAATCAGCATATCTCCCTGTCCAGAACTAAGAGACATCGAGACAGAAGAGTGAAGGTGAAGATGATAAAGACCAGTGTCCAATCTCAGTAAGAGCACCAATTCCACGCCACATTCAAATAGGGCACACCATGTCTTTTCTGTCAAGAAATCATAAAAATATAGATACATATGTGCTTGTGTCTACAGAAAATTTTAAACAACATTACGTGTTTGTTTTGTTAAAATACTCTCCCATGTAATGAGAGCTGCCAGGTGCACATGTGACTGGAAGGCCATTATTCCTGCTGCATTTCATTGTGTGGACTGCTGTAGCGTGTCGACTGTCAGTAGAATTACAGTAGTTTAACATTACATCTGAGGGCAGACAGTTCAGCAAACACTAAATTATGTCCAGCTTCCATTTAGTTAAACAGTTAACAAGTAGTGGATCATTCTACAAAAAAGGTGCCAACATAGTAACAGACATGAGAGGGGAAGATGATATTCAGAAATCAAGAGTGACAGAAAACAAGCAATAACATCTAACAAAATAACAGGCAATAATTCATAAATAAAATTTTAATTTTTGCTCAAGTTGTGGATCAGTACAGAGAGAAAAAAAGTCACCCAATTATTTAAATGAAAGACAAGGACAGGGGCTGTGGTCTGTTGGAAACCTGCAAAAAAGGGTTATATGTTAACCATAAACAAAATATTCCACATATTTCAAGTATTAAATTATGTGACATTCAAACAGAAAAACAAACTCACTGCTGGGTCTCAGCCTTTAGCATTTAGGAGAAGAAGAAGTTGTACACCACTGCACCCAGGACGCAGGCAAGAATTGTACAGCATAGCATGATCATCATCTTCTTCTGCGGATGGTCAAGGATGGAGAACAGCAAGATAGCAGGTAGGGGGGAAAACTCAGAAAAAAAGAGGAAGTCCAAGAAATCTTGCAATACAGTACGAAAGGAGGGATAGGGAAGAATAGCTACTATTTGGTAGATTAAGTACAGTTTCTTTTGTGCTGTACATCCAGAGACAGAATGGCACAACCAGCAAATGGCACAATGCCCAGTATAAGTTATGAGTATTATAGGTCACTGGTTTTTAAAAACCCCTAATTTTCAGTTAACAAATTTGGTTTTATACGGTTGACGTTTTATACGGTTGACAAAAACATTTTTAACAGCCGTTATCAAATGTATGCACACAACTGAACACAAATGTGAAACATGAAAGTGAAAACTGGATACAGTTGCTAAACTAGCACTGTATTTAATAAATGATTAAACAGCTATATAAGATAAGCCTAAGAGATACAACTGAAAAGTCAGTTTGTGTATTCTTTATGGTTTTCAGGGCAAAAATAAGGTGCATGCTTATTTAGACTACTAATAAACATTATAATGAATTTTCAGCTCATTTTTTAACTTTAACATGACTTGAAATTTGTGAGCATCCAACAAGCAGAATAATTCCTTTAAGACCATTTAAAAGTCATGTTAAACAGCAGTGTAGACCAGGGCTATTAAAGTTTTGGGCCAGCAGCAGTCCCCATCAAATATCCCGATATACTAAAGAAAATCATACATCTGTAAATAAAATATTACATTTTTATTTCAGAAGAGATTCTGCTGTCTTTTTGAGTACATTGTTGTTAGGAACTACAAAAACACCAGGATCTCATTTTAATTTTAAAATCAGAAATATTTACTTTTATCTCAGGTTCAGAATTTCCTAAATATACTTTTGAATGAATGATTATGCATACAAAGTGTTTAAGAAGTGCATGTTTAAATAGGTATATCAATGCTAACAAAACTGCATACAGCCATCCCTCCATTTATGAACTCTGTATAAAATTTTGGGTATGAGTTCATACTTGTGGATACAGAATTTTTAATTCGTACACAAATCTATAACATTTATCAAAAGAATGTTACAAAAAATTGAGCTTGGTGCAAGTGAAGCAGCAGTGGAGTAAGTGTTGTGCCTGGCATTAATGTGCCATCAGCTGTTGGTTTCTTGTGTCACATTATGACTAGTACGGTTGTAAATGATGCACAGCTCTGGCCTTGTGGACATGTATGTTTATGAAACAGAGCAACTTTAAAGTAGTTTCTCCCTTTTTACTATCATTCATCACTGCATTCATAAAACTTCATTACTGAATGTTCATTGCTGTGTGGCAAACACAAGGAAGACTATTCTTATCCAAAATATTCTGCCCGGAAACATATCCATTAATGATTCTGATAAATCTTCTGGTGTGTGTGACAAGAGGAGACACATGCAGGCATTCATTCTTTACTTTAAGCTCATAGAGCTAGGGGTTGGAGAGAAGGCAATCTGATCTGGGTCTCAAATTTTAAAACAACTCTGGAATGAGGAGTCCCCAGTCTTTCATCCGTTTCTTTTTCACATCTATGAATAGGTCTAATCTTTGTATTGTGAAAGGGGTAGGTGTGTGACGTGGTGTATGTGATATCAGCAAAGTACACAATAGATGCGAATTTTGTGTATCATTTGTGTGCTACAAATTGAGCAACAGTGTTGCAGTGATATTCAGCAAAATTGGTTTGAGGGGCTGGAAACGCATTATAGCTTTTTTCCTCCCATTGAAAACAATGGGAAATAGGTCTCTAGTATACAAAATTTCAGTATACATTACATTTCAAGCATGGATAAATTTCATAAATTGAGGGATTGGTGTATTAGAAGTTAACCTTGCCTAATTATCACAATCTGTATCTCAAATATGGGAAATACTTTTTTTACCCTAAAAGGATTAACACTGGGGACAAAACACATTCAGGCTTTATCTATAGGGAGGAGATGAGGAGAGCAGCCCCCCCCATAGGTTCCTGGGAAGGGCAGATTCAGGAGAAGGAAGCAAACTCGGGAATTAGACTGAGCACTTTTACTTTGCGTTTGCATGCAGACTTTTCAATTGTTAGTGTTTGTAAGTCAGAAAGACCCATCCAAGTGTACGACACAGACTGCACCTGAGCACCTTACTATAGCCATACCAACAGTTGAATAGTGAGAAACAAGAGGAAAGATGCACCAAAGAATTTCTACACAGGTTTCCACAAACAACACTTTAGCAGTTCTGTGGGACACACAAAAATAAACCCTGCACCATAGTAAACTACAAATGGCTCAGTGGATTAATTTACTATAGTATACCTTCAGCCTATTAATGCTTTGTAAAAACCCATATATACATGCATTATTTATTCATTTAGCAAACACTTTCTTCAGTAGCAACTTCTTAAAATAGTTACTAGCTTGTACACAATGAATAAAGGTAATCAAATCATTTATCCATTTTTATAGCAGAACAATGTATTACGCTCATTCACACATGCATGACTACAGTGATTTAGAGTCTCAGATTCCCCTGAATCAGATGTCTTTGGGCTCTGGAAAGAAACTAGAGCATCTGGAGGAAACCCACACAAAAACAGTAGAACATGTGAACTCCTGTCCATGTAACAAGCCACATCAAAAAAGATAAGAGGTACCAGTACTACTTGCTGTGCTATTTACAGTAACACAGATAACTTTACACCATCAGGGTTGTAAGTTATCTGCCTGCATTACTGCCCAAAAATGCAGTAACTATGCAGACAACCTCTTCTCAATTTTATAGAAATTCAAGGGGAGTTTCATATAGTCCTCACATCAGCATTGCAGAGACACCACACCACTGCACAACAAAGCTGCAAGGCATGGAAAGCAGTGCACTGGAACATTGTGAAAAATTCAAAACAATTTGGTTATAACCAAAGCATCATGAAAAAACTGATCTGAATATGAAATGTAGCCAAAGAGGTACAAAAAAAATACTCTTTATTCCTTTACTGACATTTATAAACAGCATTACCAGAAAAAATAAACAGTGTTAACCATTTAATATTAAACAGTGATGTCTAAAATTAAATATTTTACATCCAGTTCATAACCTACACAGTCTTTAAAAGAACATTTTTACTGCTCCCTCATCCAGAGTGAAATTACATATTCAAGTGAAGTTTCTGCAGTTTTCAACATGTCATTTTGAGAAGGAAATGTTGTGCATACATATGGAGGAATCCATGACTGGTGTAAATCCCATGTAATGCCAAACAAACTGATGCTTCCTTATTGCTTAATTTTCAACTCACAAGAAAACCTTCAAAAAAACAGTTCATCTGAAGCATTTATAACCGTCTACAGATGTGGTCCTGTGGAAGGCACTGGAGACTTGGTAGGAGTGGGGAGGAACACATTAAATTATGGTAAAGTGCAGACATTGTCTCGTGCAATCTGGGAACAGAATGTTTCAGTCTGGATTACAAGAGACTGAAGGAGTAGCACGCAAGAGGCTTGTGAAATTGTGATGTCATCCTCCACACTTGAGACAGACTAAAGACATAACTTATGTACACAGAGTGCCAGTACAAATCTCCCTCCAGGCTTGGGTGGGTATTTTTTTTTTTTTTTAAGTGTGCCTGGGGTATTTACACTCTGCATCCCTGTTAAAGGTCTTCAGGTCCTGCACTTACTGGAAGGTTTTCAACTTCCATTCCTTATAGTGAAGAGTTTTTCTGATCCCCGCACTCATATCTGCACTCATCCACATACTGCACAGGAGCAGTGGATAGGATGGAGGTTCAGGGAATAAACAAACAGGATGCATTTCCATAACACCTAAATATCCTTCTGGCTTTTTCCTCAGTGGCTGGCAAGAGGCGTAGGAATGAAGCATCCATCAGGAGGTATAAAGAGTCTGCTGACATTGTATGTCTTTTTTTTTCTTTTTAAATAACCTCCATTTGAGGAAATAGGGAAGGAGAAGTAAGGGTGGAGGGACTGGGAAGGGCTTGTTGCAGCGCTGCCTTTCCAGGTTTTGTCACACTGTCTGTGACAAAACGACGGCGAGGATAATGACAGCGAGAACTGCGCAGCACACACCCACAATGATCATCTTCTACAAGGAGAGAAAGCAGGCGTTAGAATATCAGCATTCATGCAGATATCGGTGACCTGCACAGACCTGAGGAAATGCACACTGGCCCCACAAGCAACAAGCAAAAGCAAAACCTTCACCAAACACTAGAAACACCTAACTTCACCTTGTACCAGAAAGACAATTGCAATGATCCCAGAAAAGATTGAAGCTGCACTCCAGAACTAGCTGGAGTGCATCCCAAAGCACAACAACCACAACCAACAAAGGCCTTTCATATGACATTAGCCACACTATAAGTCAGCAGACAGATAAGATCAGTCCATGCGCAGTTATGAGAACTAAATCCACACCCACAAACTGACAGCTGGAGACCAGCTACTCAAAGATTACTCACCCTTCTCACAGGTCTTATGCAGCCTGTCTTGCATCCTTCACTTTTGTTTCAGTCCCACTGAGAGTCCAATTATTAGGGCCAAAACAGCGAGGAGCACCAGCACCACAATTACTACAATCACGACTTTCTGTAGGACACAGTCATAAGGGGTCAGCTGTACTATGAGCCAAGCTAACCATCTTGACAGGTACAGTTGATCCACCTTACTGAACTTTGTCTTAAGTGGCCCATTTAATCCTTTTCTGAGCTCTTTGTTGTACAATGAAAACTGTAAAACCCGTTAAACTCTGCTCTCCTGAAGTATATTTGAATTCAGTCTACTGTAAGATACTCTTGCACATTTATTGGTACCACGAAACAAAAAGGATGAAAGATTCACAGTTACAGCATGTTTACTATGAAAGCATGTTTTAAATTTTGTCTCATGGCACTTTCTTTTGTTATGAAATTAACTTTGACCTCGGGTCCCTGGCAACTATGGGTTTGTTCAGCTTCAGTAAGTTGGCATGTAGCTTAATCGGACCAAAGAATTGTGCTGCAGAGATAAGCTGGCAACCCTGCAAGGGTGTTGTTCATCTCAACTTACCGCTCTTCCTAAATCACAACCATGTCTCATATTGCCCTTCTCAGACACTGCATGTCACAGGAGCAACTGCATACTAACAATGCCATATAAAACAAACTCTAAACAATCATGTGGAGTCAAGTCCTGAATTTGCTCAGCATTCCATTCAGCCTTTAACACCAGCAGAAGCTGATAAGTATGGAATACAAACAGTGCGACACTTAAATAAAACTGTTCAGAAAATCAGCCAAAGAAAAAGCAGCATAAAACACAAAGGAAGACAGAGCATTTGAGTGAATGTGTATGTCTGGACCCTCAGGGAATAGGATTTCTGTATCAAACCAGTCTGAAAGCAATGACTAACAGCTCAGTCTAAAACCAGAGGGAACTCAGTAGGTGACTTCACACAAAAAGACAGGGTTCAGGAACTACTGTGCATGTGACTTTTTGACAAAGACACAATTCCACATAGAAGGAAGGAGGTACTGACTGATGCTGGAACACACATGGTCTTTATTAAAATATAAACAATTAGGTAATATATATTGAAATATTAATTTTTACATACTGTAAGTCATTACAGCATACCATACAATATTTACAGCAATATCTTTAAAGGTAGAGCTGGTAAATGGTGGGGGGGTTGTTGGCCTTTTTCTATGTGTAGAAATGCACCATACGAAATGGGGGGGCATATCAACAAACAGGTGTGGGAAGGAAATGGGGAAAAATAGCACCAATTAGCCAGACACCCCTGTTCAGTTTTGGTGCCACAACCCAAAGGGTGGATAAAGTCTGCGTACAGACTACTTAATAAAGTACCTTGCATGTTGGATTTATCTGGACAAATAAGACTTTGCTTACTGTTATTGAAAACATGTGTTGCAGACTAACAGCAACAGTAACAATTTAGCATGTTTATCGTAGGTAAATGTGGTGTGCGTAAGAACACAAGCAAATTTTTAAATGTATTATTACTTACAAAAGCACAAAATACGTTCTGCCTCAGTAAGTACACAGCCATTCCGGTAATTGGGGGGGATTGGAGGCTTGCTGTGGTCACACTTTGGGATAGTGGGCTTTGATTTTACAATGGTTGTGATCAAGGGCATGGGATGTTGGGGGGGGGGGGGGGCACCTTCATGTGCCACTCACCCGGCGGGCCTCAGCCTGAAACTTGACAGCCTTTTTAGTGTCTGCCACAGCCCGCTCTACAAAACCCACGGACTGGTCCATATTGCTCTCAATCCTGTCAATCATGCTTCCCTACCAGTAAGAGGTGATCCAATGGAGAGGATACATTACAAATAAAGAAAAGGGCATAAGAGAAAGGGGCATCAGTAGAAATTCACAGGACAGGATTTAATAAAAAAAAAAAAAAAAAAAAAAAGAAAAAAGAATGCAGTGTGTGTAGACAGTCTACACAAAGGCACAGTTGGGGGGCACCATAGCACACTGTGTTCAGAAGAGTTTAATACAGAATGAGTACTGTACCTTGCGGGCTTTGCTTTGGTACCTCACAGCCTTTTTGGTTTCAGTTTTGGCCACAGCTATATGATCAACTGCTTTAGACACCTGGGCTTCAATATTGTCTACTATTTCACCCTGGAAAACAACACACAGTCCAAGTTAGAAATGGTGAAAGACAGAGCACGCTCCAATGCACCAAAGACAATGAACTGTACAAGTGCTAACAGCTATTATGAAACAAGAAAAGCCTTACCTTACAGGCAGATTTTCCTCAGGCAGCAATAGGTAATTCACAAAATACTTATTGTTATATATAGTCTTGCTCTACTTGGATTCATACTAAAGTCTTACAGAAAATTAAGACCAAAGCTTTGTAAAATTTGTGTAGCTTCAGGTGCTAATGTTAACAGACATCTTAAAATAGAAAATGACATTATTGCTCTTGGATATACTGTGGTACACTGTGCTAGATTTTCAGCAGAAACATAAGATAGTCAGAAACACAGAAGGAAAGGCAAGTGGATGGTGCCGGTCACGGAAGTTCCGTCAGGGTACCTGGTTCTCCACCAGCATGGCGATGTCGACAAACATGTCGTGGAGTTCCCTGATGCTGCTCTCCAGTCGCACGATGTCTTTGTGCCGAGCCTCAATCTCACTGAGTGCTTGCTTAGAAATGCCCGAATCCACAATCTATGGACACTGGGTGGTTAATGCACTGCTTCCAAATTCACAAACAATCACACAAATGAATAAGAAAACAAACTTAATCTGATTTCTAACAATTTGCCTTGTTTGCAGATTTCATGTGTCTTAACTGTTATGATACTGAACTTTAAGCATTAATTAAAAAAATATTAAATGCTAAATATTAGACTCATTTCACTGGTGCTGAACTTAAAGTACAATATCAAATGATTCCGTCCAATGCAGCAAGAAGGTATTATGTTATAAAACATTCACAAGAAAGGAATTTGACAGTTGCATACCATGACTGATAGCACCACAACCCTCTACACACCACAAAAATAACCATATACTTTTTAAGTCACAAAAACAGCTTTTTGCTGCACAGATGCTCAAAATCTAGAGGTGAATTCTTAATCATCAAGCACAATTTAGGCAATTAACACTATCAAAATAATTATCTCAGCATTACTTTAACTTCTCAGAAGTCTGTCATTTAGAACAACTAAAAATAGGTACCTGTCTGCTGTAAAAAATTACACTCATCCCAAGTTATTCGTACTCCAGGTATCTGGTTTTTCATGTGCGGTTCAAAGATTATTAGTAGTAATCATTAATCTGTAAGGATTTTCATATCTGCTCTGAGACGACCAATCTTGGCACCAGCATTCATTGTGACAAACAATGCTCAGGATTTCCGTACCCTTCATTAAGTTTTAAGAACACAGCCCTCACATCTTTCAGAGCTGTTCATCTCAGTCTGACACACATACACACTCAGCCCAGTGTGAACACTTTACCCCTGCAGTGAAAACGGCTGCATTCCCACTCTCCAGCATTTCCTCCAGCTCCTCATCAGTTGTGGTCTTACCAGCTGCATTGTGAAAAGAGAAAAGGATAAAACGGTTTTTACTGACATGGCGACAAAACATACTGTATAACTGTCTCGGTAAAGGGAAAACCTATAACGCATAGAAGGTATCCACCCGACCATATGTGCAGCACAACATAGTTGAAGCATACAAGTGAAAATTAATTTAAATAAGTGGTTCAGGATTCATGAGAGGAAAGCAAAAAAACATCTGCATATATCCTGCCAAGTTCACAGCTAAAGTCATTGCTACGATAAATTCATGAATGTTTTGAGTTAACAGAAAACAAAAAACCAGTTTGACTTAGCTTACAGCAGAACGGATGCTGACTTACTGATTTCCAGCTGTCTCTGAATGCGCCCTTTACTCCTCTCCCTGAAGTCAACCTGTGCCTCATTGTACTTGGTCATCACCTCTACAAACTTTCTGGACAGAACTGCATGCTGGAAACATCAAAAAAAGTCAGAGACAGAAAGACAAATAATGTCTTGCACCATCACTGTCTACTACTAAGTACCATATTTTACCTGTGATTTCCGTATGCGCATGTCGGCTGACACCCTTTCTTCGTCCTTCTCAAGGTTTTGCTCAATACCTGGCAAATAATCCATATTAATGCAAATTTTATATATATATATATATATATATATATATATATTTATTTATTCTTACCACCATACCTAATTTGCAATTTCTGCAAGTAACTAAATTAGGCAAAAATCACAAGAGCTATTAGATGAAGAAACTAAAATTTTCATTGAACATACTTTTGAGTTTATTTCGAGCGTTGTTGGCCATTTTCTTAATGTCGTTTGTGATGGCCTCCAAGTCATCTTGTGTTTCTGGGGAGCAGAATACAGAAGACAGAAATAGATTATTAAGGTTAGGAGGTAGAATTGATCAGCTATCAGGAAAGTGACAATGATATAGAGGAAGACAACAAGTCGAAAGTAGACTGTGAGGAAGTGAGAAGCAAAAAGTGAAAAAACTGCAGAGATAAAGCCCATCGGCTCCACTTACTTTGGTCCGACGTTGGTGCAGACAAAATGACAGAGTAAAGTTTCTTAACTTCCGTCACATTCTCATCTATCTTATCGATGCTGGTCCGAATCTCTTCAATCTGAGGCAGACACGGAGTTATATAACAGACAAGATGAAACACCACCAGCTAAACATCACACATGACAAGGCTGGGTTCACACTTATTTACAGCACCACATATACATATGAGTCAGAAACATTTCTAAAAACTTAAAGACCTCATATTAAATGATGGCATAGGGCAGTTTCCTTTAGGGTATGAATGATTTGCAGCAACTGCACTGCTAAATTCTAAAACTTCTGCTACATAAAACTCCACATTTCTTTGTATTTGTGCTGAACTGGTTTAAATTCTGTTTATATTTTAGGCCCAATAATTAAAAATATAGTATTGCATACCTCTCCTGAGGTTCAGTTCATGGCTGAAAATAACAGTGTTCTTAACTAATAAGTATCAGATCAACACAAAACACCAGAGGCCAAATAATCTAGAAACTACAGTTTGGGCTTTAACTTTTTCGTGATAAAAATGACCCATGAGAAATCAACATTGAATGAAATTTTAAAATCAAGGCAAAAAAGGCTAATGCTTATATGGTAAATCTATACTGTTCATGTCATTAATCTAGATATTCTTCTACAATTTTCCATTTAAATATATGCAGTTTTTTAAAACAATAACACATGATATTTGGTATTTCATTCACAAACACCAGCAAACACACTATGAGCACTACCTGGGTAAAGAAGTCATCCATAAAAGCAGCATTGTCCACAGCGATTTCCACATCGTCGGCATCATCCGTGTCACACGTCTGCAGAGGGAAACGCTCATTAAATCAGGAGCCCCAAACACTCAAGTTGTCTCTTTCACGGCCAGTCAGTATAAACATTAAAGTCCCCATAAGGTTTTGGACAGAAACAAGTCTATTTCCTGTCCCCCCACCCACACACGCCCCATTCCATCCTGAATACTCTTACATAACAAAAGGCCAACAATTCATAATGCATACAGAATCAGACAGCACTACTGAAGTAGTAAAGTCTACATTTAAATATTTGTTTTTAAAATAAAGCTAGTGAACAGTCAAATTAGGAATAGAGAAATTGTACAAAATGCTAAGTCTGATTCTCTGGCTACTTTTTACTTAGTTAGAAACATTGAGAACTTATCCTTTCCTTATGTAGTAAATAGATTTCTTCTCTGTCTTTACCATGCAATAAGGTTATCATTCTCCTAATGCTGTTAATGCAATTTTATGTTATCATATCAAAATCAAATACTATTTTGACCAGTTTATATTTATATAAATGTATTCAGTAGAAGTCAGAAGTTTTTGTACAACTGGGCAATATTATTAGGGGACAAAATTAACAGCAGCGAAAGAGAAGCAGCTCAAAAGTATCCTACATGTCTGGAAATTACTGCAGAAAATCAGGGAGGACATGTTTTCTGCTCAAACTTAACCAAACTCACAATGTCAAAAAAACTACCTTACAGAACTTTCCCAAGAGGACTTGAACATTTTTTTACAATTACTATATATGGATCAACAATTAATAAGAAAAACTGGATCAAACTGACAACCATGACAGTTATAAGTCAAGAAAATATGTTTGTGGCATTGAGTCAAGTAGTTAAGGGTAATTTTTAAATAACCTTTGGAAAAGAAATATTAAATCTTTAATGGAGCTTATTTGCATATGAATTGATCAAGATTTTGCAGCTGACTTATCTTCTCCTACCTTATTTCCTTATTACAAGCAGTAAAACACCTGCTGATTACCTCACATGCTTAGTATTTGTTTAATCTTTTTCTCTCTAATTTTATTGTAAACACCTCTTTTCCACCTTCTTGGCTACCTTTTCACCTTGCTCTTCTTTACTGCACTAACCATATGAAACACATATACAACATCCACGGTCCAACTACAAAAATACATTAAAGGCAAAATTACTGTAGCTCTCTTTATCTTCCTGCTGCCACTCATATATCAAAGACATAGCTTAGGTCAGCATAACTGAGCTGTCAGTTAACAAACAAAAAAAAAGTCAGCTCCAGACCATTACATTATTGTTTACAAACTGCAACAGATCCACTTTCATTAAAAAAAAAAAAACACCTTGCAGAAAAGTTACATGTATTCTGAAATGCCTTTCACACATACCACATACTTTTTAGTTACTGACAATGAGGGAATCACACAAAAGCTACAAATAAGAAAAGCAAAAAGATAGGCCATTTGGTAGCATTAACTTTAAAAAAAAAAAAAAAAAAAAAAATCAAACCAATAATCAAAAAAATTCCTATAGAGCCCATTTGAATGTTTAAAAAAAAAAAAAAACTGATCATGTCTAAAAACTATCCAACTTTAATGATCCTGAAAAACACCCAACTTGTAAGGAATAATGCCATTCACAACACTTCACCTTTGAGAATCCACAAGCGTATCAGTTTATTATTAGTTCTATTATGCATGTATTTTCATACAGTGCCCTTCCCATACGCTGCCTCAGGGTGCTTAAAGAAAATACAAATAGCACAGTCATGGAACAACTCACAAACATTAACAATGATGACGCATATTCTTTCTCTGTGTGAAGAGAAGGCAGAGGTCAAACATCCCTCCAGAGAATTTAAACTACATGTCAAATTATTAATTTGTACATGTGTAATTCTTCGTACCGGTCCCAAGACCGGATAAATGGAGAGGGTTGTGTCAGGAAGGGCATCCGGCGTAAAAAATTTGCCAAATCAAATATGCGGGCAAAAATACTGATCTGTTGTGGCGACCCTTAACAGGAGCAGCCGAAAGATGAAGAAGAAGAATAATATGCCATCTTAGTTCAGTTTCTTAGGTACTTAGACAAAAAGAAAACCTGTGTACGCTGTGAGTCACCAGGCCCCACATGGTGAGCACCCTGTGTCACCAAGTGTGTCGTTCAATGTGAGATGAAGAACTTCTGTCAGGTAGTACTTGCCAGTATCTGCTGAAAGCAGCACAATCAAGGAGCAACTTGGCCCTAGCAGTTAGTTAAACATTAGAGAGAGGACAGAGAAGGGTGAACCTGTAAGACCAGTCCCAACCATGTTATATGTTAAACACAGTGCTGACACAACCAGTCTTGCCCCAACAGTCACACCCATTGCCATACACAGAAACCAATTGAGACTACTTTATTTCTCTGTGTTTTCCTTCCTCTTCCCCTTTCTGTAGCCACATCATCCTACTGTACCTTACTGGAATAATGCAGCATCTGACTACCCAAGTGCTGCTAATATTTCACCAACAGGAACCACTCCCCATGGTAACAGATCCTAGATTTTTACTGCCATTACATGCAACTGCCTCTCCCATCTAGACCAAGCCCAGCTGGTCTTATTAACAATACATGTGAACTATTCAAAGAAACCTGAATACATGAGTGGAAAAAAGAAATCTTCTAAAGGCCAAGTCAACATAACCAAAACCTTTTCCAAACACTTGGGTTCTCCCATCTTTCTTCAGGTAACAATTTTGACAATGAGACAAAACCACCACTACTTGCATTTCAGTACAAAATGAGTAAACTACTTAAAGCAGATAGAGTGGAAAATAATACTAGCTAGCTAGCAAAGTACTCTGAATTAAAATACATTGTATACCTTACAATCTGGATCATACCAAAAATGAAACTAATTTTTAAAAAATTCTTCTATAATCACATAACATTTTTTTTTAACTGTTTATAAAAATCACTACACCATAGTAAAACAAAAGTGACCAATAACCTGAAACACAGGGTTATAAAAATGTTTGTGGTCCCTTTTCCCTGGTGGCTCCAGAAATGACCACACACCAGGGTGCCCCATCCCTAAACTTGACACCCCAGTGTCACCATCTCCAAAAAAGTAACTTTTAATCTCTAACACCTTACCATAATTCACAATGCCTCCCATAACCCAGAAGTTCTCAACCTTTTCATGGTCACATCTCACCAGAAAGTGAAAATGTTTACACCTCCCACCTACTCACAAATTAGTCAATAAATCAGTCAAAACATAACTGCAATATGTTTTTGGTAGGCACCTCACATTTCTCTTAGATCCCTTTGGCACCTCAACTGGGGGGGGGGGGGCACAATAGGCTAAGGTCCAGCACTTGAAAAAGCAAAAAAATAAGTGTGGGTACTCCCCTCATTGCCATGTTGGTGTGCATATCTGTCAAACTATACACTTTTGAACTTCTGTAGTGAATAAGACATTGCTGATGTTCACAATATATTATTTAAGGGCATACAAACAACATATTTATAATGAATACACATTTCATACAAACTGTAGGATAGCAGTGCAAGCCAAATGGCAGGGTAACTTTGTGAATCCTGGGTAATGAAACACAGTGAGAGCTAATATGTATGACCACGATTTACCATGGCAGCCTTTTGCTGGTTGTCCAGGGATAGGAAAGAGCACGAGGAGCTGACGAAAAGCGCCGGCACCCAAGAAAAGGTCACAGTACTCCAAAGAGTAAAACACAGGTGTGCCGGTACTGCGTAGGTGACGGGATCAGCCCAAAGCAATGGCCATAACTCCAAATGCCTGTCACCTATCCCCAACCCTCAATTCCAAACCCAAAATGCATTCTGCTAAGAGTCAAGCCCGCCACACCAGGACATGTCCAGCGGCTACAAACAGATCAAAGATGGACAGACACAGGACACAAGCACCATAGTGGGGGGGATTAGTGAGTAGAGATCAAGAATGACAATGGAGCATATGCTGGTATTTAATCAGGCACAAAACACTGTACAGAAACAGGGTATGATGATACAGCACCTGAGTGCTCTCTGCTGTATAAACAGGGGAAAACACGGTAAACCCCCAATCACATTTTTTTAAAAAAAAAACAACTGTTGTATAACAAGAATTACTGGCAGCAAACGTTGTTGCGTGTAACTTCTTCACAAAATAAACGTGCGTTACTGTTGGTCGTTCATATTTTAAGTTTTATTCTTCATTTGAAGGCTATTTTAATAAATATTTTTACATTTAATATGTTTCAACGTAATATTTTAATCAGCTACCCCCCCACACACACACACCACATAACTTAACATAGAGCATCACATGCCCTTCGTCAGTTTGTACTTTTAATTTCTTTATTTATGCTGCCACACGGAGAGGTGTGAAGGCAAAGGAGGAAAAGGTGGATGTTAAATGGAAAATGAGACGTGTCCCTCCAGGGTTCGTCCCGGCAGGTACCTCGGAACGGAAAAGTAACGCATACCGGGACTTACCGCTTTCAGCTGCTCCAGGCGATCTTTCATCTCTTTGAGACCGCAGCCACTACTTAAAACCAAAACTTTGGAGCAGTAAAACTGAAAAATTAAAACCCTGCTCGAATTTGCGTTGGGCCAAGTATTCAGTACTACAGTGCTCAGGCACCCGTGACGGGATTTAAATGCAAAATAAACTCTTTTGCAAGAGAGTCCAACGCGTCTAATTTTCGCCGCTAATAAATAAATACGGTTGAAATATTGATTCTCCAAGTAATATGCCGCAATATGACTGATTCGTTCAAACCCAAGGGTTTTTTTTGCTAAGTCTATCCGCTCAGGGAAGATTAAAATAGCAGTTGTGCACCGTGAAGTTAATCTCTCGCTCGCTCTCTCTCTCTCTTTCCAACTCTCTCTATCACAATCTCGCGCACGCGCGCTCTCTCTCTATCCGCAACCGTTGCAAAGCACAGCAGCCAATCTACGCATGCGCAGCCGCGGCCTCCCGCAACCTTGAAGGCCTCGCGGGATACAGGGCCACGCCCCTGTCAGTAAGTTTACCTGCGGATGCGGCCCCAGCCGGCATTTAAAGGCGACGCGCACGTTTGGGTCCTCCAAGGAGCTTGGGTCCTTACTGTCGTTTGCAGGCAGTCAGAGGTGTCATTGTGTGCACAAGGCCTCTCACGCGAAAACAAACTTCTGAAGTGCTTTCCTGTTTCACTCAGTTGAAGAGATGAGGAACTAAAGTGGGTTTTTTTTTTCTCAGTGATGGCTATCAGTTCTCTACCGCATGATGGATGTGTGCAAGCTGTTCTCATGATATCTGTTGAAGCCCTCATACAAAACCAAGGGAAGCATCAATACACACAGAAACCTGGCACACTTTGGCTGTCTGCTTAGAGATCTTGTAATATCTTACAATGCTAAGAGAACATTGCTGTTGGTTGTTAGCTATGACACATTTTTGTGCAGCATTTGTTTTGCAACATCTACCTTCCAGATAGTTCAGGATGTGTGCTCTTCTGAATGATTTCACTTTTGTAGGGTTTTAAGGCCATGGTGTGATGCAACTAACATCTTATGAAGGTTTGAGCTTGGAATCACAGCAACCATGAAAGGTAGACAGAACTTATTGATCGTACCAAGTCATTTGGAGACCACGTTTGGTATAAGCAAGGATTGTTCACACTGCTTGTTCCCCATGTCCTTCATGTGTAGTTCCATTTCTTTACAGTTTGTTTCTTTTATACATTACAAACAAAAGGTAGCACAGCAGTTAAGAACATGGAGGCATCACCTGAAGGTTACTGGTATAAGCCAACTAATGCAGTGCCTTTAATGAAGGTAAAAGCATAGCTACATAAATGGGTCGAGTCTGTAAATTAAGTCAAAGTGTCAGGCAAGTAAAATAATAACGTGTCATTTCCTTTATCCTCCATGCATGCATTTGTGGGTAAGGCAGCAGAGTGCATTAACCACAGCTCTAACCACCAACTGACCAAGTTTGGTCTACTTGGGCGTCTATGATGAAAGCATGAATGCAACCTTCAGTGCACTGGGCTCTTGATGTTATTCTAAGATGTGCTGTAAATCTTCTGCAGCCTCAAACTTGTAAAAATTGCTCCAGAAATGGCAGTCTGCCTTAGCAAAGAGGAACACATAGTTCTGCATGAAACCTGTGGCTTTACAATTCTGGTACTGCTGAACTACAGCCTAGATAAGTAAGAATGTAGCCCATATGAACATAAAGTCTTCCCCCACCTTTCAAAAGTAATTATTCATCCAGCTCTTCTGCACCTGTACATGTAATACAAACAGAACAAATACATAATAATAATGTTTATGAATTAATTCCAACTTTACAGCAAAAAACAATAGACACCTCCAAGTGACTAGTCATTACTCCTTATGTCACCCCACCCTCCTTTGTGTATAAAAATACTTTCCTATTTATCGTATTTATTCGCTCTTTCACCTTTGATTTTATTTTTTTCCCGCAGTATGGATGTATGTAAAATACTTTATGTTTCTGCACACAAGTGTATTTTCCTCTGAGATTGTTTCATTCAGTCAAAAGAAATCAATGAAGGAATTCACCTCACCAAATATGCATATATTTTTTGAATAATTACATGTGGGCCAAACAAGTGGTAATGGAGGTTGGGAATTTAATGTAAATACCTCATAAGCTTAAATTACACACCTCATAAAGTCACCTTCTTGTGACATGCATGGGTGTATCTGAGGGTATGACTGTATGGGACCTCCAAGGGAAACAACATAACAGTGTAATTTTCTGAAAGAAAACACACATCATCAATGTTTGAATCATATAGTCAATGAAAGAAGAAAATGGAAAGAAAACCTTCATCCTTACTGGCTGGTCAAGACTTCTACCATCCCCACCTGAGACTTGGGAAGTACTGTCCTACCCTCAGAACACCCAGTTCTTTTATAATTTCTATAAGAATCTCATTGAGCCGTGCGGTCCTATCACTGCTGCAGTAACCCCAGCCCAGAAAATAAGAACATACTAACATCCTTCTTAAGGTTGGAACCACTGCCTTGAGGAAGAAGACTGTGCTCATGGGCTCCAGAATTGTGCCATCCAGTAATATCAACAGATGAAATTAACACAACCCCACCCTTTCTGAGAACAGCTAGGACAACATTCTGGTGTTATTTGTCATAAATATTTCCTCCCTTAAAATCCTCATACTTTTTTCAACATTGACGTATTTATATGCCCTCTGGTGGCCAGACTTACATTTGCACATAAGAACATGCAGACCAAACTGTAAACAGCAGCCTTTGTTACAGTTCAACAACCCTAACCATCATACTCTTAATCCCTATTGAATATACTCATCAATTTAAAATGTCATCTTGAGTTATACAGACCCTACATGTGCTTGTTAGGTTTTTCAAAATGACCAGTGTGAATTCATCGGCAGACCTGCCTTTACAATAAGCTAAAAAAAAAAAAACAGAAACCCAGAGAGACAAAGCAGCATTACTCTGGAACTGTCAGGAATGTTCTGGAATGCTCTGGCATGAACAGCCTTTTACTTTTATTTTCAAGTTTTCCTTTGAACAATCTTGGCACATTACAGGATATCTTTGCGATGCTGAATAGACAAACAGAACAACAGCATTGTATCATAAGATTATTAAGGCTAAAACAGTAGCACTTCAAACATTCAAAATGACAATCGATAATTAGATTCTACTGAAAACGTGAACTCTCCCTCATTTAATCATGCAGTGATGGCTGAGTTATAATCCACAAAAATATGGGAAATTTAGGTAAACATTCTGCATTCAGGCAAATGCAGTACAATAGTTGTGCATCACAAGTTTCCCCAGTAACACTGTTATAGAATGAAGACAATTAATCTGTGTCTTTTGGCCATGATGCTTTATTGTTTTGTACACAGGATGCCTCTAAAGAAATGGGTGGAACATGGAGAAATGTACCATCCTTCAGCACTTGTTTTTAGGTAACAGACCATCAATCACACAATCAAAAATTTTCCAAAAAATTTGAAAGTAAACCCACTTCTTTCATATGGATTCATTGGATATAAAGACGACAAGAAAAATTAAATACAGACCATTTTTATTCAAAGCTATGTTCAAAGTGCTTCCATTTTCTCTTCAGCATCTACCAGTACTGTACAAGTCTAAACTGTATGACAGTGACTATTCCGTACTGTGTGTATTTTGCAATGTACGGTGCATGTGTGTGTGTGTTTGAATGTCTGTACTTTGCTAAGTGAGTCTACATTGACATTTTCAATTTGAAACGCAAACAAAAACAGTTTAAAAATAAAATAATCTGCAATGGGATTTACAGTAAAAGATTAAGGGTCAACCAAACACACCAGCATCCTACAGACCTTGCCAAATACATGGCGAGGTCAAAAGGTCACAGGTTAGAGGTCATCGTCTTCGTCTGGGAGTGCCGTTTCAGATGCCACCTGTAAAGACAATTAAAGTATTACCACTAATAAATCATACCATAATCAAATCATTTTATTCTAAACAAGTAAATAACTTTGCAGCTATTTATAATCAGAGAGCTACCCACAGAAAACGGTTTCTTTTCGATGAGTATTAAAAAAAAAAAAAAAACTCAACCAGTCACAACTATCAATCATGAATACAATTCAGTTTTTCACTGGGTACTGACATTGTTCAGCATACAACATTAAATCAAATTTTTTCTTTGCTTGAGGGCTAAAAGCAGTGGAACTCACTTTCAGGTCATGCTCATACTGCGCAGCAAGCGAAGGGTCCATGGCGACCTCTGGGGGAGCAAGGGCTGGCATAGCAACAAACTCCAGGTTGGGATCCCCTATCAGCTTCCTTGCAAGCCACAGAAAAGGCTTCTCAAAGTTGTAGTTGCTCTTTGCAGAGATGTCATAATACTACACAAAAAAGCAAGAAGTGTAAGGAAATGTAATCATAAAAGAAAACATGTTCACACAAATATCTGACAAATCTGGCAAAATGGAGCATTGTGTACAAAGAAAAACAGAGAAAAACGCATTGTTATTGCACCCAACATTGTTGTTACCTGAAAAATTGAATTCAGTAAGACATTACTGACACTGAATTCAGTGTGCTTGTCGTTCTAGTAAACCTATTTTATTTCAAATATTGATGCACAGACAATTAATGGAAAGTAGTGGAGACCTAGAAAGCGGATGTACACACACCATGGTGGAAGATAAGTGGCTGGTAACTAATCAGTTAGAATACAGCAGCTGAAGAACAATCTGGTGGCAGCTAAGTGTTGGTACCTGCAGGTTCTTCTTGCGGTGAAAGACGATGCTCTTAGCTTTAACCTTCCTGTCCTTGATGTCCACCTTGTTGCCACAAAGCACAATAGGAATGTTCTCACAGACACGCACCAGGTCACGGTGCCAATTTGGCACGTTCTTGTAGGTGACCCGTGAGGTTACATCAAACATGATGATTGCACACTGAGCTGGAAAAGGAGAAAGACAAAGAGAGTCAGCTAACTATAAGGTGCATCTTCAGATAAATAAAAACAGAGACCATAGCACAGATACAAAATTCACAATAAAGCTGAAATGCACATGGTGTAATAAACTGATTACCTTGTATGTAATAGCCATCTCTAAGTCCACCAAACTTTTCTTGCCCAGCTGTATCCCACACATTGAACTTGATTGCACCTCTGTTTGTATGAAAGACCAGGGGATGTACTTCCACACCAAGGGTGGCTATTAGAGAAAGTGACATCACATAAAATAAACAGATGAAACTACTGTTTAAAAAAAATAAATAAATAAAATAAAATCTGGAAAGAGAAAAATGTCACTAATATGCCTATGAAGAATAACCCTGGAGAAGTTCCAAACTGCATTTTGAAATTGAAGTGGCATTGGGACACTTACCAACATATTTCTTTTCAAACTCTCCTGTCAAGTGTCTCTTCACAAAGGTGGTCTTTCCAGTACCGCCATCACCTACCAATACCAGCTGCCAGACACCGAGTTTTTAACATAACATATATTGTACACAGCACAAAAGCAGGTAAACAGAGTGAAACACTAACTGCATTCTTTAAAAACTATAAAATGTACAATAAACCTATCCACTTCTGTCTAAATGATTAAAGAAACAGTTCTTACACGTGAAAGTTAACTACTTTAACAAGCTGCTTTCATACAATGTTTGTCATGTCAAGGTTTACAATATGGAATTGCACCTGTGTAGTTATTTTACTAAAATAAAAATAATAATTATCAGCAGCGCAAAACTGAATCCAGAGCTCACCTTAAACTGGACCTGGGGCTCCCCTTCGGCCATGTCTGAGATTCACACTGCCACTGATGCACTGAGGAGCCACGGGAGAGGGAAAGGAGGGTTAATGCGCCATGTGCACAGGCCGCCATTGGTCACGTCACAATGTGCATTGCCTTTTACTTCATCCAGACCGAGCCCATCGGGGTGACTCAGTGACGCCCCCCAGCGGCTTCACCCCATCCCACCCCACCCAATCCAGCCACACACCACGCGCTGCCCGATTCATGCAGGCCATCAACGAGGTCCCCTGCGCCACGCGCAGCAAACCGGATACGGTGCAACACCGCCTTTGTGCCCCGTTTTTCCGACAGATGTTGAGAGAAAATAAAACCTAAATCGTTTTAGAAGCCTTACTAAGCCATATAAACATCATAAAAAGGCTTCAAAGAACGAAAATGTGCCTGAGAACCAGTACCACGCATGTCTTGTTTTGGCTATTCAGCCCAGCCTGCAGTTAGCAGTTTGTTACTTCCTCCGCTTCAGTCCTTTCTTAGCTAACTCTCTACTTCAGTTTTTCGATGGTTAAAACACTCAAGTATTTCCATAGTTGCCATTTTACACTCGGTAAAGTTTTACAAAGTTACATAAAGGACGGCTAATTCATAAAAACGGACAGTTTTATACATGACTGTGTATTCCGCACATTCATGTCTGATGAGAGCAACGTTAGCTAGCGCGAGAACTGAGCTGGCTACCTTACTTTAGTATTTGTTCTATTAACGCTTAAAATAAGCCGAAAATATGAACTTATACAGTTCCAGGATGCTGTAAGCTACACGAAAGTGCAATTATGTTCTCATTTTCGATATATTATCATTGAATTATTACGGGAGAAATGTTGCTACGGACTCACCCCACCGCTGGAACGAAAGGGAAAAAGAGCAAATGGCAGCTTCCATACAAGCTTCAGCGTGAATCGGACGTAGACTTCCGCCTCGGTCACGTGACCAATGTCCCAGAGGCGCACGGTGTGGCCTCAATGGAAGCGCGCAGTGCAGAGAGTATTGACCCCAGGGGGTAATAATTTAAAAATAAGCAAAAATACACAGAAGTGCGCAGAAATTGACATTCTTCTTGGATATTATTTTTACGTGACTGAATGTATGCTTCCGTTAGGCTAGACATGCTAAACACTAATAACAGTATTCAGATTTGTGTGAACAGATTTGAGTTGTTTGTGGTTCAAATTATTCAAGGAATAATTCAAGGGAATTGACTCTATGCTATGAATATTATTCCAAATTTTTCCTCATAGCGGTGTCCCAACCTAAATGCATTGTTGACTGACTTTAGCATTTCATCTGTTTATACAGGGAGTATTTTTACTGATGCAATTCAGCTTGGGCAGTTAGATCAAGGATACTGGAGTGGGAGAAAGAATATTCAAACCTTTAGGTTATGTCTGTGCCACACTACCCACTTTAGAACTAACAGAATTTTGTGTTGTGTTTTGTGTGCTTAGCCACACTCCCCAGTTTAGAACTAACAGAATTTTGCAAGTAGTACCAGATCAAATATGAGAATTAAGAATTTTATTCCACCTCAAACAGATCATAATTTAGTATAATGTAAACTGTAAATAACTTTGAAAAAAGAACATTGCAGAAACACAGAAATAAACATGAAGTTTTTCAAATGGAGTTTTTTTTATAAATTGCAATTTATTTTTATCTTTTAGTACAATATTAGCAAGCAGTAATTTTGCTATGCAGATAATTTAATTAAATGAATGCAAATCTTTACACAAATGTAGCCAGAAAGTCAAATTTATTAGTCATAACTTTAATGTTTACAAGAACCTGAACTTTACAACTGAGAAAAATCTGCATGTCTGTTTGTGTGTTGCTCTGATTGAGTTTGAATAAACCCAATTATACACATTAGACTGTCCTGTATAACACACCATAATTTGAATCCAGTGATAGCACAGAACTACAACAGATTCAGCCAGAAGGGAAGTCTACTGGTGTGACTGACTGTGAAGCACTGACAGAAGCCTTCATCTACACTATGTTCAATAATCAGCCTGTATCCCTCTTTTCTTTGTCCATTTTTCTATCTTTTGTGTTCATTGATGATCCTTCAGTCTGTATCTGCAACTCTGTCCTCTGTCCCAGTAATATTGTCACTCAGAATATAGCTTTTTGTCATTATAAATGTCAGTCCGAGTCCCAGTGGGTTGGTCTTTAGGTTAGTCGGTGTACAATTTCTATTGGTGTGGTATCACTTTCAGTTAAGTAGTAAGTGCTTCCGCCACCCTGTTTATCTATACAGGTAGTCAGCCTGTATATTGGCAGCAATCTCTGCTTCCCACTTGTCCCCATTGTTGAGCAGTTTCTCCTTGTTGTAGAGCAGCTCCTCGTGAGTCTCAGTGGAGAACTCAAAGTTTGGACCCTGTGAGACAAAGAAGTGAAGCGGGGTTAACTTAAGAGATGGAAAGAAGACGTGCAGCTGTTGCATGGGTCAAAACTATGAGAAGGAAACACAAGGTTGGGCTGGATGACAGCATAGGGGAGGTACCTCTACAATGGCGTCAACAGGGCAAGCCTCCTGACAGAAGCCGCAGTAGATGCATTTGGTCATGTCGATATCATAGCGGGTGGTTCGGCGGCTTCCATCTGCACGTGGCTCTGCCTCGATTGTTATTGCCTCAAGAGGTACAAAAAGAGACAGCAAGATAAAGCAAGGTCCTTCCGTACCACAGATAAAACTATACAGTATGGTGTGGTATAAGTTTTAAGCGTCTCTTGGTCAGTGATGTGCTGACACAGCAGTAGCACAGATGTGATCAGCAGCAAGAACGTACATGGTACAAGATGTTTTAAAATAATGCTGGAGCAAGGTATCTATTAGTGTGTGGATGGGATGGTAAAATGCACAGCAGATACCTGGGCAGGACAAATAGCTTCACAGAGCTTGCAGGCAATGCAGCGCTCCTCTCCGGATGGGTATCTGCGCAGTGCATGCTCTCCACGAAAACGGGGAGAGAGGGGACCCTTCTCAAATGGGTAGTTAATGGTGGCTGGCTCACGGAACAGGTAGCTCATAGTCATTCCCAAACCTGTGCAAAGGGAAACATTCGTGAGGAGCACAAGGGTCTGGGGTCACCAGTGTGGCAAGACAAAGGATAAATGGACAAGTTACCCCTGAAGAGCTCAGTCCATAGAAGGGTCTGGGCAGCCCGGTCAACTACAGACTTCATATCAGAGGGCAAGTCTCGAACAGGATTGACATACTCTGCCGACAGAATCACAGAGGGGTTAACAGAGTACACTAATACATAAAGAAACAGCAGGTGGTGTGGTGGTTGAGGCCACCACCTTGTAATCAATGGACTCAAGCTCAAATGTCACCTCCACTGAACAATGTGCTGTCTCTGAATTGCCTGAGTAAAAATTAGCTAGTAGTATAAATGGGCAAAGATTTGAATAGGTTAACATTCTAGGTCACAATGGAGAAAACCATCAGCTAAATGAATAAATTACTAGCTAAACAATATGTCAAAGGACTCCTCCACACATGAACAGACAGGAGGACTTACTGTATCCCTCCCTCTGGACGGACAGGCTGAAGGGACGAACCAGACCAGGACTGGCACCGAACGTGCCTGATAACAACAAGCATGACATGGAAAATCTGGCACATGACAGCAGGCAGAAACTGTTACATATTACCTCCAGACAACAAATATATTTATGCAACTGGAGAAAATACAGATACTGTTACTGAGCTTTAACATTTCTCCTCTTTGTGGAATCCCCTGTAGTATTCTTTTATTGCCCACAGTAAAAATGCCGGATTATATCTTCTCCCCAGCTGTCTGCTTACCAGGTCTGGCTGCAGAGTACAGCATCCGCAGAGCGACAGACATCGCTGAGAACAGGCAAACCTGAAGAACAAAGAAGAATGTCCATCTCACTTAATCCCAAGTTTGTGCTAAAAGAGTGCACTGCAGAGTTTTGATTTAAGGGCAGCTCAAAAACAAACAATTAATTCAGTTTTTTTTTGGCTATGTTATGAGGTCACCGTCTGTCACTAGAAAACTATGAGCGAGTTACAAACCATCTGTGCAAAGGATGGTTCCACTTTCCTGCCAGAAGCTTAAGCACCCTGCCCTAATTCTTGGTAATCACGTAACTGGGACCGCTAATAAAATAATACCTCAATAAAATAATGGTCAAGTAAGGGGGACAATGGACTATTATTGGAGATGCCAGTATTAGGAAGAAATTGTGTTATGTAAAAACACAGCAATTTCATGTGGCAATCTCCTTTGCCACAACAAAGACAATGGACAAAAATAATTTAATAAAATCTCTGCGTTTCACTGTAATAAAATTAGACAAAAGGATGACAACTGTAAATAGCAAGCATGATCATTTGTATTAATGGTGAATGAACAGTCATACAAATGTTACTGTGCACAATGTTTTGGAAAGGGGCCTTGGATTGTAAATATGGGTGGCTGTGTAAATATCTGTATACATCATTCATTCAGATGTTGGTCCTAAAATGTGCTTGCTCTCGTTTGCTTCACGATTAACTCAAATTCAGGTACAATGACCATTAACTAAGCTGAAATAAAGATAAAAATGTCATCTTAAACTGGAGGACAGCAGGGAACGCTACATTTCACCGTTTCACGTATATTGAGGCCAAAAGCCCAGGCAGCGTATGCAGAACCCTCTGCAGTGGGAATCTAGGCATCTGACAGCTGAGATCCACACGGCCCGGTGACCAGTGCGCTTCAAGGACTTTCAGCGACTGTCCCCGCAAACTACTATTCACGCACAAATACGCGCCTTTCACATTAAACCATTCGGAGAATATACTATGCAATCGACACGCTGTAATGCATTCCATGAATTCGTGAACATTAAAAATCGAGCAAAAACGCGTTACAAACTTACACACTCGTCGCCGCTCAAGCTTCGTACCCAGAAAAAGGAGCTGAAGGTTTTCGGTGAGGACAACCGGAAGTGAGTAAAGTTTTGCCTTGAGAGCGTCAGCGCGACGCGTCCGCCATTTTTGTTGTGGCTGAATGTAGGCAGGTGCCTTCATCTTGACTTAGTTTTTGTCACATCTGTCTAACTTATCCAGCTGTTCGGATGAAGATTTTGAGTTTACTGAACTGATGTTTATAGATATAACTGATTATTGCTCATACTACTTTATTTTATGTTGTGATATCTTCCCTCCCTTATTTGACTCAATTTCTTTCATAACAACCCAGTCATAACCTTCCAGTGTTTAGGCAGCAAATGACTATGTAAATTTGTTAAATGCATTATTTATTTTATTATAATGCTAAAAAGTGCTAAACAAAAGGTATTTCATTTTTCTTGCACAAGCAGCTTCTGCACACACGCACACACACACGCACACACACACACACACACACACACACACACACATATATATATATATATATATATATATATATATATATATACATGATTTTATCATATGCAAACATACAGTCAAGATTTCATAGAGGCTAAAGAACTGCTCAGCTAACAGGCACAGTCACATACAGGTACAGACGGACGTGCAGAGAAATCACACTCCCACTGTCTTTTCCTTTGCGGAAGACTCTCTTCACATCAGTCTTCTCTTCAGCGAAGTAGGGCCACCAGCGAGCGTCTGCTAATGCACTGACACAGGAAGCAGCATTTTGAGGTATTTCGTTTTGAAACACAGTTCACTGTAACGCTAAGTACGAGAATATTTTAAAGTTGGAAGTGCTAGACTGTTGCAGATGTCAACACAACCTGTCAATATGCCAGTTTAAATTGCCAAAGAATTAGTATTTTGCATCTGAAAATACTTAAGTATGAATAGCATTAGATGAATAGCTATACAATGCAATGGTACTGTGTAAATCATCCCAGCTTATTTTTCTGTGTCTTAGAAATTAAATATACCAAAATTCTGTTCCTGTATTGCATACAGAGTGAAATAAAGGTTCACATAGAAAGCTCAGAGATCAAAATTCAGTTATGCAGCACGCACACACAATGGTCCCTTGGTTACTCAAGACAGAAAATTACCTAAAATTAATCTGATGATGATTTGAGTTTGATAACATCTGTTCTCAATTTGTTTTTTGTGTAGGGATGGATCCGGTGACCCAGTCTGACTTTAATGGCGAAGAAAGTTCTGGTTCGGATGTGGCATCCTCATCAAGCACGGGCATCCCGGCAACAGAAACAGATCGCTTTGGGTTTCTACTGGGGACTGGGTCCACTGTTGGGTCAGTATTTTAACCTTTCACAACGGTAGAAATAGCTGTGAAGTTTAACTGAAACTGTATGTCAGTTATTGTATGTATGTTCATCCCTGTTACTCTAACTCAACATCCTGACATGTTGTCATAGAAACCATCTCACCGTCACTGTGTGGTTTTCCTGTTTCCTGTTTTTTGGTAAAAAACTAAACAAGTAACGTTTTTCTTTTTCTTGCTGTTAAGGTAATCAATCATTTTTAATAACGGTTCTAAGATGATCCAGTTACGAAAGTATGAACAAAATTTTGAGGAATGAAGTTTTCATATGATCTTTTATCTATGCAGATTCTCAAAGGGCAGCTGAAAATGCTTGTCTACTCCACCTCCACCCAAGTTATGCAGATCAGTGATCTGGGTGTAAGGGCAAAGAGCAGTCATTTACGTGCTACTCTGCTGAGCTTTTGTTAAACTGCTCTAGAATGTTCCTAGTAACCTCCAAATGTTTCAGCTTCAAAAATAAACAGTATGGTCCAAAATTCTTGATTTGTGGCACATCATTGCAACCCCAAACAACCTCTTTTTTTTTGTTTAGCTATATAGGCGATTTCCAAAACCGAGGTTCCTCTTGGCCATCTACATCTGAAATTTTGTTGGTAACAAGGCCAGTTTCACATGTGTTTTGATGTCTTCCAGCAGCCATTTCTATGATAATGCTGCAGAAACAAATTAACTCAAAATAATATAGTCTTCATCCCATTTTAGCTCTGTAAGTATCCTGCTAATGTACTTCTAAGACCTAAATACACAACAGAAGCATTTAGCTTAGCTGAATCCAATTTTCTAATTTTTACATTAGGAGAAGTACTTTCCACAAGCTAAAAATGAAAGTGTTTGACATCTCCCTTAAGATATTAAAATCAAAGTTATCCGTTAAATGATTTTTTGTGAAACCCATTTTGCCACCAACGAAAAACTCTCTTTACTGTGATAATAAAATAGGGAAAAGTATTATACATTCATTGTGTAGTACAATGTGATATAACTGTATTATCTTTTTGTGACAGGAGTGAGGGTCCACCCCCTGAGGTGGTCAGGCAGAGGGAAACAAAATGGCTGAATATTATGAGTCAATGGGATCGTATCTTGATGAAGAAGGCCAACAAGGTGTGTCTTTTGTAAAAGCAAGGTGCACTGAGATCACTCCATCTACTGATGCTGTATACTACAGCACAACATGCCACATAAACAAAGAATTCCTCATAAGAATGATTTATACAGCTCATTTTTCAGATATACAGTAAATCTACATGTAAATGGCAGCATGGTGGCACAGCAACTGGACTGTTTAGGCATGGCCCGGTCTGTGTGGACTTTGCATGTTCTCTGGTTCCTCCCACAGTCCAAAGGCAGGTGTTTCAGGTTAATTGGTCACTATAAATTTCCCCTAGCAAGTAGCTGTCTGTGTAAGGTCACCGTGTGATGAACCGGCATCCCATCTAGGATGTTGTTTCATAGCTGATTGTGGGATATGCTCTGGACTGCTGTGACTCTGACCAAGATAAAGCAGTTAGTGAATGAATGATGGAGTGAGCTTTTGCATAGTGTTGACATGATAGTGGGTGGGGGATAATGATAACCTGCTCCTTGTTTAGTTTTATGTGCACCTGTTCTGTTATGCTTTAAAGGGGCCATGCTCCTGTTTTAATTTGTGAAGAAAGCTTCCCTTTGAGACTGAAAACCCTGGTGTGCTGTTCTTGTGTTCCTACATGCCCACCTCCAGTCCACAGCTGGGCACTGGTTTGTGGGTCAATAGAACTGGTAGTTTTGAACAATGTTATCTTGATCTAGAGCATAAGCTGCCTTTTAATAGCATCATGGATTCAAAATTGGAAAAGAGGAGTAGAAAGTAAAGGGCTCCCTCAATATAGGACCTGACAGAATTTAACCAGGAGCATATTCTTGGAAAGGTGGTATTCTTTTAAAAAAAAAAAAACATTAGTGGGTTATATAAATTCTACAGTCCATGAACTTCAAAGTGTTGTAGTGCAATGTTTATAAATGTCAGTCAGTTTTTATGGAAAAAATCAAAGGGCCGGTCCTGTTAAATTAACTTAACATGCAGCATAGTTCCTTTTTGAAGAGACAGAACATTGTCTAGTGAGGACAAAAATAAATCCCTTTTTCTATATCACGTTTTTGAAGTGACACTTACAGTATAAGGATATGGAATACAAAGTATTTTATGACCAAAATCCCTGGCTCCAGGCCATTGTTATATAAATAGGAATTTATTCTTGAACAGCGAGAGTGATTTAACTTGCAGTTAAAAAACAAGTACTGAAATCAATGCATCTTTCTCAAGGTGAAAGATCAATGCAGGAAAGGTATCCCAGCATCTCTCAGGGCCCGGTGCTGGCCGCTGCTCTGCCGAGCTACAGAGAGGATGAGGCGAAATGAAACTCTGTATGAGGTAACCGGATCGCTCCTTCCCTGATTTACTTTAGAAGTCCTTATTATTATATTAAACCTTTTGAATTATCCTACTTTCCCTGGATAAAAGAGATTGAGAATAAAGACCAAGACAGGGGATTTTAGACAATTTATATTGTTTTTTTTCCCCTGTCCTTCTGCATACAGAAACTGGATAAAGCACCTGCACTGCAGAGCTGGGTTGATGTGATTGAGAGAGACATTGACAGACAGTTTCCTTTCCATGAAATGTTCCTCTCCAAGGATGGTCATGGGTACCAACATGTCTCTTTTTTATGCTGAGACTTAAGGAGTGTATTGGCTGGAAAAAGATGTAGCAGAATAAAAATCTGTAACAGTCTTGGTTTTTTGTCACCATGAAATAAAAGTTGGCATAGTTTTGTTAGCCTTTACAGTTTCATATTAGTTTTCCTAAGTTTATTAAGTTTTCTTCCTTTGTGGATGCTGTTTAATCCTAATGTATTTGGTTCCATCATGGCTTGTCTGTATCTTCACATTATTTTTCTTTGAATAGGCAAAGAGGACTCTTTCGGGTCCTGAAGGCATACACACAGTTCAGGCCAGATGAGGGCTACTGTCAGGGCCAAGGACCTGTAGCTGCGGTGCTTCTTATGATCATGCCAGCAGAGGTGCTGCGTTATACCTTGTGTTTGAAATTGACCAGTCGGTTTTCTACTTATGCTGCTCCAATTCATATTTCCTTTCTCTAATATCCTAGGAGGCATTCTGGTGTTTGGTGCAGATCAGCGAGCAATACCTTCCTGGCTACTACAGTCCACTGCTGGTGAGATCATGGTACCCCTAGCAGCTGTACTCATACCTCTTTAGTCAACAATAATCTAAGTCATAGTCACACGGCCACTTCCACTTTTGTCTATAAAAATTCCTCCACCTGCAGGAGGGAGTGCTGTTCGACGCAGGGATACTTGAGAGGGTGCTACGTAAGACATGTACTGCTGCTTCCAAACACCTGAAGAAACATGGGGTGGAGCCTCTCATGTTCGCCACAGACTGGCTCATGTGCCTCTACACCAGACACCTGCCTTTTAACACCCTGCTCAGGGTCTGGGACCTGTTTTTCTGCTATGGTCAGTGTGCCTCTCTACTCCTCTCTCCATAGTTTACACCCTTTAAGTTTGAACATCTGAACAGATCTTGGATTCTTGTTAGATTACTTCCCTTCTGCTTCTTCCTTGGTAGGTGTGCGGGTGCTCTTCCAGGTGGCAGTAGTTCTGGTGCGGAGATGTCTAGGGCGACAGGAGCAGCGCGATGAATGCGAAGGTCAAATGGAGACACTAGAGCGGTTGAGAAGTGTAAAGGACTGGATCTCGCAGGAGGATGATGCCTTTATCGAGGAGGTGGGACATTAATGTTTATGCCAGTCCAACTGTCCCCACTGGTTTTATTCTGATTGTTGCACAGGCTGGCTGCTGACTAAGATAAAGGCATTAACTGAATTTTCACATCCTAGGTATGTTCAATATCGCTGTCAGGGAAAGACCTGGAAAGAGAGACTGAAAAGGAGATGGAGAGGTGGAAGAAAGAACGTCCATCTTCAACTTTTAACCCCTGGGGTCGCTGCCATGGATACCGAGCAGCCTGGGTCAAAGGGAGAGAGAGCGAAGAAGAGTTTGAAAGAAAAGAACGAGAAAAAGCAAATCTCAGTATCCCCACAACCCTATCTCCATCCTCCCTCTCTCCTTCATTATTTCGGAAGTTGAAGAGGGGCAGCAAAGCAGACATTAGTGAAAAGGAGAGGAATGAAGGACGAGAGGAAGGCAAGGTGGAAGTGCTGGTGGAGGAGCCAGAAAAAGTGGCCAATGCAGAAAGCCATAAGGAAGGACAATTGAGTAATGATAAGGATCACAGGGCACCAAATGTTTTTGCAGATGAGAGCAAAAGTCTAGATGAACAGAGAAAACCATCAGAGCACAGCACTGAAGGAGCTGAGCTAAACCAGAGTGCAACGAGATTTGAACCTCACTCACACCCTATAAATGTAGGTTCAGGCTATGAAAACCTCAAGCCATGTGGTACTGCTACTAACTTTTCTCACAACCTACCGAGTGACAGTGCAGTGAACACAGAGGGCAATGACAGAGAACAGACTCCAGGCCAATTAGCTCTGCAGACCTCAGATAAACCGACAAAAGTGGTTGAAATGACAGAAGATGCAAAACATCTTGGCTCTGAACTCAATGAGATCATAAACTGTTCACCTCCAGAAGAAGATGTTAAACCAATACAGAATGAGACTGTTCAAACAGGAAGTAAAACTTCTGTGGAGTGCTGCCATTCAGAAATGTCACAACAAGCCACCCAGACCTCAGTGCAAAAAAACATATCTCAGGAGCAATGTGAAGGTGCTGAAGAATTGGATGGAAGGGCTGAGACAGAAGCACAAGAATATGCCCATCTGTATGATGAAAAGCAGGATGCAGCAACAGTGGAATACAGTACAGAACTAGATAACTGTACACAACCTACTACTAATGAGCAAATTGAAAATCCTGAAGGTCTGACTACAAACCGAAGTGAAACACCGAACGAGGCCGAAGAATGGTTGGTGCAGGAGCAAAAATGTAGTCTTGAGAAGCTCAATAAGGAGGCTACAGACATGTCTGAAGAAGCTGGTGAACTTTTAACAACTGAAAATACCATAAAACAACCTGTCTGTAGTGTGGAAGTCTCAACAACCCTTTCCAATGAAGGTGAGGAACTCAAAGTTCCTTTCTCCATATCAGAGGAAACTGAAGTCTCACTGCAGATGCAGTCAAACCTTGATGAATGCTCAGAAAATACTGAAGAAATTATTCCTGTTTCGAGTGAAGTTGATGTGGATGAGCCCTCGGAGGAACCAGAACTTGAGGGCAAACAGTCAGAGGAGTATTTATCTTCAAGCTATCCTTCTGTTGGAATTCAGGTTCAGGAGGAACAGCATTCAAATGACTCAACCAAGATTAAGTCTCTACCCATAGCCGCTGTCAACAATCAAAACCCACAAGAGGAGCCCACAGAATGTAATTCATGTACAGAGAAATGTGTAAGTGAACATTTGGTTGCTAGTGAACCAACACTGCTTCAGGGTACGACTGAAGACCTGCATTTGTCAGATCCCTGTCTGACAACTCAGGGTTGCACCACAAGCCAAGCATCGGAAGGTAAGACCACACCAGCCAACCAGGAAGAACAAAACTCTGTGTGTCAGTCAACAGTAGCAACTGTACCTTATGAAAGTGAACCTGCCGAATGTTTGCTCACAGTGGCTGTGTCTATACAAGGACATGAAGAATGCAATCCATTTATTTTATCCAGTGATGAAAATGTGAAAGTAGTACAAGAGTGCACAGATCAGAATGATGTGAAAGTGGAGCCTACAGAATCCACAGATCACTTTGAGGCTAAAGCAAGAAATCCAGCTTCTTGTAATGACAGTGTGGAATTACAGCAATCCTGTGCTATAAATCAAAATGGGGCACAAGCACTGGAATCGGAAAAGTCCCCTGAAACTCCCTCAGCTGCAAGTGAAGACCAAGCGGAATCGTGCAAAAATGAGGCATCAAATATGGAGCAAACAGCAGAAGCACAGATGAATGAGGGTAATGTTGGTGACACATCACAGCCATGTCAGTGTGCTCAGCCCAGTGAAACAATAGAACACAAAGATGCAGAGGAACAGAAGGATGAGACCAAACAAGAGAGAGATATAATGGAGGATAATAGATGCTCCATCAAAGATACATCTCACACAGAAATCAGTTCCATAGTTCCACCTGGTAAATGTACTTCAAAAGAAAGTGATGAAATCCAAAAGGATGAATTTACTTCTTCCACAATGATTCAGCCTCCCTTAACAGTCACACGAGAAGATAGCAAGTCCCTCAAAATGTCTTCTGAAAACCAGAAGACGGGAGGCATTGCAGAATATAAACTCCGTAAGACATCCAGCTCCAGGACATCCCATCCCAGGAGGCTCTCAGAGGACACCTTTAAAGAGCCTCAGAGGGAGAGCACTCAGGCTTTTCCCTGTCCCGAAGTCTTTCAAGACATAAACAGACATCGCAAACCATCTCAGAGTACTAGCGAGCACACAGACTCCCCAAAACGCTTCGGGCTCTTTCGCAGGCTCAGAGGCGACCACGTCAAGGACAGTGAAGGAGGAGCAAAGAGCAAGACCAAAATGACTGTGCCAACCATACTAATACAGGACTTCAGCGAGCAGTTGGAGGAACCAGAGGATAGACTGAATGCCAAGGAGAGGAGGAAGAGGAGGAGGGAGCAGGAAAGGAGACAGAAGGAAGAGGAGAAAGCACGCAAGAAAAGAGAGAAAGAATTAGAGAAAGAGAAAAACAAGGAGAGAAGGAAACCGCAGACAAGAGGAAAGAGTTTCCAAGTGCAGAGCAGCAGCAAGGGTGAACGTGCCATTCCTACACATGGAAACAGCAGCTATAATATTCCTGTTTCCAAGAGAAACTCTGCTCCATATTTTGACACTTACTTCTAAGTGCCTGGGAGACACAGGGAACAAAACGACAAACTGTTGGTACAACTGACACTTCATATATATGTACGTACATAAAATAGTTTAAAAAAAATAAAGTGAACAAAGTTATTTTCTATAAAAATATATTTAAAAAAACTTGACAAATGTATTTCAACATGTAGGGTTTTTGTACAAAATGTAAATAAAATAATGTTTAGAAGACAATATAATTTTGATTTGTCCAATAACTAGAATATGGGATTTTCAAAAAGAAGTGCTTTTTTATTTCTCTTCCATTATTACTCAATCCTTACACACACTTATTGCAATAGGTTGGGGCTTTCTTGCTACAAAAGACATCACATTTCAAATATTTTGCACACACTGAAACAGTCTCTTTGGGTCGGTGTCTGAATAGATAATAGTGTGTTACTTTTGCACCATAGCTGATGTCAGTGTACTGTTCATATTTGGATTTACTCTCTTATACTGCATTGTGTCCACCAGAACAGGACAAAGATTCTCCAGCATCTGCTTCCTTCCTTCATAGCCCCTGCTGTCCATCATGCCTCAGCCTACCATGAATCATTGTGAGCCAACATTATGGTGATTCAAGAGCTGTCTCCTCTTCACTGTCACTGGCCAGTACCTCCTGGCTTTGTAAAGTCTTATTGGTCATCTGGGAGGACGTTGGCAGCACTGACCCAAAAAAGAGGGAGCGGAACTGATAGAAGAGAAGGGTCAGGGATAAGAAATTAATGAGATGATTGTTCATCACAGGTCATCATATTCTCAGTAAAACAGGGGATGGGACAATTTTTTATAGCATAGGAGATTTTTCTGCTGATTAAAATTCACCTTTTTATTGGGAGGTCTGGCAGTCTCCTCCATTGTCTCGCCCTCTTTCTCATGTTCCTCATCTTCATCCCCACCTGCACTTTCGACACTAGGTTTGCACTGGCCTTTCTTAAGTATAGACTGTTGGGTTGTCAAAGGATCCTGAGGGGGAGGTGGCCAATCCAAGTCTCCAGTAACTTCACTGGTCTCCAAGGCAAAGATGTATGAGTTCATGTCATCATTCATGAAGTCATCAGGAACAGCTGGGGCTGGATGTCTGCAAACATGCATAAATATGAATTGCTTTTATTTCACACCTATTGACATGAAAAAACAAACAATGTTGATTGTGTTTTCTGTTTTTTTTTTTTTTTACTGTAACAGCATTTATTACCGTTTTGCATTGCCATTGCTTTGGTTACGTGGTTGAGACTCTTCAGAAAGAGTCCCCAACACAAAGTTCACCTCCAAGACACTGTCCATCAAACTGAACACTACAGGCCTGAGGACCAAAAAACGAAGCATAAGCAAAAATTGAACACACAGTAACTATTATTATTTTAATGTGAATGAGGTAACTAATAATTATATGACTCCTAATCAATAACCAATTGGAAAAACATATCAAATCTTTGAGCTGAAACATAAATCAGAGCAAAAGTATTTAACAGTGACAAATATAAAAAAAAGATTCATGGTTGTTGGTGACAGGAAGGCAGAGAAGGATTATCTGCAATAGCACAGTACCGTCCAGGCTCATCAAAATACATTGAGACAGGGAGACCGGAAGACTCTGCGAAAACCAACATGCCCTGAGAGAGAAATAAATATAATAATTTAGTGAATACTGCCTTCACCAAGTACCCCGTGCCTCCATGACAAAATACTAAGGACGCTGATCCCAACTCCTTGTCCATTCCCAAAGCTCTTACCCTGAGCTCCTTTAGACAGAATGTGATTTCTGTATGTGCGCTCACAGTGAACTGATCAAACTCCTCTGCGCTGAGACAAAGCTCACTCATCATGGCCTTGGACAACTCTGAGAATAAAGGTATAGAGCACATTCATTCTACATATAAAGGAAGGGAAACGTTCTACATTGGTTATGATACAAACCTACGTCTTCCTCCACATGGTTTCTGAACCACACTCTTTCATTATTCACCGAAACAGTCACTTCCTCCAGAGAGGGTGGAAAATGTAGCACAGTGTCCACCAGCAACCTGAATAAACAGGAGGAAGGTGGCTGTAAAATGGAGCTTAATAGCAGGCCACTTTCACTTCAAGGGTGAAGAAGCACAGCAGACGGTAGATAAGGATATGGATTTGCATCCTCATGGTTACTGGTTTGATTATCAGTAAGAGACCACAAGTAGAACCACTGAGCAACCTGATATGCTCTACAAAAAAAAAAAAAAACAACAAAAAAAAAAAACTACAAGTTGTGTAGGATGAAAGCCTTTCACAGTATGACAGGAATAAGGAGGAAAAAAAATTTAAAAATAAAGCGTACTTACTTGGGTTGAGCTGTGAGCACATTGTTGTAGCCACCTTTATCAAACACAGCCTGGAGGCTCTCACTATCTTGGAAGGACAGGTTATGTGTTTTCAGCAAGCCTGTAGGCCAGAGAAACACAGATGCAGATGACACCAAGTCCCACATATAAGAGAGGTGAGATGTAAGGATGACATTGTCCAAAAATGTTACACAAAAGCAGAGTAAGTGTCACCGTGTTTGCAGTGTAGAGTGAAGGTCAGACGACTCTTCTCGTTATTCAGCTCAATACGGCACTTCTCTACCGTCTTCTCCAGAGAGGACAGGGACTTGAACACAGCCTGCACAGACTGAAAAGAAATGACTTCTTTAAAGCTTTACAGCAATACTGGTTTTGTCAGTTGTTTTGATGGTAAAATGAGAGCATGGAAATAGATTTGCTGAACCTTCAGGATGAACCCAGATTAAAAAACAAATAATTTTATACAACGGACAGATTGAAATCTACAAAACTAATGAAATGGGGAACGAGTGATTGCAAAGAAAAAGATGGCGGTAAAGGTAACTTCAGGACACACCTTGATGGCCATTTTACAGCGAAGAACTATGGTCCTAGGGGAAGAATACTTCTGGAAAAAGAGTGGGGCGAACAGGAAGCAAGCATACGCAGAGCGCGATGAGTTCACTGTACGAAGGGCCAGCTGGAAGGAGAAAGAAACTTTTTTTTTGCATAACACTTGTCTAATATGCTACCATGGCAGTGACAAGTGATAAACCAAGCAGAAGAGAAAATCCAAGGTGCAGTCACTTAACTTTCAGCTTGTCACAGATTTAACAAAGACACAATGACAGGGCAATTTGTGGGGGGGGGGGGGGTTGAAACAAACAAAACTGGCAAACAGTGAAAAATAAGCATCGTTTCTTACCCCATTTTCTTGTGGCTCCAGGTATAGCTCATCCCCAAGCCGGGACAGCGAATGAACTGCTTTTGCCAGCACTGAGATGGAAACACACAGGAATTGACTGTCACAGCAATCCAAATGACATCAATTAATGTTACAGTTAAGAAATGAACGGGAGATACTAATATGGTAGCAATGAAAAGTGCACTAAACCAGCATCGTTCACTATAAATGGTATCTTTATCAAGTCAATTATTAACCTTGCTACTTATAGATTATCTACTGTTCTTTCTTCTGTAGTTAATTATCTAATGCATGGAACAAAACTGAATTACCTTTTACATTGCTTCCTGCTGCAGTGCAGTCCATTGTTTCGGAGACTAGGTGTCCTTAGGATGTGATGACCACAGACTAATATATGTAACTGTTTATCTAAAAGGTGATGGATGTCATACTGTCATCGCCGTCTCAGGCAAGTGTCACAACCTACTTCATCCAAACAAAAACAAGATCAAGAAGCTGGGTCACACCTGATATTGATGCTCAGTCACAGAAACTCTTTCTCAGTCATGTAACAGCACTACTGGAACTGGGTTCAATATAGACAGAATGAGGAGCGATTAACATTCGGGACAAATTTTATACAGAACAAAAATCAGCACAATGCAATCTGCCGAAAGCACAAACAACCATCACCTGGCAAAGTGTCTCCTCATGTTAACATTTACCATACTAAAACAGAATTAAAAGCAGCCTATACTAAGCTTTGTGTGCGTCACACTAAGTAACAATAACTCACCTCACAAATAATGTTAGAAAAACACTAATTCCCCTAATATAACATTTTATTGGCTCGATAAGTGCAACAACAAAAGCACATTTGGAAGGAAAGCAAACAGCTAACATTATTTAAAAAACCTAACTGACATTTAAAAGTGTGCGCCACAAAACGGTACAACAAGAAATAGACTTACAGTTTTACTTCCGTTAAAAGCATAAGGCGCCTCTCACGTTACACCCCATTGGCTGGAAACGTGTCGCTTCCTATTGGCTCTTCTTCTTCTTCTTCTTCTCCAACTGCCAAAACACGCAACACAGAGTGATGTTGCCATCTACTGTCCTGGAGTTTGCAAGACTGGTGTCATGAAAATGACATGTATACGCACGCAAACGATATCAGAAAAAGAACGACGATTTATTATATTAAGTGAAATAGTATGCGTTTATCCACGGCACGACAGAGTTATTTAATAATATTGTTTTTATTACTATTATGGTTAGTTCATTGTGGACCCGGCTGAAGCTGTGCACGCCTTTCACGGCTGACAGGAAGTAGCGAGAACCACCGAGTCAAAAAAAAAAAAAAAAAAGCGAAGCACCGAGTCGCCACTCTAAACAAACGTCACTGTCAAACTTGTTTTAAACTTTTTAAAATTAATATTCAAACAATTAAATTGTAATAATGAAGTATCCAATAATAATTTCAACACAGTGAAAGAACGAAAGAAATTGAAACAAACTTTTTAAAAATATTCTAACAACCTGCAAGAATTTCTGCATCACAGACATCCTTTGTTTTCTGCAATTTAAAACTATGGAAGAAAAAAGAAACACTCTAGTGATTATTGTTAAGCAGTTCATTCATTCATGCATTCATCCATCCATTCATTCATTGATAAATGGTTATGCAATGTAGGGCCACTGTGGTCCAGAGCCCATCCTGGACTCACAGAACAGTGGGCCAGGCAGAGAACACCCACAGCATCCACTGCAGATTATTTTCAGTTTTGTTATGACTAGGGTTAACACCTTGAAACATATCATTGTTAAGATTTGTAGATTTTTTTTATGTGTGCTCCTGCACTGTCTTCAAAACTCTGTCCACTACTCGGCCCAGCTAGTTGCCCCACACTACTCAGGGTTGCCATTGGAGTAGGAACTAAAACCAGATGAAGCAGTTAGCATTTATGTAGGAACTGTTGGGCAATGTGGTCAAACCTTGAGGAACTGTGTGTGTTTGAAGTGGGGTTTGTACAGTCCATGTGGGTCAAGAAAGCAAGCTTGAAGGTTAACTAGGTGCAGTGGACAGCAGTTGGGTTTGAAACCCACAGCTGTGCTCATGGAAATATGTTGCTGGTATTGTAACCACTTGTTTGAGCAACACTTAGTGAGACTCAACGGTGAAGCGTTAGAAGTGTGAAACCAAGCAGTACTTGGCAGTTCTATGTGTGTGAGAAAAAGTGATGTTGCATGAATGGGGTTGAGAAACTAAAATCATTTTGTGCAATGCTTTCTTGGAACCGGCAGGGTAGTCAGGGTGCTCTGGCATATCTGTATCAACAGTTAACAAGCTACAAAAATATATTTTTGTCCTCTTTCAATGATGGATGGTTTTCTAAGACTTGGTTTAGCAACATTACAAAAATTCATTGAGTATTATCACAGTGAGTGCTAAAGATATCTTACCTTAACCTTCTAAACTGGTAGATGTGGGCCTACATTAAAGTCTGCCCTTCTTCCTTACTTGCTTGAAGTAAACATCTAGAGAGCTCACTGCCCTAACCTCAGCAGAGTTCCTGTTCTTCATGCTAAGGTATTCTGCTACAAAAATGAGATTATTCATTCATTATGTTCCTGTAAAATATACTATTGCATCTGCCCCATTTGAAGAAAGACTTTCTCTTTCGTTCACACCTTACACTTTTGTGCAAAGTTTCACTTTCTTACGCAAAAATAAATATACAGCACCTTGAAAAAAAGTTGACAGGAGAAACTGGTGGAGACATCTGTTTGAAAGCAGGAGAAAGAAACCAGTTGAACCATCCCACTTGTTTGTCTAGTTCATCCGGTTCTCCCCTTAAAATCTAAAGAACTTCTCATTCAACTTTAAAGGCTGCTCTGAGAGCAAATGAGACTGAAATGCTTGTATACAGAATAACAAGGCACTGAGAAATAAACGATTACTGGACTTTTGATAGACAGTGACAGAACAGTGTATAATCCAAGAAACTGGGGAGAAGACGTGAGAACGTTCATTTTTAACCCTTCATGGAGGGAAGTAGCAGGAAGAAGAAAGAAAAAAGGTTTTAAAAATGTGTAATTTTTACATCATTTGAAGACAACATATATGGAAAATACATTTTGAAAAACATCATGAAGGAACAACAAAAGGAGGAACTGAGAAAAAAGCTGAAAACAAATAGTACGTTTTTACTGAAGAGTGTAGACACAATGCATGTCTGGATCCCATAGGAGACCACATTGCAGGGACAAGATTAATGCAACAGGAGATACATGTTGAGACTCAGTGGACATTGCAGGAAAATTTGCAGGAAATAACATTACACTGAGGAGGAACATCCTTTGAGAAGGAAGAGTCAAGAGTCAAGCTCCTCTGTTAAGGTAAAAAACACCTATTTCTTCTGAATGTCTCAACAAAACTATACTGCAGACATGCAGTCTATCCTGCAGTCCATGCTAGAGAGGATGAAGATCAATTCTTTAGATGCTAAGGGTGACCAGCAAATGCCTTTGGAAGGCCAGGATAACAGGGTGTTTGGCCCTACTGTGACTCTTGGTGGAACGACCAGAGTGGAACGATGTTTAGTTGCAGCTGATAGCGTCACAGACCATGAGGATCATATCCAAAAATTTGATCATACAGATGGCTCATACAGGAACTCTGAAGCTGAAGTTCAGACTTCAGCAGATACATATCCAAACTTTGACATGGAGTCTTCTTGCATGGAACCTCAACGCTACCCAGACAAGGTTATGTACCCAATGCCTATTGCCCCACCAGACATTTATGAAGAAAACGTACACAGAGAGTTACGTTTTGTAACATTGCATGATGTGGCTGAAAGGGAGAATTGCAGCTTGATTTCACATTTGAAGCTATCCCACCTGAAGGTTGCTGGAACTCCTGCCAGCCCAGAGTCAGAGAGGAAAATCGGAGGAGATGATCTTATTACCACACAAGCTATGAAACAAGGACCTCTCTTCCAGAACTTTAATGTTCTAAAACAACGTAATGTCAGTTCCAGCGGCCTTACTGAAATTCCACAGGATAACATCAACAGCTCCAAATTTTCCTTCATGGTGCCAGATCACATGTCAGACAGAAGAATATTTCTAATGGATGAGGCCTCAGATTTAAAACATCAAAATAATGACAGAGCTGACAATTTATTGCCAAAAACCTCTTATTTTGGAACATGCAATGATATTAACCAGCGTTGGTTGAGTTGGAATATGAGTTCTGGAAACATGACTGAAGCTCTGGAACAAGATGGGATGGACAACCTTGTCTTACCCCTGACAAGAGAAGAGAATACCTCTGTAAGGGCTGGGAAGAAGAAAAACAGCTGGATTGATAGGAAAACAAAGCGCTGGGCCCAGAGAATAAAAGAAAAGTGGAGATTAAGACAAGCCAGTATGAAGGACGACAACAGGAGCAGTGTGGAAGCCATGGCAGATGGTGTGAGTGAGACACAGGAAAACAGAGAAGCAGTGGATGAGACAAACACACAGGTTGTGAGAAAGACAAAGTCACCAATATGTTCCATCTTCCTCCCATTTTAATAAATTATTAATTTATGTAAAATACACAAATTGTGCATTTTAGATGTACTCTGTATCTTGTTCTACAATATAGCTTTGCTATGCAAGCCCACATGTATAACATGAACGACACAACCTGTCTTTTCTCTTCAGGATGAAGGTACAGATACACAGATTGTTAAAGAAATCATGATAAATAACCCTTCTGTTGAGGAACAGGGGATGTCTTCCCAGTCACAGCTTTATGGTGCCTTTGGTACAGCCATTCCAACACAACTGGAGAGGAATAAAAACTATCAGAAAAGGTATGGGAATCAGGCTGGGTGTTTTCACTTCATTGCTCAGTCCAAATGTCATTGTTTTGCTCAATTATGCAATTATTCTCTTTGTCTTCAGGAGTATAGCTAGGACAGAACTATGTTCTGAATGCATTTTTGTGGGCTATGTTTAGGTGAAGCCGTCAGCACCATTTACCCCACCAGCCCTGATCGGCTTCCAAACATTTTGTTCTCTCGAGTCCTGTCTGAGAAAGGAATGTAGACTGCTGATTCCTCAAGCAGTCGTCATATCAGTGTAGTGTGACACACATTATAAGGAGGTTTGGTCTGGCCACACATTTTACACACTGTGACCAAAAATATTCAAGGCAATGAACAACTGACTAGCATGAAGCTTTGTTCAAAAGGTGAAATTAGTAGACATTAGATACTTGCAGGTAAATTTTGACCAGAGCATTCTTGCTGTTTACTACATGTCTACATGTCTGTGTGGGGTGTGTGGGGAAATGCCAAGCATTTATGCTGTCGTAAGATCAGTGTATTTGTTTTTTTGTCCACAAATGTCCAGGACATTAGGTGACTTTGAATTTAAGTATGCTCCTATAAACTTGGTGGAGGAAATTTTCACTGGAGAGGAGTGGTCACACTTTTTGTCACAAAAAGAAGGTCCTGTCCCCACTGAGGTGACGGGGATCTGGACTCCGACCAAGTGGAGGAATGATGGACTGCAGGAGACAGAGCACCAAATACTGAGAGCATGCGGTAAAAAGGAAGTGGAAAACCACAGGACTGTCAAGGAAAGGAATATTCAAAGTTCTGTACTTTATGATCCAAAGGCCAGTAGGTTTAGAATGGCAACACCTTTTTCACAGGACAAAATCCAGTCAACGGGATCAATGCAAGAGGCTGACTTTTCTTTCCTACAGGTAACGTGCTTAGTCCTATGTATTATAAGCATTTTAGTGACAACGTGCTGTAGAGTTAGTTAATGTGTTAGATGTGTTCTGGAGAATTAGAGCTTATTGGAATAGCACTATATGAGGTCCTTATAACAGTATATTGCATGAATGGAGCTGAAATCTACTCATGTGCAGCAGAATGCACAACAGATTAGTTATACCTTTGAAGATAGTAAATAAAGACAGAGAACAGTGTATTTTATACATAACAAATATTTAACAATAAGAAAGATCCTTCTTAAAAAATGTAAATGATTATGAAAAGTGTCACAAAACAGTTCTATAGGAGGTTGCGCAAATCAAGGTTTTTCTGTGCCTTCTGATGTGTTTCTTCATATTTCAAATGACAGGTATTCTTACGGATGTTGTGTTGAGTATTTCTGTTCTTTCGCTCCATGTTTTCCTTTTACAGCCAGTAGATATTCTGGACAGCTCTGGCCTAATGAATCGGATCCATGTGAGTCGAAAGAGGGAGCACCGAACTCCAGCACAAAGCATTAGGGACACTAGGAAGCGGGAACTGCAAGTGCTTCCAGAAGGAGAAAAGAGATCCTGGATATTCTCAGACTCCACAGGTAGGATAATTTTCAGAAATGTTTTCTGAATGTAGGAGTGCCATTTGAAACAAAGTACATAACAGGATTTATGCCTTGCTTGTTGACAGGTTCAGGAAGCGAGCAGCTTCCTCCACAGAGGTACATGGTTGGTAAAGAAAGGAAGGCTGATGTTAAAATAAAACCTCTTTATCCCGTTTGGAATTCTCATCTATTACCATCCAGCCTCCTGCCCTCCCCACCGTACCCCTTTGACTCTCAGAATGTTGATTCTTTTGAAACGGCTGCTAAAAAGGTGAGTTGCTCTTTAAGAGAACACCCCAAACGTGGGGAATCGCATTCTCCTGCAGTGCGGCTCTGAAGCCACTCTTACTCCTTTCTCTTCTTCAGAGGAAGACAAGGGATCTCTCAGAGAACACTCGGCATGTGTGGTTCGCCGAGGAGTTGGTAACGTCCATACCATATGACCCATCCTATGACTTTGACATGGAAGATGAGCTGGGCTCAGAGTCATCCCTCCCCCGCTGGATTCTGGCACTAAAGAAGAGGGGAGAGCGGAAGCCAAGGCACTGAATGCTCCCAGGTGGAGTGGAACACCAGCAATGGGGACAAGTTTACAGTCATCGTGAAGAGACCCTATGAAATGCTGCATTCTCTCATAGCTTTCTTTTCTCCACTATGTCTTACCCATGACTTGGAGCCCATTTTCCTCCTAAGCCAATTACTATTTCAGATGTACATATTTTTCACAGCATATTTTAAGATCATAACATCTGAAAATATATTTAATTTATGCATTGTGTTTAATAAGACTGAATTATCTGAGGTATTTGTGTAGCTGAAATCACTTACGCTGACCAAAAACAACTCTGCAAAAAAAAAAACAAGCTCAAATGCTGCTTTGTGGTTTTTCACTGCCAGCACTCATTAATAAAACATTCTTAATTTTGAAACTATGCACGAAAGCTGGAAAGAAAACATGTTAGGCAGAAATAAAGCATTCCATTTAGTAAGGTCTCCTCTGAGAGAATTCCTGTTAATAAAAATCTGCCATATTATGCCCTTTGCAGAGTATACTCTACAATATTTTTAAATAATAGAAGAAGTAGATCTGTTACCATGGAATTAAGGCATCCGGGTTCAAATCCCCACTTCTGCTTTAGTGTCGCTAACAACTTACCCCAGAGCAGATAAAAATTAAATCAGAACTACTGAACACCTTTCACGGGCTCAAATTTTGCCTCTTTTGGACACACATCTCTTCTCCTAACATACATTTATGTCACAATATTGATCACAAGTACCTTAGTATCCACTATCAGACTGAATTATCTCATGCCGTTGGATGAACACAATGGCATTAGAGAAACTGTGTTTCACCAATCGCCTTTTGGAGAAAAGCATCAGCTAAATAAATAAATGTTAGTATAAATAAATATGAATTCCATTAGCTGTTCTAAAGTTTGTTTTTTTTATATTTGCATAGATACAGTATGTAACTGATGAGTTTTTCGTACTATAAGGTACAGTTTACAACATACTCTGTGTGAATACAACAGACACAGCGTTAAATGAACTGATGAGGAGGTTTAAACTAAGTTGTAAAATATCACCTTTTATGGTGTGAAGTTTTTAATCGGTTTAGCATTTTAGCGGAGCCTTTGTGCTACTGTGCACATCCTGTGAATAAGGGAGGGCTTTATGAAAAGGGTGCATGTAGGGGAGGGCTAAGAAGAGGTATATGAAACGTACATATAAAAGGAAAGAAGAATAAAACAACAACAGAAGACATTCTTCATTGGTAAGGAAATGCTGCAGCAAAACTGCTGTATTTAATATCCAAAATATTAAAACCTTAGTTGATGGTACCAAATATTTGGTGAAACAGATTTATTAATGAAGCTCAATACCCTACAAATATGTTTTAACTATGGTACATCAATAGCAATTCTATCAGCGAGAAGTTTGAACTAATTGTAATAGAAATTTCAGAATTTAGTTGCTGTGTGGCTACTTTAATGTTATTTTAACTTAGCCTTCACCTTTCACATGATGGGTTGCCTCTTTAAATATCAAACGCAAACAAGTCGACATGATCTCATGCCTACATCAAAATATGAGAAATATGGTTAATGTGAATGATCTTTCAGGTACACTTTTTGAGGACTGAGTAAAGACGACATGAAGACTGAATACATACTAGCGACTGTGGTACTCTGGTTGTCTGCAAGTGCCTGGATTTTGGAGAAAGGTAATCATTTGTTGGCATCCCTTTCTATAAAAGTCCATCTTTAAAGATGAACTTTGATAAATCTTTTCTCAACTATATCAGCTTGGTATTTTCGGTGATATGGCAATGTTACATTTATGCAGAGTGTTTCCATTTCAAATCAGACTGTTAAAATTTGTGCGCTTGTTGCTGTATAGGTGCTTTGTCATGATGCCTTCAAGCTGTTAATGCTAATCAGCCTTGTTTTCTGCCAGATAACACTGCTGTCTCTGTGAAGATACAGCAGTACTGTGCCAACTACTTCCCAAAGGCCTGCAATCGAAAGAACTACCAGGATTGGTACCAAATCGGCTCATGCTGTATGAAGTATTTTGGCACTCCTATGAACTTCGCTGATGCTGAGGTGTGGCCTCTGGTATCCTGCACTGATTATGCCCAGTTGTATTCAGCATATTTACTATTGTGCATTTGCAATCCTAATCCCAATTCACTTTCTATTTCAGTTCAGTTGCAGAAACAAGGTTCATGGGGGTCACCTGGTGTCAGTGCACAAGAAACAGGTCAACACTGATGTCCTCTGTCTAGTGATGAAGTACAACTATACCAAACCACGCATATGGCTGGGAGGTCTGGAGCTGTTCCAGGTGAAAGGGGGCAAGAAAATATGACAAAATGGCTATAAACAATTTAACTGTGTGACAGCTAAGCCCCTCTGACCACAGAATATGACATCTTTTTTATCTCTACTTTATTGTTGCAGACAAAAAAATTTATCTGGACTGACGGTTCCCCATGGAATTTCAAATTCTGGGTCCCAGGTCAGCCGGACAACACAGCGAATTTAGAGGATTGTGTGGAGATGAACTGGAAAAGTAAGTGATGAAGATAAAACAGAGAGTGGGGACAAGGGGGAGGGGGGGCAATAATTCTGTCATTGTTTGAAATGGTGTTGGTAAAATACACATTAACATGAAAACATACAGACTTTGATTTCTTGTCTCATGCAACTTGTATATCATATGTGAATGATGTGAATCAAAAGCATAATCACAAATTAATGTGAGGACCAAAGTATTAAACACAATTTCCTATTATTTCAGTCAAAATAATTGTCAATAATTTTTACAGATTGGATTTTTAGTTACATGAATGAGATGAGGCATTTTATATTTATATATGATATACAAATTAGCAGGCTAAAATCAGGCTGAAAATTCTGAGACCTTTGTTTCTTTCAGATACCGGACACTGGAATGATGATAAATGCGGTGAAAAGAAGAATTATGTGTGCTCCTTCAAGAACAGAGTCTGAAAAAGCAACACCGCAAGTTCTTTTTGGCAATGCTGAGCAAAATTATAGCAATGTTGGTTAATGAGTAACTTGAAAAAAAAGTAAAAATCAAAGCAGAAACTTATGCATAGCAAAATGTATTTTTAAAAAATGAAAATAAAAATATGCACATCAGTCCGGTGAATTTTATGAATGTTTATTCCTACTATGTATTAATAACACTTTTCTGTGAATGCCTGTAATAGTTGTCTTCCGGTGAGTGATTTCCTGCTGAAACTGAGACGCGGGTTCCGACTTGAGCTCATGGGAAGGACAGGGCGCATTTCCAGACACGGCCACTAGATGCTGCTGTTGACTGATTTATGGGGATTTCACGTGTCGATATAAACTAGTGCAAAGATAATTTATTTGATGCAATATGTAAAACAAAAAAAAAATTACAAAATACTCTTATCAAAAACTAAGTGAAGAGAATAGCAGTCTAACAGTACAGGAGGGAAATTATATTTCTATGCACGGACCAGTGTCCTATAATGCAATAAAGGGTAGAGATAGGGAATACAGGAATGTAGGAGACTAAGCTGAGTACCAGTCTGACAAATGTTGAAAGGGCAACTGTTGCACCTCAAATGAGTGTTCAACTTCTAAATTAAAATTTCAACAAGAGAACGTCACACAGACAAATATGTATTTTTCTTTTTAAATTCTTTGGAAGACAAAAGATTTTTTTAATGTAATTGTTCTGGTTGTGTAGTGACTTGGCTTCTCAGTTGGTTCAGTCATATTTTAGTTTGTGCTTCTCATTCGTTCATTTACACTGTAGCTTTTAAATACTTCTTAAAATAAATATTCAGGCTTTAAATCTCTTATTTATTAAGTAGCTGTGCTATACAAGAACTGCTCATCTCTTTGCATTACCTCACCACACTGTATTTCACTTTGGAATTTGTGTGCATTTGTCTGATCATGCCTCCTATACTGTGCCTGAAATGTAACATAACAACCACTGTGGCTCTTAAACTGCATTTGAAGGGTGAAAGAAAAGTGTTGCGACGTGCAGGACCTTTCACACCAGATAATAGGTGAAAGTACACTTTATAGTTGTTAAAGAATGACTCATTGGAATTTTTCAGTTAGTTACCCAGTAAGTCGTAATCTCTACCTCTGTATGTAGTAGAAATGTGAGAATCAAATTAAAGATAACTGTTTGTGGCTAAACTGAATCTGAGGCAAATGTGGTAAACTGAGTCATTATAATACTTCAGAGCAAAGGTCTACCACGTACAAACATATTTCAGAACTTTTAAGCACAGAGTTACTATTTATGTGCTGAAATAAGCATAATAGAAAAAATAAAATCGCTTTCTATCTGAACACTGGCTATAACTAATAGCCAAAATTTTAACATAAAATTCATTATCCAAATTGAAAACCCAATATAATGAACTAGCAAAGAATATTAAAAAAAATTCAGAATGAATGTTAATAAATGTTTTGAGTGACAAGATGTAGTGTTAGGAATGTGAATTTAGGTACAATTTTTGCACATTATTAAGTCAAAATGTCATCTAAGAAAATGTAATGGCTTGTAAAGAAGTCCATAATAGACTGTTTTATAGGTACTTAAGGGTGTTTCATTGATATTTGGGGAATTTGGTGGGGGTTTTGGGAAGGGCTGGGAATGCATTGTTATTTTTCCCATTTAAAATAATGGAATAAAGGTTTGCATTATCAAAAAATTGCTACATAGGATGTTTTCAAGAATACATTAAATTCAGATAACTAGTGATGCCTGTACTGAATCTTTACGAGTCTATATGAGTAGCACAGAGGCTCCACTGGATGTGTAGGATGGATAACCAATGCTAGGTTTAAGGCAAACTTTGCTCTCTTTTGAGGAGATTTGGCATGGACAACAGGATACTTGTCAACTTCTACAGATTCACCATTGAAAGTATCCTGACTGGCTGTTTCATACCCTGGTATGGCAGCTGCAGTGCGTCAGACCATAAAGTTCCACAAAGAGTGGTCAAGACAGCACAGAGCATTACCAGGATTGATCTGCCAGCCCTGCAGGACCTCTACACCCAACGGTGTAAGAAGAAGGCCCATAACATCTTGAAGGACCACAATCACCACTGCCACAAACTATTCTCCTTGCTCCCGTCCGTAAAATGCTTTAGAAGCATTCGGACGAGAACAAGCAGGTTCCGGGACACCCCCCCACCCCCACACAATAAGACTGTTGAACCACTTCATTGGACAGTGAGACAGTGTCGATCAGAGTCTGTCTGTATGCCTGTATGCTTTGTATGCCCTTATCGGTTTGTGTCGTTGTTGGTTTGGCTGTTGTTTGTTGTTCGTTTCTTGTCTGCTACTTCTTGTTTTTGGTTGCTATTTCTGTTTACTAACTTCTATGTATTCTGTTAACTAACTTTTAACTTCTATGTATATTTTAATATCTTATTCCTTATTTATTTATTCTTATTTACTTCTCTTAATTTCATTATTTATTATTAAATTTTCTTATACCTTATTTATATATTTATTTGCTGAGGATGTCTGGAAGCAATACTTTTCATGGTGACAACATCGCTATGCTGCTGTTAGTGCACCCATGACAAATAAACCTTGAAACTTTTTGTGCAGAAGTGTGACAAGTGGGGAACAGCTGACAGGGCAAGTGAGTTTCTGGGGTCAAGATGGATAGGATTAGAAATACCATATTGGCCTGAATATAAGACGGTATTTTTTCTGGGAATTACATCTAAGAAAATATGGGGTCAGCTTATGTTCGAGGACAAGACCTATAAAGGTCACATACCGTTAAAAACCAGTAGGTGGCATCCCTTTTCCCCTGGCATTTTCCACAGAAATCATCAACTTGAGCTAGCGAGTGTGAAAGATGGCAAACACTTGAGATGGTCTGGAAAAAAGTAGCTCAAAGTTAGACCAAATTAATCAAGGAAGGACTCAAGAAGAGTTATGACAACAATTTTAAGATAATAGTAATCAATGAAGCAGATCAACCAAACAACTCTCAGCTAGCCAAGAAATATAAAGTTACAGAATGTTTTGTTTGAAAATGGCAAGTCTAAAAAGATCATCTTAAAAATGTAAATAGAGTAAATATGAATAAATATGATTTTTCTTTTTAAAGATAAGAGTGTTGCAAAAGAGGGAAGTCATCTTATGATCAGGACCATCTCATATTCAGGCCATTATGATCATTTTTCAGGGCCTCTCTCTGTCTTCCCCCCCCCCCCCCTTCCTCTATGCGTGGACCTTTACTTACTACTATAGCAATAGCTCATTTCCTCTGCTGCCATTAAGCAGTTTTTCTTCTGCTGATCTAATACTACCATACAGTCAACAGCAGTTAGTGGCCTGCACACGCAATGGCTCCTGTGTCTCTACAGAGTCTGGCAGTCCCACATTTCTCATTTCCATTAACAACCCTCAAGCACTATCATGAAGAAAGAGAGGAGAGCTGAAACAATGGTGACAAAATGTTACATGAGCAGAGGACGGCAGTAAGGAAATGACATGGAAACAGATTGAGGAAACAGGAAATATTGTCAAATGTGTACTTACATCATAACCGATTACACAGATGGTTAATTCTGCCCTTCTGATTATCATAGCTCCCAAAAGCACAAAGTCTGCAACATAATCATTCCTATATATAAAAAAACATATATTGTGTAATGCAAAAAATTCACAAAACAATGTGGATTTATTCTTTTTATTAAAACAAGGTATAACTGTCTATAATAATGAAAAGTGTTTTAAGGAAATATTAGAAATTCAGGAACCAGTTTTATATAAGCAATATGAAACAGCATTATTCCAGCAGTTTTCAGTTCAGTAACATGTTACTGTTCATAGCAGATACTATAGTTATTGTGGGGATACTACATTTCTAATTCTGTGATACATATTACTGATATTTTTAATAACACTTCTAACCATAACCCTTCCCCTAAGCCGACACTCAACCCTACGCCCATACTGGCCACAATCAGCAATGACTCTGCAGCACTTTTAAAAAAGGAAAGCCAAATGAGGTGTGAGATTCAGTACTACCACAAATTAGCGCTCACATATGCAACCAGATCACATCAGTCAACAATGCTGTCCAGCGTAGAAGTCAGTCGCATTGTCTGCTTCTCAAACTCCTCGTCTTTGACCTCTTCAAATTTTTTGGCCTTATACTGCTCTGCCCCCTTGAGGAAGTTCAGCAGAATGATGTCGCAAAGAACGGTGCCCTGTTGCCCATCACAAAAGAGAGAATGATTCCTTCTTGTAGGAATGACAGCATGGCGAACAAAACTGTTACTCTGAGGTAGAATTAAAAGCAGTCACATCTGAGTGTGTATTTAAGTTACAATAAATATTGATCATTAAACAAAATTTGATTTACTGACTTTACAGCTTGCTGGAGAATGGCAGCAAACCATATATAATCTGAGATAACACTAATTCACAACATTTTCTGGGTTTCCACTGCTTTGTACTAGTATAGGAGACAGATTTTTGGCAATTTCTTATTGCCAAAAGGTCTCCTCTTGGATGAATGCATCTAACAAATCGCTTACATTTCCTGCATTAACAGAGTACAAAGCAAATTACTTTTACTGTGCGTTTGTTTGACAGAGCAATAAAAAGAGAAGCTCGTACCAGTCCCACTGAGGTTAGAGCAGCCACAATGTTGATGAGTGTTGGGACCATGTTAAACTTCCCAGCCTGGGTGAAGAAACAGCAACCACTGGTTTTGTGCACATGGCAAGATACCGCACCCATTCTATAAATGCTCAAATATAAATGCATTTCTCAGAAACTTCTACTGTCGAGGTTGTTTAAACATGTCCGATTAGGCTTCAAAAGTGCCTGGTAGAGATTCACTGGAGACTTACAATGCCGTAGACCAGCACATCAAACCTGATGGCAAAGGCCTTGAATAGGGTGCGATACTCAGTTCCATTTTCCGCCTTGTAGAACCTTGCATATCTGTACATTCGAAAGAGGAAGGAAGTTCAAAAAAGAGGTAGAAGGCACATAACTGGGGTAAAGCTTCTATCATCAGTGTAGCTTTAATTGCCATATTAGTACATAATGCACACATTCAGTTGCAGTAAGAGTTTTTTTAAAATTCTGTTTGTCTGCTTCACCATAAAAACTATTCTGGTGAACTTAACCTTTACACATGGCTCTTTGATTTTTATTAACTCCTTTACAACTCTCATAAATGGTTACAGCTGGTATTCTGAACAGATTAATAAAAATCATGAGAATTAATGCTTGAACTGGGTTGGTAGTTAGCGGTATGCAGTAGAGGCACTTCTGTGTTTTACCCTTTGGAGTACAGGGGCTTTTTCTTATAAACCTACACTTCTCAAGCTCCTCCAGTGCTGTTTTCTGCCCCCAGCCTACCAGACTCTGTCTAGGCTGCTCTCCATGAACAACACTGCTGTAGTTAACGGCCATTATTCATACCGTCCCTCATAGCTACATTTCATTATCCAGGGTGCACTAAGTTATGCTGTATGTCAGCTCATGTTTTGTATTTATTACAGAAATTTAAAACTGAATACTTAATAGTTTGCTGATGCTGACTGATGTGCACTTTCAATTAAGTAGTTCATTACTGTTTATAGCAGATACTATAGTTATTATAGGGATACTAAACTTCTAATTCTGTGATACATATTACTGATATGTATTACTTCTATCCACAGGCCATAAGGCTCTTGAACCTACCACTATCCTCAAAATCACGCACAGTGTCCTGTCGATTCAGTTAGCATTTCACTGTATGGCATACCTGGTTACCATGTATGTGACAAATAAATCTCTTTGAATCTTTTGATGAACTGGCAGTGTGCCAGTAAGGGCAACACTGGCATTTATTTTTTACCTCTTCAAACATTGATGAGAACAGATTTATGAGCATTTGGGAGACTGAAGTCACAGAGTTCTTGCACCACACCTGAAGTTGTACCCTTGGGACACACTGCTTTTCTTGTCCAAGCGTGTGAAGGTGTATGAGGGTTTGCAGCGCTCCTCTGACTTGTCCAGGTCACACACCCATCCGATTTTTATACCAATCACCCCTCCCTACAGAGAAAGAGGAAGGAGGGGAGAGCATGAATAGGGGTTCACCTTAGCCTGCTCAATAACTGAACCAGTTGTTGAGATAGCGAGTGAACAATAGATGAGTCAGAGAGTGGAGAGACCTGATACGCACTTTTTTAGTAATGGAGGAAAAATTCTGCTGAGCAAAACGTAGCACATCTCCAACTTTAAAAATTGGACAGTAGATATTATCCTGCATGTCAAATGCACAGGTCTTTATGTAATCCGTACTGGTGTTTGGCAACATATTACCCCTGAAAGTGATACAGAAAGCAGAGGGACAGCGATCAGTAATTTGCATATTTTTCTCAGTCAGTAGGAATTATGAAATGCGGTGGTCTCAGTATCAGCGGGTGAACATGAATGGTTGTACTGTACATTCGCTATGGTTATACGCAAAGGAAAGAGAGAATGACAGTGACTGAGACTACAGTGTATTGTTCTGCTGTTTGCACTGGATTCCCTCAGACATTTTGTAGGTTTGAGGGAAACCACTGAATCAGTAATCAATAAACATCTGGCTTTTCCATGCTAGAAATGCATCAGAAAGTGCTAAAGAAGCGATATGAAGCGATGAGCCTTAAATCCACCAGCTCCCTCAGGAAAGCTGGGCTTGATGGAATGATAGCAAAGTTTCACTAACTTGGTGAAGTTAAAGAGAGGGAATCGGATGCTGTTCTTGATGAAGATGGTGAAGCTCTCCACCTCCATTATCGGACTTCTGTGCCAGAAAAAAAAAAAAAAAAAAAACAAAGTCTACTCTTGAAAACCAGTCTTTCACTTATTACTTGTCCTTGACACAGAAGATCAGAGCATCTCCTGGAATTACTAAGTACAAGAGAAGGACAGGTACACAGTTGAAGGGGTCAATTGCAGAGTATCCAGACACACATTTATTAGCACTTTGTGTTTGATATGAATCACACAGCCAATTTACAGTGAATATTAACTATAATTAAACTGAAACACACTGTTTCAGACTGTGGGAAGAAACCAGAGCACCTGGAGGAAATTATAGCAGAGAAGATGCACATGGCACACAGTCTGAGATGGATTCTTCTCACTACCTGCCGTGGCACCATGCCCTCCTTGGAAAAACCAGTACTGCAGAGCCAGTTTCAAACATCTTAAGTTAACAATAACAGAGGCCATTGAGGTGGGTTTGACTGAATAAGGGATGAAAGAGAGAAAAGGACTAACAATACTCACGTCCTGACAGTGTCATTTTCAGCAGGACACCAGCCTCGCATCTCACAGAAGTTTGAGGAAGAGTCACTGGAACTCACACACTTGCCAGTCAGAATACCTGATGACAGATGGACAAGGGAGCCCAAAAGAATGAAAAGTAGGAAAGAAATGGAGAGGAACAGCAGAGAGAACAAATGCAGGATAAAAAAGAAAGAGCGGTCCACTAACCAGGACATTTTTAATTATAAATTTGAGTCAAACACTTGAAAAGAATAACGGAGTATAAGAAGTTAGCTCACCGTTTTCAGCAGGTATGTTCATCTGTTTCAAGCAGAACTTGTCATCTGTACAGCTGTACTTTTTGTCGCTCTTAACATGCACGAGAGACCAAGGAAAAGCCATACAGCAAGATAACCACATGAGCAGCACTGAATAAATGACAAATAAGATCATCATTTATTTTAAGAATTAATACAGCAAGAGCCCATTGGTAAGGATAACATCTTGCTAGAGACAACATAAACATCTGAAGTATGTATATGAATATACACTATATGGCCAAAAATAGGTGGACACCAGAGCATTGCACCTGCATGTGCTTGTTGAACATCCCATTGCAAACCTATGGGCTTTAATATGGAGTTATTCCCCTTTTGCTGCTATAACAGCCCCCATCTTCTGGGAAAGCTTTCCACCATTTTTTAGGAATTTATGCCAATTTGGCTACAAAAGCATCAGTGAGGTTGGGAAAGAAGGCCTGGTTCGCAGTTGGTGTTCCAATTCATCCCAAAGGTGTTCAGTGGGGTTGAGGTCAGGACTCTCTGCAAGCCACTCAAGTTCTTTCACACCAACGAGGGCAAATCATATTTTTATGAGCTCGCTTTGTGCATAAGGGGGGGCGCAGTCATGCCAGAGCAGAAAAGGAGCTTCCTCAAACTCAAACAAAATTGGAAGCACCCAGTTGTCCAGAATGTGCTTGGGTGCTGCATAGGTGCAGCTGACACAGTTCAACTCAGTCAGTCAACTCAATTAGCAGGGGGGCCCACATATTTTTGGCCATACAGTATAGATACAGGCCCAGCTGTGAAAGGATTAGCTTTTATTGGACTTACCTCAGGACAGCGACCTTGTTCCTGGTTCTCTGTAATAACAAGATTTGTGATGATGGCAAACACTGAACCTCCCTGTTAAACAAAAATACAAAAAGCTGTTATTAATTTTCTCTTAAAGAAGTGGCATTTTTCAATAATACTGCAATCACTCTACTCTCGATACCAGGCTGCGTCTGGTCCTAAATGGATGTGGTATATGCTGATTTTTACTTTACTTTGGGTCTTAATTGAACTCTGGTTCATTGGTTTTAAGCCATCATCCTAGGGAATGTTTATTACCAATTCATCTCTTAATACAGATGATTTATTTATTGACTGGACAAGTTGCACAATTTAGATCACATTGAATACTGAAGTGCATTAGAGGACTCAGTACAGTTTTACAGCTTTGTGCTGCAGACTAAAAACTGTGGAACCTCATTTCTATCTATGAAATTGAAAAATTAAAAAAAAAATCTACACTAATCTTCAGTAGGACTGTTAGGCAGTTCACAAATAGCATCAGTTTGATCTCCCAATAACAAAAATGATTCTACAAAACCACATCAATATGGTTTGAATTATTACTTGAATCAAAGAGCTTAACAGGAAACAGAGGTGTCCGCCAGGGCAACTGTCAAAAACTGACCTAGGCCTTAAACCTAAGTTTAAAACTAACATTATTTAAAATACTCTTTAAAATCTGGTCAATTACACGTGTCAGGACTTGGGTTTATTCTATGGAAAAAACTACACTGCTCGGCCAAAAAAATAGTCACACACTCTAATATTTCGTTGGAGTGCCTTTAACTTTGATTACGGCACGCATTCGCCGTGGCATCATCTCGATAAGTTTATGCAATGTCACAACATTTATTTCTGTCCAGAGCTGCATTAATTTTTTGCCAAGATTTTGTATTGATGACAGGAGAGTCGGACCGCTGTGTAAAGTCTTCTGCAGCACATCCCAAAGATTCTCAGTGGAGTTAAGGTCTGGACTCTGTGGTGGCCAATCCATGTGTGGAAATGATGTCTCATTCTCCCCGAAGCACTCTTTCACAATTTGAGCCTGATGAATCCTGGCATTGTCATTCTTGGAAGAAAAAATCCATTGATGGAAAATCCTGCTCATTCAGTATATTCAGGTAGTCAGCTGAGCTCATTTTTTGGGCACATAATGTTGTTGAACCTAGAGCTGACCAACTAAAGCAACCCCACATCATAACACTAAGTTAAATCCAGGTGCTGACTTTTTTTTTTTTTTTTTAGCCAGGTAGCATAGTTTAGGGAGAAGTACTGCTCTTACTGTTCTGACACTGACCTGCACAGGACTGACCAAATCTGCTGTGTCCATAACTCTGTTGCTGTAAATGCCAGACCCTTTCACCTTTGTGATGACTGAGGACTCGATGGCTGTGTCCTGCACCTGATAAGCCTTTTCATGTAGGAACACCCAACTGTGGGAAAAAGGTGTGAATTTTAAGCAAGCATCACCCACAGAGCAGAATCCATGCATGCTTTTTCAAGCAGATATGTAATAGCTGAAGCTGAGTGACCATTATTAGAAAAACAATTATTTACATCACTCTCCCCACATTCTTTAAAAGATTTAATATTCAACTTGTGTCAGGTGCAAAAAGATAAGCGGTTGTCTTCTCTTCCAACCAAATTTGAAGCCTTTTATGTAGCAAGTGCAAAAATCTGAACAATAATGGGCTTCAACAAAGTCACCGCTCTTTGGCTGACAATTTGGGGACAGGAAATACTGCAGAGTTTATATAAAAACTAATTACGAGACAGACAAGTTATCTAATAAAAATGCATGCAGCAGGACACACAACAACATTCACACACCCTCTCAGTCTCACTCCGACGATACTAACCCAATGAAGTAGGTGAGGATGAGTAGCTGCACAACCCGATTGATTAGACCCAACGTCCAGCTCTTGACCACTACTGACTTAGTGGTCTCATAGGTGAAGAAGTTCGTGACACAGCCATTCATCATGATAGGAAAACCAACAACCAGGAGTGAAGGAGGTCTGTGGTCTGCAATCTTGAAAATCACTGTCACCACCTGCCCAACTCACTTCTTGTAAGCCTATGTGCAGTATATCTGGCTTTCTTCTCCTCTTCTTCTCCCCTTCTCTAACCTTCTGTCTCCCTGTCACCAGTCTTCAGGGATCTTTGAGTAAAGCTCCTTTTATTGTCTGCCTTGAAAATGAGTGAAGAATAGGTTCGGTCTGTCTTCTGTGCTGCCTTCACTTCCTCTTTCTCCCTAACCACAGCACTCACTCATACTCTACCCTCCGCCCTACTCTCTCAAACCATCTCTATCTCCAGTCCTGTTTCCCTGGAGCTTTCTATCTCTCCCATTTCATCTGTCTTCCACTTCTCCTATCTCATGCACATTACACTGAGCAATGGGAACCAACACAAAGGGACTGAGTGGGTTGCAGCTGGAAAATTCTTTCAGCAAACTCAAAAAAAAAAAAAAACTTCAATGATGATCATTCATTTGTTCATCTGTCCATCGAACCTCAGTCTTCTATCCATGTAAACATTTACAAATAATGGTGCCACTTACCTGTCCAGGTGTGCTGACCTGACTTGATTTCTGAGAAATATATCCTGGTAAATGATGTCACATCCAGGGTATAGTTTCTTGTGATAAGCTCCAGACCAACCAAATGATTAAGAATAATCAATGGATAGATGAATGTTCTGGTAAATAACAAAAAAAAAACAAAAAAAAAACAGTCATGCACATAATCTCGCCTGGCTGTTTTGAGCTTTGGGCTCACCAACTGAACTTGTAATTGAACAGCATCTCTTTAATTTCCACATCACTAATGCATAGCAACACACACACACACACAAAAAAAACCTGTGCTCAATACTGTCTTAAACTGATTCCATACAATGTTAACGTAGCTGGAAAGCAACTGTATAACAAATCAAGAAAGGAAATAGCCTGAATGCATGAGGAAAAAAAAAACTAAGTCAACAGATAGATGTGATGAAGTCCTGCTCCTCTAATTAGACTCCCATGAAAGAGGAGAATGGACAAACTGAGAATGTGAGGGAGGCGGTGGACTTTGCTCAATAATGACCATTAGAAATGCATTAAATTGAGACTCTAATCATCTGGAAGAGGCTAGGAGAGAGCCAAACGGGAATGACGGAATGACATGGAAGGAGTTCGCCTCGAGATGTTTACCAAGTTTGCCAGGCCCAAATCACCACAGTATGAATCAATGCGCTCCAGTAGTATCACATACCAGTCAGTGATCTCACAAGTTCCACAGCAGCAGCTGGTCTTCTTCTCTCTGTGGGAGAAGACAAGCCCGGCAGCTCTGCATCTGGAAAGAGACAACACGCTCTAATTTTGCCTGACATACTCGGGACATAAATTACTGTTATTATTTTTGCCACATAGTTTTTATCAAATACAACTTCCTTTTTGTTTTGCCCATTTATTTAGCTGGACACTGGAGTATTGTTTTTTTTATTCGTTTATCTGACGGTTTGTCTAGAGCATTTAGTGATGTTAGGTTTGTACACTAAGCTACTTAGTTATTTATCCATTTGTATATCTGGGTGATAAATCAGAGTAATTCATGGTGGGTAAATTGCTCAGGGTACAAGAGCAGGAGGTGGAATAAAAACTTGAGTGTTTTTGTAGGTCTTTTGGTTGCAGTGCCTCTAATCTCAGTGCTGTCTCCAAGGACAGGCAGGGGCTCTTCTGGTTCATAAACAAACAACCTTCCGGGGACAAGAGTCTCCAGTGAGGGTACAGTCAAAGCTGGGGTCCACATGTGACACTGGGAACATCATCTAGTTCCATAGGGATCCACGACATCACTCCCAAAATGGGTTGAGGTGTTTGAGATATAACCAAATATTTTTCAATATTAGAAAAATGTTTATAAAGCAAGGAGATCTTCAGCAGTGATACGTACTTAATAAAAACACACATGCATGAAGCGCAGGTATCACTGAATCTGTTTGGCTTTTATTAAGTTTCTTAAAGTTATATTTATATACACCTGTGCATACAGGCAAAGGTATACAGCAAATGTATATTGTTTGTTAACCTGTCAGCTAAGTAATGTAAGGCTTACTGGGCTCAAAATCATTTTTACTCTGTCTCACACAAATACAGCAGGAGTACAGAAGCAAAGCCATTAGTGAGAACACAAACCAAAGAGTTGAAACCACAGTCTTATATCCTTTTTCCTTTCATTTTTTGGAATCATATCAACTCCTTTTCTGGCCACAGCCTAAGTAAGACCTGATCTGTGATGACAAGCAAAAATACATTCAGGGAAGGCAGCCTGGAATGAATGTGGATCAGGGGTTGGATAAACCTTTCGTCCTGATAACATGATAATGTCTGACATACAGTGCATTGCAAAAGTATTTAAAAGGTGTCAGCATTGCCTGGATTCTATATGATTCTTTCACATTTTTTCCTTAAGTCATATTTTGTGTTCTGGATTCCTTCCTGTTATCAAAAGAGTTCCCTCAGATGTCATTTGATCCAGATGTTGTTTAACAGTGATTAAATACAATTCTATGTGTGGTCTAGGGGACTCAAAATGTCAATTCAATCAATATAGGGTACACACAGTATAGAGAATAAATTTTAAAAGATAGCAAACCAAAGTAAAATTATTTGTATGATAAAATTGGGGGAATTCTGACATAACATTTCATTATGCTTAAATGATTACAATCAAAAGATACTCACAGTGTTAAATCTCAGGGTCACAAGCAGATCTCAGTGGTACAGTACAACAAAGCTACTCCTGCGCCACTGTGAAGAAAGACAGGTAAAACATTTTTTGGAGTCAAAAAACAAGTGTGAAACCAAGGCGACTGTCTGTCTGCCAGCTGTACACCAGGACTCAAAGAAGTGAAGGATGAAATTCCTGGCCTTATGTCATCAATGGTAGTTTACTGGAACCCTGAGGACTTGAGAGTTTTTATCTCACATTGCCATCTTATGAAGTTCATCTAGATAAATATAGACTACATTAGCAAAGAGTTAAAAATCCCAGAAGGTTCACTCGCCCTCAGAGTTCCTTTCAGTCTAATGCAGCACTTTGTGTCCCCAGCACCACTCAAAAGCCGCAACTACACCCCCCCCATGTGCAATTCACTGCAAAACCACAGGTACCAATTACGTCTATGTCATTCTCTTTGGGAAGGTAGGTGATGGAGGAAGCGTGTTGGGAGGATAAGCGCACATTAACGCAGCAGTATGAACACGCATGGAGTGCAAATATGGCAGCAAAGGAAGAGGGGCCAAAATGTTGGTAGGAGAGAAGCGGGAAACAACACCTTAGCAGAAGCATGGAACACAAAATGAACTATAAGCAACATCTATGACAATCTGTTTCAGTGTGTATGAAACGGGTAACGATGACCGTGAAAATTCAAGGGCCAATCGGGGCCTTCAACCAAACACAGAGCATATTCAGCATCAAATTTCCCCACAGACCATGTTAAAACATTTTATTTTGAAATATTTTGCAAAAATTATTATGGACAACTGAGAGAATATTGTTGTGATGGTGTTATGGTGTTTTTTTTTTTGTTAGATATTGCAAAATTAATGGTCCAAGTTAAAGACTTGCTCAGTCAATGAGTGTAAAGCAAAGGAACATGAAAAAGGGAACAAAAGAACATCAGTTTTATTTATTTATTTTTTTAAAAACAAACTAATTTTAGCAAGACCACCTGAAAAAAGAAAAAGAAAAAAAAAAAAAACACGCACATCTGTAGCTGATCTTGACAATTTGAAAAACAAAAACATCAGAAGTTTGAGAATTTAATTATGACTCAGGTTACTCACCCTTACAACCAGCTCGCATGCTATAGCTCTTTTCCTGTAACACTTTCCAACATTCCAAAAATGATGAAGGAAAGGTGTTGTCTGACCAGACTCAGAAATTAAAATACTTACTTTTATGCTGATTTTTTTTTTTCTTGGAATGAGGGGAGAGGATTTGACAAGCAAGCCATAAAAAGGTAACAAAAACGTGATCACAAGATCATGTTGTGGCAAAAGACGGTATTTACATATTGGAAAGTTTGTTAGTTTTGTGTTCCGCACATTTCTGCTATCTGCTGATGTGAGTGTGGTTGTCAACCACAGCGATGACACCCAGTCCGATCAATCTGATCCAGACTCTTCCGAGCTAGGAGGCGTGCTGACCACTTCTTCCTCATCATCTGATGCCTGAAATAAGAGATATTAAGTAAATTAATGGTTGAAATGCAAAACCACTTCATTAATTTTTAATGTTAAAAATTAGAAGATTTGTGGACTCATATACCAGGCCAGACTGGTGACTGTCTAACTGAACTGGGCAGCACTTGGCAGAGGTACCTTGTGCTTGCTGGTTTTTCCACGCTCGGAGTCAGATGAACTCTCCTCGCTGGAGATGAATTCGCGGCTCTTGAAGCTTTCGTTCCCGGCTCTTTCCTTCTCCCGCTCCCGCTCTCCTGCACGCCCGCCGGATGTCTTCTTCCTCTTCTTGTCATCACTCTTCCCTCCCTTCTTCTTTGCTTCTCTGGGGAAGAACAATTGGGAGAGATGAGCACGCAGGTCACAACCGTGATGTCCTTACCACCAGTGTCTTCACTAATGTCATTCAATATCCCAACCTGTGCACAACTGATATTTACTCTGCTGCAATTGCTGTAATCTTGCACTAATCCAGTCAACCTCCAACACTACTCCCCCCATCCTTATCATGCTGCTATTGCTTGGGTAATTGTAAATATAGAGTTAGTGCTGAACCTGAGCCTCTACTGTATTTACAGTGGGATGAATCACAACTACTGAATGTAAACATGGTTGATTGTCAGTGGGTTCGTACTTTTTTGAAGGAACTGAGGAGCCCCCTCCACTCTCCTTGTACTCTTTCATCGCTTTTTCGTACTGCTTTTTTGCCTCCTCTGCCTTCTGTTCCCATTCCTGAGAGACACACACGAACAGAACTTCAGTCAACTGAAGGACAAATGAGAAAATAAGGCAGCCTAAGGTACCCAGGCTTTTAAGACAGTGAAGTACAGCATTGACTCTGGGTAAACAGGCTCAACCTGGTCTGTGAGGGTAAACATCTTACATGTAGCAGAGTCATTAACAATGAACATATAGTTATCAATCCAAAGAGATGACCATATATTCATCTCAAAAACTGACCAAAGCTCACAGTCTCCAGACAGAGTCAAGCTGGAGCTAGTAGAAAAAGGGAGTTGGTAAAGGGAAGTGGTGTTGTCACCTCTTTCTTGTCCTTGCCCAGGTGCTTCCACATTTCACCAGCCTTCTTGGAGATCTCGGTGACAGAAATGCCAGGGTTTTCTGCTTTGATACGTTCTCTGCTAGAGTTCAGCCACAGCATGTAAGCACTCATCGGCCGCTTGGGGGCGCCGCTGTCCTTGGTTTTGGCCTATGAAGTAGACACAAAGGGCCAACAATGTTAAAGTACAGCTTCCCAACACACACGGACAAAACTCCTTGCACACCATCATCTCTCCTTCTCACACCCCGGATTTTCGTGGTTTCTTTTCCTTCTCCTTGGACAGTTTGGGTTTCTTTGCAGGCTTCTTTTTCCTGCTGTCATCCTCACTGTCATCACCTCCATCAGCACTGCTGTCACTAGCAGAGGCGTTACTGTCGTACCTGATGGAGAGGAAAACAGGAATAATGTATGACACCACATCTCACAAGAGCACTGCGACTCATCTGCCCCATGGTGTGAGGCATCATCTGTAGATATAGAGAAAACTGCATTTGCGCAATTCGCTTATTCAATTATAATAGTTAAATCTGAGTAATGCAGTCATTTAATAATAAATCACTGCTGCGGCTTTTCAAAGTGCAGAGGAAAGAAATGAGCTACAAAGTAATGTTTTCACCGCTGACGTTCACCTACTTTTTTTTTTTTTTTTTAGAGAAGGAACTGGATAATCCATTAATTTTAAATGTTTTTCTTGAACAGGAAACAAATTGAGTATTTAATTGTGGTCAAGGAATGGCTCATTTCCGCAACGTGTACCAGAATAAGAGTCTTGGAGGGTGGGGGGGATTCCACATAACTTTCACTAGCATGTCATACATGTCAAGACTGTTCAATACACAAAATTCTCATTTTTCTGCAGTTCAATTATGATTAAAATGCCACCATACAAATGCAGGCATCAAAACTGCAAAGAGCAATGACAGAATATAAAAAAAGCTAATTACAAATAACAAAAATATGTATAGAACAATAGTGATGAGGAGGTGTAACTCACTCCTCAGCAATATCATCATCCTCTTCTCCAGGGTTAAAAGATTCATCTAGAATAAAAAAAAACAAAGTAAATAATACAAAAAAAGTACATGACAACACTGTTCATTCAGGTTAAAACTTTGTACAAACCCAACTCCCCTCAGGCTAGATAAGATTGTGGTAGTACCAGACTCCCACTCACCACTCTCTCCTTCAGAGTCGTCACTGTCATTGGCCTCCTCGCGAATCTTTCCTTCCTCCTTCATGCGCTCCAAGTAGGCGTCGTGCTGGTCATCATCCGAGTCGCTGTACATGTTATCGTTGCTCTTCATGCCCTGCAAAGGATGACACAAAAGCACAGTGAGAACCAGTCAGGTGGGAAGAAGAGACTGAAAGAAGTCAGCCATGAATTGAGAGTCAATGGCATCTGAATCACAGTAAAAGATTAAAAGATAAGCTCAGTAAACAAATGGCACCTTGTACAGAAAAGCTGTGGCTTCAGGGCCCCAGTGTGTAATCTGAATGAAAAGTGCGTTCTACTTATTTTAAAACACGCACACACAGCGTGCTTCTGGCATGCAGTCAGAAAAATGTACACATGCACTTTATGTTCTAAATCCTGCACTTGTCACCCAGACTACACACTGTATGCAAGGATCACCCAGCAAAGCACAAAACTCATTCAAGCATTAAATTAACAGTCCCAAATGACACTCCAGCTATGACAGCACTGATTGTTCCCTGTATTTGTTAATCAGCAACAAACACTGCAGATCGAAACACTCTTCTGTACGAGTCCAGCAATCAAGCTGTGTTCTCAGTCCGATGAAGCAGCACCGTGGATTATAGCGATGCTCACACTGTCAGTGCACTAGCAACAACACCTGCTTTCCAAAGCTTGTTACAAGATAGTGAGAAGTTAGGTTACGAAAGGCTGGTGGAAGCCCAGAAGGAAGCATCCTGTGATGTCAGGTTCATGAAATGTTGATGCAGAACAGCTTGCTGTTCACCTATCAGTAATGTAACAACTGTAAAAAATGACTTGAAATTAAGAAAATAAAATCCTGGATAGTTAGCACTTCACTCAGCTTCTGTGAAATTTCTGAGAGCCACTGTTGATACAGCTTTGTGCAGCAGCATCCTTTCATCCAGCTGGTCTCAGGTTCACCTGTATTTTGCCTTATCGTCATGTCATCTCACTTCTTGTGCCTCCTTTCCATACCCCTCCTGTATTCGTTTAGGGAGCCATTTTTCTGCTGCTGTCACTTTACCCTGCCCACACCCATCAATAAATAACTGGATTAAGCCCAAAAAAGTTTGATTTCAGCTTGTGAAAGTCTAGGTTAAAGTGCAAGCTCAAACACAGCAAGCAGGCAGTTATTATTAACACCCCAAAGAAAGACAAAACCCACAAGCAGTACCAACCTTCTTCTTCAGGAACAGAAAAACAGGGAATAAGGGGTAAATAAAAGTTTGTCAGTATTCTGTGAAATATCCTATAAGTTAAGAGACTTAAAAGGAACAAAAAAACAAAAAACAAACAAACAAAAAAAAAAAACACGACATATCCGGTCCCCTCCCAGATTTTGGCACAGCTTTTTACCTCTTTGAACCCTCTGTTCTTAATGTTGAGCTTCTTAGCGCTGACAAAGTCAAACAATTTCCCATATTCTTCCCTGAAAGATAGAAATGAATTTAGAACAAAAAAGCACATATGTTTATGTTGTATGTAACAATAATGAAGGAGGTCACCACTAAAAGGGCAGAGGAGACAGCAAAGTGACCATTTACCTCTCAATGCTGCTGAAGGTGTATTGTGAGCCCTGTTTGGTCTCAATCTCAAAGTCAAAGGACCGGGTTGTTGTGGTGCCTCGGGCAAAGTTGACGCATGAGATCTCTTCGAAGCGTAGGTGTACGGGGGGCTTGTGAACATAAATGAAGCCCCTTTCCAGAGGGTAGAGGAGGCCTGAGCTGGCTTTGTAGGAACAGGTGATGCACTGTGCTCCTGAATGACTGGGGAGAGGCAGCAACAAGCCAGGATACAGACCAGGTTACACAACAGGAGCCAATGTGTTCTGCACTGGGAACTGTTCAGTGACATGGTGCTGAAAAAACAGGGACTGGGGGACATTTCTGAAAACAGGAAGCAACCAGGAAAGGAACATCCATAGAAACTCGTAGCCAGAATTATCACTATTAGTATACATATGGTACATTAAACAAAAAATGTTTGAAGAGTGTTACCCCTGGAAGTTGCCAGGCACTGTGATCTTCCTGTTGACTAGTGCCTTCATCACCCTGCTGACCATCTCATAAAGAGAGCCAGACATGTTTTTACTCAGCTTCCCCTCAAAGCGCTTTTCCACATCCTCTCTGTTGAAGAAATGAGGAAAGTAGCAGAAAGAAGCAAAAGAGAAGGAATTAGGAAAAAGGGGTTGGAGACAGGTAAAATTGGTTAGAGTGCAGTGGAGCTTTTTTCTTTCTTGAAAGTGCCACTTTCAGTAAAATGTTCAGTCTTCCTATATACTCACTCGCTCATGTTGAGGGTGAGAGTGATATCCTCCTCTTTGGAGAACAGCAGGATGAGGAAATGATAACGTGTTTGCCCCTGCTTGATGGGTGGATCCAGGCTGATCTACAACACAAAATACAGGCCATTAAGGTACGTTTTCTCTATTGTAAAAACTGTAACCTGCAAGGTTCCCTGAAAAATAAATACAAATTATGAGACAAAAATGTCTACAGTTATCTCTAGATTTAAGCATCTAACTGGTTCCTGAAAAGGCTTCGTTGTGCAAAAATTGTAAATTGAGACATCCATTTCCATTACTTCTCAAGGGAAAAATAATGATGCATCCCAGCCCATCCGAAACCCCAATTCAACGTTCCCAAGTATCACTAAAACACCTTGCAGCACGAGCAGCACAGCACACAGGGATCACAGTGGGCATGCACACGCACGCAGACAAACACACACCGGGATTGTGCTGCTCATCTACTCAGGTTTATAACAAACAAAACCAAGTCTTATGTGGGTGTCTTGACTTGGACAAACATCAGTAGGTGGAAAGTTTTGAATAGATGCACTTGGAAGTCAGCAGTGGAAAAAAGCAGAACAAGTTAACTTTGAGTAAGTAATATAGAATGTTATTAAAAGGGTAAGTGAACCATAACATAACTGCTCTGCAGCAGCTCAAATGAGAGCACTGATACTTTCTGGGAGATTCTCTTTTTTATATACACAGTATGACATCATTCACTGACCAATATATTTACATATGCAGACACAACAGTGGGAGCTTGTTACAATGACACCCTCTTAAAGGTGTATACGCTTGATAAATAATGCCCATTATATGACACAGCATGCACACCACACAGGGGATGGGTGTGCAACTTATATTTTTTGCACATTTCGATGAAAATGTAATGTTGGAACTTTTTGTTCTTTGGCCAGAGCACATTGTATCAGGCAGATAGGTGTGCAAATCAAGTCATGGTATTAATCAAATTGCATTCTAGCAATATTGGGTTGTGCGAGTCTGTGTAAATCAAGAAATGTTTCCGCTAGCAGGAATGTAAAGTATAAACTCCTACCACAAAAAACATCTGTCTTTGGTCCTTGTGTGGCAGCAGGAATAGGCGAAGCACTGTGGTGTAGGGAATCTTGTAATCGAAAGTCTTACCATGAAGATGTAGGAAGGTGGGATAGATACGAATGTCGTATCTGGAGAATGGAAGAAGCAAAATGTTTTAGACAACTTAATGCAGCACACCTATTTATACAAGTATTATGCACCAGCATTTAATATTCGGTGACATCTTACGATCAGATTTAGGCTGTTTTATGAATACATTAAACTGAATGGACAGTTAAAGTAAAGCTGTGTATCCTGTCTGCCAACTTACCTGCCCCTAGGTGTGAGACACTGCAGCTCTTTGAAAATACAAACAGCATCTCCAGTGGCCTGGATAACATCTGCTTTTGATAGCACATTCTGGGCAAAAGCCTAAAGAACAATGACAAATTTAATACAAATACATACTGGAAAAAACTGAAAAGGTTAGTTTGCTGTATGACAGGGACCACTACGTACTGCAGATATGGCATAACTCTCCACTTAATCATTCCCCCAGGATTTTTGTACAGTGTTACGAAAAACAGATGTTTAAAAAAATAAATGTACCAATACTTTGAAACATTTTGTTTATAGCATTAAGTGACAAAACAGCATTTCGCAACAGCACTGTCAAGACTAACTAAGAATAGTGCATACACTGCACAGGCAAGGTTACTAAACCCTACAAAGTGAGGTTTCAATACCACCTCAAAAATTGTAGACAATGGCACCCACGGGAGGAATAATGGAGTAAATCCTTTGAAGACATCACACTGTACAAGCATGCATGCAAAGAGTGGTTACCTCCACTGGGTCAGTGCCCTCGTCTCCGGTGCTAGGAGGCACGTAGAAGCGCACCTCCATGAGGGACACCTCTGCATCATCATTCTGGTGGAATTCCAGCGTAACTTCATTCTTGCCTGTTGCACACTGTGACACACTGGACAAGGGGATCTCAAAAACTGGGCTATCATTTACATCAAAAGACAGTAGCGGGCCTGGGAACAGAAGACAAAGAAATTAATAATGAAAATTAGTAACTTCTCCCATATTGCTGTGCAGGAAGCCAGGAACATGTTGTAAAACTGGAAAATGCTGTGAGGAATAAAATACTATGAGATTTGTGCTGGCTGCTTGTATGAGGCAAACATGTTGTACTTCATATGCAGAAAATTAGATCATGAAATTAAGATTTTACAGAATAACAGTGGAAAACTCAGCATGACTTTTTGGCTGTTAAGTTACCTTATGTTTGTGGCATTGGTTCAAAAATTAAACACCAAAAGCACAAGTCAAACATGCTACAAAATATATGCACAAAAATTAAACCTTACTGGCAGTGGTGAACTGCACTGGAGGGACTTTGGTTACTCCAACTGGTCACGAATAAGCAACACAATTGCCATTATTGTGTTTACCTGAAAATCTTGCAGTTCCCCAATTCCAGCCTTTCACACACATATCCTTCTCTGTCAGCTCCACCTTGTAGTTTGCCTTGAAGTACTCTGAGATCTTTTCAAAGTCCTGGGAATAGGGGAAAGGAAAAGTAACAGCGAAGCAGAAGAAAGTTAGTTTATGCTCCTAGCAATGCAGCAAGAGATTTTGTTTGTCTTCACGCCAAATATCAAGTTTCAGTCCAGTTTCTCCCCTTCATTTTAATCCTTATAAATAAACCTGCTTCCTCCATTCCTCTCACGGCACCCCGTCCCCATTTCCTTTTTACCAACCCCCCGTTGAAAAACCATCCGTCACTGCAGCTCCCTCCCCCCGCATCCTTGAGCAATGAGGATGGCGGTTGCAGATTGAGACGAGTCACATTACAGCCGATTAATCACGGCTCAATAACCCCAGTCCTGTCTCACTGTTCTCAGGATATAGAGGTGAACGTAATCTGTGAAGGGGCTCCCTAACGGCCGCCGCTTACAATCAGGCTGTTTATTTATCCAGCAGGGTTTATTAGCACAGATCTGGACCACAATGGCTTCCACATGTGCAACCCCCAGGTGTGTGTGTGCGTGGATGCGCTTTACTGCCAGACGAGTTTTCATCATTCCCCGGAAACCATCTCTATAATTACTGGTTTGGCAGTTATTCACGCACTGCCGTAACACCACACTTCTGCCCTTCAGTTCTCTGGCGAACACTGAAAAGTTTCCCCTTCCTCAAATCTACCCTTCCGAACCTCCATTTGCCAAATATAAAATTCCACGCTTACACATGATAAATTCCATGTTTCTCATACAACCAATCAGAGCTCATCCCTGAGGCTATTTATACAATCTCAGGGAATGAAATATGTGTAAAGGATGGAGCATGAATTTGAGTGTCCATTAAGATAGTATTTATAAAGTAGAACTCAAAAGTTTTAATACACTCCACTTTTTGGTGGAGTTTCATTAGTACAGTGATAATGTGGCTGGTTTTCAAAGAATTATTCAATGATTCTCTTGCTTGTAAGACAAAGTAACCAAATGTGTAGCTGTTAATTTTATAACATCAATAAAATCTGCTTACAATAGCTATTAATCCTCGTAAAACTCTATTTCAGCCATAGATTCCAATGTCAGTAAAAAAAAAAAAAAAAAAAAAAAAAAAAAAAAGTCCTTAGGTTTCCATTTCCTGCCCGCAACACAATCTGCCATTGCTTGCTGCCCCCACCCTTTCATTTCTCCAAGCTTCACTCACCGAATCTCGAAAGCCATCATACTTGTACACATGCCCGGTGCTGGTTGCCAGCTTGATCCCGTGACCCAGACAAACCCGCCTCCATTGGGCTTGGGTCAGCTCTGGCACTGAGATGCTGTCCACCTTCCCCGTCTTGCTGCTCTTATACACCACTGTTTGTTTGCTGAACCGAAGACGGCCGTCATTCTGTAGTGAGGATTAATGCAAGTCAGCAGAACTGCCTCCTAATTAAGAAGGCTGGCACAGTACATCACATAGGCAACATGCAGTGGAAGCAACAGAAGACCCAAAATGGATTTGGGGCAAATCAAATAACATAGCTGGTTTAGGGAATACATCCAATCCCTGTACTCCTAGTTCTAAAAAAGCTACAATGCATACACGTTTTCATTTCAACACAGCAGTTACGTATTTGCATTAAACAATTACTATCCAGATTAAAATAATCAGCTACCCTGGTACTGAGGTTCATTGTGCAAACATGTTAAAATCTTAAATAAATAAATACACTGTATTCCCCAAAATGAGGGTTATGGACCTAAACATAAGAAAAATAGAAGTAGATGGCATGAAGACAGTGCTTACCCAGCACCCTTTCACTTCCTGGTAAATCTCATTGAACTCCAATGTATCTCCCATCTTGACACCAAAATCTTGTAACAAACACCTGTAGCAATAAAGACTGTATGAACATTCATGATCATTACTGGAAGAGCAAACTGTTTCTGGATTCTTGGAAAAACAGAAAATTGTGTTAATTCAAAAACAAGCATGCAGTACTAGTACATGCTGGGCTAACATGGGCACTAGATATTCAAAAATCCCTTCATTAAACTGCATTGATAAAAGTGCCAAATAAAAACACAATAAGTTTTATTCAGACATCAACACTTAAATTAGAAACACAGAAATATATTCTTAACTGTGCTTGTTGTGTACATATGCAGTAGATTCAACAAGTATGTAACTGCTATGCAATGCCTCATCCATGGTGTACAGCCTAGAATTGCAAACCATTGAGACTCCTAACTGCACAAGCAGTTATTGACAATGGGTCTGATTTCTGTAGACATTTACTCTGATTTGCAGAGAATAAATTATGATATAATATATATATTCTTCTTTATCTTTTGACTGCTCCCATTAGGGGTCGCCACACCGGATCAGTTGTTTCCACTTCTTCCTGTCCCCTGCATCTTTCTGTCACACCAATCACCTACATGTCCTCTTTCACCACATCCATAAATCTCCTCTTAGGCCTTCCTCTTTTCCGCTAGCCTGGCAGCTCCATCCCTAGCATCCTTCTCCCAATAAATCCAGCATCTCTCCTCTGCACATGTCCAAACCAATGCAATCTTGCCTCTCTGATTTTGTCTCCAAACCGTCCAACCTGTGCTGACCCTCTAATATGATATAACACACACACATAACATTATCTGAGCACAAAGTGACAAAAACAACTGCTTCTATATACAGTAATGTGATGAATCAGAAATAAAATAAGCTTGAGAGTCAGTCAGTATAGTGTAGCCAGTATAAACATTAAGAATGGCATTTCAGAATTCAAGGAATAAACACAGCACCATAAAATAAGGTTTTGTTATACCTTACACCTCTTTATCTCTCAATAACTGAGTGCCATGTCACTGACACCTCATGAAATTCGGACCCCCTTCTCGGTACTGAGGCCCTGCCATGTGTCATCTTGACAAATAACTACAAACTGACGTGCAAGTATATCTTAATAAGCCCATCTTTCACATGTCGATACCATTTATTTCTAGACACCCAGTTCTTAAAACAGAGGGGATTACACCTTCTCTGTTCTCTTACTAAGTTATAAAGCATAAGAGTGCAGTTAGAAAGACCTGAAGCCGTATTTACTCATACACACTAAGAAACAATGCAAACAATGCAAAATTAAGATACTATGCTAATTCACTAACACTTGTAAACAATATTTGAAGTCTTCTAGGCTTTCCATCAAATAAATTATCAGGCAAACAGTCAGTAAATCAGCTAAAGACAACAAAAACGTGTAGTTTCACCGTTAGCTACTGCTCAGTTTTCACAGGGAGTCTTAGCTTAGCTAGGAGAGCTACTTTCACTGGAGATACTAACAGGTCTGGAACGTCTGCGAAATTTCAGAGAATTTCAAACCGCACCGTTCCCACTAACACTGACAGAACAATAGTATTTTCAGAGAAAAAAAACATTACCGTTAAAAATACTCGCTTCACTCGAGTCCAGGGGATGCTACTGTTTCCCGCGTGAAACGCCGACTCGCAGTCTGAAGCGACACCGGAAGTTTTCCGGCGCAGTCCGTCACTTCCGCTGCCCCTGCGCGTGCCCATTGGTACCGTTTGAAATACGCCGCCTTTTTGTTTTCACTGCAGCGATTGAGTTTGGATTTCTTTCCTGCTTTTTTTTTATTTAACAAAAAAAAAAAAAAAAACAACAACAAAAAAACATTATTTTAATATTTCTGCAAAAACTTTTCATTTTTTTCAGACAGGAGGGAGGCGACAACAATTTTTGCCTGTCTGAACTACATGCCAGTATAACTGTAGTTGTAGCCATAAAGCACTGTTGGAACCATGGGATATCCAAAAATGTAAAAAGGGAGTAAATGAGATGTAAAAAAAAACTGTTGGAGGTGAGCTATAACCATATGGGTAGTGATCACTGCCTAGGGATGTGTGTACATTTCTCATACAGAGTTACAGTCTATAAGACAAGCTCACTGTGCAAATAGTTACCTGGTTTTATTCTTTAGGTGAGAGCAGTTATCTTGGCATTATACTTAGAAGAAGTGGTTGAACATGTATAACCCAAACTGAGCAATTTTGCACCTGAACTACGGCTGTAAATAATAATGCATTCAAGTCACAAACAATACATAATGATTATTTATACAATAAAGTTTTATGAACCCAAATAATCCAACTACAATTATTTCTCCAAATTTGCACAGTTTAAATGACATTGATATACATTCCAGCTGCAAAAGTTTGTCATAATTTCACACATTTCTTATGCATGCAGCATAACCCCGCAAAATTCATAGTCTGTACTGTTATATTTAATTGACTGGGGCATAATTTAATTTTAGTCAATGGTAACGTTTTGTGGAATGAAAACTGGGAATAATAAATATCCAAGATTGTGTTAAAAATATTTAGTAACATAGCCAATTTGGCAAACACTGTGTACTCTGAATATGCTTAAGACTGACTTTTAAATCATTTAAACATGTTTGTATTCAACAGTTTCCTTACTCTTACATCAAATGATGGATAAACTGAACATTTTTGGGAAAGTAAACTTAGAATACCTAGCATTTCAAAATCAGTGTACTCTGCGGTTTTTTATTGCGCAGTATTTCTCCGTTTGCGGAAGAATTCATGAAGCTGCAGACAATTGACTTGGGAAATAATTTATGTGTAATTGAGAAATATATACTGTAGGTGTCGCCAAAGTCCAACACAGTAGCGTCGCTCATTCCTAGGTTTCCACAACAATCCACAAAGGTAGAGAATTTGCAAATTGAAAATAAATAATTTGGCAGAGGAAATAATTTTAAAAAATGTAAACATACACCATTAAATTGATTGTTACACAAACAAAAAATTATGTGTTTCCTAAAGTAATATTTTACGTGCGACTTTATCATATTATAGTTGTTACATTACATGTTAATATTAAAAATCCTATAATCATTTAATGCTTAAATCATGAGCCGTAACGCCATAACCACAAAACATAATGACATGGGTTTCAGTACAGAGCGGCACACGCTGAGTGACACCTTGGGGTGAGAGAGGGAGATCACACTTAATCCCACTGTCAATACAGCTAATGCCGCTGGAATGAGCGGCAGCATGTGTACAAAACACCACACCGCCTGGAAAATAAAGCACTTAACTGTTGTACTAATCGTTCCACCACTGTGTCACCCACCGGGTTACGTGACAGCACACACGGTCCTCGTCTGGTGGCCCTGGGGTCACCAGACGCGACCTTCGTGTCATCAAACGGGCGCGCACACACGCGCGCACACGCACACACAGGTCATAGCCCAGGTGTGTTTCGTCCCAAATTCTCCTTCCCTGCTTCTTCCACTCACTTGCACACGCTGAGATTCACACACAGATGAACAGTCTGGTTACACGTCAAGGCAGAAAATGTCCAAATTATGTAACACAGGGAAACCTTTATCATTTTCCAAGCATTTCAAAGATTCAGTCCCCAAAAAGCGTTACAAGTAAACGAAAAAGCATGTAAAGTGTTGGAGAACAGAGGGACATTTAAGGAAATGATGAGGGGGTGTCAAAACGGGATGGGCAACGGAAAAGTAGATATCAGTCCAGAAAATATGAAATCGCTAGTGAAACAAATATAGTTGCCGAAGAGGAAAATATGTAAAGCTTCTGGGTAAGATAGGATAAGTGATAACGAAGTACCAGAACTAGTTAAGTTTAATTCCACCACTTTTTGGGCGATGCGTCAACTGTGTGAATCACGGACAGAAAGGAAAGGAGGTGGGATGGGGTGGAATGGGGGACAGAACTTTCTGTCTTTCTGCCCCGGGTATATAAACCGCACCGCCGTCAGTCAGTCAGTCAGTCAGTCAGAACCGCACACCCATCAGGTCGGGAGCCCGTCATCGACACCCAGCTCGGCTATAGAAACCACCAGCCGTCGCTGGATCACAGCGTTTACTCGCCCAATTCCATTCCTCTGAAACCGTCGGATCGTAAACTTGTCAGTCAAAAGTGATTGATTGACGCTACATCACTTGCAAAAAACTGCTGGGCTTCAGCGTCTCCCAGCTTCTGCAACTCGAAAGCAGACAGCGGCTGACAGACTGCTACCTCCATTTAAACAAGTACAAGAAATCCGAATAAAAGTTGCATAAAATATCATCAATGGAACTTGGCAAGGGCACGTTTCCTATAGAGACATACAGACACGCTCCAGCGTAGAGTAAAAGCTGAGTTCAGTTGTGTGCGATCTTCTTCGGCGAAGTCGGGAAGAAACACGGGACCGAAAGTGGAGATGCGGCAAGGGGAAGGTAGGGCGCTCCTTGTATCAGCTGTACTCGTACAAACCCTGTTTTACCCTGAAAGAACTGCGTAAACCGAGCGACATGTTCGCCCAGGACGAGAAAATGAAAATACATTTGATCTGGAAAATTGTGCTAAATGTCAGATTAACTGATGGCATTTAATTTTGCTGGGAAAGTTCTGCTAAGGAAGTATGTAAACACACGTACTGTGTTATAGCTATACAAATAATCCACTGCAACTGATTCATTTCAGAATGAATCAGGTTTGAGAACCTTGATTCCTTGTGTTTTTATTTAATTATGAGAAACATACATGAAAATTATATTGTTAGTGTAGAGGTCTGTGTGTGTATTTTTTTTTTTTTTTTTTTTAACAAACTCTGCATTGGTATTTATTATTTCCTAAATCACAATTTCACACTGTTTTTCTACATCTTTTAAATGCTGTTTCACCTGAAACAGTATAGGAAAAAATGCTCAATATATATATTTTTTTTATCACAGAACGCTTCACTTCTGAAAGGTTTCAGATTTGCCTGGAGTGAATGTCTGCATGTGTGAAGTGTGTGTGTGTGTGTGTGTGTGTGTGTGTGTGTGTGTAGGGGGGAGAGAGATAGGTCAAATGTCAGAAGTGGGTCTATATATCCTTGTATCCTTGTCTTGTTAACTGACATTTACACCAGAGAATACGAGAGCCAGTTTAGTCAGGGTTTGTGAAGAGTCTCAGCCTGCCGTTCCACGTTGTGAAAAGTAATGCACACCGATTTTTATTCACACACTGCTGTAAACTCACAGACACTTTGGGCTTCTCTCTTCTTCTCTCTCTCCTTAAAGCTGTCTGATTCCCACTGGCAGCGCTGGGTAGTATGTTTCTGTCATTTAGGCAATGGTATTCAGGACGTACGCAGGCTCAATGCTAGAATACCACATGGATTAAACACTGTATTGGGAGAGCACGCACTGTATAAATACAGCGACTGACCAGAGAATACGGCATTGTGCACGAGAGGTGTGCACTCGCAGAGATTAAAAATAGTGCCTTATAGATCCTGTGAGTACTGAGAGAGGGAGGATGGAGGTAGAGAGTTAATGCAGTACAGATTCCCTATTGACAGGACACAGCACCCAGAGGGAGAGAGAGTAGGGGAATGATATAAAATGAGTTGGTCACGGTTTGAACAGTTACACATGCTGTTTACATTTTTCCCAAATTAACATGGCCCCATACTCTGCCAGCCCCCTTTCACTGTCTCTCCCGTTCTCCTTCTAACCCTTCCCTCCTTCATTTTCAAAAGGAATGACAGACTGAATGAATTGAACAGGACTCTTGTCTGTTTTTTAACATATTTATTTTTTAGGACTTTGAAGGGAAGGGGGGGTTAATTAGGAACCAAAGTCTTGAAGCCAGAAGGGAAGAAAGGAAGCTGGAGTTCAAGAGAGGGAGGAGGAGATGAAGAGGGAGAGGGGGAGATGATTAAGGAAAGGAAGAGAAGTAGGTAATTAGGGAGAAAGGAAAAGGAGAGCTTGACAAAAGGGATCCTGGAGAAGGAGACGGGGTGAAGAAGACGAAAGCTAACTTAGAAAGGCAGTTCTAGAAGGTGAATTGGAGGGAGGATTAAATGGGAAGGTCAGAAGAAACTCTTCAGGGATGGGAAAATTGTATTATTGTTTTACGAAGGTCTTGGTTAAGGGTACGGTTAAAAAAAAAAGAAAAAAAAAAGGACAAGAATTGACCGCTTAACACGAGTGAGGGAAAGAGTGGGTTAGATGGAGAAACAAAAAGGAAACAGAAAAATGAGAGAGAGGAAGACAGAGGAAAAGGGGGAGAGGGAAGGGGTGGGAAGGGGAGAGATTTTATTGTAAATGTATTTTTATTGTTGTTTTTATATCTCTGTTTATTGCCCTGCGATGTTCTTCGGCAACACAATGTCCTGATTATACCAAGCAGACCCACTTGAATTTGAACTCAGAAGGGGGATCTTGTGGGAAAAGCAGAAAGAATCAGTACCCCTGTGTCTCTGTGTATGCGCATGTGTGTGTTTGCATGTGTGGGCGCATTTGTATGCGTGTGTCTATGTGTGCTGATTGTATGTGCACATGTACGAATGCATGTTTGTAACTGAGTGTCTCTAAGTGTGTGTGTGTGTGTGTGTGTGCATGTGTGTGTGTACGTGTGTGCATTGAGTTAGTGAAGGAATGCGAATTTGATTGAGTACAGACTGCACATAAATCTCTACTCTAACTGTATACAGACACACAACAACGACCCTGACCTCCACTCCCTCTCTCACTCTCTCCCAGCGCATATCTAATGCACTGTAGTGTCCAGTCAGTAACTGTATGTATACTGTGCTCCACCACTGCTTTCACTCTACTGTAACTGAGAACTATAACTGCACTGTAATATCTCATTAGCTACTGTACCCATCACTATTACACAACCTGTTTTTTTCTTTTTTGAAATACTGTTTAAGTTCTATGGTTACAGGTAACTATATATTAAGTATAACACAATGCATCTTAGATTTGTTCATTTTTTTTGTCAGCTTCCTTATTTAAATAAAATTAAGTTTTGCATTTATTCTTTATTGTTTTTGACAACTCGGGTTGTAGCTGTGGGGGATAGTAAAAAAAAAAAAAAAAAAGGCACCAGATCTGTTAATTCGTCGACAATTAAAGGTTAAGAGACAAGAACATTTAACAGCTCTAACTGCATTCCTGCAGGGTAATGCCGCATGCTATGCTCTGTTCCAGCTATACTGTACGTGACATGGCTTGCGAATGCAACGTGTTCTCCTTGGATTGTTTGGTGTCGCTTCTGACCTTTGACTGCACTACTTATATATTTCATAAGCAACAGCAGGATAAAGAGAAAGAGATAAAAAGGCGGCACTAATCGAGGTTAATATGCTGATGTTATTTTGGCCTGGGGCATAAAAGTGATAAGTGCCTTCGAAAGAAAAAAATAAGAAAATTGAAAAAAATGTTCTGAACCCTTGACTGTTCGCGCAGGGGCAAATCTGATTGACTATAATCCTTGTGTGCTTGTTTGGTGGACAGATTACGGCACAGAGAATGAAGCAGAAATGACGGATCAAGTTTGTTTCGGTGGAACAGCGGACATTTTTCGAAGCTCAGAACAATGACGGTTTTCCTGGTAAAACTGAGACTTGGACGAGTTTAGGTAGACGCAGTGACAGAGAGCATGAAGCATAGGAATAGAGCGAGACACGTACGTAAAGAGAGACGGTTAATCTGACATTTCGTGCGTGTTTAAAGAACGTACGACGACCCAAAACAGACAAATACTTACATACTGAATTCATGTTTGCTTCTCAGGAGAAAGGGGAAAGCAGGAGAAAGGCGAGGGAAGAAGCTACATAAAGTGTGCAAACTAATTTTATAGGATAATAACAAGACTTGCATCCATGGCCAGAAGGTTTAAGCTGTAACTAATTATGTTTTCTACAGTTATACACTTCAGTAACTGTGACAGTTTTCTTTATTGTGTATTCCAATACATAAAATAATGAATTCATTGTAAGGAATGGTGTGTAACATTCTCATGATCAAATGAATCCGCACCCACAGCTGGGAATGAGACTTTATCTCGGCGCGCTCGTGGTTGTACGGTACAGATGCGGGCACGAGATGGACACTATCAAAATGTGAAAATTGCAGGAGAGGGGGCGAAAGGAAAAGTTTGTATGAGAGGGTTAAGCACAGAAACTCTGTGGATCAGACAATCTGTGAAGATGAGGGTTCTTTGTGGCCCTCTTGGGGACTCGTGAGTGAGCAGAACTTGGGCTGTTTCCCATTGAAGGGATAATTTGACCGCCATTTTCTCAGCGAGGATCCTGCAGAAAGGGTCTTAAAAGTGTCCCCACATTATCGCGCCGGCACCCCCCGACTGCACACGCACAATGCGAGCGGAGAGAGGTGAAGGCAGAGCACAAGCTGCAAGGGGATGGCGATGGTTAGGGAACACGGTCCTGCTCGTATTCGTTGCGGTGCAGCCAGCACGCGTACACGCATGTGCGCGTACACACACACACGGTATGGAGCACAGTTCACATACACAGAAGAGTTTACTTCTCGTAATAGTAGTACCAGGAGCATATCACAATGGACTTTTGGTGGTGGGATGAATTGTCTTTTGGACATTTTTATTACTTAAGTATCAACAGCAACAGCAACAACAACAACACTATTGCTACTACTTCTGCTACTACTAATAATAATGGTGATAATTCATATATAACAGCTAAAAACTTGTCAGAAAATGGAAGTACAATATTCAGAATCTACTAAGCACCTTGTCAGCGTGCTACAGTCCAAGTTAAACTTTTGACATGCATTGTTTTCTGAGTTCAGGAAGCAGCTATAATATCCTGTGACTTTATGATTTGAATTAAAATGAAAAATGTTTTACTGGCAATACTGTTACATTAAATAAACACATAATCTCATCCCCACAGAGATAAAATATACATTGAAATATTATTAAAATATATACAAAGGATATGGCTTGAATTATATGAGCACATTCTTGTTAATTTCTATCAGTGTGGATACTTATATGAAAACAAAGCATTAGGTTCCAGGATGACAAATATAATTTTTTTTTTATCAAAATCAGGTTGCATGCTTATGTAAAAGAAACTCATATGAAGACATATAGTGCATTACAGATTATTGCTTTCTATATCTCCTGGCTGTGTTGCTTTTCCTGGTAACGGTCAGATTTATACATTTATTAAATTCCAGATGAGGTGTTTTTAAAGTGCACAAAATGACGTTAAAATTCCGAATCAGGCCATTTTATGAAATAGATAATGCAGTTTGATCTTTTACATAATCTTACATTGCTTCCCGACTCTCTTCTACAGTCCGCCATCTCCAGTTGGCTCTGTTACTGGCAGCAGTTGTGGCCTCGGATCAGCTGTCTGACCCTATACTCGCTATAGAAAATGAGAGGTCTTCCATTGAAAGGACTTATGAGCTGACAAAATACCTGGAGCATCAACTAAGAGAAATCAAGGACACTTATGTAAGTTTATGTACATTTTTTACTTTGTATGTTATGTGTGCATTTGTACGACTCTAACCTATCTCTCCAACTTGGCTCTTCCCAGTTGTCCTACTTGGGACCTCCTTTCAGTGATCCAGACTTCTCCCCTCCCCGCCCCAACACCACAGCTCTGTCTCTGCCCAGTGCGGCGACCCGCTTGGACCTGTGGCGAGGCTTGGAGAATCGGGCTCGACTAGCCCAGAACCACAGAGCCTACAGTGTTCTGTTGGGTGCAGTAAAGGAGCTTGCTCAGGCCACACTGTGCCCCTACCTGCAGAGCTCCCTGATCCACTTCTCTGTGGGCCTTGATGGTCTGCTTGGCTCCATTTCGGGCCTCATGACCACACTGGGGTATGCACTACCCCCGAGTTATTACAGCTCACAGACAAGGGGACATACTGATCCTAATCCTGATCCCTTGACAATGAACTACTACAGCTCACAGGTAGGGGGCATTCCTGCCCCTGTCTCACTACCATGGAGCTCCCGCTACTCACACAATTTTCCTGGAATTGGAGGAACAACACTGATTCCAGAGGCAGACATAGAGGGACACATGGATGAAAGAGACTTTCATAGTGATGAGATGGGCTTTGACAGCAGTCCCAATCCTAAAGATGGAGAAGAGGAGGAAGAGCGGGAGGGGATATGGCAAGCGGGTCCAACTGCTGGAGATGACAGTGATGAGGGGCCTGATGAACTGGGAGAAGAAGAAGACATCGAGGGATGGAGCAGCAGAAGGAGGCTGCTCAGCATACCAGAGGTGGGAGGGCCAGAAGGTTCACAACACAAGAAAAGCCGGGCAGGGTCAAGAAACAAGCATCCACATAATAGCCATTCTAGAGCTGTCCGTCTCTTTGATGCTAGCCAGCGCACCAGGACCAGAACTCATGTGGCGTCACTCAGACAGGAGATGAAAAATAGCCGTTTGTCTAGGGTGGGACACTTAACCAGAAAGGCCCACCAACAGAGTCCCAACAGAAACAATAATAACAGTCATCTTAGTGATGTTCACCTACAGCTTGGGGGAATAAACGGAGAGAGTGAACGAAGAATGTCTAGGAAAATCAATACAGCAAGGGATGGGATCTCCTTCTCCTCCACCTCCCTGGCTCCCCGCCACCGCTTCCCACGCTCAGTGCAATCTTCCTTCTACACCTCCACTGTGCACCCACCCCTGTCCCCTTTCTCCCTGCTCTACCAGTTTGGGTCCCATGAGGATCACACATTGTTGGCTGACCTCACCATTGGTAGCCCCCTGCCTATGCTGTCATCCCTCTCCAGCACCCCCTTGCTGGCTCCACCATCCCTCAATGACTTCTCCAGGAAGGTGGAGAGCTTCTGGGTGCTACGTGAGCTGCAGAGCTGGCTGTGGAGATCAGCCAAGGACTTCAACCGTCTAAAGAAGAGACTCAGAGTCTGAGAAGGACTGGAGAGTTGTGGTTTTAAACAGTTTAATTCGGTCAAACTGACTGTTAGGAATCTGCACTGTGTTAACAGCACACTAGGAAACACAGGTTGAATACAGTAGGTCACGGGCTCAAAGACATGGGCAGTATAGCACAGAATCACTGCTCTGTAATGTGCAGGGAGGCTGAGAAGCAGCGACATGGTTAACATAGCATTGTGGAGAACGACTGACTGGGTATTCCCATTCATTTGCTGTGTATCAAGACAGGAAGAGAGGAAAGGATGACAGAGAGAAAGAAGAGGGTGTTTAACTGAAAAGCCAGACACTGACTCAGCGCCTAACTAGTGGAAAGGATGCGATGAGGGGGCGAGGGGGTGAGTGGGGTTGCTGGGAGGGAAGTCATTGTGGTGCTTTCACAGAGTGAGACAGCACTTTCTTTTTCTTTTTTTCACATATTTGGTTTTATTTCTCACCCCATTTGCTGTATCCCTTTTATTTGACAAAATAACAGCTCCCCTTTTCTTATTTTACCCTCAAGCTTATTCTTAACAGCAGTGTTTACATCCCCAGCTTACTCAAGTAGCATTGTGAAGCAGTTTACATTCATAGGATGAATGAATTTTTTTGTAATATTAGGAATAGCATATGTGTAAAGAAGCCAATATTAAAACAACAGAGAGCCATGGTGTAGTGTAGTGTGTGTATAACTAATAAGGCCAAAGGCAACTATTTCTGTGCAAACTCATCAGTTAATGGGACTAATATCCTGTATTATTTTCTGTTTTATATACTTCATAGTTTACAGTGATTACTTAAAGGTTTAAGTTTGAATGCCTTGGAAACACACACACACACACACACACACACACACACACACACACACACACAAGCACGCGCGCACGCACACACACACACACACACACACACAATTGCTTATAAAATGAACTGATGGACAAAAAGGATATGCCTTATGTATATCTTTGATGATTTGTTTAATGTGTATGTCTTTTTTTGGATGTATGTGCAACTGTCTATGGTGCCACATCATTGTAACTTCTATGGTTAGTATTTATTGAATAGGACTGTTATTTATTTGCCATTGTTGACAGATTATTGTGGTAAAAAAGGAAAATAAATTTTCTAATCAAAAAGAATTACAATATTTTCAACTGTTTCAAAGCATATGCTGTTGCAACCGTGAATATGTGAATACATTCCACGTACAGTGACAGGTAACTGAAGTTGACCGTGGCTTATAATAATAACAACAGATAAAGCAGTGCAATAATATATGTAGTAGACAGAATACAAGGTAGACACAATTGCAAAAGGATATCAAAATGGGAAGGACAATAAAAAACAGAGAACTAAAAGGAAGCGTAATAATTTTTGTTTTGACTAGCTCAGTGTCTTAGCTTTACACCTAGGACTCCACCAAATACACATACGCGCACACAACCTTTATCTTGTTTGCTTTCTTTTCTTTCACACCATTTTCTTCTTCTACATACCAGACACTACCCTGCTGAACTACACTCATGCTTCGAAAGCGCCAAGAGTTGCGAGAGTGGATTCAATGTGATAAAACCTGTGAGACATCTGAAGACACGTTTATCAAGCGCACGCAGGTATAAACAGTCACCCACGCTGAAACTCTCCCCTCCCTCGCTCCACACCCCTCAGGCTGTGTTTGGTGCGTTGAAATTAAGGGATCAATGAGAATCCCTGTCTCCCTCCCTCCAAGCTACACACCTGCACTCCCTCTTTTCCTGTCACACCCCCGCCCCCCACCCCTGTCCTCTTACGTAGGGTGCCAACAACAGTATCTACAAGGAGACAAAAGACAAGGCAACTGGCAGAAGAGGAAAGCAAGAATCACTGAAGGCAGTCATTCAAAGATGGCTGTAAATGGACAGGCACCCATAGAATCCAGTAAATGAAACAGAGGAGACATGGGGGGTTAAGGGCTTGGGGGGGGGCAGGCGAGAGAAAGTGAAAAGAGTATCACAGTGCAGTGTGTCACTGCTGCCCAAGTGCTGACACACAGTCACACTTGAGGCTTGAGTCACTGGGGAAAGCAGAGAGGGTTAAAGACCAAACAATGCTGAGAGGCAGGCCTGTCCTCTGACTCACCGTCATCAGCAGCAGGGAGGGACAGGGATGCCCAGCAAAAGAAAGGGAGGAGCAGTGCACCGGCCGAGCCCTTCTTCCCGTCAGGTTATAGGCACGAGTGACTTCTGAGGTGACCTGTGGGGCATGTGGTCGCAGTGCATGAGAAAACGTTCACCCACACACTTGCTCATAGCATAGGGCGACACGTGGCCAAATCAAAGGAATCTGTTGTCGTGGCAGCTTTGCACAATGGCAGCTTTGTTTATGTGTGTGTATGTGTGTGTGTGTGTCACAGCGTGTGAGAAACATGGACACTGAGCATGTGCAAGTATACATGTGAATGCATGCATGCGTAGCTGTGAATCACTGTGCATAGGTGTGTCCATGTGTCAGATCCTGATAAGGACTTCCACCATAACTGTAGTGACGAGTATATACATAAAATAATATAACCATATAACTGGTTGAATTAAAAATACATATAACATCTTTAGGGTCTCCAGTCCCATTCTGGTAGCTCTTCCATAGTATTGTTTCAGTTTTTCTGTCAAAGAGTGCTGCTTTATTCACAGGTTTAAGAAAAATCTCCACTACGGAAAGTTTCCTGCCAAGGTTTTGTGTATTTTTTCACTTCATCGACAAATACAGACCCTCCGCTTCTCATCGCTCACCCTCTCTGTCAGTACACTGTCCGCCATCAAATCTGTTTTCCACCTGGCTGATTGAATCTCCTTCTTCCATCTGTCCATCCACCTGTCTGTCTCTGTGGATGCACAAGATTGATAGCATGTCCCTCAATCATGTCTTGACATTAACTACTTTTCAGTAGTCCTACAAAATAATATGCCTTTTTCATACTGAAGCTCCTATACACTTTCACGCTCCCAATTCCTTTCACCCCCCCACCCCTCTTGTGTTCTCTTTCTCAATCTCTTTCCTCTGTCCTCCTCACCTGCAGCACATAAAAATTCCTCCTTTCTTTCTCCAGAGATTTGCAGAGTCGCCTAGGGATTTACTGCATTCCTCTTCCTCGCTGCTCTCTCTCTTTTTCTGCCCCTTTGCTGTGCCGTAACTTTTCAAAGATGTATTTTTCCATTTGGCCCTATGTGTTTCCTCTGTGATTCCGCCCCTTCATTGTTCCCTTCCCTGTGCTAATATTGCTGGCATTCTCCTCTGCCTTCCAACTCCCAGCTGTCTCCATACCCCCTGCCTTGATGTTTCCTGATGTTGCCCGGCCTGCTTGCTCATTTACCTCAGCCAACCCATCTACTGCTACCCCCCCCTATCACCCACAACACCTGCCCCAGGGCACTGCCAGTTCATGGAATGCACCCCACCCACCCATTCTTGCTTAGGGCATACTGGGCAGGGCTGTTCTACAAAAACTGTTAAAAACTGGGGATGACCCCTGGGGCTGTGAGGCAGTTGGCTATGAAGATCTGATTTATGTGCTAATCGGTTCATCCATTACGCTTACGTCAACCACAAAACTGCTACACCCGTTCATTTTCATGTCAGTATTTGTTGACTTAGATTCCTAAGGAAAACAAATTTTGTTGTCTGCTGTGTAATGGTGCTTTTAACACGTTTTTGTAGTAGGTCAAGAATTGTTTGATGAGATTTGATTTACACAGAACAAAAAGTGTCTGCATGTGTCTCTGCGTGTGTTCCAGTACTGCAAAAATGTGTGTGGCTCCTTGTGCATGTTTCTCACTGGCGAAGCTAATAAAATCCAACTGAACCTTTAATTCACAATACATGCTTTAATGGGACCAAACGTGTGTGAGTTAGAAAGAGAGTTGCTGTTTGCTCGCATGTGAGTAAGCCCGAGACGGTCTGTGTACGGCGTGTTTGTGTCCGCGTTTGTGCAACTGTGCGATAAAGACAAAGAGATGACAGAGGAGATGTTCAATAGTATTTAATGAGATTTGCCTGACAGGTCTGTTGGCAGCCATTCAGGTGAAGAACGAAAACAAGTGCGGCGGAGAAGAGCACTCGGTTCATACCAGCACACAGTTAACCTGCATCAGTGGTGATTCTCTGGTGTCAAAGCTGCGTTATTCAAACCTTTAGTGGACAATTCTTCAACTGTAAATTCAGTGGCTGCTTATTTTTCTGCTGCAGATTTTATTCCAGTGATAATACAGTAATACTGTAATGCTGAGTTTGAATTTTTGCCAATATAACATGGCTTTTGAGGTCTTTAAGACTTGTAGAAACACTGGGTGCTAAACTTGTATGAGTGATAAACAGCTGAGGTATAGGACTCTCAGTTGTAAAAGTAACCCTGAATGTTCTACCTGATGCCCCACCCCCCACCCCACCCCCCTTTAAGTAAGCGTGAAACGTAAATATAAAGCTTTTAGTGTCTCTGTGAGACATAAAGAGAGAGATTAGGGGGCAGTCATAGAATTTGCCCACATCTGATGTTCTTTTTCTTCCCCACACGCACTCTTGGGACCACACAGAGAGAGAGGACTGGAGAAAGGATGCGATTTGCACTGATGTTTAGACAGAGGGTTAGTGGTTGATAGGAATAGCAGAGAAAGAAGACAGTCTGGCATATGAGCTGACAGAAAGACAGATGCACAGTGCACACTAGAGTATTGTGTTGTCATAAGGAACTACCATTGGTATAATGTGAAATTACATATTGTAAGACCACAGCAGCAAAAGAAAAAGTAAATGATGTAACAGAAAACGTAATAAAATATTAAAAATGGGAAAAGTGAAAGCTGCAGTTTAAAGAAAAAAATGTTAAATGAAATGTCCCAGAAAAAACAATGAAAGCAGACTAGCAGAAGCAGAATGAAGAGGAAAAAAAAAAACACACACACACACACACACACACACACACACACACACAAAACAGGGTATACTGTATATGTTCACAGACACTGGCCCTTTAAAAGTTCGAGACCCACGGGCCCATGACGTCATGCTGTCATTCCGTTCCGCTTCCCGTGCGTCTCGTTCTGTTTGCTTTGTTCGCGACCCTCACGGTTAAAGACATGAACTGACAGGGATGCAAAAGACTAACTCGCTTCTGTATTCACCAGGGAAGTCTGGGGTCATAGGATGGTAAAAACATTTATTCCATATGTTAGAATTCAGTAACACAACTGATTGTGGCCTTCCTTGGACCGGGACTGCTATCTGTGGTGTCACCTGACCATATTACCTGGTGGTTAACATGTCACTTAACATGTGTTTTTGTGGTAGGAAAATATTTTATCCTGATTAGATAGATATAAATTTAGAATAAAACACAACGCTGACTGGCGTCTTTTGTTTTGCAACAAAAACATCGGGATTCTACACACTGTACTTACAACATTGCAAGCACTCGGATAAAATATCCTAGAATAAAATTTGGGCAGAAACTTGAAAAAAATGAATTCTTCATAAAGAAAGGCAGAAAGTACTTCACAGTTCACCTTCTGTTTGTTTAGGTATATGGACAATCACACCCATCAAACAATCAATGGGGTAAAAACAATCATAGTCCTTTCAATGACTGCAAACCAGTGCTGTTTTTGTGGGCCAGCCCAAAAATTGGGGATTTACTATTTTATTGTGCAAAATTTTGTCATGTCTCAGATGCTTTATTTCTTAGTTTTTTTTAAATATATGATCATTTTTATGCTGAAATGCAGTGCCTATGCCTCCCAGAATCCTAGGGGGGCTGTTATTGCTCTAGACACCAAGCCTGCCTGTACTGATGATTTCTATAAACCAAAATATTCATGATAAATATGTTTTATTTTATAAATGTGAAATATTCTTATTTTATATCATCTCTACATTCGAAGCTATTTATAAGTATTCTCCTAGCGATACTGCTTTTAGTTTTCTTCGGTTGTACTTAAATGGAATGGATGGCTCCTACTCCCCACCCATTGGTACCAGACACAATCCAGAACCAGAAACCCACATTTTTTTTCACGCACGCACTGCGGTTGCTGAACGGGACCCACTAAGAACGATAAAACACGCAACCAAGTTTGGCTAAGAAAACACATAATTAGTAGTACATTCACGCTTCACTGAAAGAGATAGGTGGAGGAGGTGCGGAGAGATGTGGTGCTGAGAGAGATGAAAGGATGGATGAAGACATGAAAAAAAACTCGACTGGTTTTGAGCTGCAGAAATTTTTGGGCACATCCTCTCTGTATTTTGCATACAGATGTCTACATGTTATTTTTACCGAAACACAAAATCGTTCTCTGTTCTTCAGGCCTCAAGTGTCTTTCAGGTTCCACCTGCTTTTGGTGTAACTTTATTTAGTGTCTGAAAAGGATACCGTGTCTCTCGCCTTTCTGGGTGTCGGTGAATATAAATCAGACTGAAAGAATCTGCACTTCTCTGGCATTAGTGGCCTTAAAGTACTAAAACATTCCATATGAAATCAATCTAAAAATGGGCCCGTTTTTCCCCTCACTTGTTTGATTGAAATAAAATTGTCCACACATGTTTGGCCATGGAAGCAATTGTTTCAGTGTATATTTTAGTTCTGAGTGACTTCAGAATTTGGAGATACAATGGGGTCAGTGCTGACCAATTCGCAAAACAGTGGAACCAAATTTCTGTTTCAGTTAAGAAGGTGGGTTTGACAACATAAAAGTCTCTTAAATTACTTGCCTTTAATCTGCAGTCAAAATCACAGTGTAGCTGTTTTCCGACAAAGCCAACCATGTGTTAAATCTAATTACATGAAAACAGTGTGAGGTATTGTAGTCAACAGAGTCATTTTTCTTCCAAGTTGTCTGAACCTCTCAAGCTGCACTACATGCTCAATTGACATTGACCTGACATTTTTGCAACAGCAGTAAACAAGTTTTTTTTTTTTTAACATTCACAAAAACCTTACTCATGTAAGGAGAAGGTTGTCTAAATATTCTGTTTGATATTATTATTTTTGCTGGAATCCCTTTAAGGAAGTATTCTGGCTCATGCCCTGTGTTTCCCAGGCGGACTCTGGACCACTGAGACAGTGCAGCTGATCATAAAAGAAGGATGGAAAAAATTATTAAAAACTGTTATTACTATATTTCACACAAGTTCTCACCAAATTTTGGATTTCAGCAGAGCCCGTTTTCAGTGTTGAGTAACTCACTGAAAGTGTTATTTTATGTATTGCCATCATTTTATTGATTATCTCTGTATTTAACACTGCAGGAATTTTATATATTGTATTTTTCTTAAAATTGAAATCCCTGTCACTTTTAGTCCATAATTCAAGTTTACTGACTCTGATGACATAAAAATTTTCATCCATCCATCTGGTCAGTTGTTGAAGACTGGTCAGAAACATGGCAGTCAAGAACCTATCCTTGGGTCACTGGGCACCAGGCTATGAAACCTGGATGGGATGGAAAACACTACTTGCAAAGTTTTACATTAGCAGTAATAGCAAATAAACAAAGAAGATACATATAAAGAAGAAGATTAAGATGGAGAAATGTAAAATGTATATTTATTTAATATATTTCACAATTTAAGTGAAATTTAAATTAAATTTAATTTAATTTAAGATGTACCAGTGTGGATTCTATTATTTCTAGGGTTCAACCAAGTACTGCTGGTCTCTGCAGGTGTCACTGTCCACACTGTTCTCTCTTTCTGCGTCTCTCTTTGTCTTTGATAGACTAGAAGTTTTTCACCTTGGAGGCACTTATTAACCACTTCATTTTGATACTTTTTCCCCCTTTAAAGCAGAAGGAAGATTTGAATGAAGAGGGAGAAGGACTTGACTGTGAAAACAATGTCCACACCCCTCTTCCTCTGTCTCTCTTTCTTTCTCTCTTTTTCTTTAGCTTTACAGGTACGTCATGTGTTCTGACTCTGAATTAACTCTTTCATCCTCTTTTTGTCCCTTCTATGATCTCACGCTTTTTCTTGCTGTCATCAATCATCTCATGTCGCCCATGGTGAGTAATTATCTACGATTTATGATACTTTTCTCTCCTGCAGTCTTTCGTTCCCTTGTGCACTCTGTATCTCACCGCCCTTTTCGCCCATTGCTTGGCATCTCACTTTCCGTCTCCTATCATTTGGCCTTTCATGTGCTTCATTTTCTCATCCTTAAAACAGCGCTAGTTTGGAAACTGCAGTGAAAACAAAGAGCTGCAGGTCACTATGAGGTGCTGGGGAAACCTTTCCATAGATATTTTGATATGCCTGTGTACTACTCTGGTCTTTATTAGTTAACCAATTAATATTTTAAAACCTTTTAATTCTGGAAGTTGTACTTGTGATGAAATTTTAATACCACTTGCTTGGCTATATAGCCTGAGTTTAGTATTTAATTCAGTGCCTAATGGTCATGCAAACATTGCATTGGTCCTGCTCCAAACCACATTATTTTTATTATTCTTACATTTAATGTTAATATTATTGCACGCTATAAAATCCTTATATTGGTCAATGCATGACATCTGTCACAACATACTACATCATTTTCAAAATTATGAACTTTTCAGTTGTAGTTAACATTATGGCAAAGGAAAACAGAATTTATTATTAGAGCCAATTATATAGAAGAGAATGCATGATACATGAATTAGCTGGTATTGAAGCAAGAAGAATGCGTTGTAAAAAATGTATGGTCAAGACATGGTAATAAGGAACTAAGAATTAGCCCATACCAAAATAAAAGTTTTTCCAGTCCACTGGGAACATGTGTCCCATTTTATGTTCATTAATTTGAAAGCATATAAAAAATAAAGTTTGACAAAAGCATTTTAAGAGAAATTAATAATGCAAAATTACCTTTTAGCCAGTATATTACATGAATTCAGTTTTTACTCAAACAGCAAATGGGTTGAATGTGTAATAATTTAAAATTTTTCTTTTTAAAGGGGACTTTGACTATACATACATGAGTGTATGTTGCTACATGTTGTGTTTTAATTAGAAGTCTTTTAAATGTTTCGTGCTTTTGTCACTTCTGTGCTAGGTGAAGGACTGATAAAAGGTTGCCCTTTCTGGTTTCCTTCTCCTCTTTCTGGTCACCTCCAACCAGTTAGTATGAATAGGAAAAAATATTTCAAGCTAAGAAGGCTTGTATGACCAGTTTTAGAGTTTTCTCGTTGAAAATTCCGCAAGATAACTGGAATAACATCTTACAACAAGTGCTGTTTCACAGTGTTTTAGGACCGCATGTTCTTGTTACTTCTATGTGAAAACAGAAGTTACATTATTACTTTTGTTGATTAATTTTGTTAATCGACAAATTTTTGTAATTTTGTAAATTAAACTTCTGGAAGTTCGACTAGGGCAGTTCAGATTAAATCATTTTACTGCTTGGCACTTCTACAGGGAAAGTGGCAGTGCTGCTGATTTTTTTTCCAACTAGGCGCTAAAAAGGGAACTAATAAGGAAACTTCTTAAGTTGTCTCTGGCACATTTTTAATTGAAAAATGAATACCCCATGTACTCTTGATGAGGAAATGTGCAATGAGAGAATTTTGTGCAACTTTAGTGGCCCCTACTGGAAAAAACGAGCAAAGCTGTATTGTCTTTTACTAGTAGGGCGATATTGGTGGTTTATTGAATGTGACACTGATAAAGAAAACCTGATGGCTGTTGTCAAGAAAGTAACTTTTGTTTGAAAGACTCAAAAAGCCAATTACACCTCTCAATTACTGTCATTATTCATAAAAATTTTGGATATTATACTGATGTGATTCTAACAATTACACTGGCTGTCCTCCAGTTCACTGCAAAGCCATATGGTTATTTTTGGTTTTATATGAATTTTCCACAGCAATGGCTGTCAGTGTCATATTGTTATGATTACTGTCAGAAAGAAATGTGCCTATACTTTCTGCATTTCATAATACTGGATTTATTATTATACAATTTATTTTTTGGGAATTTATAGAAGCTGTACAAACATACTACTGGCTTTAATTGATGGATGTCCTTCCAGGTAAATATAAAACAGAGAAACTATTACGAATTGTACAGCAATGAAAATAACCATACTTACCACTCGGACTGAGCCCAGGGTTAGCCCTCAGCAATAAAAAAGCTGTGCTTTAGATTAGCTTATAATGAAATAACTACAGTACAAATAAAATTGCACTTACAATTACAATCACATATAAAATTGGCTTACAGTGAAATAGCTAGAGTAATTGCACTAAAATGTCATACAGTATGAAATGATGACAGAAAAATATGTCTCTCTGAACATGTTATCACATTTTACATCGACTCTTGTGAAACAGTTAGGAGACTGAATTTTAAAGCCAGGATTTTGTTCATTTGAATCATGTATGTGCCACAGCAGATATACCTAAAACAGGATTATAACATTTACTTTACCTCATTTATTTTGCACCTTCATTGTCTGCAGTTCTATTTTGTCTGTTGGAGGTTGTCCAAATGCTGTGAAGGCCTGTCAACAATAGTGCAGTATCATTAATGGTGTCATCATGAAATTTCCTCTACACAAACATCCACAAAGCATATGCCACCATGGAGAAATAAAACATATGACTATTCCCATTCATTTTTTAATGATTCACTTTGTAGCCTGATAAACGCCAGACACACAGTATGGTACTTATATAACAGGGATGTCATATTCAGTATGTATCCATCCACCTTTCTCAGGCATATATTAGTGTAATGAAAATACACTTTTTAAACACTAAGCTTCATACAAAAAAATCTGTATTCTTTACCACTCTCTATGGCAAAATAACGGAGATTCACAGTTCTTTTTAGGAAAAGTGCAAAGACGGTAGTGGTTAAACTTGAATAAGTTTACTGTCAAAACAAAACAGCCAGTGATCTTGATGTTAAAATCTGAAAACAGATTTATAGAGAAGAGTGAAATCTAATGTGAAACCAGGGTTCTTTGAAAGTGCAGTTAAAGAGATAAACCCCTTTCAGCTCCTCTCTCAGGACGGATGGTAGTAACTTTGGTCAAACATTTAAAATAGAAGTTGATAGAACCTGTCTTCATTTCTATTCAAAGAAGAAATGACCATTTTCACAGCCTATTTATTTTGTAAGGACACTTTTTCTCACAACTGTGACTATGACTAAAATATTTTTCCACACCAAAGGAAAAAAATGTGTGCATTTGCTAACATACTGTTGTTCATATATCAGCTGACATTATTATCAATGCATTGGTGACCTCCACCCAGCTAGTGTACGCTTCACTCTAAATCGCTTGCTTCTGGAGAAGTTGGTTTACCTGTTGACAGCTTGACAGTTCATCCTGTCGAAATGATGTAACTTGCTGAGAGCTGTGGTGACAGAGATCTGAATGTAGTCCAGATGTTGTGAATGAGAGTGTTGCTGAGGCACTTAGGAGCTATGAGTCAGACCTGGGAAATTTTGAAAAGCAAAAAAAAAAAACATACCACATGTGTCATCCATTGGTTGGTAAATATGAAATTTTCTCATGCAAAGATCACATACCAGCACAGTTCAGATTATACAATGAACTGACGCAGTGCTGCAGTACTGAGAAATGTCTAGGAAATATTTCATAAGCAATAAAGCAGCACTGTATAGTTTTTGTATGGTAGCCACGTGCAACCTAAAACCATAATCCCTCTATGACAGACTGTGAAAGTCCTGCTGTTGAATACCCTCAGCCCTCTTCCTAACCTGCAGCCAACTAAAGGAGAGGAAATGTCTTCAGTCTCCTTCTCAGCCATGACCTCAGTCAATTATGGGCTAAAGAAACCTGTGGCAAAAAAGCACAAATGCATTTGGTTCTGAGTAAGAAAGTAACTCACCATGTCATATTTGTGGATTTGTGTGTAAAAAATGCTTTTACTTTTTGCCAGGTTTGCAAATAGTCTTTAAATCCTTTTAATTTTATTAAAAGTTGAACTGAAAGAAGGGATCATATGAGGTGACAGAGGTGTGAGTATATATGTGCAAAACACTTTTTCTTGCCACCTTTCTAGGCTGCCTCATGCTCTGTATCACCTGTAAGTATCAGTTAAGAGCCTTCTACAATTTTCATAAACCTTTTACTGTACATGCGATGCACTAGGATCACGGTCCAGGGACAAAATTAACTCAGGAAGTAAACAGAGTGCCATTTAGTAGTACGTAACATTTCACTGTGTTTATGTCGGGAGATGAAGTCTGGAGAGCAAGAGTGCTAGCAGAAATGAACCGATGACATTCCACAAAAAGACTTCTGACCTTGAACAGCTATAACATGGCAGTCGCAGTGAGTAAGTGGGAACTGTACCCTCTTTTCCACACATTTAATTGTCTATGGTATACATTTTCGCTCACTAACAGTGTTTTAAAAATGATGAATAGCATCCTCATATCAAACCTAGTAGCTCAAAGAGCTTTCCTGTTGTTGTGTAAGGTCATGTCTCTAGGTGCTGTTTGGGTTTTCTCTAAGTAGAAGAAGTGGGTGAAGGAAGGTAGGTGGTTTGGAAATCTGCTGAAAGTTTGCAAAAAAAGTCTTCAAAGATTTCAGGATAATACACTAAATATTACAGTAAAATGGACAAGGGCAGCAGCTCTTAGGAATTCCAAGAATTCATTGCTCCTTTTAAGAAAGAAACAGCCACTTACTGACATACCTCAGACTGTATTTGTTTAGACTGGGAATTTTACACTAAAATCTTAGCTATGCTGATAGTCTCAGTAAGAAGAATTATACTGCTCTGTGTTTGGTAAGGTGAATAAAATGAATTAACCATTTTGATTTCACTTGTTAAATCCAGCTTAGATATACAATGTAGCACTTATGTGACTGCAGCGGTCGTGGTAGAGGTGTAAGGTCTACAAAGGCAGGAGTCCGATCTGTGCAACAAGCTACCACAAGAACATCTAGGGAGTAACATGTGAGTGCTGATACTTTTTCAAACTTTTTAAGGTGGTATATCACATGGGGACAAGAATGAGCAGTTCTTTGAGTAAAGCAGTATGAAATTACTTTCTCTTTTTCTGACTGTTCTGAGCAACAGCGTTAATCATAATTCTTTAACATCATTCACCATTTTAAATATTTCTCTTTAGTTTGGTTGAATTGAATTGTTGTGAAGAATGAAAGTATGAAATTCTACTGAAATAAATCATGATAGTCTTCCTTATCCCTGTTCTCTGACCATATTTTTAGTATTTTTAATTTTTCACATTGCCACTCCGACAACAGTTTTCTTTCACATTTTTATTCTATGTTTCTCTTTCAAACCTTGAATAGATAATTTTCAGATCTGGGACCTGAGGTTTTCAAAGTTGTTTTTTTTTAAATCTGCCCCTCTATCCCCATTGTATCACCTCATCCAATTCCCATATTTCAGCACCAGCTTGTGAACAGCTCCAAGCCTCACTTTTACAGCCCATTAAATTAGGCTGGCTGCAAGCAGCATCCTTGGTCACACCCCAAGACCTTCACCAATCATACCTGGGGAGCCCAAGTGCAACAAAAATGCATTCAAGGAGAAACTCTATTGTTTCCTTCAGAGTAGAGAAGGGGAGGGGAGGGGGGCAGGAGCTAGAGATTTATAAATATTTACAATACAGTTTCCAATAATAACAATACTCATTTTCAAAGACTGATGAAATTCATCGAAATGGTTAAATTTTTGCATATTCACAAAAATATTTTGAAAATGTTTAAATTTTTGACAATTTGTTGAAAGATTGGTTCTTCAAACTAGTCTTTATACAATTTCTGTTTGTGAACTTTTTTCTTTCCAGTTACCAGTTGGGAAAGAACTTTATTTTGACAACAGTTTCTGTAGTCATGTCAGAGGCCCATCAGGTAATCAGAAACACTGGCAATGTTCCAGTCACTGGTGGTACCAAAACGGTCCACAAGATGGAGCCACGACAACCCCCCCCCCCCAATTCAACCCAAAATCCAAACAATCTAAAATGGATCAGTAATTGTAATTCTGGAGAAAAGGCACAATTCAACGTCTGGACCACATGAATGAATGAGCAAGCTATAAATGTCAATTAATACCATGGTGGTTACAGCCTCCAGGTTCAAATTCTGCCTTCCACTGTAGTGAGCAAAGTAATAAAGAAAATAGAAATATATTTTCCTAATCATTCCAAAATTACAGAAACAATATGTTATTTAAATTTTTTAATTTTACTTCTGGGATACATCTCATATAAATCAGTATATGCAGCATCTAGAGTCTACCCAGTTGAGCAAAAACTAGTTCTTCCCTTTATTAAAAAAAACAGTTTTCTGTCAGGTTCTGTCATCAGGATACTTCAGATTAAATTAAATCCGCAACTAGTCTTTAGTGTGTTGCCAGACAGCAATAAGAAAATAAGTTAACGTGTGTTCTGCCAAAAAGGGCGTGTATTTTGCAAACTTTAACACTTCAGCTTTGCAAGAGCAGAAATACAGTTTTAGGATGCACATTTGGAAACATGAACATTGGCATGTGGCAAGAAGAGAAATTGGCTTTGGTAATCAAAGACACAGGCTGTACCACTGGCTCTGATTTGTTTGGTGAAAAAAAGAACAATTAATCACAACTTCACACTTTGTACAGAATGAAAGAATTAAATGCATTATTCTGATTTTTAAATGGCCCAACACTGCACTACTATTTAAATTTCACAAACTATTTCCTCCTAAAAGTCCTTTGCATATTACAATGTCTGGCATGTCACAAGTGTGTTGAAAGACATTCACTGACAACATGTCACGGTTTCAGGTCAAGACCCAATCCAAGATTCAAGAGAGCGCAGGAAATTTGTTAGAAGGGAATCCAGTTCGTGAGGGCAAAGTGAAACAGAATCCAGAAACCAGAGAAACAGATGGCAAATAATCCAAAACACTGGCAAAAACTGGTCAAGAGGAAGAGGGTAAAAAAAAACAGAGAAATAATCAGCAAACAATCCAATTCAGCAGGCAAAAGCAGCTCAGGAGAAAGTCTAAACCAGTCAAACAGAGACCACCATCACAGAACAGGGACATGCATTCACAATCTGACAAGTACAGGTACAAACACAGGACTTAAAGAAGCAAGGCAATAAACCACCAAGACAGGCTATTGGGTGAGGACAAGAAACAATAATGAGGGTAATAGTTTTCAGGTGGGGAAGGAGTACACAGATGCACTTGCCCTTGCAGTGCAAGCCCCCATGCAGGCTGGAGTCCTGAGACAACATCCTCAGCAAGAATATTTACTTCTTAGTGTTTCCCTTTACCTACATACACTTCACTGAAATGAAAACAGTAAATAAAAATTCTCATAGCATAGTGTCTTTTCAGTGTCACCACATATTTATCTTTATTGCCTTAAATTTCAGCAGGTATGCTACAATTAAAAAAAACAGGTCATCAGAAGGGTTTAAAGGAGTTGATGAGTGCCCTTCTAGAAATTTTGCAAGATATAAATACAGGGAGTAGCATCCTAGAACACTCACCTTATTATATTGATTCAGAACCTGATTCAGAACCTCTCTTAGGATGTACTGTATTGGAAATATTTCACTGTTCCATTAAAATGTAAATGCATAAACACCTTTACAGTCATTTATGCATTTAATTTAGTCCCCTCTTTGGATTGATAAATATAAAGCAGAACTTCTGAAGAATGCACACAAAGATGCAGTAAGAATATCCAACTCCTAAGGAGCTGAGGTTGGATTTAAGGTCACAACCATGGATCTAGGAGAAACAGCACCATCTACTGAGCCATTATGCCGCCTGTGTTTAAAAAACAATAAATAGTAAATAATGTACGTATTTCTACAATATCTGACTGTGTTATGCTGAACTATTGTGAACCTTTGAAGCTTTGAGAGTATGAAGGAAATCTGTCTTGAATTTTACATCATTTGCCTAAACAGAAAACAACTAAACAGCATCACCAGTACTCTAGATTTGATTTCTGTCAGGAGGGTCCCTTATGGCACATAAACCACTCAAGTTCATCTCTTTGAAGTGGTCAGTGGAGCTAGGGTTTTATCCATTGTGCTTTCAATACCATACTGTCCTAGCATTAACTGTTTAGACTGCAAGATGGAAAGCTAAAATTTTTAGCAAGTATTGAATTAAACAATGAAGTAATTTTCTACTAATACTTACTACACCTTTTTATTGCTATTTATATTTTATATAGTATATAATATATTTTATAGAATAAATTTTGCTTATTTTTGCCATCCAATTATTGAAATACAAGCAACAACAAATAATACATTACTAATTTTTAAATGATAAAACTTACCTGTTATGTACATCAAAGCTTACCAGTACTGAAAACCTGGAGTGCAGGTACCAATTGACACTAAATGCCAAACATTATAAACTATAGCAGTACAGTTACATGATTTTACAGGGATGCTTATAACAACATAACAACAACAACATTTATTTGTATAGCACATTTTCATACCGAATGCTGTAGCTCAAAGTGCTTTACAAAGTGAAAGAGACAATAATAAAGAAACAGTAGACAGGAAAAATGAATGGAGACTCAGACAAAGTAAGAGTGTGTACAGATGGAAAGTAGGGTCGAATGGCCGGGAGGACAGAAAAAACCAAAAAATAAAAAAAAATTACTCCAGGTGGACTGGAAAAAAAAAAACAAAATCTGCAGGGGTTCCAAGGCCAGAGAATGCCCCCACTGGGCATTCTATCTAACAGAGATTTCTAAAACAGTGTTTTCTGGATTGTTCTGCTGCACACAATGAAGATGGTGCCATGGAGAGCTGGGGCATCTGCCTTTGTACCATTGATTGAGGGGGCTTCCTGGTGCTTAGATTGGGTGGTGGCGCCACCACAAAACAACTGGAAAAAGAGACAGCAGAGATTAGTAAAAATTAGCATGGGTCCCTGTTGCGCTTATGGTTTTTTTTGGGGTGGGGAACTGTGGTTGTTCCTGTTCGCGCAGTCTCTCCATAGGGGTTCGGCATTCGACAGATCCGTCAGCCCCCAGTACGTGATAGGACCGCCGGCGGATGAAATCAGTCCTACAAGTGCTTATCTCCGCGGACCACCATGGAGGCAGCGGCAGCAGCTTTGTCTTGGTCGTGTTTTGTTGCGTTCTATGACATTGAAAATATTGGAGATTTTGCTGTTTGCCCTTATTGGAAAGTGTTGGCACTGGGGAATGTCCAACCCCTCGGTGTACCTGGTGCTAACACTCCGCAATCTATTGTACACATACAGTACGCTAGAAACACCAGGCGAAGTGGCGGTTTTCCCACCCCTGTATTGCTTGGCAAAGTCTTTAGTGTTAGTCAGCAGGGCCTTTGTTTGTCTTCTGTTTTCTTTTGTTTTCGTGGCCCAGCCCGGGATGTCCGTTTTGTTCTGTTTTTGGTCTTTGAGTTGGGAACCGCCTATATTATGTCAAACCGTCTGGTGCTTGGTTCTTTTTGTTTGTTTGTATGTGTATTCTGTATATAATTCCTCATTCGGTTTCATCACTCCTCACCGTAAATAAATTGCACTTTGTCACTGTTAAAAATTGCTATGATCCTTACTGCTGGTCCCCTAGCCAACGAGCCGGGTCGTAACATCCCCGAGCAAGTCTGACAGTAACAAGTCCATCCAACAGAATTAGGCAAGCATTATAAATGTGGCTGCACGAAGGCCATATTAAAAAAATGGGTTTTTAACAGTTTCTTAAAGTGTGCCACAGTACTAGCCTGACGGATTTCAATTGGTAGATTGTTTCATAGGTTATGTGCATAGCAGCAAAAGCTGCCTCCCCACTTCTTTTAAGGTTTGCTCTTGGGATTTTCAGCAGATTTCCATTTGAGGATCTTGGGTTAGGACACGGGTTGTAAGGGGATAGGCAGTCCACTGTATAGGATGGGCCAAGATTGTTTAAGGCCTTATAAATGATTAGGAGTATTTTGAAGTCAATTCTAAACAGTACGGGTAGCTAGCGTAAAGATTCTAGCACCGGTGAGATGTGCGCCAATTTTCTTGTCCTAGTTAAGATCCTAGCTGCAGCATTTTGCACTAGTTGCAAACAATTTATTTCTTTTTTGGACAGTCCAGTTAGGAGTGCATTACAGTAGTCCAGTCTACTAAACACAAAGGAGTAAACTAATTTTTTGGCATCTTTAAAAGTTATGAACAGTGTAACTTTTGCTATGTTTCTTAAATGAAAAAGCAGTCCTTGTTATCTTGGCAATCTGTGACTTAAAGGTTAGGGTAGAGTCTATGATGACCTCTAAATTTTTTACCTCTGTTTTGATTTTAAAACCTAAGGGATCAAGTTTCCTTGTAACAACTTTGCTACACCTTTGTTTACTGATCACTATGATTTTGGTTTTTTCCTTATTTAATTTAAGATAGTTGTCACATATCCAGTCTGAAATAACGCTGAGGCAATGAATCACAGAGTCAAGCGTGTTTGGGTCATCCGGGGCTATAGATAGCTAGAGCTGCGTATCGTATGCATAACTGTGGTAACTCACATTATATTTTGAGATAACTTGACCTAAGGGGAGCATATAGATTGAAAAAAAGCAGTGAACCCAGAATGGATCCTTACGGAACACCATAATCAATTTCATGAACATCCGAGTTGTAATCACCAAAGCACACATAGAATTTTCTATTTGTTAGGTAAGACTGCAACCACTTTAAGACACTACCAGAGAGGCCCACCCTCTGTTGAAGGGTATTTATGAGAATACTATGATCTAAGGTATCAAAAGCCACACTAAGATCTAAGAGGACAAGTACAGAAACAAAACCTTTATCTATATTCACCCGCAGATCATTTATTACTTTAACTAGCGCAGTTTCTGTTAGGCTTAGGTGCCTGTAACAATATGACAGTAGTAATTTAACATTATTTAAATCCTATAATTAATAAATAAAATAATACCCTGCAAAGGACTGGCATCCTGTCCAGAATGTACTTCTTCTAACCAAGCACCCACTGACCAAGACTCAGTCTGAATTTGAACGTTTTTGGGTTGTAGATGACTGTCTTATTTTGGACAAATCCTGAAGAGAGAACAGTTGCTGGAAAAGGATATCATACTCAGCAAAGTGAAAGGTCAATGCAAAACCTGCAACGTGGTGGATGGATGCAGTCAGCACAGCCATGGATACCCCTTTGTCAAGTCTTAGCTGGCTTGCCAAAGACCGGATACATTTTACAACAACTACCCACAGAGTCACCAGGAGTTGACATTGACTCAACGGCACTTAACAACAGGCTGTAGACATTTTCATTCTGAGATGTGTGAGAAGAGGAGCTACATGCCAGCTGAATCTGACATAATGAAATTCACCTGTTCTGTCTCTTCCGTGGATTCAAAAACTTTGCTGAAAGAAATTTTGGGAACATCAAAAAATTCTGAAATTTATGCTTTTGACATATGTAATTTTGAAGATGAAGCTGCATTCAATTTAGGTCTCACAATCCTTTCCACTATTTTACCTGTTTAAATTTTTTTCTTCTTCGCAGGCTTTAAAAATTTGTTAGGTCCTGTAATAGGAAAACCAGCCACTGACGAAGACAAGTAACGAAGTCAAGTGAATGGGAAATCTCTTGTAAATGATCCACCAAGGTCAATGAATCGGTCGTTTAAAACAACCGCCAGCAGGTGTCGCCAGATCCGAAGACAAGTTGTGCGCCGCTGCTGTGCGGTTATGTCATTTTCGCCGATCGAGAACAGCCTGTACACTGCAGATATTTTTTGACTCAAGATTTGAAAAATCTGATGACCCATTTAATACTAGAATAACCCGGGTACATGTAGTTCTGAATAATAGCGTTGTGCCCTTAAAGTAGTAAAAGGTTAGCAATTATATTTAAAGAGCACTATATTGTACAATACATTATTTTACACACTAATCCATTTCCAGTGTGAAATTGTGAAAAAAATTGTGTAATTTCTGTAAGTCTTGTAAAACTGAGAATCAAGCTAAAATGTGGGAATCCCATTTTAAATTATTACATACACGTTTGACCCATTTAAAATAAGTTAGAATATGTATAAATCTATTTAAATCCACAACACATGGTGAAGTTTACTGACGTTGTTTTGGCATTGGATTTAGATCCGTGACGTTACAAGTGCGCAACGGAATAATAAAATTAAAATTGACTTAAAATCGCTGTAGAAACGTTGCTGTTTAGTTAAAGAGTTACACTGTATCACACGTTAAAGACACACCTATACTTCTTTTCCTCAGGGCAACTCAGAAACCAGACGATGGAAGACCGAGCCCTCCTGTCGGAAACTGCTCCGAGCTTGAACACTGATGGAAAAAAAACCTGAATTTTAACATTTTTGTGTGCTGGAGAGATACGCAAAGCGTTGCGATCTGCGCGATTTAGAAGACTAGAAGAGAATGGAGGAGGGACACAACGAGGGGGAAGGGAGGAGCGGTCTGCAAAAAAGCTTCCTTGTCGCGCAAGTAAGGACGACTCTTCAGATGCTGCCAAAGGCACAACGCGTTCTAGCCATGGCTTCCATATAGAGCTGGAACAAGAAAACGCAGGAACGTGAATCCCAGAGGAAGGAAAAACGCAAAGGGGAAGCAGCGAGAACTTTAACGTCGTGAAAAACACACTTTGAAGCAATGAAAATCACAGTAAGTCTTCTTTATGTGTCTTGCCATGTGCCCAGGAAAAGGCACGTGGGAGCGTGAGCGCCACTTTTTTTTTGTCAAGTCGTGAAGAATGAAGGACACTTTTTAAAAAAATAAATAAATAAATAAAACTTTTTTTTGTTTGTTTTTGGACATCGCACACATTTGCCGTTTACTCATTCACTACTACCACTGTTCAGTTCACTTTTGCCGTAAATTTTAATCCGAGGTCAGTTTTCGTATTTGCCAAATTTGAATTAAAATAAATAAAAATATATATTTCAACCCTCGTCTTTGATATGTCCAAAAGAATATTCCGTTATGTTCAGAAAGCTCAAAACAAATCCCTTGTTTAACGCAACACAGTTCATTTATCATTGATGGTGAGCTACGTTATTGTTGTGTCTTTCTTTAGGCGTGAAAAGTCGAGATTTTCAAAAATATATGTTTATTCCTTCAAAAACGCGTTTATTCCGAGGACTTTGTTTATATGGCATTACTTGCGACTGTGCTGAGACTTCACCAACGTGGCGGTGCGGCTTTTGCTGATGCAATAAATGCTGTGAGGGTGGCAGATGGAGTGGAATAAACGTTACGTTCAGTAAGTTTGTGGGGGAAAAAGTCAACCAAATGTTGTGGTTTGCTGGTTGTACGGTGTTGGTGAACTGCTTTAACTTTCCCAGGCATTTCAAGAGTGCATGCAAAACCTAAACTGTTGATGATTTACTATGTTGAAATCTCTAAGTTGCCAGTTTATATTGTTTTAGTAAATGCTATTTATAAGTACATTTCATGTATAGAAGGGAGGTATACTTTTTAAACTTCATAAGCTGTTAAACATACATCCTGTCTCTTCATCATGTAGTCTTCAGTCTCTATGAAAATGTGTAGTAAAATGGGAGCCTCAAATACAGACCACGGCACAGCTGTTTGTTGTTAAAGAACACTTTTGAAATCCATGCTGGTTTTGTGGGATGGATCCAGGGACAGTTGCTGAGAGGTGGTCAAAGGGGGTTGCACTGGGTTTTTAAAATCAATAGGGAGTCCATGCCTGTGAACCTCTCAGGTCTCGACCTGGCCTCATCCGAATTGTCATGACAAGTACAGGCTCAGCTTGTGTTTTTATTGTCCGTTTCTGTGGCTGTTGAAGACAAAGTGGGAATAAGCTCTGCTTTATGTTGCGTGAGCTTGATTCCTTCTGCAGTTCATTTAATCTACAATGTAGGGAATCTGGAACCAGGGTGCTGTGGTGAATTCAGGCCTGCATAACTTTTGTACAGCTTTTGACAAAAGCACAGACCCCGGAACCAATGAATCGGTTTCTAAAATGGCAAAGTCCTCCTGTTTTGGAAATGTAACATACAGAGCATAAACCAAGTACCTTTGTAACTGTGGACACTATTTGGCTGGCATTCTGAAAAGTATCTTTTTCGCAGAACATGAAGTAAAGAAATATGTAGCCCTTCTTGCTTGGGGCTAGATTGAGTCCTTTTTTGGGCCTTTTTTAATGTCTTTGTTCATGTTCTAGTTTACTCATTCCTTGCATTTACTTGTCCCTGCAATTTCTGACTTGAATTTTAACTCCTTGTTGTCTGTATGGTAACTGCTGTGAACAATGACAACAATACATCTTTGGTATGACAGTTAGCTGCTTAAATTATATGTGTTATAGTATTTGAGAAAGAACAAGGAGTGGGGTAGAGTAATAGTATTGATCTGATCTGATGTGACTTCCACACTTAACGTCTCCCTGTAATTTTGCCATCCATCAGCTATTGTGCTTTCTACACCGCCTTTTGTTTACGCACTTGTCAGGCACTGTAGCAACAAGATGCCATGCATTGTACCCCAACGGCAGCTGCTTTCAACTGTCTGACCTGGTGACATCAAAGTTAGGTGATGATTCCCCCTTCCATAAAATAGACATACGGGTGGTGACTTCCTTATCTTTTTACCCATTTGGTTTTGTCTCAAAGTTGACCTGCTTTATGGCGGCAAAGCTAACTGCCTTTTTACTTATCTTCCTGCTGTCCACAACACTGTCTTTGTTGCACACAGTAGGCGGAGACACTGTAAACTGGCGTGAAAACAAGTGAGGGAGACAGGAAAAGGAATGTCTTAAGTTATTGAATTAACTTATGCCAGTTCTGCTACTGGCAGTGATGTCACCTGTTCATTCAGTAGTACTAAAAATGTTAAAGCAGGAAAAATCACTATTCAAAAGGGCAGGCAGACTGCAGAGAGGAAACAAGTTTAACATAATTTGTTAAAATCTGCTGAATATTTTGGAGAAATGTTACAGTCTCTGACATATTTACTGTTTTCTACTGTGAAAGTAACATTCTTTGAGTTTGAATTATGTAAAAAAAAAAAAAAAAAAAAAAAAAAAATAATACATTTCCCCAAAGTTATGACTAAGTTATTTACAATGTGTGGCCTTTATGTGTTTACTTTAAAGTTGTATTGTTTCCACTGTACTCCACTGTATTCGAAATACAGTTAATGTGCAGTTTAAATTGTCTTTTTAAGTGAAATGTGCATTTTCCTGTGAACAATAGAAAGATTATGAGAAATTTCATATTAATGATCTCTTTAGCATCCTGGCATTTGTCTTGAAATAATGGGCTTTGCTGTGACAAAAGACAAAAATGACAGACAAGTTGCAAGGCATTTTGGAAAAAAGTATTAGGTAGCAATAGGTAATAATAATAATTGATATTATTACTATTGCTATTATCATTATTATTAAGATCACTGCCTTGCAGTCACATGCATGACACTTACTGTATGCTAAAACAGGTCCTATTAATAGGAACCAACTGTAAAAAGCATTAGCAACAAACTGGTGCAACTGCTAAAAGGTTTAAAGCCTCTTGTATGTTGTCCCACAATGAATACCGTAGTAATGTAAATACAAGGATGGTGAAGAAGTGTGCCTGTCCTTGTAGGAGTCCATTTGAAAAGAAAATCTGTTTAGCTATGCAGCCTGATGTCAAATGGGTCCACCGCAGCGTGTCTAATAATATTAGACACACACACCGAGCCGGCTGGCTTTGAAAAGCTAAACGGATTTCCTCTGTGAAAGTCCTGCTGGCCCTTTGTTTTGATGTGACATATCTGGCTTTCATTTTTATATCTCAGGTCAAATGACCAGTTGACTTTGTCTTGTAACTTATTTAGCATTTAGCAAAATTAGCCTGTAAAGTATATTTCCTGTACGCTCCTGTTTTTCTAGTGGGTTTCCTATTCACAAAATGATTACACAACATCTGTTGCTCTGTTGAACATCTTTCCCTTGAGCAGCCATAATCGATCTTGTGATCCTTGTTCAGTTTTAACCACTTTATTTGTTAGTATGTTCAAAATATTTACCTGCTGTGCCAGCGGACGTGCAAAAGCACGTTTTGTAAGTTCTGGGCAACATAAGGGTGTTCAAAATGTCCAGCATTTGTGTTTTAAATGGTTGTGGTGACCTAGATAAAGTCAGAAATGTCAGATGTCATACAGATGAGGACACTGCTGTCCTAATGGGGGGAGCAAAGGCTTTATTTGTACAATCTAGACTGTCGCGTGACTGAACCACAGATGCAAATAGAGAGGAAGCCTTTAGAGATATACGATCTTGGCAGTCAGAAAAAAACACCCTTTTTCTAAAATAATACTCTGATTATTATGTCACATAAAGGAAGAATGGTTTGCATTGCCTTGGCTCCACATTTGTAGTATCTGTATCATGGAACTTTACATTGATACTGAATTGCTTGCGGGTTCCCCAGTTACTGTACTTGCAATGCATTTTGGTTTATCAGTTAGTTTTGTTCAAAGAACTTGCACAGAAGAAGGAAGTGAAACAGAATAAAATCTCCCACACAGGTCTTACAGCAATAACTGTTAAGTTCAGGTTTACTCTATAGTACAACACTCTTTCTTCATTCTCTAAAAATGTGTATTATCCCTTCCTGCATAGCTGATCTCTTCATGGAGGAGGTTATTATCAGCAAATTCATCATCTTGGTGTCACATATATAATTGTCATATATTGAATAAACCATAACTTTTATTTCAACTTACAAATGAAAATCCATTTAATATTTGATGGCAACCCAACTTGTATCTTGAGATGTGTCCAACAACTTTCTCTCCCTCTGTCTCAGAGAATGGCACCCTCCGCCAGCCAAGCCTACAGCAGGCGCTGGTGGATGGCCTCAACTGCTGTGGTGGAGAACTTGCTCTTCTCCGCTGTCCTATTGGGCTGGGCCTCACTGCTCATTATGCTGAAGAATGAGAGATTTTATTCACATCTATGTAATGGTAAGCCTTGCGGGGTTTTACGTCAACCTGGCACATGCAGCGTCTTGCACTTTTTCCATCTATACAGTTAAACAGCTACTAAAAGTAGTCAGTTTAATCTCCTCTCTATGTACAACAGCAAGCCCTAGGAGTTCTATGACCTGCAACTAGCATCATTCTTATTCTTACTGGAACATTTCTCTCCTCAAAAGGTGAGCAGGTATCGGCTAATGTCACCAACCATGAACATGTGGCCGAGGTGGTTCATACCTGTGTGGAGCAGGAAGAGATGCTCAACCTGGGCTTCACCATTGGCTCCTTTCTGTTAAGTGCTGCCACCCTCCCGCTTGGAATCCTAATGGACAAATATGGACCCCGCCCCCTGCGTCTACTGGGCAGGTAAGGCTTTAGGTGGGGCAACCAAATACTAGAGAAAATGACTCATTCATCTAAATGCTCATTTCTTTGTGTAAAGAAATGTACAAAAGGTATCTAATAAGACGACAATTCATCACTTGTATATAAACATTTTATTTTCAAGGCTCTTGTCTGTATTCATGCTAACTAAATGATTTGACTGGAGCCTTGAGCAAGATGGGTGTTGAACCGTTCAATGCTGAGGTGCTGACTGCAGGACAGAGGTGGTTCTCCATCGAGAAGGAAACAACAAAGAGAGAGAGACAGATTTTGAGAGAAGAGTTGTAGATTTCATGAGCAGGTCAAGTCTGAACCTGATCCTAATAAATTTGAATGTAGAACTGCCTGAGAGACCAAGGTATTTGCCTAAATTGAGCAAAAGCCACATTCCAAAGCTAGGTGTGAGGTGAGCTTCTCATGTACCTTCTCAGCTCTCATGGCTTGAGTTGTCAATGTAGTAAATGAATAAGCTTCTGGTTCAGCAGTATTCTTGCTCTTGGTAAAAAAACGTGGAGGAAACGGCATGATTTAACTGCCAGATGAGTGTCTGAATACCATTAATACTGGGATAGACTTTGGGGGTACAGTGGAGCACAGTTGCATCAGAATTACTGGGTTGCTGGGCAGCATCTGCATCTGAACTCTACTGAGTCTGAAAGTTGAGTTGAGTTTGCATGTTCTCTACATGTTTATGACAGTTTCCTCCAGATGTTTTGGTTTTGTCACACAGTCCAAAGACACGTTTCAGGTGAACTGATAACTAAATTGTCCATATTTGTGTGTATATGTGAGTAAATAAGTGTGTGTAGCAATATTGCTATGGACTGGCATCCAGTCTGGGATTTACCCTGCATAGATCTATGCTTCTGGATTAATACTGCTGCACCTGCCTTAGGTGAACCAGGAATTGATAGGGATTGAAAGTGTGGGATTACCTTGAGGCTTGCACACCACTGGCTTAAAAAAGACGACCAGCGGTATAAGCTAACCTGCCATCAATGAGGGTGCCACGCCTGTTTGTGTGTCGCGCAAATATTAACAAAGTTGAACTGAAGGTATGAACACACACGTTGCTGAGCTGCTGATGCAACAAGCAGGTTTTATGCCGTCAGCTTTTCCAGGAGTCATTCGGTAAACACGTGGTTACTGCGCATGCATGAATGTTTTTATTTGTGGGCCAGCTGTCACAGTCCAGTTAACATGTATTTAATTTATCTTTGCATTAGACCAGCTTATAAAATGACTTGTGTTAAAAGTAGTCGATTTCTTACGCGTAAGATTTCACAGCCATGGAAACCTAAATCTTGCCGAGTCCTATTGTTGGACACCTAACTGAATAAATGACATGGAGAAAAAGGAGGATGTGAAATTTGAAAGGTGCTCTCAGATTTGGAATTTCTGTTGCCTCCTGGTCCTGTCTAATCAGTTTTCCTTTCTTTCCACCTCTTGCCTTTCCTTCCTCTTTCCTAGCGCATGTTTCGCTCTCTCCTGTGCAATCATTGCCATTGCCGCGCACAATCCCGCAGGTGAGTCTGCACAGCACCAGATTGGGAGAAGACAGCTAAATACATATTTGCTCAACCTTAATATAATGTCGCTTGGTATAATGAAGACCTATTACAAAGGCTTGAGAAAATACACACCCCCTTTCCATACAACAGGATTATTATTCAACACACATTTTTCCAGCAGGCAGTAGTGAATAAAAACTCATGGGAACACTCAAGAAAATACAGAAAACAAATTCCTTTTCCTGTTTACAGTAACTCAGTACTCATATGCTCAATACAAGTCTCAAAAGTATTGCAGCAGGAGTGGGATTCAAACCTGGTAATAAACTATAAACATTTAATTTTTATCTTGGTTATTTAAAGCCATATAAAGAGCTTTTATAACATAAATGTCCTTAAATGACTTAAATCCGTAATTTTGTGACGATTATCGACTCAAACACTTCTGTGAGCAATGCTGGCAAGCAGGTCTAGCAGTGTGGTGTTCTTTTGCTTTGCAGAATGAAAAATATAGGCAGTGATGTTGGGAATTTTTCTTGCTGTAGCAAACATTTGTGAAATTTTGCCAAATTTTCAAGATTTCTCCATCCATGGTGGAGCTCATTTCATGCCCTTTGCTATCTCAGCAGAGTCCGGACCCTGTACTATATGAAATAAGTTTATCATAATATCATAAGACAAGCTAGAAAGAATAACTTTGTTGCAAATATTAAGCAAATGGGTGTAACTACTCTCATTGACAGAAATGAGGCTTCTTTGTCTTTTTGGATTCTTGTATTGCTTGCAAGTCAGTCTAGTTTTTAAGGGTTTATGACTCTAATGTACCAAGTTTTATAGGAGTGTCCAGGATCAGCTGAGGAGTGTTCATGTGTCCCTCACCATTTCTCCCCAGCACTCTCCCCACTCATCTTCCTCGGCATGTCTTTCAATGGCTTTGGAGGAATCTGTTTGACCTTCACATCCCTTACGGTGAGAAAAAAAACATCGAAATACACATTTATTTTCAAAAACGCGCTTATAATCTACATAAAACTATTTGAATGTATGATATCTAAACGCTTTCATATTTACAAAGAAATAAAAGGCTCTCACCTTCAAATGTGCTGTTAATGTTTATAAAATTTTACTTATATCCTTGTTAAATGGCAAATACACCTTTTTTTTATTTCATTTGTTTTTATTAATAGTGATACACCACTGGAAATATAGTGTCTGAGTCCTCTCTGTCAACACATTAATTTTATGTTATTTTATGTTCTTTTGTGTTGTTGTATTATCAGTACTTGTAAGCACAGGGTGTTTGCAGGACAGGGGGAAAGTCAGGGTATTTTAGCTTGTGTGACTGTTTTGCGGAGTGCCACGTGTATATGAGCTATAGCAGGTGTGTGTGTGTTGGCATCGGTCAGGGAATGTCAGGGCATCTGACTTTCCGTGGCCTGGAGGGAAGTTTAGGCACATGGTGTCCAACCAATCAGGACCCAGTGCTGCCCATACGCCTTCTCCTCAGCCGTTGCCCTCCAGCTTGCGCTAGTAACACACAAGGACAGACACGCACGTGCTCCCACTCTTAATCTTTTTATGTGGACCTAGGAAATGCCCATAAATAACAACACCATGAGTACTTTTGGCTGTCTGTCCACATGATCCACCTTCCAGATCAATTTCTCAATATTTCTAATGTAAACAATCACTCTGCAGCAGCAACAGGTGCCAGAGAAATGGCCAAGTGAACATGCGAAATACAGCTGAAGTCTCAAAGGGTTTTTACAAGAAGAAAATCAGTGTAGCAACACTAGTCAGCCTGCCCTGGCCCTTGAGTACTCAAACACCAAATGACCTTTGTGTTGACATCAAAGAGAATGCACGTGCCTGACCTCTCTCCCCTGTCGCTCTTCTGTCATTCCTCACATTCCTTGCCTGACGCACATGGCATGATATTGTTTCCACAGAAATTTACTGGCACAATCACTTCATGGTAACTGTAGATCAAGCAGGACAGTAAAACATTAGCGTTTGAACGCTGGCGTTCATAATGGTGCGGTTTGGATCCTTACAGATTGCTCCAAAGAAAGTGTAGAAGGACACTTGGTCCACAGTGTAAAAAAATCACTGGAAATCAGTTAGAGAAATCAATTACAGGTTCTGTATTTTAAAATCAGAAAGGTGGTGTCGTCCAGGAATAGCACTCCAAGTTCAGATCCTAGGATTATGTTATAAAAAAATATAACAAGGATTAAATGTGGAAAGTGTTACAGAGAGGAGGTAGGACTGATATACTTTCTTGAGGACATTATGGAGGTTATGAAGGGAATATGACATTAAAAGTGGTGTACAAGAAGGTCATTGTTGGTCAGCATCATGTTTTAGGAAGACAGAAAATTCCCACACATATACACAAACACACACATTGAATAGCATGTTTGTGCCCAGTTTGCTCATGTAGTTCATCCTAGCAAACCTACGCCATACAGAATGCTGGCATTCATAACATTATGAGGGGGTGGAATAAGAGGCCAGTTCCCTGACAAATGCCAGCACCATTTGATTTATTTTATTAAGACCAGGGTTACTTAACAGTTTAGCTTACTAAATGCTCTTGTTTTTACTACTACAGAAATTTGTTTAAAATTCCCAACCTCTGAGGAAATCACGTTTATTTATATACTGCATGTGCATGCAAATTTAAATTCCTGTATGGTAAAGTGTTTCAATTGTTGCAGTGTTTTACAAGGTGTAGTTTACAGTTTGGAATAAAACACCAGGAAAGTACATGAAGAAAATGGGAATTTTAGTTTTGATTTGCATTACTGTTTCTGAACAAAGTGACCAAGGAACTGGCTGTGTGGTGGTCTCTGTTTGTTGAAAATCAGCTATGCTTTTTTTTTTTTTTTAAGTTACCCTTGACAAGGCAGTTTTCCCAGAAAGGAGAAGTTGAAGGACAGGGCCAGAGAAATGTCGTGTAGAATAGTTGAATGGTTTCCCAAGGGTACAGAACAGTGGTAATGGGTTATGGAGATTAGAAATACCGCATGAAAATTGCATGCAGTCTACTGAATTTACATGAGGAAAGACCAGATGCAGCACCGCAGTGTGTTTACTTTTGACCTGCTGTAACCTGCCCACATGTTACAGACTGCAAGCACAGGTAAGAAAGGGCAGCTATGAGAAACAGAGTTGAGGAACAAAACACTGAGAAGGTCGCACTGAGAAGGTAGACAATTCTTTCCAAAATATGGTGCTAAGGACTGATAAACCCATCTCTGCATCAAGAAAATAATAAATCAAAAGTTAATGAGTTTTATGCAAACAGTAACATTGAGATGTTTCCATAATGTTATGGTTTTGACAAAAGCCTCATGATCTTGAAAATGACACAGAAATTTGTTTTGATGTCAGGATTTTTTGACTATGTTTATTTGTATTGTATAGAAATTTGTTTTAACAAAATAAAATGTATGCTACATCTTGGCTTCTGAAAAGCTTTCGATTCAGCAGGAGAAAGTTTTTATGCCCAGCAGCTGAAAGGTTTGGTTGTTGACCATATAAAAGCAATCCAAGCAGAACAAAAATAGGTTCCAGATACCTTCTAACAGAGGTGGGGACACAGATAAGGATGTGGCCGGTGTCCAGCACTGTTGCACACGTGGAGCGACAGACTGGGCACATTAATGTAACCACCTGCTTCTGGCATACTGTTTCTATGGACACCTGGGGGGTCAACAGAGGTAGCCAAAAAGCTATGGAGCCTCATTAAAAAAAATAAACAAGCTGTGTCCAAAATGGATCGTATGCAAGATCATGTGAAACACCGAGACCCAGAAAGTTAGTTCAGACTAGAAGAGAGTGAGAAGCTGGGAGAATGAGGAAAGAGGGTTGTGAAAACATTGCAGTTCAGAACCTATATTGTGACGTGGACATTTTTCCAAATTTTGCACATCCAGATGTGGTGTGATCTGTTACAGTCATAGAATAAAGTGTGTATGACAGATAAAGAACTGGGAAGTGTGTCCTCCATGACAATGTCCTCCATATTCAAACAAACAAAACTCTTTGAATCCTTTCTAGCAAAAAGATTAAGTAAAAGCTGCTGCTTCTGGATTTATTTCCACTGAAATGATGTTTGTGCATCCCACTGTTGTATGTGTGTACAAGTATGTTTAGACCCCAGTATATCTAGAGGGTTGTGGCTTGTTTACAGTGGTTTTGGTGGCTCAGAGCAAATACAGACAATGATGTGATCACTGGGACAAAAGAAGGATTCTTCTCACCAGTGGCCAGATGTTCAGCTTCCCCCTGGCTGTTTAATGACCACCCCCTGCTGGCAATTTGGTGTCTGTATCAGACATATCAGGGTCAGCCGTACAGTTGCTTCTTTATAAATTCAAACTGGTCTGTAACAGCCTTGGAAAAATTCATAAAAATTATGCCATCCATTAACTAAGAACTGTTCATTGCGGCAGTTCCTACAAAAAGAAAATGACAAACTTGAAGAGTAAATGTTTACCTCCACCTGTCGCTGGTTATTTTATGTCCATCGAATGCTCAGCAACATTAAAATGTATACTGATATTGTGGATGTTTAGCAGATTGAGAACATTAATAATTTGTCAAGCTGTCATGTAAATTGTGCCTCTGCTTTACTCTTCCAGGCCACAGTCGTCTTAATTCAGTTTTTCTCTCTTATCAGCTACCAAACATGTTTGGAAGTCTGAGCTCCACCATCATGTCCCTCATGATTGGCTCCTACGCCTCCTCGGCTGTCACCTTTTTGGGAGTCAAGGTAAACATCGAATGTTCTCATCAAACACCGATACACATGTTCACTGTTACTGTATAAACAGAAACACACACACACATCCTGTGGCCTTAGTGTGTCCTGCCGAGTTTGAGGTGGAGCCCTGCTTTATTGCCGCTGAAGAAGGCAGTTAACCTTTCTCTACTAAAAAAAAAATCCTGGCTCTCAGATAGGTAGGAAATTTCGGATAAAAACATTAAGAAATAAAAAAGAAGTACTAATTCTCATAAACAATAACGGAAGAGCAGTTGAGGTAGCAGTCAGAGCTGCCACCTTGCGCAGAGATGCAAGTGTATGACATGAGTTTTCGCACATTCAAGTAAAATTACTTAAAGCCCTTTACAAAGTTGCACCCACTTCTTGTCATGCAGTAGTTTCACATTTGTCTTCAACTATGAAAGTTATGAAATTGTATCTCAAACAATCAAATGTGTCATATTGTTTCAGTACCCTTAAGCAACGTACCTACAATACAGTGAAAAAAATGTAGCTGTATGAATTGGTCAATTATTGTAAGTACTATAATATGCAGTAAGTCCTTACTATAAGCACCATAACATGCACATCAGTCCCTTTGGAGAAAAGCACAATTTAAATGATTAAATAATATTTATTTAAATACTTATTATATTAATTATTAAAAAGTAATGACATAATGTTGTATAAATACTTTTTTTTACACATGTTGATGAACTGGTCATTTTTGTTTACCTGTGTTAATAGGTTCATTAGAATAAGGTGCTGTCAAGACTAGCATTCACAGTAAGAACACTGGCATCTACGGTATATTGACAGTAATTTCTTAGCTCTTTGTTCCTGTTGCCACTCAGATGCTGCACCAATGTCTTCTCTAACTGGTGGTATTAGCTGTTGTTCCTTTGTGTTGTCCTTGTGTATCATATTTGTATTTTGCTTTGCTCCCCACCTGCCTGCACGCTATAGCTTATTTATGATGCCGGTGTGTCCTTCCGGGTGATCATGTGGGTGTGGTCTGGACTCGCGTGTCTTGTCTGCCTGAACTGCTTTCTGAACTGGCCTGCAGAGCCTTTCCTCACCCCAGAAGATGCGAGGTACGCTTTACTATACAATGAAATCCCACTGCACTGGTGCACATGTCAATAATGCTGTGCATGTGAGGGGCAGTGGAACAAATTCTTGAGATGTACAATTCTACCTCTTACGGTTTCTTTATTTTAACCTTTAATCATTTCACTGCATTCACAAATGAGGTATAAGCGTAAACTAAAACTAAACTTGCACTAAAACAAATTACACATCTTGTGTTCTGCACTACATTTTAATTTCTCAGAAACCTGTTGGTCCACCACTTAAACTCATTCCTGGTATAAACAAGATCACGTATTTATGCAAGTAGAGACAGTAGGAGGTCAATCCAGTGTATAAAACAAAAATCAAACACTGTACAGGCCAGAGCAGGAGAGTAAGGGAAGTGTAAGGCAGGTGGTATTGAGTCAGACTCAATACTACCTGCCAGTGGTATTGAGTGTACAATGTGTGTACAGTGTACAGTGAAGTGTACTTCTTTGTACACTGTTGCCATCTTCAATGCTTTCCCCAATCTTTAAAACCATGTGAGGTGACAGCATTGATTTGATGACACACTTTTATAAGCTGCATTGCTTAGCTATTTTGTAGTAAATGGACAAAACAAGTTGCACGTTCAGCTCCGTTGCGGCCATACTACATACTGCATTGTCTCCTTAGTAGCCATTGTATCATACTGGAGCATGGGCTGTGTGTTTTCTCACAGTAAGAAGACAAAGGATGACTTTGTGGCTCTGGACACCATGGAGAGAGATAACAACATGTACATTGAAGTTAGCACTGGGGATAAGGGTCAGAACCCGAAGGACCAGTCCTGCAAGAAGCCATGCGACGCAGGAGTTGACCAGCAAAGTGAGTCAGACAACCGAACTGCAGATTATCTTTTTTATCTTAAGGTTACTGGTTTTCATGTTGCTGAGAACCCTTAAAGAGGTCAGCTGGTGGTTGTAGCCTTTAATTCTTTGAACAGACTCTTCACACTGTGAAAACACGGTGACTTGGTGGCATTGTAACGGTGACCCATTGTGATTAAGTCAACAGCAGTGTGCCCACGTAACAGCACCTGAGCACAGTGCAGACCACAGGTAAAGCAGAACATGTAGCTTCTGCACATTTTCCATAGTTAGTGGCACATTTTGTAGTACACATGTTAGATGGAAGAAAGTAGAGATTGCAGAACATGTGTCTGTAGCACAAGTGTGAAGGACATGTGTGTCAGCACTAGTGCTTTTAAGTAAAAAAGAAAACACTTACTGTAGTATGTTTTAGTATTACTAACATCCATTGTGTCTACTACTTACCCTCTCCGTTGACAGTATGTTGTTGAACTTGTGTTGTGCTATTATCTCATCATTATCTCTGGCTCAGTTCCATTCCGCAGGTCTGTCTGTTCTGCCATCTTCCTGTGGAGCATCCTTACTATGGGCATGACCCAGCTGCGTCTCATCTTCTACATGGGGGCTATGAATAAGATGTTGGAATTCCAGGTTACTCATGGCAACAGTAAGCCTCCTCAACTCGTTCACTGGCCAAAGAGCCAGACAGAATATTTATGCAGTTTGAACACATGTAGTATGAAAACCAAGAATATTGGACTACACCTAATTTATCCTGTTGTCTTACATCCATGATATCTGTTTCAGCCACAGAGACTCTAGAGTCAGAAGCACAAGAACAAGGTGAGACAGACATTTCTTTGCTAGTTAAACTACTTAGTAAAGATGTGATTGTCCATTTAATACGGTGATGTTAACAATTATCCTGGACTTTTGGATTTGAACTTATTGCAGGCGTGTGTGGTGCCCAGCAATAACTGTATGATTGTGAAGGCTGCAGACTGTGTATGATGGCTCTGTGAACACAGCTGAGACCAGAACTCTCTTTGCAGCATGATTAAACTGTAAATCCAAAGTTACTATTACCACTACGTCAAAATGAAAAACTGTCACATAATACATATGTGCCTTGATTTATTTAGGATAAGGTTCTGTAAAAATCCAAATAAAGTAATAATAAATAATAATCTGTGAACTGTGCAAATTTTATTAAAATACATTCAGTATATTAAAAGCGATTACTGAAAATGAAAAAACACTTAACTTCCCAGGCTGCTATTCGTCCCAAATTGCTGAGTAATCTTCTAAATCAATATAGATTTGAGTTGGATTGTTATATAGTCTGTATAAACTAAAATGAGAAGAAGATTTCTTTTTAATGTTCACTACCATTAGCCTACATTAAATTAAAACTAGAATAAATGAAAATAAAAACTCCTTTTCTACAAACTCTTGTTCAGTACTAATATGTGACTGTTTCATCCCATATACAGCACATAAACATTTCCCATCTTGTTACTGATCACTAACATTCCCGAACACCAGACAAATGGAGGGGAGGCGTCATGTTGTCAGTCCACTATTTTGACCTCGTTGTGTTTGTCTGCACGTTTGTTTCTCTGACAGTGGCCGTCTACTCCTCCATTTTCGGGGTTCTGCAGCTGCTCTGTCTATTCACATGCCCCCTCATCGGCTACATCATGGATTGGAAGATGAAGGAGTGCGAATCGGACAGGTAAGAAAGCAAGGGAGACCATGTCTTTAACGGTTGGTTTTCCACAAGGACGCCGACTTTACAGGCAATGGCAAGAACGATCTTCGAATATATTCGGCTTCCTTCTTCAGCTGTTTTTGAAACACCCATGCAGGTCGCTGAAGAAAAACCCAAAGATCCAGAAACTCGCCAACACAATAAGAGCCTTCACCCTCACAAACCTGCTGCTGTTCATCTTCGGCATCACCTGTATGATAAACAACCTGCCTTTACAGGTGAGAGGGACACTTCTACCACACAGTGTGGCTGTGTGAAACAGAAGTGTGCGTTCAGAGCAGCGTAGGCCCCTTCTACGCGACACGATGTGGAGTGACAGGTGTGATGGCAGTAGTGCTGACAAGGGGTCATGTTCATCTATTGCTCCACAGATCATCTCCTTCATCCTGCACACAGTTGTGCGAGGGTTCATCCACTCTTGTTGTGGAGGTCTCTATGCTGCTGTGTGAGTATCGGAAATTTTTACTGCAGAAATTCAGGTTAAGTGCCTTGCTCAAAGGTATCCAGCAGGAGAGGGGATTTAACCTGCGTCCTCTGAATTCAAGTAACTTTCTGCCCTTCACTATGACACTAACACTGACTTACATTGGTCTTCTGTTGTTTAGGTACCCACCAAACCACTTTGGGACGCTGACGGGGCTGCAGTCCACCATCAGCGCAATCTTTGCCCTCTTCCAGCAACCGCTCTTCATGCTCATGGTTGGAAACCTGAAGGGAGACCCCCACTGGGTGAGACAGAGCAATGCTGCAGTGTTGAGGAACGCATACCAACGCTGCCACCTCAACAACCACTGACCCCACTGTCTCTGTCTTTCTGTTTCTCAACAGATCAACCTGAGCCTGCTCATTTTCTCACTGGCTGGGTTCTTGCTGCCTGGTTACTTGTTTTATCAGCGTAGGAATCTCATCCAGGAGCAGAAAAGTCAAGAAAAAGCAGCAGATGGACATTTAGATCAGGAGAGGGAAGCCTTGGCCCACAAGAAAAGCAATGGCGTCGCACATCACGACAGCAACCACATCACACAAGTTTAGGAAGACAAAAATGGACATCAGTTGTTTGTGGTTTTAAATGTTACCAACGTTCTCAATATGTTTTGCCTTTATAGCAAATCACACGTGTAAATACATTTTGTTTTTTATTCCCTCTCTTGTTTAAGCAATTTAATTTTTAAAGGGGGATCAAAAAATGGACACCACTTGAGTTTAATTTTTTTTGTTTCCTGTAGTTTTTTAGAGCACCAAATTCATGTTATGTCTCATGAAGATAAACACTACACAAAAAACTGGTTTGTTCCAGGGCCTGAGGAAATTAGCTGAATTACCAAAGAAACATCCAAACAGTGCATTTACAGCTGGAGCTCATTTTCATGGGAGAATAGAGGTTAAAGGTGTGTGCTAAATAGGGGGGGGGGTTATTTTTATTCTTTTTTTAATATTTTTTTTTTATTTACTTCAATATCATTTCAAACACCATACCAGTGATTGCTAAAGAACTAACAAATGTTTTTGCTTTGACAAAAACAGCAGCTAAATAATGTGTGATGGATATTTAGACAACTACCTCTCCGTCAGAGTAGTAGCCAGTGCGTCACTGTGATTTTTGCAGTCTGTTACCTGTCCACCATTCAGTGGGACTATGTTGTATTTTTCTGCGTCTGAAACACAAAATCAGGTTGTTTAAAACCATATCTGCTGCAGGTAAAAAGATTATTCTAGAAAGTAAATTAGATCTTTTAGCTGCAAGCTAGAAACAGAATTTTTATATACAACATGCTTTTTAATATCTGCAAGTATGTTTCTGATCATAAACTGTACATTTCATGGAAAAGATAAACAGAAAAATCATGGTCTGTGCTTGTGGAAATTCTAGAAATGTTTGGTTTTTATTTATACAATTTATTTATTTAGACGAACGTGTTTGCTGTCAGCAGATCTCATTAAGACGGAAGATCTTTCCTCTTTTAAAATAAAAGATGGTGCAGTATATTGTCTGTTTAGAACTAAATGAAGAGAATAATGAATTTGTACAGTATTTTTAAAGTCTAGTAAAGATGTGAATTAGCATCATGATTTTAATATGCAGAAATGATGGGGGAGTTATAGACTGTTTAAAACTAAATCACTACTTCACAGAAGGTGCCTTTGAAACATGCTGAATGTAATTTGTACATTTGCCAACCTCTGTTTTGTGGAAACTCAGGTTACTATAAGGTCTCCATTTTTAACTTCAAAGCTCTTGTTTGGTTTTTTGGTTTGGTTTCTTTCAGAGCTTGAAACTGTATGACAAATGGTATTCAATGAATGCAGTGTTAAAGGTACTGATTTCAAATATTCACTGTTACAGAACTGAGCTGCTGTTCTTCACTAGACACACAAAGTGGATGCTTGAATGTAGATCTTTTACTGCTAAGAGATGGACAGATCTCTCACCAAAGAAATGGTTTTTTGTGAATTAAAAATATTACAACAGCTCAAGAAATGTTCCTAATTGTGTACATCTGCTTTTATTTCTGTTCCTGTACTTTTATGCTGTATTCCAACACACGTCAATCCGTCTGTAAAATGCTGATAAATTAAAAAATTGCACATCTTAACAATTTCACACAGTTATGCTAATTTCAGCTGGCCAATATTTCACAGTAATATTTTGTTTATTTAAATATGATACAAGCACACCAACACCTTGGTTAGCAAAGTGTTTTCTGCATGTAAGTCAAGTTAATCCAAGTCAAAGTGTGCAGGACATTTTGAGCCGTAGGACAGTCAAATGCAGAAGGTAAGCGAATGCAATGCCACAGAATCAGATTTATTAGCCAAGGGAATTTGGCCTTGGTTTTCAATGGCTTTCACTGTACATAAGATGATACTTAAATACTTACATATGTGCTATACATGAGAATAAATATTATCAGTATAGTTTTCTTACAGCTTAAGCTAATATCACACAGGGGAAACAAGTCAGCTGTTCATGAAGTAACAGTGCAGACAAAAGCTGTTTTTGTATCTGCTTGCTTTGGCACACAGTGATCTTTAAATGCTTGCCAGACAGGAGAAGTTGGTGAATGTTTGTATGAGTGTTAGGACAGTCTTGCCCGAGTGTAGGGAATGGCTGCCATTTATTTAACTGTTTGTGTGTGTTTTGTACTAGGGAGTTGGGGAAGTGCGGGTTCGAGTTCACTTGGTCTGTTTTGTTTATTATTTTGCCCTGGGTCAGCCCTGAAGGTTCACCGGTGCTGTGGAAATATTTTCAAGAAGTCATTTGTATATATATAAACAAAAAAATCTCTTACTTGTGTAAAACGCATCCCTGTGCCGTCCGTCCGTTCAGTGCCACTCCCATTTCCGGTGTCACACCCATTTTCTTACGTCCTGACCCCAAACCGCGTCGTAACATGCTTCATTTTTGGCGGTTGAAGAAAAGAAAATATAATAATGCTATTTTAAGGAATTCGGGCTTCAAAAACGGTCCCTAAAAATAATACAAATAATAAACGACTTTTTAAGAATTACGTATCAACAGATTGTCGCCCGCAAAAAGAAGTAGGAACATCAGCCCTCCCCGAAATAAAAAGGAAAGCGAAACCCTTCACTTTGACAAACGACGAGACACGAAATAACAGCAGAAAGTTGCAGGAAAATGATAAATCTCTATGGTCCCAACTTCTTTCGGACAGCACCGAAGAACAACACGAAAAACGATTTGAAAGATGGGAAAGTAGCGGCAGCTTAAATCTAAGCAAAACGTTTGGAAAATTTTTTAAAAATGGCGGCGAACTCGGAAAGTTTGCTCGGTGAGACTAAAACAAACCCTTTCTTTCATGCTTCAATGAAGATGAATAAATGATTTAAAATGCTTTATATTGCATTTTATGCGTATATTCATGTGCCTAATGCTGAGGCGGTGGAAACTGCTCCCCCAATGTTTTTAGGCAGCGCGACGGTCCAGTTTGTGAGGCGTTTGCACCACTTTTCTCAATAAAAAATGATCGTGGTTGTATTCGTTTATTAAAAAGTTGGTGGTGGTTAATGCCATCTGTTAACCACAAAGTTTTTATGTTACAGAATAACATTCGGGTTTGGAGTAAGAATGCTTGTGTATATATTTAGATTTATGGGTTTTTCTGACGACGCTGTCGACTTTAAGGAATCAGATAAGGAAATGTATAGATGGGATATTGTTTGCAATGGCTCAGGGTACATTTTAATAAGTGTTAAATAAAAAAAAATAAAAACAAAACACTAAAATCATGGCCAAATGTGTTTGGATCTCTCACATGACCATTTGGTATGGCAAAACATTTTATAACCCCCATAAACAAATCATAACTTTCTAAATGTATAAAAATGTACAATATATCACTGGACATCCACAGCTGACAGCAATATTAAGCACTGAAATGTAAGATTGACAGTGCTTTTCTCTCACAGGAAAATCTTCTTACATCTCAGAGGTGAGGATTGTACTTCTGGGGAAGAAAGGAGCTGGGAAGACTTCGGTGGGAAACATCATTCTGGGTAAAGAGGAATTCAAGAAGAAAGAGTCTTTGTGTGTAAAGAAAGAAGGTGAAGTGGCGGGAAGGAACCTCAAAATAGTGGACACCCCAGGTTGGGACAGAGTTGACCAGTGCCCATCAGATCCCATCAAACAGGAGATCGGTCGCAGTGTGTCTCTTTGTGAACCGGGGCCCCACGCCATCCTCCTTGTCATTCCCGTGGCAGAGTTTCAAGAAGATGACAGGAGAGCAGTTATCAAGCACCTGGAAGTCCTGAGAGAGAGAGTTTGGAAACACACAATACTTCTGTTTGTTTGTGAGGAAGAACTCAGGGATGTGACCATTGTGGACCGCATCATCAAAAGTGTGAAAGAACTTGGGAAGCTCCTAGAGCAGTGTGGGAACAGGTTTCATGTTCTCAGCACCACCTCCTGCTCTCCTGACCAAGTCAGTGAGTTGCTGGAGAAGATCGAAAAGATGGTGGAGGAGAATCGTGGTAATTTTTATATTCCTCAGGTTTACTATGAGTTGATGGAGAATAAAACAGCAAGAGATGCAACAGAGGAAAAAGGGATGCATGAAGACAGAGAAGAGGAGCTAAAACAGACAGATGAACTAAAAGGACAAATAAAGCGAAGGAGCAGTTTGAACATTCCCCATCTAAACTGTAAGTCTAACAGTAAATATGCCCTTTATACGATGTGTATATATAATATTCATAACATGTAAGAAAGTAGTCAAAAACAAGATGATTAGAATTGCTTTAATGCACAGAATTAAATGGTGAATACAACTCATAATTTAATGATAATATGACAAAAATACATATTTTACATTGTTGGGAAATATATTTTTCCCCACACACTTATACATTACACTGAAAGTCTTTTACAAACATTAATTTTTTTCTGTGTGATTTTTTTCCTAACAAGGGTTCTGCTCTGTCAAAAATATCACACAAGTAGTCCTGGCTTGACTATAATGTGATTACTTGTTCAATAAATGTTTTAATGTTTGACAAATGGTCTTGGCACTGGACGAGGATTATGCAGAACATCCACTACTCATATTTGTTCCATCCATTGATTATTAATAAGTACTTTTATGATGCAGGGTTATGGGGACTTGAGCCTCCCACAAAACACAGGGTTTGTGCAGAATGCCTCCTTGTTGGGATATCAGTCTACTGTACTGCAGTCACACACCAGATTAGTGACCAATTCACCTGAAACACAGGCCTTTGGACTGTGATTAAAAACCTGGGAAGAAAACCATACAAAATCCAGAGTCCAAGAGCACTGGGCACCAGTGTTTTCCACTGTGTACCATGCTGCCCATTTCCTCTATTTATAAGCTAATATATTTTCAAATAAAAAGACAGAAAGGGTAACCATTTTTTTAGAGTAATAACACCAATATGAAATGTAAAAAATAAATGTAAAACATAACTAAGTTTTCATGATAAAAGTTCATATTGTGTAATCTCTCTTGCTTTGAATCAGATTTTAACTTCCTCAAGCATGTGTAATTTGTATTTCTTGCATTTAATTTTGTAGTTGAAGATCAGAAACGAACTGCCACAACAGAGCCGGAGCAACAAGGAGAAGGAATACAGCGAGTGGACCTTGGAGACATCCGTTTTGGATACATAGAGGAGGTCATGAATGTTATGAAACGCTACTTTGTATCTGCGCTTGTGGTCCTAGTGGCATTTTTGGGGGCGCTTCTTGGTGCAGTGGGGGGCGCTCACAAAGGGACATTTGGAGCTGTCCTTGGAATTCCAATCGGAGTGTCTGTTGTACTTATCTTAGTACATCTGGTCAAGAATCAGGCCAGAACAGTAGGAGTCTTTGCTAGATCGCCCACTCATGCCATGCACACAAGCCAACCTACAACCCCTACAGCACCAACAGCTCACTGATATCCACAGAAAGTACAGTATAGCTTGCAAATTTTTTTTGATCAGTGAATGCCTTATCTAGTGCAAATCAAGGGGCTGTAAGTGTAACAAGTATTTATTGTTAGGTGTAAAAATAATGTACTATAGGTGTAAATACAAGTACTGTATCTGCTGAAATTTTAAGGAGCCCAGTTTCAGTCTGCTGCACCACTGAATGAGGTACCCACCATGAATTTCTCCAGTAAGAACACCTCCTCCTGTAAAACTGGCAAATGGGTACAATCCTAACACTGTAAGTCAACTTGGACTAAGATTTCAGCTAAATAAAGAGAAATATGGAAGAACTATTACCATGGTTCTCATATCTCCACCAGGAAAATAGTATTGTGTACAGGTTTTCATTCTGATCTGTCCCTCACAAGATACTAATAACAATACTGTTGTGGTTTTGTTTATTTCTTTTGGTTATTGTAGTTATGCTTAATTGATGAAAATATGAAAGATATTTCAGTCTAATGTATACAAATACACATGGTAATAATTCATGTTAAACAAATATTAATTTTGCAGTACTCCTAAATGCAAGAGACTTCATCTACCAAGAATTCAGCATTGCAAGTGTAAAATTTGAAACTTCTGAAATAAATGTTGATAGCAGCAAACTCTAACTGGCATTCTTTCTCCTAAGCATGAAGCTGAAGAACAGATATTCCTCATTAATTCAGTTTTTAATTTAAAAATCTGTCACGGTGACTTACAAGCACAGTCACTGTCATATTGATAGACTGGTGTCTCATGAGATTTCAGGAGTGAAAATTGACTGCATTGCACTGTATGAATATTTCTATGTGTAGCATAAAAGCAGCAATAGTAACAACCACGGAACCCTGAACACTCCAGATTTGGGGAAAGAAGCAATGATGGGCCACTGTATAGAAACCTGCACAAATGGAACTCTATTACTTACGTCAGAGGTAGTTCCCTAAAATGCTTTTCTAAATGGCCAGCATAAGGCTACAGCCAGTGTAGAACAAGGGCACGATCGATTTGATCAGACAGTAACAAAGCCAAACGCCACCATTAGAGCAAAACTTGTCCATGTTAACTGTGCATCATCATCACGCTGTCAAGGCAGCATCAGATCCCACGTGACAGTTACCGTAATATGAAAAATAAAAGAGCACTTTACAAGTTGACCATGCAACGGGCTACTGCCAAGCAAGCGGAACTTACACGGGGATCCAGTAGCGTAGGTGTTTCACTCCTTTGCTAGCATTAAATGAATCACTTTTAAAAAGCGTAAGAATTCCGCTGTTTACAGTAAACGTTTTTTCAAACACTTCCTGTTTCCCTTTCCGAGTGATTGACACGCGAGTTGCTCGATGGCTGCGCTGCGCTCTAACTCATCCACCAATCGCTTTTCAGCAGTGGGCGGCGCCAATCGCTGCGGTTCGTCCGCGTTGACCTCCACGCGCAGACGCCCGCTCAGGTCTTTCGTGCGACTTCAGCAGTTGAGCAGCTGCTTCCGTCGCTCTCCCTCCGCCGCGCACGACATGGCGCTGCTCACCACCTTCTTTGCGTTTCTCTATCACCTGCCGCGCGTCTACAAGTGGCTGCTGAAGCCGTACTACGTGGCCTCCGCGCTGATGTCGGTCTCCTTCCTGCTGGTGCGCAAGACGCCGGGAATCTGCGAGCACCTGGCGACGCAGCGGGAGGACGGCAACTCGTGCGACTTCGACTGGGTGAGCGCGGGCAGTGTGACGCTGCACGGTTGCGGGATGTGGGTCGTGCGGGGGTCGTAACCCAGCGTGTGCGTGTCGCCCCCACAGAGGGAGGTGGAGATCCTCATGTTCCTCAGCGCCATCGTTATGATGAAGAACCGGAGGGCCAGTAAGTGTCGCCTTTGTATTCAAAACTTTACCGTTGCTTTGTTTCGCACCAAGAGACCAGCAGGTGGCGCAGTGGTTAGGGCTGCCGCCTTGCACACTTATGAGCGGAGGTTCGAACCCTGCCTCCTGCGGTAGGACCCTTGTTTAAGGTACTTTGTTGAATCAGTAAAGATTTCCCAGCTGTATTAATAGGTAAATACATTAAAACCTGTAAGTGGGGTTAAAAAGATAGTCGTGTAATTTGCAGTCACATTGTAGCAAATGGAAACAAATATTTTTAGTTTTCTGTTAATGTGTGAAAAATTTTTTATTTACTAGATGCGTAGAATTTTTACAAGGCATGCGCATGACAAGTAATGCTAATAAAGATGATTTGTCAGTGGTTGTATTCTGCATTAAGCTGTTACTCTTTACATTAATTCTGTATTGAAAACAAATAAAAATGTAAAAAATGTAGTGGCTGATACACTTTTGGTCAGGGAAAAAATGCTGAACTCGCATAAAAAGCACAAAACATGGTGATCCTGCAGGAAGACAGAAGCCAATCCGTTATATCCAAATTTGTGTCTTTGCAGGTTTATTTCTAACTAAGTAGATTAACAAAGTCAGTCGCATAGCAGAAAAGTGTCAAGTAAATAAATGTTAATGTATTAACACTGTATCTATACTTACATAAAGATGAATATTTACTGGTTTTAAGTTCAGGACGTTATGTATAGACACATAAGCATATTGTGGAGTAGATGGGGACAGACTTACCAGTTGTCTGGTTTTGTTATACAGTCACATTGGAACAGCATGTGGGCAACATCTTCCTCTTCAGCAAGGTCGCCAACGCCATCCTCTTCTTCCGACTGGACATTCGCCTGGGCCTCCTCTACCTCACCTTGTGCATTGGTCAGTGTGGCCATGTTGCTGCTGTTGACCACTGATGTGATGATCGTCTACATGTGGCCCTCTAGGGTCATCATTTCCCAAATCTGCTTAAATTAACACAGGCAGCTGTAACGCCAACCTTCAAATAGGGTTACTAATTTTGTTCATCTCTTTTGCAGTTTTCCTCATGACGTGCAAACCACCTCTTTACATGGGACCAGAATACATCAAGTACTTCAGTGACAAGACCATAGATGTAAGTGCTGATGAGCAGGCGGTTGGTTAATGACACTTCTTCCCATATTGACTTAATGTTCAGCTGCTTATAATGATCTACCCATTTGCATGTCTTCCTCAGAGGTGAGATTTGAATCTGGGTCCTTTGAGCCCGAGGTTGTGTGATGCGCACAGATTATAGACTATTTATTTTGTTTGGTTTTGTGGGCTGTGCGCCAATCGCAGGAGGAGCTGGACAAGGATGGCCGTGTCACATGGATTGTCGAGTTCTTCGCCAACTGGTCATCTGAGTGCCAGTCCTTCGCCTCGGTCTTTGCAGATCTTTCCCTCAAGTACGTTCCTTTGTTGAGCCATGTAGGGTGCTTAGTACCCAAGTAGTGGGTCATCACCACCACTTTTCTGGATCCAGGTACACAGTTGTCGCATTAATCTCCTTGTTCCACATTACCCAGAGTGCAGTGTGCAAATAGCCGTCAAGTTGCAAAGTTTCTTGCAGTGTAACAGCTACAGTTTGTGGCTGATCTGTGGTCATGGTCACTTGCACTTTGTTTGGTGTTTATAGGCATTCATAAATAAAGGGAGTAACAAGCAGGGTACCAACTTAACAGGTTTTGGGTTATTAGCAATGGTGGTGTGATGTTAACTACCAACCCCTTTCTGCATGTCAGGTACAATTGCGCAGGCCTCAAGTTTGGGAAGGTGGATATTGGGCGATATGGAGAAGTGTCAAAGAAGTAAGCCCAAGGAGGTCTTTTGACTATTTAACCTTATTTTCACCTGTTTAACCAATCTGGTGGAATGTTAGTGCCCTGCACTAATGTGTACACCCCCTCCTCACTGGGTTCCCAGGTACAAGGTCAGTACTTCTCCACTCTCCAAGCAGCTCCCCACGCTGGTGCTTTTTCAGGGGGGCAAGGAAGTCATGCGACGACCACAGATTGACAAAAAAGGCAGAGCTGTGTCCTGGAGCTTCAGCGAGGTGAGGAGGCGCCGTCTCAGGATCTGACGGCTCCACAGTTGCTGCCACCGGCGGTTACCTGTTTTTTAATTATCTAGTTTAATATGTATTATAGTAAATTCTGCCTTTTGGAATTAAAATGTTAAGTCTTACATGCGTGAACATCTGCATTAGTTGATCAACCCTCAGATGTTTTTGTTTGGTCACCTTGGGCATTTTCTGTATTTGCAGGAGAACATCATCCGGGAGTTCAACCTTAATGAGCTGTACGAGAAAGCCAAGAAGCTGTCCAAGAGGAAGGGTGAGAAGACAGCAGAGCCTGAGTGTCCAATGGTGCAAGAAGAGAACGAAGAGCTGCCCGAAACTCTGGGGGAGGAAGAGGAGTCAGAGAGCAAGAAGGACAAATAAAGGAGCTGAGGAATGCAGTCTTTCTTTTAAAGCTGTGATGTTACAGTGGGACTGGATGGTGTTGGGGTTTGAAGTAATTTTATAGTTAAGGCACAAACTTATGATTTTAAAAATCTAAATTGTTGTTCACAATTAACTTTTAAAAAATAAATTATTGTCTAGTAGTGTTTAGTGTGTAACATTAACTCCAAATGAACAGATCATAAAAAGCCTGTCCCTGAAGCTGGTAAACTAGTTTACCCTGAAGGTGAACTAGCAGCCTTACTCTGCCATATGTGCCTGCTGAGCTGGATTTAGTACAAACTCAGTACATGAACAATATCCATTGACCCCTTGCTGCAGAAAAATGCACTCATTTATACATTAACAAAAGTATGTGTAATTTTTTTTGAAGGTCTGTGCAAAAGATTTAAAATGTTTCGCTGCCTAAAGGTCTTAAATAGGCCCAGTAGACACTAATAAAGATAGATGGTCTGGAGGTATGGAGGGCACACAGGTGGCAGTTAAGATCGAATGCTGTACACAGCTGACAATTGTTTCCAGTGCCTTTTTTGTTTTCCCTAATATTTATCACTCCAAATTACTGTTAAGCTGTAATAATCTGTTTGGTTCAGGTTGTTTTTCTAAAAATTCTTACTCAAGCATAAAATCTATGATCATGCCCCCCATCCTCAAATAATTGACAATTGTGCAGATAAGCTAATCGATTTGTAAACCAAAATTGAAAAAAAAAAATGCTATCAGTTGTTTAAGGTCATCAAGTTAATTGACTGAATATAACTAAAACAATGGTGACTTTGGGCTACTAATGTCATTGGTGCTGTCCATTCAGGCTAAATCTAGTAGAATGCAGAGTATGAAAGAACTCCTGTGGTTCACCAGGCCCGAGTGTGACAAGCAGCCGAGGTGCTGACAGGGTCCAGTTCCTCATGATCACCAATACTAGATAGTTTTGTACATTTTATGTCAATGTACTGAAGTGCAGTGATACAGGATCTTACCTTCACTGTAGATGCCGCCATCAGCTATGTTTTACCATGCTGCACCGGTAAGTTCTGTGGCACTGACTGAGCTCTGTCTACATTTTGGATTCCCTGACCAGTCACTGTCACCAGTCCTATCGTCCCTGTCACCTCCCTTCAGGTGTCCTTGTATGACTGATTTCCTGTAGTGGGTGTGTGTGCCACTCAGGTGTACTTTTTGATCCATGTGAATGAACGTGTGGACTTTCTTTGAAATTTCCCATTTTGACTATAAATTGTATTTATATTTACAGTGCTAATAAACTATTTAAATGTGTTTGTATTTTAAAGCAGTAGCAAATTAAGGATGGAATAGAATGGTAACTTACAGTTTGAGGAGATATGCTACACGTTTCCTTCCTGGGACATAAACAGCCTGTAAAATATAATTAACAGCTTTAGCAGTAATGAAAGAAGAAACTGGAAAAACACCTTTCTATACTAAAACGCTCACCTGGGAAACACAAAGGCAGCCTTTATACATCTCATTTCCAGTTAGATTCCTGGTTCCTTCTCCAACATGCAGTCTCCTTACATGGCTGTGCTTCCTCTGTATTTAACCTGCATTATTTCACTGGTCCAAGGGGGCCTAGACACTTAAATGTGGACTGTGGATATCCTGGTCTAGCACTGGACAGCTTTAAAATAATTACACTTTTAGTCTCTGTAGTCCACATTACTGTAAATAAAGCAGTTTTGTCATATTTTGACAAAAACAAATGCATCTCCGAGCTGTATGTCTGCAGAAAAGGGGATGAACATGTTTAGGAGTGCCTCCTAAAGGCTGGTCAGACATGCTCTACTCCTTGCATTTACAAATAACTATATAAATTAAACTAAATTTGTAAATGCCAAAAAAAATAAATAAAAACTCACAACAAAGCCATACATTACAAATGATGCTCGTGTTCATTTCCAAGGATTTATTATGTATGCTCAATCACACACTCAGTCACACACTCACACATCCAAAAATATATCTTTAAAATGCCTATAATATCTGGGCCTGACAAATTCTCTCTGTGCCAATTGGACAGCTGTCCAAAACCTAAACTGCTCACTTAAAAAACATGCTGCTGTGCATTTAATAATTCAAGTCTCATGTGGGTCAATCTGACCTATTGGTCATAAGACAGACCAAATGCCCAAATCTGATTTGCCAATCAAAAAATAGGGATCAAATTCATCTTTCTTTTTTTGATTTAAAAAAAAAAAAAAAAAAAAAAAAAAACCCAAACACTTCAAGGTCTCAGCTTTCAACCAGAATGATTTTTAACAGGGCCAGTATGGATGTTCCATGGGAAAACTCCAATTGCAGTTACTTATGCTAATTTTCTTGTTTGGCTATTTATCTTCATTAAGTTAGACAGAAAAAAAAATCCTAGCTGAGTGAAACATTGCAAACACCAAAGACAATTTTAAGCCTAGAACAAACAACTTGCATACAATATCCTTGATTTAATTATATTCCACAAAAGTGTATTGTGTGGTTATGCTGTATTTTTTGGCTTAACATGTTATTTATCAGAGGAAATCCCTGATCATCCAGCTGTCTTTGGGTGACAATTCCAGTCCAGCCTCTGGCTGTTGCAGCTGACCACAGAAACAAGCAGCTCGCCCACTTTTGTTTATTCCAAACCAACCAACTGCCTACAATGATACTGGTTGTCTTGATTGCATGGAGACTTTTGATTGGAAAAAAGTAAAACAAAAATATACTTCCCAAGCAATCTAAAGGCCATCTTGCAAAAATCTAGACAGCTTTTGTGCCAGTTAAGACCAAAACTATGCTTTTTTTTTTACCATGATTACTCTGCATCTCTGTGGAAGTGTGGTCAGTGGTCATGACAGCAGACGTCCCAAGGTGAGAGATACAGTAGTCCACATAGTCAATGTGAGGGTCCGTACTGCTACTGCCACTGCACTTGGACAAATGCCAAGCTGAGTTTGTACCCGTGCAGAGATTATATTGTACGAATGACTAATACATTTTAATAAAAAGTGTATATATATTCAATATTTTGAAATAGCCAGCAGTATCAGACACAAAAAGTTTACTGCTTTCAGTCCTAGGCTGGATGTGTTGGCTGACTTTTTCTGCCACTGGTTAAGTCAGCAAGTCCAACCTCTTCAGGTGTTAAAATTCTGAACATTGTAGTTCCACATGTGTGAACAACTGAAATTTCTACAAACAAAACAAGGCATCTCATTGTGCTCCTTCCCATTATTCCTCTTCGCCTTTGCTGGCAAAAGATAATCAGGAGTCCAGTGGGTTTGTTGCAAAGGTGAAAGTCAATGTCTTCAAAGACAATCATTTACTTTGTGTCCCTGGTTGCCAAATATCTTACGATGTCCCTCTCATCCAGAAGTGAGGAGTCAGATGACAAATCTATGTCACCAACTGCCGAAATGGACACCTGTCACACCGAGATCTCGTAGGTGGTTCCTCCCACGCCCGTCACCTTCTTTACTGCTCCCACTGGCTTGTGGGTGGGACTAACTGGAGGAGTGATGTGATTGGCTGATCCGTGTCTGGAGGAGGGGCTGATTGATTGGGAAGGCGGCGAGGAAGGAGGGAGAGGGGGGTGAGTGGATCTCAGATGTCCATTCAACCGGCTGAAGGACTTCATCTGAATCTCGTCCCTAGCAGTCGTGGAAGATGATGGAAGGAGTTGCCGAAGCAGCAACACAAAGAGAGGAAGGTGAAAATGGATACATGGAGGATAGAGGGGCAGGAACAGACAGGGCCAGGGAGTAGAACAGAATATGAGGCAAATGGAGAAAGGACAAAGAGTAAAGATTATGGAATAATGGCAGTCATACAGGAAAAATTGTAATCAACATAATATTCACAGTGAAGAAATCATAAAACCATTTATAAAAATACCAACAATTACACATGCATGTAGAAATTTTTTACCATAATAACTAGTGTTTTTCAATTTTAGAACTGCACATGCTCCTATGAAAACCACAAACAGCCATAAATAAAAGGTGAAATGGAGTGAACCTCAAACAAGCTCGAATTTAAATCCAGGAGCCACAGCACAGCGGCTGTAGTTTATAAACGTCTACAAACTGTCCAAAGAACTACAACTTGAAGAAATGTAGCTCATACAAAAGTGTAACTGTAAGTTCTGGGTGAAGATTTCCTGTGAGTACCTGTCCTTGCCGGTGTTACTCCTGATGTCACTGGACTAAAAGTCACGCATAAAGACAACGCGTTCAATAAGAGATATCCAATTCCAGTACACATGCAGAATTCATACAACTTTTGACAACTGGCATCTCCCATCCCCATTAAACACAAACTCTTGGGTTACCATTTGAAATACCTGGATAAAATAATTGCAACAAAAAATAATAAAAATTCACAGAAGTTTTGGAATTTTCTGGCAAGTGCAGAGTCAGGCTGCCAGCAATAAAAGCAGCAAAATAAATTAAAATGCAAACTACAAATGAGCAGAACAGCAAAATAAGCTTTAATGCTAAAGCATCACTTATCTGTTTATAAGAAAAAATGCTAAACTCTAGAAAAAGCTGAATCCTGCATAGTTCCCCTCTTACCCAATAAATTAAGAATCTAATGTGAGGAGTGTGAACCAAACATTAAAGCAAATCAGTGACAGCCACCAACCCCCAAGCAAAAGGTTCACACTGAGAACATAAAAAGCACAAGGGTCACACAGTGGGAGGAAGGGGGTGCATATCAGCAGTAATGGTGACAATAACGGTCATAGAAAAGAGAAAAGGAGGAAACACTCACAGAAAAGCAGGGAGGAGAAGAGGCTGAGGCTGCAGAGAGCAGTACTCACTTTGGAGCCTGAATCCCACCACCGCTGCCAGCACCACCCCCAGAGGCCTTCTTGCCCCTGGGGTGCGGCCCCTCTGGACACACAGCAGAACCGCCCTCCGGTGGCCGTGTACGGTACTGCAGCTCAGTGGCAGCGCTAGTGTAGGAGAGCGATTTGCCTATAGGGGGGTGCGAAGAACTGGCGGGGAGAGCAGACGGAGACACAGGGGTCTGCGGGGCGTCCGGGGATCCCAGGGACCGAGCGCGATAGGAGAAAGGCTGCGAGTCAGACAGGAGAGGGGGGCGGGAGAAGCGGGGGGGCCGAGAATGTTGCTGAGGCGTCTGGTGCAAGTCCGGCAGCAAGTGCTCCCTCTCCCTCTCCACAGGGGGCGGACTGGAGGCACGCACGTAGGACTTTTGGGGGGAAGAGAGGAGGGCGGTGGAGGCCTGGTGCAACTCAGACTCGCGCTGGTGGGCGATCTGTGCAGACAGGAAGGGAGAACTGTAACCTAGCACCTGTGGAGGGGCGCTCGGTGGGTGGGGGTGCGGGGGGGACAGCTCGGGGGCAGCCGACTCAAACTCTGGGCTCTCAGAGGGAGTCAGGAGGCTGTCGTAGGAAAGGCTCCCATTGCGGGGTGTCTGATTGGCTAGGCTCTTGTAACTGGTGGAGGTTGTGCCCTCAGAGTGCAGCGTGCCTAGTGCATTGTGGGCCGTGTGGGTGGAGCGCAGGCTGGAGGAACGCGAGGCCCCACCTGACAGCACCATGGGGTCCGTGAAGGAGGGGTAGGAGCGCCCACCCAGGGAGTAGCCAGAAATCCCAGAGCTGGGAACACTGCTCATCCCCCCGGAGCCTCCACCACCCCTCTCCCTGTCCCCCCGCTCCCGCTGCCCCTCCCTCCCATCCAGGCTGGGCTCTGAGCGGTAGCTGGGCTGCTGGCTCGACTGGAGGATGGACGGGGGTTCCTTCAGACTGTCCCCTCGACTCATCTGGGGGACGCATTGGGAATATTGGGAGAGTATTACAGTAATGGGGAACAGGTGTCAGGTTTGGGGGAGGGGATTTGGGTGGGGATTAGGGAGGGAGTAAGAAAAGAAGAATATTTATTTCTAATAATTGCTAACAAAAATGTACTTAACACAGTAGACTACAAGAATAAAAAGTGATACATAACAACGTGTGTAATCCCAGTATGTAATGACAGAGGGGAGCCACAAAAATACACAAACAGAGGAAACACCATACAGAAAGGAATTAACTCTGAAATGACATGAGCCCATCAGAGCAAAGGACACGTAGAGAGATCATGTGCATAACAATATGAAGGGGCGTGGGTGGAGACCACACTGTCCCGTTGCTATTGCAGAGCAAATCCCACACCGCATCACACTTGATCTACTGTTATGAAGGAGCACATCACACTTAAAACACGGTATCAAATGTACACATGACTTAAAACACTAAATTCTTGGCAATCTTACACTAACTGTAATCTTTTCATATTAATCCCCCTCCAAAAAGAAACATCTGAAGATACCCTTTTCAGATATCCTATCATTTTGCTTAGGGAATTTTAATGGACTCTAAAGTAAAATGGCTGAAACGAGGAAAAAAGAAGAAGAAGGGGAAAAAAAAAAAAAAAAAAAAAAAAAAAAAAAAACTTTCAAATGCAAGACCACACAACCACAGAAACATAAATGATTTCAGTTTTAACTTACTTATTAACTGACTGCCACTGATAGATCAAGGAAACAAAAGGAAAATAAGGGAATGACAATTATGGAAAAAGACAAAACCCTGAAAAATGAATGCTGGAAAAAATGTTAACTGTCAAAAATACATATACACAGTTATGAAAACAATTTTTAACAAAATTGATTTGAAATTAATCATTTCAAGTGTCAAAATTTCAAGAGCTGTGTCCTGAACTTTTGAATAAAAAATGAATAACTCAAGTATTAAAACGGGAAGAGCTGGTTGCATTCATTAGTCACATATTTATATATGTCAACACAATGGAATAAAACTTAGCCGCATGTGGGTTGGATTTAGTGTACTTCCTATATGTTAAATTGCTATGGTAAAACTGAGGGACAATGAACCCAAGACCCTGGCAAACAGTAAACAAAACTAAACGTGTGTCCCTGTGGAAATCTGCCTTTTGTTGCCTAAGGCCTATTCATTGCCATTCCTGAACTGCAATGTAGATTTTATGGACTGCTGAAGGCTGCCACATCGGTGAAAAGCTGTAGCAAGCGGCGAGGTAACACACAACTGAAGCTAGAGCCACACAAGCAAGCTCAGGTTGCACATGTATGAAATAAGCAAGTCCGTCTTTTAACAAAATGCAACAATATAAGGGGCTATTAGGGACCTCACACCCTGTTTTCAGAATGGAATGGTAATGTGGGTTGCACCCATGTGATGACCACATTCACATCCTCCCACTGGAGTGTGCATTACCTTGTTAGAATGGGTCAGAGCTGTGTGGTTCTTTCCTGGGCTGCTGTAGGATGGCCTGAATTTGTACATGGTGGGAGTAGGGGGGGCTTCACTCAGCAGGCTGCTCTCTAGTAACAAGAGAACATGTTCAGTTTGTACAAAACAGTAGCGTGACCTACCTTAGGGTAGGTCAGATACTGAACAAACAGTCATTTACCCTCTGTTGGTCCAAGAGACATCTGTCCTCTAGGCAGGCCGGGGTATCTCAGCTCAGGCTTTGGAGGGGGAGGAGGCTCAGCATCTGCAGACTGGCTTTCCATCATGTCCAGGCTGCTCTTTGACTGAAAAGGAGAGTGATTTAGTAAGAACATGTGAGACAGACAAAGCAACAGATTATTGACCTGTTGAATGGACACAAGTAAAAATTAAATCTTCAGCTTGTTACAGGAGAAATCTAAAGAGAGTTTACTGGAAATGTACTGTTCAATAGTATTGGGAATATAGCATCTGAAAGACTCAACAATTACACAACAGATAAACAACCAAACCACCCAAGATACTGGCAGTAAGGAATATGTTCTCAGTACTTGTGGAAGAGCAGCTTGCGCTTTTTTGGGAACCGTACCCGAGAGCTGTGCCGGTCTGCCTGGATGCCATTATCGAGCACCTTGCCTCCCATCTGAGTGTCAGAAAACTGAGGCCTGAGGAAGGGCGGCTGGACTACTACTGCCTGTGGCTTCTTCCAACGGCCCACATACCTGCACGAGATCACAAGGGAGAAAAGGCAAAGGCACAGTGTGTAAACCCAGCTTCCGATAAGCTCACAGTATCAAGAAAAAATTGATTTTAAAAAACCTAAGAAAACACATACAGCAAGAGGAGGAAAAATGACCAAAAAAAAAAAAATCTCACAAAACCCCACCAAAGAGGTCAAAAGATAACGTGGTATGCAAAAAACAGAGGGGGAGGGATGGACAAACCTGGGTGCCTGTGAGCTACATAGCACATGTGTGACATTTCTCCAACAGCCGTTGGTGAAGGGGTTTACTCCTCCCCTGAACTTCCCTGTCACCTGGAGAGGAACAGGGTAATGAAGAAACAGCAAAAGGTTATTGATGGACAAAAAAGTATGAAGTATGTTCTTTATTATCAGAAGTATATTTTTTGGGACAGGAAAAGCTAGAAAAAAAGAGGAGGGCTACATAAAATTTTGTTGTGACGTGGCAGGCTTCCCACCATTTCAAAATACTAAAAATTAAACATTTCTAAAAATAAATAAAGAAAGAACAAATGAACACAGGGGAAAATGGTTATAAAGGGTTATTAATTTTTTCCCCAAGGCTAACAATGCATTATTGTGCACAATTTGTCTAGTATCACAGCTTAAAAATAGATCCACTGTAGGGTATTATTGCCTTTATAAAATGGTTACACAATTCAACAATTCAACTTTCTTAAAAAGAATTTAGTATGACTGCTGAATAAAACACGTAGTAATTTGACTTTATGTAACCGGCAATATCTAAAGAATCTAAGGTAGTGATTAACTCACTTTTTAATAATAACTAAAATGAGCCTGATCAATAATGCAATTACTCAGCTGTCAGTGTTCATACTAAACACAGTATTTTACTAATTAATATCAGCATAAATGTAGTAAAGGTGTTAAGCGATTTGCCATAGCAGTGAACATAATAAAGACACGCAACAGGAAAATAAATCAGTTTGAGAAAATCCATTATGCACACACACCAAAGTATGAATATGTACATAAAATATGAAACAGTGAAATTCATATTTTTGGTTTACTTATACTCTTATCACTAGCTGGTCATCTAGAAATACACATGCACCCCAGTATCCAAGTGTAAATGGTTCCTAGAAATTGCTCAACTATTGCAAACTTGAATAGAGGGAAACTATTTAAATTATTTCTTACGGGGAAAATTATGATTCGTTCTGAGTTCATCTGAGAAACCCAAATTAATTTCCTCAAAATTAATTTGACTTTAAAATACTTATTTCAGTGCTATAGAGAATACTTCAAACATAAAAAAACCTTAATCATATAATATGCATTTATGTATTAATGTGCAGCTAGTTTATTTAGTATCATACATTGGCCTTTCCTCATTAGCAGTATGGTGAAATTTAGGTAAAAAAAAGATTAAATCAATATTAACAAAATTAACCTACTGTAACAGACTTTAATGAACTGTTACCGAGGTATTTACTAAGGGAACAAAATCAATTGGATTTGAGTACAGATCACACACAGAAAATTGAGAACGCAGATGATGGGCACAGAGCTGCCACGTAGCTTTACACTTGTATTTGCGCAAATTTCTAATATATCTTTCATATAGTTTAGCTTTGCTTGGATGGCGCTACTTATGCTGGGACTTTTTGACATGTTTCCACTGCTATAGTTCTTCTACTTCTCCATAACTGTTCCATCCATCATTGGAAAATTTCATTCACTTAGAACCCAAATTACTTTCTCCATCACAGCACAGGACACAGGTTCCTTCAAATACAAATTTAAACAAACACGATCAAGAAAAATATTGGTCCACTGAAGACAGACCTGTTCATTTGTTGTACGGCCTCGTGCCACCAGCACGATGTGGAAACCAGTGAGGCCAGCTACTGGAATAAAAAAGAGGCCAGCCACACACATCACCGCCATGCTGAGGAAAGGGAGTCAAGGATCTAAATGCTGGACAAAAGCTATGGACCAGGCAAACATCAAGTGAGTGGAGATACCACAGGTTTTTAAGGATACGTCACTGCAGAATGCACGTGGTCCAACTTCTGCTTATGGTATAGGATGAACAACAGTCCAAAGCCAAAGACAGCCATGATGTGAGCTGTCAGAGAGAGCAGGAACAGAAAAAAGTAGCGGTAGTTCCGCCTCCCAATGCAGTTGTTAACCCAGGGGCAATGGTGATCAAAATCCTGTAGATAAACACAATGGCACAGATGTATACAAGTGTGTGTGTAGGAGGCAAACATTAAAAGAAACATGTGACTGTTACACACACCACTGGGGGGGGGGGAATCAGATGAATATCTTTTTTCTGCTAATTTAGCATTACGTTACATTACTGGAACCCTGTGAGATTACAGAGCAGTAATGTACTGGGCAGATTTAGACTACAGGTCTGTGTATACAGAGTTATACATAGATGGCAGAATTTGGTTTTATGCACAGCGTTAATAAATACGAGCATTCTAAAAGGTTTACAAATGGCTCAGTGTGTACATATGTACCTCCACACAGTTGTCACACACTGAGCAGTGCGAGCAGCGGGGCGGCCGGTAGAAACGGCAGGTAGCACACCACTTCATGCGCACTTGAATGCCCCGGATTTCCACAGTTTTGTAGAGTGGTGCACGGAAGTCATCCTCCTTGTCTTCATCTTCCTCCGCTGGAAGGGACAGACAAGCTGATCATGTGGCCAGAGTAGTCTGGCAGGGGGAACTGACACACTCGGTTTCAATACAAGTTCTCGTGAGCCACAGGTTTTGTTGGCTTTGGTCAGGCCAAAGTTAATTATACAGCCATGACTGACATTATGACCCAATGTATAACATTCAGATCATTTTCACAACACATGCTTTTATCATTTTCAGCAGTTTTAAGGAGAATTTGCATTAAATACAAAAATCCTTCCATCCATTATCCTTAACCACTCAATTCTGATCAGGGTGGTAGCAGCAGAGCCACTCCTGGAATTACTGGGTGCTAGGCTTTGAAACTACAATCTGATTGGGATGCCAGTTGCATGCAAAGTGGCCACACAAGCACTTATTCCCACACATAAACATGCTACAGGCAATCTGGAGTGAGCAATTAACCTGAAATACAAGTCTGGATTCAAAACCCACACCTCAGCCCCTACTAGTTGTGGAACTGTCCCCCTCATTAAATACAAATGAACTAATGTAACCATAAAAAGCACATAATATAAAAATGAAAGTAAGTAAAATTAATGGTCCTTACGTTAATGAATCAGTAAATGCTTAACTGTTAGCCCTATATAAATGAAATACTGAAAGACTTATAAATCTCAAATAACAATACTGCTTCATTTTTTTCTTTTAGTTTTCCAACAGACTAAATTAAAAAAAAAAATTATATTCACAGATAAACAAAAGTTTTATAAAAGTTTTAATATATGAATATTTGCCTTCCAGCAAGCAGTGGATTGAAGTGGAGTGAATCACCCTGTATAGATTTTATTCAGACAAATCTAGTTAAGTGTGAAACTTACAAACTTAAAAGTTTCATAATCATGAACAACAAGTTACTTAATATTTTCCCAGTTTGATGCATTTTCATTTCATTCCATTAGAACACACAGACCACAAAAGTAAGTACAAAAGGCCAATACATGCACAAGACTGGAAGATCTGTACCTCTTGGAAAAATGCCTGGGTCCATGAATGTGGCCATGCAGAAGTTAGCAAGGACGAAGAGGAAGACCACACCATTATAAACGGGTATGGCCATGGAGAACTGCTCAGACAGCCAGGGGCATCTGGGTAGAGGGCAAAGCACAGTAACACAGTAACCAGCTAGCCTGTGGTATAGAACAGGTGGATAATTCTAATCCATTTACACAAATGCCACATTACACAAAGTGAAAGACATTCAAATGAAATGACCAGGGATGCCATGCATCTTAACTTAAATTTTAGTCAGTTTCAAACCCTCAACATTCTACATAGCTGGAGACATACTCCACAAAAATTGCAAAATCAAACACAAGAAATTGAATTAAAGTTCTTATATGAGTTCTTTGCCCCATTCATTGAAATTCTATACTTCAATGTTATGTGGAGGAAAAAATGAGCTCCAAACACTGAAAGACTAATCTAGGAAAAATGGTTTTAACCATGACAAATAACAAAAATGCACAACAACAGGAGATAGAATGAGAATGACCTTTTATAAGAGGTGGCAGATGTTGTCCTAGTTTCTGTTCATAATCTCACCGATATATGAATGAATTACAGAGACAACAAAACAAAGGGAACTACAGAATTAGCAATCAGTTGACTGCCTGCAAAGTGAATACTATAACAAAGCATCTGTGAAGTACCAAGGTCAGGGTCATCATATTGACTGTCACATGAAGTGATCTCCTAAAATCTCACATCTACAAAACAATCAAGTGGCTAGGGTGTGTTCACAGGTATTGTTAACCAAGTAAGAGCCCAGCAGACAGCTTGTGCATGTGTGATGGGGCGCGGATGGTTACTCACGTGAAGCAAAAGAAGAGCGTGGTAGCGCCTACCAGGAAAGCGGTCGCTGCTGATACAGGGATATAGCGGCTGGGTCTCAGCGGGCGGGATGGAGAAGATGAGGGAGGTGACAGGGGGCCGCTGACACCCCCACTTCTATCAACACTTGGCATTGCTAGTGAGGCAGGCACAAATACAAAGACAGCACCGAAAAACAACAGATGTAGGGGCTATAAGTGTGAGCTAGGGGATCAACTTTGGGGTTTATTATGGGGTGGGGGCAGGAAAACCTATATATTAAAAAAAAGAAAAAAAGAAAAAAAAAGATTAAGGGTGGGGGGGGGGGGGGGGGGGATTATTCCAGAATGTCTGGGGTAGGGGTAAGGTGGAGGAGGGTCAGAGAGAAAAAAAGGCCCCTACGCCTTCTCACAGGGTGTAGGGAGGACCACAGCATCGACATTTTTGGGATAGATGGGTAAGAAAAGCAATGTAGATGAAATGCATTTGCAAAAGCTTTGTTACAGCTTGGAATATATGTGACTAAACTGCAAATGTCAGGGCATGTAAATATTAACAAGAAAGAATACAAAATGGCACAGATCAAGACCAAAATGCTTTGGTTATTCCAGTACCATGCTTAAAATTTCAGTTCTAGCCTCATAGTAGATTTGAACCAGATGAGCAAAAACATCAAAGAATATAAATCAGAAATAAAAATCAAATATTTCTGATATTTGAAGTGTTCAAATTATGTCTGTGCAAATAAGTGTTTAAAATAAAAAAAATATAGATATAAAAATAAGGATTTTCTGGAAAAATACTTTTGGAAAAATTTGTATTATGGCTTTTTTAATTTGGTGTAGTTAAAATAAATCCCACTGAAAAATGTGTATTTGTGCAAATAATCTCAAAATCTGAAGTGACTCAATGAAATAAGGGGACAATATCTACAGACATGCACTTAGTTCTGGATTACACTCTTACACAAGTAGATCTCTCAAAATCTTGTTCATCACAATAATGTATCTACTTCTTGAAAACTTCTGTGAATATTTCCATACAGATGAACCAAATGCGTGCGTGTTCCTTCTGTGTGGATCCACTTTTACTCAGCAATTGTGAGCCCTCTTGCTTTCCACATGGCTTCAACTGAACAGATCTTCAGGAGTCCCAAAAACAGCCTTTTGCACAAACATCAGAAGAATACTGACCACAGGTCCTCTGGCAAGAAAGTGTACTTCAGATCTCAGTCATCAAAAACAAGCAGTGTCTACAGTTGGTCCAGGTAGAAACTGTTCTTCCGCCAGTCAGGATTCACAACTCATTCAGGTACAGCCCTTCTTTCCTTCTCTAAGACCACCAACTACATGGATTTACATTTCTGTAGATCCTGCTTACTCTAAAGGAGACTCAAGAAACAGGCACAACTTGATTTCCAATGAGCCTAGACAAACTATAAAAACCAATTAAGGAATGAATTGATCTTTTTAGAGTCACACTGGGAAATCTTTTGGTAAATAAAAATATTAAAAATAAGAGGTAGAAAAACTTGTTTTATTTCAGGGCATTTGCTACTAGCCCGGGAGATTTCTTTGAATGAATCCAATGTGTCTTTGTGTCAGGATGTGATCATTTAGTCTTCTCCACATGTGTGCAACACCAGACAGTCATGAAGGTTTGGTACAGGGAGGGAAACTGGGGGGACGACACAGCCAGTTCACCTGTTCTGAGAACTGAAGTAGGAAGAGGACAGCAAGGGACAGCTCTCAAACTGGAGTGGAAGAGTCTGAGAGGCCAGCAGCTTGGCCCTTTGTATCTAAAGTGCACTCGATGAGTGAATACAGGCACTGTGCTCACAGGTGCGTTGGTTTTAATCGATCCATAGGCCTCTGTTTATGGAGGGGATTGCCCTTTCTGTTCCAATGGTCAGTGGTTCTCCACAAAAGAAAAAGGCTATAAATGTATAGAGTAAATCAAAACTGGCAAATTAAAATGCGTTCTCTGCTTCTGCTTTCGTGTAGATTATGCAGCAAATTATGTGCTTGAGGAAGGGGGAAATGAGCCAAGCCTTTAACCCTGATCTCACAATAAAGTCAGAAAAACCAAATCATACACATTCTAGGAGGTTAAGTGCAGAAAAAGGATTCTGCATGAGAGAAAAAGGCAATGTGATCAAGCTCTTTGGACTAAAAGTATAAGATTGTATTATCCCTTAAAAAATTATTTTGTATGAGTCCTTAGCAATTTAGGGAAAAACCTGTTTGATCCAAAAAGCATAAACTGACTTTTTAAAAATGATTATCTTGACCAGCAGAGTAAAAGTATAGAAAAATATTTAGGTGTACAATACAAAAATCAATTCATTACCTAATGAGTATGGCAGCAGAATAATGTGGAAATTAACTGACAAAATATTAAATAATGTTTAAAAATATTAAGATTATACTTAAAAATAGGTTTTCTCCATATATGACATTAGTGTATTTAACTGCTGCCCAGTATGGATTCAAGCCATTGGAAGGTCTTAGCGTCTGACAGGTCTGATAACACTTCTAATAAAATTGTGAACAACGATTGCACTTCCCAGGGTTCACAGGAAAAACAAAATGGCAGTTGGGAAATCCACTGAGTTGGAGAACCAGCAGGTCCACTTTCCTTGCTTTGTGGCTTGGCCCAGGGCGTCCTCTGCTCTTCAGCAATCCCGCTGTTCAGACGTGTTCCAGTTTAACTCCGGGCAAGGTTTCACTCCTGAACAAACCAGAATGAGACCGACAGTTGCTAATTGACATCTACAGAAAACCTGTGGAGCAAAATTGTGATTGTTCAAAAGTAACACAAAAAAGTGCACTACTCAAGAAAAATCTAAGTTACAGGAAAAAAGCATATGCAAACATTGTTTTGTAACAATTTACTCACACCTCCACACCTCACTTCCTACTATCACGACCATCAGCAGGTCACAGGGGAAACCAACTGGGACATTCAGCCTCGCGTATCAAAGCTGGGGGGGGGGGGATGTGAAAGAGAGAGAAAAAGAGAAAAAAAAAGTCCATGGCCACTGGACTGAATCACAGTAGTACCCATAAGAGTTCCTGTAAACTATGATGCTGTGGCTGTTTCCCTCCCATGGGGTGGAGAGAAAACTTCACTGATCTTCACACTGATGTGGTTCTGGCTCAGAAACTCAGCTGAACACTGTGGTTGGGTTTTTAATGGCATTGTTTTTCACCATTCTTTATGATTCTTCATTGTATTATGTTAGTCCAGTTTGGGATTGTGTCCTAAGATACATAAATCATAAACAACCCCCCCTAGACTAAACTGTTCAAAAGTTCAAGTCTGTATTTGTATACATTTCTCTTGCCCTGATGCAAAAAGACAAGAAGTCCTAGATACCATGTTAAATGCAATGTTGAACTTTGCAACAGATTTATGTTTTTGCTTTCCCTTAAAGGTCACCAAAGAAACTATAAGCAGTTCGGAGCAAATTGCTCACAGGTTCATCTCACAGTTGACTTCTCAATATCAAACAGTTGAAAAATCTAAAACTCAGTTATACATCAAACAAGAACTCAGAGTGCAAACTAAGTGATCCTTTTCTGTTAGATAATCAATAGCATCACCCCAATAAGCACTGCAGGAAAAAAAAAATCAAAGTAATTGTCACACAGATAAACTATGAACCTAACAAAAAGAATTACTTTTTGTTACGCCTTTTAAGAGTAAAGACTTTTTTCCTTTGAAGTGCAACATTTCATAAAGTTCTTTAAGGGGGTTATTACTGTTCAGCTAAGTGCAGAGTTGCAATTCGAGTGTGCATCCCACGAATAAAAACAGTGTACAACATGGAGGTATCACCACAAGGTTTCATGGAAGAAGTTTTCTGCTGTTCTGCTTCAGACTTTTGAGTATTTATTTACAGTGCTAAGTGCACAGGACACTAGCCAATTGTGCATGTACTACATGTTCAAAGACTGAAGAGGGAGCGAAAAAAACAGACTGCATTGTTCTTTGGAGGGTAAATTTGTACAGGGGAAAAAAAAACCTACAAAATGAAAATGTCTGCCAATTAAAAGAAATACTGGCTTTGAACAGAAGGGACAGGCTGAAGCAAAGGAATATCAGCATGCTAGTGAACATGTACTAGAATTTCACATGGCCCATCAGTCTTCTTCCACTAAGTGGAGAGAGTGTAATGGTGCGAAGCTGTGATGAAGCAGCCTCCTGAGAGAAAGACAGACACCTCCAGCATAGAGTGAGAAACAAACACGGTAGGGAAACATGGCATGATGGAGGAGCTATGGAGTAGGTCGACCAACCACTTAACATTTATACCAGTAACAAGATGATGAATTAAAAGGAGTCAGACAGAAAGTTGAATAAAAAACAGAAATACAGTAGTGAGAGAAGAAGACAGAGCAAGACAGAAAGAAGAAAGTTGTGTGTGGCACAGGAAGGGTGTGGCCACTTTCTTCCCCAAGGTAGTGTAGCAGTAAGGCTGAAGGCCCACTGTCATCAGTTCGTTGACTGTGTTGAAACCTGACCGTTGCTGCTGTCTCCATTTCACTTTTACACTGACTCACCAGGAAAAGGGCGTCTGCCTCTCTTCAGGCAGTAAACAGATTGAATGAGATTGAATACAAACAAACATACACACAGAGTTATACTTTAAGACTCATCAAACAACACTTCAATTATGCTGTTTGATTCAATTTTTAATGCCTGCTAGATATTTATTTCCTTTTTCAGACAAACTTCTTTTGCTGTTTGTGTGAGTTGGTGTGTATGTTACAGGGTAACAATTATATGACTGTCTGAACTTGCTTTCTACATGTCAGACAATCAAGTGATCATAGATACAGTATTTGCATTCCAGTGGAGGGAAAACTTTAACACAGTATATTCTGCTCAGGTCAAAGAAAGAACGACTGAAAGACAGAAAAAAAATCCCATAGTTAACTATGTCTTGGTAACCCCCAAATGCTTTAGCAAATCTTTGTGCTCCTCCAATCAATACAACAGGCTTTTTATGCATTTGTTAAACTTAAAATGGAACTGAAGGAGACAGGAACTAATGGATAAGTAACCCTAACATAATTCAGTAATTTAGGTTAGTCTAAAAACTAGAAATACATAATCTGGTAAGTGATTTTACATAAGCTTACATGCTAAACACTAATTTACTTAGTTCCAAATGTGATCAGGAGACTTCAGCTACAAAGGAAAGGTGTAGAGTAGCTGAGTAATTGTTACTGTAAACTGTTACAGGAGTCTCAAAATTTAATCAAATAAATTGCACACAAACATTTCTACTAAAACTAATGTTTCACCTAACTGAAAACCAACAAGGAGAGTCATACAGAGGCAGAAATACACATAAGGTCAATTGAGAGTGACAGACTGACTATTGTTTCGAAGGGGGGACTAATCCTCATATATAACAGAACCCATCAAAAAGTATCTGCTGACGAGACACGAAAAAAAATAAAAATAATAACCAGATGGCTCAGATTGCTGTATGCAACAGTATTTGTGTTGGCTACCAAAATTAATTGAATAATTTTTATTTTTGGCAGACATTCATTTATTCTTTTTTGTCTAAAACACTGCCTTCCGCTAAATGTGAAACAAGGTCATGTGGTAATCTGTGGACCATCCTATTTGTATAATAATCCCTGGATGAAGTTCTTTGAGGCTGACCGCCCCTGGCCATATAAGGCACTCCAAGACGAACACTGACACACATACACACTGCAAAATTTAATCGGCCTGCTCTTCACCAGCCAGTCCATACTTCAGTGTTTTCCCACCTAGCTCTAAGCTAATGTTGTCTGTTATGCTTGCACAGTACAGAGCTACAGTGTTGTTCACCAGTGCTACCAAGCTGACATACCACTCTTGTATAATCTCCTCCCTCCGTTGTTCTTCAAAGTTTAGTTTAAACTAATTTCACCTCGACATTTGTTACTGTCATCAACTTTTCTACTTTTTAATGTCCCCTTCTTGGTTAAATATTGGACTTTTGGATGGCTGCCCATTATCTGTATCAAAACTGTAGCCATCATATTAAATTACCTCCAATACACTATAAATTCCAACAGAAGTGCAGAATTGAAGCTGGAAGTTTTTCCAAACCACCAGGAAGTTGATCAAAATCATAAATTATACATCAACTTGACGTGCATCATAGGACAGGTACATCATGGCTAACAGTGCATAAGATAATTCCCATTTCATATGTTCTTTGTTGTCGCTTAGTTACTGGCATATAGTGATGTAAATGACTTGGATAGGAGCAGAACAAGATTTCACTTTTTAAAATGCATCTGAGTTTTAAGAAAACAGTCGTGGTTTGCAGAGTCTTATTACCTCTGCAAGTCTAAACCACATATTCAGCTTCATGATGACAGGCTGTATTACAGCTTATTGAGGTCTGTGATACACCCTAAACCACCAGCTCTACGACTCCCACATATTTAGCATCAGAAAATCATTCCCTGCAAAAATTAAGGGGAAATGACACATTTAAAGCAGACCCCTTTGGAGAGGAAAAACAAGTGTCACAAGGCATATGACTGCTTTTAAGCCTCACAGGATGGAAAATCGAAGACCACTTAGAGTGAGCAGATGAGCGTTAAACACATCCATGAATGTGCCCATGACAATAACCAATCATTTCCAACAAGGTAGAAAAGTCTTATTTGTGTAAAACTACTACAAAGACAAAAGTTTACACATTATGCAACCAAATACTTACACAACAAGATACCCAGAGAAAGAAATATAGCTCGTTCTAGTGTGAATCATACTAACTGCAAATTAAAACCGTACAGTCTACCATGCTTTCCATTAAAAGACATACATTTTGCTGCTAGAGAATGAGGTGAAAAGAGAATTCCCTTTTGGTTTTGTTTTCTTAAAGGGTTTACGTTGAAAGCATACATTTTCAAAGTGAAAGTATTCAAAATATAGCTGTCTACTACTGACTCTCTGCTACAAAACCACTCCTAGTACTCACATATCATATTTTACACACACACACAAATAATTTACAGAGAAATAATTAAGAAGATGCCCGAGTGTTATATCACAGAAGAACAACCATGAGCAAAGGAGTTTTATTCTTGTGAACCTGCACCAAATGACATTAATACCTGGGAGAATGTGGAGGAGTGTATAGCTATGAGCCTGAACGTGGAGTGTGAGTAAGTAAAGGTCTGTTATACATACACAGAAGAAGTTTGTGGGAGATGTAACACTAGGCCTGTGGAGCCACGGGCACTCGTACACAGCTGCGGCCGAAAGGGGACGCAGTCACACGGCACTGTGGCGGCACGGCGGACCGGTGTGTCTACGGGCCCGGCTCCGATGTTCGCCCAGTCGAAATCTGGTCCACCTTCTCATGGTTTCAGAAAGATTCTTAACTTTTCTTCTCCTCTGGCAGTTAATTTAATTGAATCTGACAGCCTGGTATCACTTCTGTCCGAGCGATAATCCAGAGCCGCTTTATCCCAGAACAAATTGAGTAGCCACGGTCCAGCATCCTGTGAACTTCACTAACCCTCCCGGCAGCTAACTAGACACGTACACCTCCAAGGTTTTGGGTGTCACCCGTTTACTAACCCGTGTTTATCAGGCACTCACAAACATCAGTAGAAATTTCATCCGATATCCGTGTAGCTCCACACACTCGACGGCAAAACAGTTTAGAAGAACCGAGGCTCACCGCTATCCGTCAGCAGTCTGTCAGTTTGTCAAACAACCAAGCTGTTTAACCTAATTTCACCAACCAACCGAGTTGATTAAGCTCCCTTTCGTTATCTAGTTTGTCAACCGGAGCTGAGCCTCACCTTCCTACACACCTCATGAGGAAATATTTTCCTCAAAACCGAACTAAAACGTTTAAACACCGCTGTACTCACCCTGTGTTTGTGAACTCGAGCTGCTTCCAGCCCGCACACAACCAGTCAACCCGCTAACCACTTCCTCGCGACGCCAACCGTCTTCGGCCAAAACGTCCCAACTCCTGCAGTGCCAGCGTGCGGAGGTAACCGTCGCCACGGCTCGCAAGCACGTCTCCACACGGCGCAGGCCTCGCGACGCCTCCCCGCGGACTCGGGGCCCGCCCCCCTTTGGAAACGCTCGACTCACCCGCCCGTCACTCAGAGAAATTGCGCCAATTAGGATTGGAAAACGGCTCGCGGAAGCGGTTTGTTGACCAAGCAGAGTCGCGAACGGTGACCCAAATCCCGCCCACCAAGTTTCCACGTGATTCGCTTAATCCTGTGAGGGACGTTTGCGGCGTTCGATGCTCCGGTACTGAAGGAGCGTCTCTGCAAGCGTGAAATTTATTAATGGTCATTCCATGCTGCCAGGCTATTTAAGACAACACTTATTGAAACTTTTATCACAGATCCAGTTCCTTATTCCATGTCCACAGTTATGTGAATTTGATGAATGGTTTGTATTATTATTATTATTATTATTATTATTATTATATTACAGTTGCAATCAGAAATACTCAACCCCACAAAGACTGTAAGGATTTACCAATGAAAGTTTTTTCAAAGAGCTAGATTTTGCTTTGGATGACTTCTTTATCAGTTGAGTTAGATGTAAAATCAACAAAGAAAATGTACAGTATGATGTAGTATTAGTGAGTAACAGCATATTTTATTAATATAGCCATGTCACAATTTTTCAACCCCTATACAATTTTTAAAACCTCCTGCTAGTTTTTATTGCCTAAAGTGGAGCTAAAACGTAATTAAGCCTTTGAGAATTATATGATGATCTATAATATATAGTATATGTAATTGTATTATTATACAATGGACTGGCGTGTCAGGCAAGGTACAACTTCCTAGCTAAGTGTTTCAGTGATTAGCTATAATAATAATAATAATAATAATAATAATAAACATTTGTTCACAAAAACATGCATAATCCAAAAAAGTACAATAGTTATTGTTCCTTGTGAGCTATAATTTAAGAAAAGATAATATGTTAAACAAAATGCTTGAAAGACTAAGAAGCTTTGGTAAAGGGTGTGATCAGTGAGGGTCAAGCAAAGCCAAGTTAACAAGGTCTTGTGTTTTCAAATATTGTTCAAATATATGGTCATCATCTCCCAGATAAAAGACTGCAGGAACTGGTAGAATCGTATCTGAGTCGAATGTGTGGATGGATATTTTAGAAACTATTTTTCAGAGTTCTAGAGCAGGAACACCTGGTCTTGACACTTCTTTCCTCGCTCAATATTACAAATCAAGTTTAATAAGTTATAATAAGGCCTGTTTTGGGTACACTCTTTTGTAGCTGAGCTAAATAGAAATATACCGCATATTCAGCTTGAGATTCAAATCCATCTTAGTGTGCAGTTTGCATGCTCTCCCTTCTGCTCACAGTACAAAGATGTGTTTTTGGTGAACTGGTCACTCTAAATTGTAAGTGAATGAGTGTGTCCCCTGCAATGCACTAGTATCCTATCCAAGGTGTACCCTGCCCCACATCCTATACTTCCAGCACAGACTCCAGGCCACTACAGGCCTGCATGGGACAATAGGTCAGTTATAGATATGATAAACATAAACCTGAAATGAGGGATACAGCACATGTGGAAATCTGGCATTGGCTCCCTCTGATGGCGCATTTCAGCCAGTACCACATCAGATAAATACAGGCTTCTTAACTGTCCAGCAATGGACTTCTTTCACACCCTTCAATCTGTTTTCATATATATGTGACCCAAAAAATACCTGTATCCCAAAACTGCTTATTGAGTTATAAAGGTTCTTTGCTATTTCCTTTCTGTTTTAAACACACTATTGTGCTTGTGCCTTGACATGTATCTTTCTGTATCTATATAGAGGTAAGACAACAAATACCCCTGTTTTAAACACACTATTGTGCTTGTGCCTTGACATGTATCTTTCTGTATTTACATAGAAGTAAGACAACAAATACCCCTTTAAAAATACTATTTACATTTTAATGGATGCCTTTCCTTTTCACTTTACAATAAATATTTGGTCTGGCTATTTTACTTAAAAATAGTATGTCTCTTGCGCCTTTGATGCACCAGCTAACAGCACCAACAGACAGGTAACAAAGAGATTTTAAAAATATAAAGTTAAAACTAGGAAAGTAGAAGGATTGATCTGTTGATTCACAAAATTAAACAAGGTTTTATTCCCCTGTGTACAAAATGACAGTAGAACTTGCAAAGCCTGGGGTAACATAATTAATACAAACTTTTTGTATGCACTGAAGAAATTGAAGGACAAAAGCCAATTCAAATCAGGCAACGCATATTGTATTTCACTGACCATGCTAAATGAGATTCAGTCTGAAGCTCTTTCAGTCTGAAAATTACATTTAAATATAAATGATCACAACCAGATGGGTTATTTTATAATTTGCAGATTTGGTTCCTTTATCAACCATTCAATGAAAACTGTCTGACTTTTTAGCATATGTCCATCAGTGACGTGACAAAATGATTCACAGTTTGTAACAAGGTACCAGCTGAAATTCAAGAAGAACGGCAGTTGAACTGTCATAACTTGTTTTGTAAACAACAACTATATATGGAAAAGTTAAAACTGCAAGATGTGTCATTCAATAAAAGAACATGCTAAGCAATATATAAAAAAATCTTAAGAATGTATTAAAATGCTATTCACCACATAAAAAATAAATTATGCCTGAAAACTGTCACTGCTGAGGAAAGGAAAAAAAAAAAAAGTACAGCTCAGTGAATCATTTATGGCCCCGACACAGAGATTATGCTTAAAGTTAGCAGTTTACCCTGAATACAAGCCCATCCTCCTTTTTGTTATTCTTCAGTACCCACTATTTGAGATCAATAAAGCGGATGTCCATGATGAGAAGTGTGTGTCGGGGTAGCGGGCGTGGGGCAGGTGACAGAACTGTCATCACCTGGGCCTGGGTGTCCACAGCCGTCACCACAATGAACCCACATACGGGACTCTCCAGGATCCCTCTCCTCTTGCCTGTGGTCCCACTAGCACTACTCTCGGTCCCTTCATCTTCTGCGCAGCTCACACTCAGGACATGATGAGTCAAATCTCTCCCAGGTGTTACTGGAACCAGTTTGAGCTGTGTGTCATCCTGAGACATCCCCAGTGGTAGGCAGGAGTCTGGGATGGAGGGAGCACCGATTTTGTAGATGCGTACATCTGAGAAACGCACATCAAAGGCATGGGGATAGAATGAGACACCCCGGAAGCCGTAGAAGTACTCCCGGATTTTCTCATCACGTGCCTCCCTGCGGCAGTCTTTGTTGCGCTCCACCACACCACCAGACTTGGGCAGCAGGACCACCTTGACAAAGTATGGCAGGTCCCGCTTCAGTTCGTTATACAGCCGCTCCTGGTCCAGAACCAGAACCACATCCACCTCGAATGCAGAGGCACAGTGCACCAGCGCTTGGTAGCCAGAGCCCTTCACCCAGCCACAGGTGTTGATGACACAGCCACCTACACTGGCCTTCCTGTTCACCTCACAGCGCTGGGAGAATACCTCAGCCAGGCAGGAGGTCAACTGTAGGGAAAAATTATAAATAAAGTATCTGAAGGACTCCACAACACCAAACTTTATAAAGTATGACTCATTTAATTTGTGCTGAGACACTGCGTTATCTTACATAATGAATTCTATCATTATTTATGCATTTAGCAGATGTTCATCTCTGAAGTGAATTCAAGCACAAACACTAAGCTACTCACAATTATTCACCCATTGAAACTAGTGGCTAATACTATATTTACTGTATCAATTTCTGGTAAGCATCTTAAGATAACTACAAGGTGGGATTTCAACCCAGATCTTTCAGTCGCAAGATGCAGATTTTAAGCATTATGCTACCTGTTGCCTCATAATTAACATTTCAAAATTTAAAAAAACACAGCAAATGAAACAAATACAACTAAACATTTAAAGTGAGTGTAATATGACACTGTTTCAGATATGATGTAAATAATTACAGTGGTAAAAAGAGGGATCCTAGACTCATACCTTGTTATAGAGTTTAATGTTAGTGCCAGGTGAGGTAGAACCAAAGTGGTACACTAAGGGTGCCTGGACGGAGAAGCCTTCCTCCACATCAGCCGGTCGCTCGATGCACAGAGCCGACACCGTACCAGGGACTGACACCTGAAAGGGACAAAGATGACAAACAGAGACTTAGATCATATGCTAATATACATGAATGATTCTCTTGCCACTGTGAAGAAACAAATACTGGAAAAAAAGTGTTTTCTCAAGTATCATAGAACCCTCAAACTTACACCGCTCTGTCCCACGTCAAGCTCTACCAAAGTTGGCCGCCTACCCAGCCGCACAGCATAGCTCAGGAGTAGACGACACACAGTTGACTTTCCCACATCTGTTGGGCCCACAACCATTACCTGTGGCAGAAGAGGAGCATAAGAGGTAATGCCGAGTTGTACTGAATAATACATCTCAGAGTTCATTTCTGAGGAGAAGTGACTGTCAATCCTCCCCAAAGACACAAATGGATAGAGAGTAAAAACACAGACACATACCCTGGGTCCTCTTTCATTATCCCTCTCAGCTTGTTGTCTCATCTGTTCAAGGGCTGCATGAGTATTTAAGTAGAGCAGCATGGGGGTGTCTCGGGACACATAGGCCACCTGAGATTAAGAGGAGGGAATGATGGGTCTAAAACAAACCAAACTCAATACAGCAGTTTATAAATGTAAATGAAATTAGAGAAATTAAAAATAAATGCATAAGAAACTACTGAATTGCATGCATACATAACATTTCACACCTCAGTTTTTCCTGTCAGTGATACGCTGCAGCCATGCCAGGTAAACACAGCAATTTTGGACCCAGAGCCAAAGGTGTACTTCTTGTTTCGTGTCAACTCTGAGCCAAAGACCTCAGCCAGTCCAGATAGCAGCTCCAGCTGGACCTTCTCCCCAGATTCCACCTCGAATCGCAGCTCTGTCTCTTTTTCCAACTCGAAGCGAACACTGCCACCTGCTGAACCCCCAGCAGCTGCAGCTCCTTCTTCAACTGGCTTCTCTTGACCTTCTGTTGCCATAGCTTCAAAGATAAAAAACAGAAATATTAAGGTGGTATACACTGTGTGCATGGTTTCAGCATGGTACCTGTCCAAATATTGTAAATGAGACTTAACACTGCAGGATGCATCAACAGATACCTTAGTACTAAAGCAACACAAGAAATTGTAAGTCACCTTGGATATCATAATAACAATAAACACAGTGGTACAGCATGTAATGATGGTGCATCAAAGGTCCAGGGTTGTGGGTTCGAATCCAGTTCAGCCTGCTTAGGGTTTCTATTTTCTTCACTTGTTTGGGTGAAGAAATAGTGTGTGTCACTTTGTGTCACTTTCCATTGTCCAAGTTTGTTTTTAATGAACTGATACGTCTCAATTGCCCTTTGTGTGTGTATGTGAGCGAGGGTGTATTAAATGCCCTGTAATGGACAGCATACTGATATCCTGCTGTTTAAAATGCTCATTCTCTTTTAAATATTACTTTCAGGAAAAGTCCTCTTTGCCAAGAAATGCTTTTTAAGTCAGAAAATGTTAAGAAATATAGAGCACATTTAAAGAACAAGGAAGTCTCCATTTCCATGAACAACTGGAAGAAATTACTTTTCAGTGTGTTTATGAGTCTAGCATATGAGCAGGAGCTGTTATGAGCAGGTTTTGAATGTGTGCTGAAAGCCCACAATAAAAACAAAAAAAAGCCAACAAAAAATGAACGCAAACTAGAATGTTGTTGACTTTTGGTTGTTGTTCGCTCTCAGTTATTATCCCAAAAACCACATCTCGGATTTCAGGTTTGAAAGCAAATAACGAGCTAGTTCTCTGAAACCTGCAGAACTCCGTCAAAGACTAAAGTTGTTTACCTATCATACACATGAACTAAAAAATAAACCTTTATTACTACTCGATAACCAAAGTTTAAAGTAACACAAAATCCATAACTAAATGTTCTGGGTAGTTAGGCTGCAAACAACGTAACAACTCAAGTGAAATAAACAAGCTCTCGTTAAAAGATCCAACGATATAAAGCACGCTTTTTATTAGCTCAATTACAATACAAAAACGTGCTACAGTACTTTAACTCTCGGATTAATAAAGTTTACTTACTTTAATTTAGGAAACAGTCTGGCTGTGGAATTTAATGCACACTTTAAAACATGCGGGACTGTACCGAATCCTGCAGAAGCTTCCGTCGCACATAGATGACGAAACAAGTCACATGACAATGACGCAATCGATTCAAAAATAACCGTCTCAAAGAGATGACGCTTACAAACGTTGCCGTCGTAAACTATACTGGATTACGAGTCTTAAATCCTTGTTTCGTCTTGGGCGCCATAAAAATTTCTGTTACAGTTCTGACGATTTAGCCATTTTATGATTCTGTAATCTAAATAGTTTTCAAACTTATTTGTATTCTTGTAGTCGATGCTCAAGTCACGATTACGGTTCCTTCAAAAATATTTGACAAGTCTAACGTGATTAACTGTAAAATACATGCGACAGAACGTATAATTTAGAAAACTGTCATTAACAGAGATAAATACAACAAATCTACAGATTGTCAAATTCCAAATACAATTTCATAAATGATGGTACCTTATATATTGCCTGCAATGATGCTGTATATAAAAACATTCACAACGCATTTTATATAGTATTAAATACGCACTTCCATAAATCTTAACTATAAAAAAAATAATTACGAAAACACCACTTTCCTAACCTTACTACATTGTTTTGATGCTTACAAAAGTTGTCTAAGTCTGACAGAAGATCATAACATTTAATAGAAAACAGTAGTCAAGAAAGATACTCATGAGTAATTCCCACTGCAGTATTAAAATCACCAAAAAAGTACAGAAGTCTATAAATGGAATACCTTTATTTTCCATAAACAAAAGATTTAGTTAAATCACCATTTTAGAATTTCACCAGGACAGCCATTTAAAACATGTTTTAACTACTCAAACAAAAATCAAATAAACAGTGCCATTCATACAGGTCCAACGCATGGGGCGGAAACATCAAAGGAATAACTGGGCAGCTTTCCATTTGTTAGTCCTCATCATCAAGCACCTAGCGAAGAACCTGCAAAGATGACTGGCTATGAAGAACAAGACAGAAGAAAACTGGTTATATTCAACATAAGGCTTGCATATCATCACAGTCCATCCTCCATTTTGCAGTAGGGGGTACCCAAAATAGTTCAGGAAAAACCAAAGTGTAATTTAAGCATATTTTTTATTACAGTGCTATATATAGCACTACAATATGTATTACAGCAACACTTTCATAACCTAATGTAACAGGTAATGATCCTTATATAAGGAAATAAAGTACTGTAACTGAAATATTCATATAGTGGTGAATTATATGTAGAAAGTGGGGAATAAGGTGCTGATGCAACTTATTCAGACCACTACTACAAAGGGACTAGGGGTGCTGCACTGTTTTCATGGAGATGGTAAAATGGTTCTAAATAAATAAATAAATAAATAAATAAACAAATTTGTTAATATTTCATGGATTAAGTTATTTTCTACAAAACCTTAAATATTAGCTAAATATTTATGCTTTCCCTTACATTATATTTAGGTTGTTTCTGTACTTAATTGTTCTATTTTTTGTGGAATACTGTTACAATTGGAAAATTGAATTCCACTAAGTTTAGGATGAACCCTACATGTTACACATTCTTTGATACAAGGATATCAATGCCATAAGAACCTGCTAAACATTGCCCGGTTTAGCATGCTTTTGTTCTAGTGCACATGTGCATGGTGCACTTGATCTTGTGCACTTGCTTTTTTGTTATTAATATTGTACTGATCCTCATTCTAGCATCTTGCTTTTTTCTCACACACAAGCCTTTGCTTTCAATTCCATACCTGATATACCGATTTTTGGAAGTGCACTGGTACATGTTTCCCTGTCATGTGATCAGGAGCAGTTTTTGACCCCCCCCCCATGTACATCACACTTTCTTATTTGACAACTGAAGGTCGTGTGTGTGTGTTCATTCATGTTATCTATGTGTGTCTGTATAGCACTTATCTAATAAGATATAATGTTAAAATAACCCAGACAGAGCTCAACTTTCTAGCACGACATGATGCTCATTGTGTGTTCTCACCTACTGTTCGCTACACTCTACTGGCTCTTCAGAGCGTCCTGTAGGGCAGACACAACAACTGCAGGATCAGGGAACTTCAGCTTGCGAGGAGGACCTTTCTTTATGCCAGACCAAAGACAAACCTCTGTAGCATAGGAAAGACAATTGTTAGTGTATAAAAAAAATAGAGATGAGTCTGATTGTCTAGGATTGTCTCTTCCATTGTATGTTCTCTCAATTTTGATTTGTTAGCCACAATGGCAACATGTGCGTAACATACAATACTTTTATGCACATCAAAATTTACCAGGTATCATTCAAGACTTTGTCTTTTGGTTTAATAAGCTTCAGCTTCAGAGATCGTTTGTCACTTGCTACAAGTTCATCAGATGACACAAAATTTCTATTTTTTATTATTTATTACATCTGATACCTTTATGTAAAGCACTTTTAAAATAATTTATATTCTTATAGGAGGAATCCAGTTTAAGTACCATAAATCCAGGGTTTCAAACAGGTTGAGTAAGATTAAAACTGGAAACAGAGCTCACAAGGCTATAGCAGCTATGGCTACACTACAGGTAGCTGCTGTTGCCGTCACCAGGTAAATATATTCAGTGTCCACCACTTAAACAGTGTACAACCACCATGTCCATCACTGTCTCTACTGCTCAGTGACTCACTCACCTTTGCCCTCACCAAACAGTGTGACTTCAAAGCTGTTGCGTCGGGGTTTTTCAGGGTTAATCTGTACTTTGAGGTCAGCATTCACTGCTTCAAGGGCCTCTCTCAGCCCCTCTGCATGACGGCTGTACACTCGTCAGCTCTTGCTGCAATAATATAAAATAGTAATGACTCACATGGATCAGCTCACACTTATCCCCAGCAGTCACATATCTAAAGAAGATGTTTAAACCAGAAGTTAATGTTAATCTGGGGTCCATGGTCCCCTTGGAGGCCTGTGGATGGGCTTCAGGGTGTTCACAAATCACAGGCTTGTTCTGAAAACAACAGTCTAAGTAACATTAAAAAATAATATTTATTACATAATTCTACATAAAGGTGCATAATTTTGTACCGTTAACAGTGCAATAGGTTCTCAATTTATGCACATACCTTTCTGAGAAAGGCTTCTTAGCGTTTATCAGATTTCTTAAATAGCGCCAATAGATAGAAAAGGAACTCTGATTTAAATCAACAGTTCTGAGCAATTATAATAAATTGACATAAGATGAAAAGTATGAGCAAAAGGAACAAAAAACAGTAAAAGGTGGAGGGTGTTTATTGATTTTCAGTGACAGGAAAGAGTTTTTAAACTAACCAGTGCTCAATGACAACTCTTTGGCTCTGTCCTTTCTCTGTATCATCTTCTCTCTTCTTACTCTTCAGATCTGGGGCTTCTTCTGCCACAGGCCCAGCAGGTGCTTTCCGCTTTCGTCCGCCAGCTGCAGACAGGGATACACAAAGAAACACACGGTGACACTCAGGTCATCGTGAGGAGTCGACAGAACACACAAGGGGGATGTGATGCAGGCTTATCAAATCCCAACTTATTTTGATTACATCATGTTCCTGAGTTACATCACTGAAGCTGTTACCTTCAGAAGTGTCACTCAAATAACAAATACATAATGTAGCTTTCAGGAGATTCGCAAAGAAATGGAAGACTTATGAGATCCTTCTTGAATACTAGGATGGATTCAGAAGTTCTGATGGACGGAAAAAACGTAGAGTGGATATATGTATCTTCAACTTTCGGCTGCTCCCGTTAGGGGTCGCCACAGCGGATCAATTGTTTCCACTTCTTCCTGTCCTCTGCATCTTTCTTCGTCACACCCACCACCTGCATGTCCTCCTTCACCACATCCATAAATCTCCTCTTAGGCCTTCCTCTCTTCCTCTTGCCTGGCAGCTCCATCCCTAGCATCCTTCTCCCAATAAATCCAGCATCTCTCCTCTGCACATGTCCAAACCAACGCAATCTCGCCTGTCTGACTTTGTCTCCAAACCGTCTAACTTGTGCTGCCCCTCTAATATACTCATTCCTAATCCTGTCCGTCCTCGTCACACCCAATGCAAATCTTAACATTTTTAAGTCTGTCACCTCCAGCTCTGCCTCCTGTCTTTTGCAGGGTTGATATATGTATGCTAACTTAATACACAGGTTTAATCAGTCTTTTCTCAAAATACGCAGACGTTCAAACCAAACTGACGACTAGCTAAAGGAACCAACCTTACAACGCGTTTCCTACAATTGACCACTGCGCTAACATGATGCTACTGTTATGCAACAGGAAGTCCATACAAATCTGGAACACATTTAAGCTGTAAGTATCACGTTTAACTGTTCTGCTTCTAAATATACAATAAAATATCACTTGAAAAACGTTTTACCTGCTTTACCACGAGACGCCATTCCGGAAGTCTAACGAAACCGCGCAGTCGCGCGCTTTCTCCAGGGGAATACGGACTGTTCCATAATGCTACCGGGGGGGGGGGGGGTTAATGGACGGTTCCAATCCAACGTAAGAGGGGTGCTAAGATTGTTCCACTGTAATATACTTAGAAGGCAGAAAAGGACTGTCTCGATCGTCTGTGTGTGTGTGTGTGTGTGTGTGTGTGTGTGTGTGTGTGTGGGTGGGGGTGGGGGGGGGCAGAGAATAATCTGTGTTGGAGGGACAAAGTTTGACTCCATTCAGTACTGACCTAGCTTGGACCAGGGTCTGGAGCCTACAACCTGGAAAAGATCACATCACATCACATCACATCACATCACATCACACAAAGGGCTTTTAGAGTCATCAGTGTGCCTGAAACACAAGTCTTTAGACTGGGGAAGGAAACCATAGCACCTATAGGTTTGATTGCAAGACAACAGCCGTAACCTACACTACTTGCTGCCCAGACAGTTCCTTCATTTAGCTGCCTCTCAGTTTACATCTATCCAAAAGTGATTGAAAACCAGCATTATTTGGATAACAAACCGCAACATGTAGGTTCAAAGCTATTATCTCTGAACAAAGTCATTCCCAACTATCCCACTGTACAAAAACCTGGAGGTGGGCAACTTTAGTCAGGCAATTAAATTAAATTCTAGCTGAACTCAAGCTAATTTACAAAATTTCCTGACATGAGACTTGCTTCACTGTACATGAAACTGACTTTACTTACATTTGATGATCCATGACTTGACTTTGACTTGAGATAAATGACGTGTGAACACTTGATATTGTATCAGTTCAGTTTTTCTTATTATATTATTATATTGTCTTGTACTTGTACATTACAACAAAAACCGTCCATCACTGCTGTTATTATTATTCTAATAAGCTGATATGAAAAACCACTATTTGTATTTTAATGGAACACTCGCAAAATAACAACTTTTCACCCACAACAGTCTGAGAGTGTTGAGTTATAGCATGAGCTACCTGTCTAACTCCCACAGTATTTAAATACACTATCCAGTATTTTTATGTAGGGAAATGAACATGGAAAAAGCAATGCAAAACAAAACAATGTTATCTGTAAATAATATATGTAACGCATGCATAGCGTATACAATGTCTGTAATATATACTACATTACAGTATATAAATCCAATAATACAAATTTTCAAATCATTAACTCACACAAAAGGTAAATTGTTTCCAACTGCCACTATGTTATCTTGATTTAACTACAGATTTTCATTTTGTAACTTCGTCTTCTGAAAAATTATAAACAGGACAAAGTAAAAGTATTTCCCCTGAATTTATTGTGATTTCCTTGGTATTTTCATCATAACATAGAGCAACAATTAACATTTCTTCAAAATTAATTGCTGTTAAATATTTCCACAGGGGGGCAATAAAATATTACATAGTAATTTCAGTTCTGGTTTATCATGAAGAATGCAAAATATTGCCAGAGCACTATTTGTGTGGAATCTATGATGACACCTATAAAGGTGCTTTTTAATGGGCAAAAATAGTTAATATCTAGTCTCGCTTTTCTAAAATGAAAATTCTGTGTGTAAACTAAAATCCTCTATACTGATTGGTTATCTTAGCTTGGGTCTGTACTATGCAAGGTAATGACAAAAATAAGCAAAACAAGATAATTTTGTTTGTCCAAAGTGATGGTAAACGTGATAAAGAAAAGGGAAACATTTTCCAGAACATGCAATGTTTGATAAGATGATAGCTTGGAGGAAATAATATGCAGGCAAAGCAGTGCACAGATTTATCATCATAATTGAGAAATTTAATAAATTGAAAAAAGCATGGATCTTTTGCATCAGAAATGAGCCAGAAACACAAAGCCCATGGAAGAAAACCCAGGTCTATTTTTACTTTTGATATTTTTTCTACCCCAAAAAACTGGCTTTAGAAATAGGGAGAAAGAAGTGCAAAGCATAGGAAAACAAATGGTAAGGCCATAATAATTTATCCAGAGTTAACTTAATCACAGTGATTAAAGGATTAAACACAACACAGACTGTAAATAGAATAGAGTGGAGGGAAGGAAGACAGGAAAGAAACCAGCTTGAAAATGGATAAACAGTGCACTGATGACAAATAAGCGATAATAGAGTGGGGAAACTATGAGGATGGTGTGAGAAAAGAGGATGAAGAGGATAAATAGAGAATAATGGCACAAACTGTACATGTAATAGCGCTGCTATGTTGAATGTCTTGGCTCTGACAAAATCCCTAATTGAAAGCACTATAAGTTTAATAGCTAAGTTAGTTGGTGAAAAATTCAAATAGTGCATTGTTGTCCCAGTTTTTGCAGTTTTACCCTTTGGGCAGTAAGTATGAAATGGATTTGGGGCTCATAATAGCCTCATTTATATTTTTGTCAGATTCATGAAACAAACACTAGACAGATATACACAGCACAGACATCTCAGTCTTTAACAGTTTTACATGTATTAATAACTGAGAACAGGTCAACTGAGAGGTGCTCCAAGCACCAAGCAGATGAGCCCCAATACCACCCCCGGGGGCCCCTGTGACGCAGCTGAGGGCGAACTCTGCTGCAAGACAGGGCATGAGGAGATGCAATGTGCCTTTTGCTCCTTCAGCTATATTTAGAGCACAAGTCTGGGGGAATATAAGGCAGTGTGTGGGATCACAAATGCAGGTTTGTGCAGAGCATGAGCTGTAGGTGGGATACCAGCAGCAGGAGAGCTCAGAGAGATGTATTTAATGAGACACCTCCCATGGTGAGGCAGTTTAGCCATTAGCATTGTATGTAAACTGACCGTCTGTAATTAAAATAACTGCACTCCATTCAAAACTCACAAATGGGCTGATGACGGATCTGGTCACCAGTGGCAACCTCAGTCCCTTGAAGTGATGGAAATATCCAGAAAAGGAGCCTCAGAAGATGGCAGCACTAACTGTAGTCATTCAAACCTCACCGATTTGCTGTAAAATTATACTTTCAGGTTGAAATGGGGGGGGGGGTAGAGATTATTTCAGTTACATATATATTTTTTGTTATCTACAGTCTGTTTAGAGTTTAAATGGTGTTTTGAAGCTTGTGTCCTACTTTTCTAAGCTTTTTTGGGCTTTTCCTTTTTGGAGATTTGAGCCAGTAGGGTATTTAACTTGTATTATGTTATCTTTTATGGTGTTGTGGAGTGTAAGTCTTACAAATCTCATAAGTCTGCTCATCACTGCCTCACTAGGTCAGGCCTTGAAATAGACACATTGAAGAACAATACAAAGTACACCTCTTTCTGTTTTACAGAATCTTTTTAATGGATTTTCATTTTGATACTTACATTTTTTGTGGTAGTCTTAAGAGAAGGTTTATTACCAGTTTAAGAAATGCATAAATACTGTATATTAGAATATTAAAAAAACAAGGTTAAATAACCAGTACATAGGATGGAAAAAAATTGTTATATGTAACTCATACAACTGCCAACATAGTTTTGTTTCAGTAAGAACTTGAAAAAATTACTTTTACTCAATACTGAAATAATATTGAAAACAAACAGTTGTTGCTCTATGTTGACAGGAGAATACAATGATCAGGTATAGCAAAACTATTTATTGTTTCTGATCTCCAGCTATTATCCTGCAATAGGCTGGCACCTCATCCAAGGTGTTTCTCTCCTAGTGTAGCACCCAATGACTCCAGCACAGGCTCTAGATTGCAAGGATCTTGACAAAGACAAGTAGTTAAGGATAATCGAACGGTCCATAATCTTTTTTCTGACAAACATCACTAATTTACTGTGCATCTCATGTGACCTAAAGAATGGAATATACACTCACTGGCCACTCTCTTAAGCACACCAGGATGATATAGACTGGAGGTGGGGCTGCAATGGTGTGGGGCATATTTTCTTTGAACACATTAGGTTGTTTGGTACCAACTGGGCATTGTGTGAATACTACAAATTGCCGAGCACTGCTGACCAGGTAAATCTGGTCATGGTCATTTCTGGTTTTCTTAAACTCAAACTTTCAGTGGGATAATGCTAGATATAACACACATCAACTCAGGATGGTTCCACAAACACACGCTGTGGAAAGTGTCTTACAGCTTGTTGCTAAATTCATGCCATTTTGAAGACAAAAGTGCATCCCATCCTATACTTGATATTTGAAGCAAATAAACTGGCTAGTGAATGTAAAACAGGTGCAATAAAGGACAGTGGCACCAATAAGTTGAGGAGATGAGTAACTGTTTGTCTCTTTTTCTCAATAGTACCAATCCTAGTTTGAGAAAAAGCTAAACAGGCATCCGTTCCCACCATTGTTTCTCTCTGCTTCTCTTATGGTCAATGCCCAAAACTTCTTACTTTATTTTCTGTATTTCTGTTATTGCGCCTGAAGGTGTTGTGGTGAAATGTTCTTTCATGTCTTCTGAGGGTGGTAAAGCATCTCTAGTGTGACACTCTAATTTAGAGCCTATTTGCTCAGCTGTAATGGTGTAACCGCCTCTTTCCTCTGGGTTTTCTGTAAGGTGTTTGGAGGAGTGTTGTGTTGACTGAGTGACTATGTGTGTGTTGACTTGTGAGTGCGTTTGCGTAGTTGAATTATGTAAATGCCAGCAATGATGACTGATCCCAAAATATGCCTCAAATATTTTGCTTCCCTCTCACCTCTTTCTCTCTGCAAGTGTGGGGTTGATGTCATACGGTATGGAATATGCACGCACACGAGCTATATTAATTCTCTTTCTCTCACTGCCTCTCCCGCCTTCCCAGAGAAATGTGAACCCCCATCCAGTTCTAGCAGTTGGCTATCTATAACCCCCACCCCCTCAAACTCAAATTAATTGACTAATAAAACTCTCTCCATGGGTGGTGAGAGTTCTGGCACCCCATGTCAGTGATGATGGGGAGAAGTGCACTGAGAACTTGTGTGGAGAACTTTGGTGAGCAAGGAACTTTGGGAGCACTGAATGTGACACGAAAGCACGTCACCGATGCGCAAACAATCCCCCGATCAACCGTGTTGAGCGCTGGTGCTCAAACACCACCATCTGGAGCAAAGAGAGGTTGCCGAGATTGTTCGAGTCCACGATTAACCGAAGGAAAATGGAGAGTGGCCAAGAGAGGAGGGACTGGGGGCTGAGACATGATGACTTGCAGCACGTTTGAGAGTGAGAGAGGAAAACCAACAGTGCTAGAAGACAATAGCTTGACAGCTACATAAAAGAGGGACTAAGAGAGAGACAGAACGTAGGCGATAAAGGGAAATATATGTTTGCAGGCACATCAAAGTCATTTTATTTCAGTTAATTACAACCGTTCAACCTTTTTCCTCTGTGTCATGTTTTTAATAATTTTTTGTCAATTTTTATTGAGCGAGATACAGGAAAAAGTGAGAATTAAAAAAACACTATATGAAATAAGATGGAGGTCTGAAAACAGAGAATGAGCCAGTATCAGGTCTGAAAGGAATCAGAGGAGAGGGACTAGAAAACAAGAGAAATAAATGAAAAAGGAAGGAGGAGGTGGAGGAGGAGGAGGGGAAGGTGCTCGCAGGCCAGCAGGCGTTCTGGGCAGAAGAAAGGAGACACGTGCAGCAGATCGCGTGAAAGCGAGGGGGTGACAATCGTCACAGGGAATGGGAGAATGAATGAGGGCGAGAACGCGCAGAGACAGCGCAGAAAAGCAGGCACGAAACATACAAACAGTTCCTGTTAGCAGAATAATAAAGGGAGAAATGAAAAATAACTGAAAGTTTGCACGTGTCAACTCAACTCAAATAAGAAATATAACTTTAAAAAAAAATAATATAATTTAAGTGCTGTGTGAGTCAAGATGGCCAATTTACTTCTAGGGAGTATGTTGATGTACTTCTGCTATACGAATACACTGCTATATAAAAGACTGATACAATTTTCCAACTAGAACACTTATTTGCTAGAATTCTGTGTACCCCTTTAACCCGATTTAGCCTGTTGTTCTGCTCCTGTGTGTGAGTGTGTGTGGTATCTCTGTGTGCATCTCACTTGCATTAATGGTGTGTGTCTGTTGTGGGGGTGTAATCTTCACAGCAACAACCGGTCGACTCATAAATTTGGGGACAAAATGTCATTTTCAAACCCCGCCTGCCCTCCCCTCTGTTGCTCGCCATTAATTTTCCCCGGTGACTCAGACCCTCATCACCCAGTTATTCAGTCCCTAATATAGTTTGTCATTTCACAGTTTGCAGCGTCCTTCTGAACTTAACTTGGGGAGAAGAGCTTGACAGGGGACATAGTAGAGCATGGCAGAAACACGGTAAATGACATTGCAGGGACCTTCCCTTTCTTTGCTTTGTCAAACTCTGCACTTTACTGCCTCTTGCCATGGCCTGTAATGATATTAACCTCCCCCCATTTGCCCCACACTGGCAAATACCCAAGTTATTTAGTCCCCCACAACCACTAAGTCATTCTAAATCATAGAGGTCTAAAGGGATTTGAGAGAGTAGCAGAGATTTAAAAATGGCCATAATTAAAGTTTCGCCACATCAGACTGCTCCTCTCTCAGCATTGACCATCTGTCCACGCAGAATGCTGAACCCGCTGCAAACACGAGCAGGGCAAAGCCTCCAAAATGTAAGCCATTTCAATCTTACAAGTATGACTGATCCAAATTTTTTTTGGCTGTCGAGATTCCCTGTTTCTTTATTTCAAAGTTTGCCTTGTGTACTCATCATTGCGATGATGTACACTTGATAATCAGATGTAATTCCAGTAAATAAACAAATTACATATAAGTTCATCTGTTTAAATACAGTGTTTAAGACCAGTTTGGCTTGAAGGAGCTTAGATTTTTAAATTAAAAGTAAAAAACACCTCCTACTCACCCTTGCAATGGTCCATTAAAATGTATGCGTTATTAGCACACATGAAATGTGTGTAAGAGATGTTTAAATTAAAACGGTGGATCATGCCTGTATATATAGACATATAGTCAATATATTCTACTTGATTATTAGCACGTTTCTCCATGCTTCTGTTTTTTGAATGTGACACAGGCTTAGACACACAGTAAGTTTACCTCATAATCATTTATAATAGAAAGCTGGACACTGGGATAACCTGACATATTTTAGCAATAGCCATATTTCCATATAAATTAAAAGATGGAAGTTCTTGACACCAAGAACTGTACTGGTCAGTGATGTGGAATTGTGCAACAATATAAGGTTTGTCCAGTTTAACATACTCCACTGTAGCTTTAAAAAGCTACCTATATATAGCTTGGGTAGCAATATGAAGCCCTTTAGAAATACTTTGCTTCTGGGTAATGTAAGTAAAGAGCTTCTATAATCTGTGTGTGGTACATTTACTGAATAAAACACACAAATGTATGAGTGCATTATGATTCTATGTAATGTAGGCGCATCCTGCATATACTACGAAAATGGGTCACTTGTTATGTCATATACATTTTCATTTTTTTAAAGAATTTCCTTAGGGATCAATAAAGTTCTATCTCATCTTATTTTCTAAGATCTATGTATACATATATGTGTATGATTCATGTACATGTTCATAACGGGTTAAAAATGGACCAAGTTATGCTGGTTTGTAATTTGTAAAGCACTGTAATGCTCAGTCCTTATGAGGAAAAAGGATATGATAAATATGGTCATTTCCTGTGAAGCAAATGCCTCCGTCGAGCGATCCACTGTCTGAGATTCGGTTATTAAAATGATTGCTCTTGCAGACATGTTTTGTAAAACAAAGACAACATTTATTTGCATCTTCCTGCTTTGAGATACAAAAAATTATCAAGTATGACATTTCAAACTTTATTTATTTTTGTTTTACAGTCAGTAAAGGTCAGTTTACAAGCAACAGTTGGAACAGTCATCCAGTCTCAGCATCTCTTGCGTACTTACACTCTGACACTTGCAAACACACACTGAAAGGAACACGGGGTTGGTACACTCTTCATGTGGTGCTGACTCTCGCAGTGATGCTCACTCAGGGTTCAGTTCCCTTTGACCTCAACCGGAGGCTGCCAGAACGGCCTGCATTGTCCCTACCACCTAACCTGTTAGCATGGCGGTGCTAAGTAAAAACATTCACCACCAAAAGTTCACAGCAGTATACAGTGGAATCAGTTGGATCCATTCAATTCACCATATGCCTATGCAGAGCCTTAGAATGAAAAGTAAATTAACTTCCAGCTTTGTGTCTACAACCAATTCTTAAACAGGGCATGTTGGCTTAACATTATAGTCGATAACAAATTTCAAATGTCGACACACAATCACACTGAATTGTGAATCAATGTAAAACAAGGAAATGAAAACAAGGCTTGTGGGTGGCGTAGGTGTTAGAACCATCGCCTTCAACTCAAAGGGTCCAGGATCAGCTCCCACTACAGTTACAGTAGGAACTGTTAAAGTAAAAGTGACCCAGATGGATGAATGTTTAGATAACTGCAAGTATTGTAGCACATTAATATTGCCAACCACTTTGTAGAAAAGTATCACCCCAGTCAATAACTATTCATACTAGAAACATCTGGTTTTGTCCGGGAGCAGGCGACTATGCTTCCTTTCTGCCTCTTATGTCAACCATTATTTATGATCATTTTGCAGTAAATTAATAAATATGCAGAGTCGCAACCCACCAGACAGATCCAGGGCATTAGCAGTGATCTGTATACACTGTGAATTGGGGGAAGGGTGACATGGAGAGGGCTGATGACTAAAGTAAGCAAGACAGGTGTCCAGCTGGAAGAGAAGTGATGGAATGGATGTGGTCGGGGGGGCACAGTGCGTCAGAACTCCCACTGCTACTCCCACAATACCTGACGAAAGCCGGACAGAGCAATAGATGGAGAGAGAGGGGCAGCGGAAGTGAAGCACAGAAATAGATTGCATATCTGCTTCCAATCCTTGCCCCGCCTGCTCCTTCATCTCCACTGAAGCACCGTCTGGGTACGCACATCGCCCGGCTGTCAGTCGGTCAGTCAGTCAGTCAGTCGGTCAGCTGTTCAGTCTGTAAAACCAGCTGTGTTAACTTGCTAGTGCTGAACAGGAGGAGTTTCCCATTTGGACAGGCACGGGTTGTTTTGTCTGTTAGCTGGCATCACAGATGGACACGTGGGTCGTACCTCAGCCACTCTGTCCATAAGTCATTTAGGAAACCCATCAACGGGCGGTGCCAAGAACAGGACTCCTCTCACATGGTCTGCTTGAGCTGAGATTTGTTTGTGGTCAGAATGCTTGACAGTCCAGATGGTCAGTCAAATAGGAGTCACTTGTCATCCAGACCAACACTTTAATGTTTGCTGTGTTTTCTTCCTTCTGGAAGCTGGCACACCATATTCTAAATCTCAAGTACATTTTTTTTTTCACTCGTTCTGATATTGGCAGCGTTGTTAAGCAAATGATCAAAACAAAGTTCGGACATGAGAGTTTGGGAGGTTTGGTTGAACATCCTCCATCATAAAAAATCTGACATTCTATTCTTTTTCTAGGTGGCCAACATAAAACATGGTTTCCAGATAATAATTCTGAATAAATTAGGTCAGGATATCACATCCTGATATGTAAATATGTAGGATATTTGAATGTTTCCGTCCTGTTTCTCCCTTCGGTTTTCAGTCTTTTTCCTGTGTTGCATCACAGTTAAACATCACTAACACTAACAGCCATGGCAACGGCCACCACTCTGAAAAAAATACAGTACAGGCTCCATATATTAAAACCCACAGTGTTGCTATGTACAGGAGGATGTATTAAAGTATTTACACGGTGTGCATTGTAAAACGTCATTGCTGGTGAACGTTAAAATAATCGGATCTGGAATAAAAAAAAAAAAGTCACTTGTTCTTCGCTTGCTTGCCATACCTTTGGCTTTACTCTCCTCCCAGCTCACCCACTCTCCATCTCCAGATTCTCTCTCCTCTCTTTATTTCCACCTCTCCTCAGGTTATTCTATCCCTCCTACATGACTTGAAGCTGTGATGTCCTGCTCTTTTTTCTTATTGTCCATACGTCTCGTCTCCTCCAGTTCACTACCTTCCTGTCCTTTACATCTCACTCTGCATCAGCGGTATTCATCTTCCCGGTACTGTTAACCTACCTAGATATACCTGTTTCTAATTTCCATCCTATGACTCATCGATCACTTAATTATCTAAATAATGGATCATCTCTCTTTCCGCATGATTTTTTTTTGTTCCATCTGCATTTTTTTCCAGTACCTATTTCAGACTGAATTTCAAGCCTTTGCAATTGCATTCTTTTTCAGTCGGGTTTGAGAACGAGTGTTTTAGTGTGAAACAAAAGAATGATTTTAGTTAAAGAATCCTTCTCAATGGCAGCAGACATGAGAGGCTGCCAGAATCTTTTTATGGCTGGAGGCGTATGAATAATCTACTAATGGCGGCAGCTGCAGTCGATTGAATGAAAGAACGTCTTAAGAATTGACTGCGCTATTGCTGCTGATTTTAAAGCAGAAATTTCAGCATTAGCAGTAATAAGAAATAAGTAGTATAAAAATAACAATGCCCGTGCCTTTGTGGGCTAATTCTCTCCACCTGTTGCTTATAAGAATATCACCAGCTGTAAGACTGGTGTTACTGTATGGTAGGAATAGTGTTTACTACAGTAGTAGTAATAGTAACAGTAGCGTTAGTAACCCTGATAGGCAATAACCATGGAAACTGCTGAAGCTGCAGTGCCTGCAACCATAGCAGTTAGTAAAACTAGTTCTGTGCTTTTGAAAGCTGCAAAAAGGAGGAGTTTGTTTACCGTTCAACAGTGCTAACCAGTGCTGGTCGTTCCTTTCCTTTACCTATGCAGCCAAGAGCTGCTGTATTTGCTCATCTCCATGCTGCCTTGTCATTCCCTCCATCAGTGGTACACCCCTTTAGACTGCTGGAGGTCTAGGAGTTTAACTGAAGAGAATCAAGACACAGATTAGTAAAGGAAGTAGAGAGAAAAGGCAAGTAGAGTTTTGAGAATCTAAGGTTCTCAGAAGGCAAAGGGAGGTTTTGGAGAGGAAAGTATCAACCGAAGAGCAAGTGAATGGAAAGTGCCATAATGGAGAGGGAAAGGAGGGAAATGAGACAAGATGTGGAGGAAGAGGAGGGAGGCATTGCTGGGGAGTCAAAGCCAGGTGGACATTCTAGCTCAAAGCAGCGCACGGAGGCATCTTCATTCCCATAGTTGGCCCAGTACTCTTCTGGGTCCAGCTTGGGCAGAGCGGCCTCCTCTTCCCCAATCTCATACTTGGCAGAGAATGAATTGGATGAGGTAGCTGGATTGAAGGGTTTTACTGAGGTGAAGGGAAAGGCCTTGACCACTTCAGAGCTCTTCCCAAAAATGCCCTTGGAGGTGGAGACGGGCTTGGATTTGGAGAACCACCAGCGGGTCTTGGTGCTGAAGGTGGTGGTGGTGGTCCCAGCCAGGGAGCCAGGGTCAGGCAGGGGGCAGAGAGCAAAGTCCATCTCCCGCAGGAAGCGGAGGTCGGAACCACGCTTGGGTGATGGAGAGGTGCAGAGGAGATCAGAGCTGGACACGCGAGACTTGCGGAACCACTCCCAGAGAGGCCGGGCCTCGCACCCACAGGACCAGGGGTTTCCGTTCAGCCGCAGGAACTGGACGCTGGCAGTGTCACGCAGCACCTGCCCTGGCAGCTCAGACAGGGAGTTGTTGAAGAGGTAAAGGATGGTGAGCCGACCCAGGTCCCGGAAAGCCTTTCGATTGATCTGCCTGATGCGGTTGTCGTGCAGCAGCAGACGGTCCAGGTTCACCAGGCCCCTGAAGACATTCTCAGACAGATTGCGGATGCGGTTGCCATGGAGGAAGAGGTGGGTAAGGTTAACCAGATCGGAGAAGAGATCGTCCTGCAGGAAGTGAAGCTGGTTCTCTTGCAGGTACAGGAACTGCAGGCTGTAGAGCTTGTGGAAGATGTCGTGGGGCAGGACTGCCAGCCGGCAGCGGTGCATGTGCAGGCTCTGCAGCTTCTCCAGCCCCCGAAACGCACCCCCTTCCAGGCGGCGCAGGTGCGGGTTGTCCCCCAGGTCTAGCTCCTCCAGTTCTCTCAGCTCACTGAATGCTCCAGCTTCAATCCAGGAAATGTTATTTGAATACAGCCAGAGAACCTGCAGGTGATGACATGAAGGAAGGAGGGGAAACAGGGATGTGGTTGGGAGGGAATAACAAAATGAGGAAGAGAAGAAGGGAAAGGGAGGATCATGGAGGTGTGGTAAGGAGGAGAGGGATATATTAAAATATCAGTAGATTTTTGATTGTAAAGGACAAAGTACAGGTACAAACAAATTTCATGTGCATGGCGAAATAAAACTCCCATACCTGTGTTTCAAAGCCAAAGGAGTCGACCCGGAGCTCGGTGATCTGATTGTTCTGCAGAAAGACCCGCTGCGAGTTGAATGGCACCCCAGTGGGCACGGAGGTGAAGTTCTGAGACTGGCAGCTGACAGTCATGGGTGAGGGGTAGCACACACACAGGCGAGGGCAGCCTTGGACTGGGCTGGGCTTCACAAGGACCAGCCAGAACACCAGCCACAAGCACAGACCACCTGGAAGGAAGGAAAGAGGGAGTGGCAGGAGGCAGGCAGAGAAAGAAGGGAGTTATTCAAACGGTACATGCTGGGTTACACTGGATTGGCTTTAGAGAGAGAGAGAGAGAGAGAGAGAGAGAGAGAGAGAGAATGCTGTTCCAAAGAAGGAAATTGTGCAAGTACTGAGAAGCTCTACATCTCCAAGTATATAAAAGAGTTTGTATGACAAAACAAGATATATAGTACCAGTCAAAAGTTTGAGTACACTCTGAGCAGTTCTTGTGTAGAACAAAGTAGAAAGGAAGGCAGAAGTAAAACAATCCACATGGGTCTGACTGAGAGCTGGGAAGATATATTACCTGTTTTACTGATCAAAATGCACCACTTTATGTCCCTTTATAATTTTGCTTGGCTGTATTTACTGTCATTTCTCAACTTATAGGAACAAAGATTTAGAAACTGATTTTAAAACAAATTATTAATCTGGATTTACAGAGGATGGTACCACATGCCTATAAGGGTTAGATCAATAATCGTATCATCCTTTCGTGTTATATTATATATTCTTATTACATTATAATTGATTAACAGTATGTTTGACTTGCAGACATAGTAAACGGCCTTGATACAAGTGTAAACTGAGAACAAGACACATCACTTTTTTACACACTGAAGTCGAATCAACGTCAGACCTCAGTAAAGTGACACGGCTCCATTTCTGTTCCCATCAAATATTAAGAAACACATTGCTGGGATCATCTAACAGGGGACAATGAGGAGCCCCCAGGAATAGAAGAGGACATGAATAAGTTAGTGGAAACCCATTCATCCACAAAGTCAAGATTTTCCAGCCGCTTCACCTCATTGCTCCTGCGTGCGATTCGTTCATTTACTCAGCCCAGTTAATTGAAAATGCAGAACTTGAGCCTGAGGTTTTAATGGTTTGATTTAATCTCTTAGTTGCTTCTGCTGCAATTGGTTGAATCTGGTGACAACTTAATTCTGAGCACTTTCATGGCAAACATCGGAAAGACAAACTGAAAAAAACATGTAGAGACTGATCAAATGTGTATTTATACATTAAAAGATGATTGCTGTGTGTATGAAGAGATATTTGAAGTATATATTTGAAATAACCATAGGTTAAAAACTAATCCACAGAGTATCTGGATTATGGAAATAGTTCAGATCACAGATTTAGATTTAGTTTGTGGGCTGATGGACATCACGTTTAAAACTTTTCTTTATAGGAACAGTCTGCAGTAACAAAATGTCTAAAATCAGAAATATTTATAGAGGAGCGTATAGTAATGACCAATTGACACAATACTGACGCAAAGAGAAACATTTTGTATTTACACCACAGTTTGTACATAACCATGTAGTTTGAAAAGTTTTAGATTCATTTATTTACGGACCGTTCAATAAAAGTACTTTTGTTAATGCAAAATGAACTTGGTTTGGAAACAAATTCAAAGTTACTTTGTACAGTTACAGGAAGAATGCCACAGATAAATAAGTATATTTAGTGCCTATATAATATGGTTTGATAAACAGTACAAAGTTGAATGAACAGAGGGAATTAATAAATAAAGCAGTGCATGCAAATTTCTGAAGAATAATTCATTAGTTAAAATGTTTAAGGGAGTTGAACTGAACTAAAACCGTTTGTCTAGTATGAATGAATAAATGAACTCACTCTTGAAGGTGCGGCTGTTAGAGCTCCGGCGGCTCCGCGCAGTCCAGCGGGTCTCCATCCCGAACCAAAGCCGAAAGCGAGTTAGCCTGAGGCGGCCAGGTGCCTGCTATCTCCGCTCAGCTTCAGCTCTGGGGTCCCTGTCGGGGAAGTCGGGTCGGTGGACCGAGCGAGTCGAGTGGAGCCCAGCATCTGCGAGCCGCTTTATATGGAGCTCCGGCCGGAGCCCACGGTAGTGGGCGGACACGGAGACGCGGGATCTCGCACACGTCACGGAACCGGGGTCGGGTCGCTGAGGGCGGGAGGGATGCGGGATCGGAGGATGCACTGAAGGGGGGTGGGGGGACCGGTAGTGACTGATCATCGAGTGAGATCAGTGGGAAGAGAAGGAAACATCAATACATAATAATAATAATAATAATAATAATAATAATAATAGGGAGTATACTCTGCATTGAGTGTTTGAGGAAAACACAGCAGACATTTTTCCAAGAGTTACAAAACAACTAGGATTGCATAATTTAAACAGGATGAGAAGAATGAATGAAAGAGTAGCATGACTTGTCAGCAGTTTATTTTGTTGTTTAGCCGATGAATTTGTCTATGGGCAAATAAAATGATAGTCTCAAGTTTAGAATGATTTGGCTGTAAGAAGCAGGGTATTCTTACAGTTTTAATTCCGGGTAAAAACCCACAGCAGCACCACAGAACTCAAAAGAGGAACCTTCAGATTTCATGAATGCATTTGTAGACACTTCACTACCTGTTGGCCCAATATATAATTTTTACTTCTTTGATTTATGTTCTATCTATCGCCAGCTGATCCATGTTCATGTGCTACTCTGCGTCTGTTTTTTGGAGCAGATGCATGGCTGTTATACATTCAGGTTGTTATAAAGATTGTTTTTTGAAGGAGCAAATGACAGAAATTCTCCTTCATCTCATAAATATGAGTGGACATTGCTTTGTGTGTATCAGTATTGACATGTACAGTATACAGTGTGTCTGTGTGTGTGGGGGCTGTGTGGGGGAGGTGGTGATGCCAGGGGAAGCAGGACACTGACTCACAAGTCACCGCTGACTTCTGCCAGCTTCACAGAATGAATGCTATCCCAGTTGTGGCTGTTTCTCCCAAAGACACAGAGGGGAAACCCGACCTGAACATCCAGTTTACCAAAAACTGTTACTTTGTTTCTGATAGTCGGGAGTGACAGTCGGGGGAAGTAAAGTTTATACTTGAGTAAAAGAAGCCGTGGCTATTTGGAGTTCCTCGTTCAGTTTTCAAGTCAGTGACAGGTGGAGCACCATGGACGTGATGTCAGAAACAAAGAATGAATAAAACTCGTGCCTTACATAAAAAGGGTGGCACAATATCACAGCTCCCCCCCGCCACGGGCTTCCACCGCAAGGAAGGAGCAATGAATGAAGGGCTGCTGCGGGGCCCTCCTACAGAGATGACTGCACGTCGTGTGCTGTGTTCCCAAGCGAATCATCCTCGGCTGTGGGGGTGGCGGCCAGCTACACGCGGACATTTGGGCGCGCGGTGAGGCGCTCACTGTGGGGCTGACAGGGAGGGCACGAGGCGAGAGATCAAACAGCAGACCGGTGAGGGGCGTCAGGCTCCCTGGGCCTCAGGGCATGGCCTTCCTCGTCCCATTTCAGAGTGGCAGCAGGGCTTCGTGGTGGTGTGCTTCACCTCTTGTGGTCAGAAAGCTGAGTAGAGGCTACTGCTTGCTCTATCTCCCTCCCCTTTCTCCCCTTCCCCCTTTCAAAACCCCCTCCCAAGCGCTTGCTCAACCAGCTGATTCAGTGGCGTGCTGACATTTGATCCTGGGTAAACACAGCATGTGCAGCAATTCTGTTGCACATGTTGACAATACGCAAAAATGTCGATCATGCTGCGGCACGCATCGCAGAGGCCCCCGAACATGTGATGGACCACACCGAAACACCCAAAATTTGCTCCAAATAAACATGTGAGAGTGTTCGACGTGTTTCTTTCCCCACGTTGAACATCCCGTCCTCTTCTGCAGTGGACGGTGACACACGCTGTGCGCTCAGTGAGAACCGGTGTAAAGCCACCCGGGGGCTGGAGCGCAATATCACAGCTCGCAGTGAACGCCCGCTGTCAACAAGTGGGAAATTTAGCACAGAACAGGAGATCTCCAAAGCCGGGGATGACTACGTTACACAATAGGTCAGCAGGTTCTCAGTGTTAAAACCTTGGTTGCTGATCCTTCCTATCTGATTGCTAAACCTGGGATGAATCAAAATATTTGTAGTACAAATTTACCACATCATACCTTTCTTGTTTTGATTGTTTGTAAAGTCTAAAGATGTACAGATTTACTGGAAGGTTGTGTTTGTGTGTACCAGAGAACATGTTTTAGCGTCTTTTTGTCGTCTCAGTTGGAGGAGGGAACAGACAAGCCATCCAACAGCATCAGTGCAAACCTTCTGTTATTGTCACCATGTCTTGTGTAACTGTGGTGCATGACTAATTTTCCCCCATGAGGCTCCACATCACCGACAGGTGGCCCCATCTATTGTACTACTGCTTCTTTCATGTCCTTTCCCATCAAGGCTGGGGTGTAAACATTTACATCTATCATCCAAGCAAGGACTTTGCTTGTGTCGCTCCATCCTAAAGGCCATCATAAGAAGCCTCTCACCCATGAACAGCTTTAATGATTTTTTGTTAATTATTACTCTTTCTTTAGCTGACACCTTTCTTCAAGAAGGCGAACAAGAGTGGTCAAACTTGGACCCAACATATTCCTATAAACCTCCTGCATAACAAGTATCAAATATGTCAGAGAGATAAATATGATGTCATGCAATCTTGACTAGAAGAGTAAGAACAAAGAAATAAGAGAAATGTTTTAAAGAAAGGGAAGACGGAAATCTAAATACAGCTTTGGGAAATCATTGCGCTCGGCTCCCGCCTTTAGCTTGACAGCTGCTTTTCACTTTCGTTGTCTTTGCAGCCTCACTTTTTCTGCATCTTTCAGATCATCCCATTCTTCTGTTTCTCTCGTCCTTGTTCTTGCCTCAATATTTCTTTCAGGTTATGAGTCAGAAATATATGTCAGAGTCCAGGAAAAAAACAGTCTGTGTATATATTTACATGTTAGAAAACGTGAATGACCTGTACATACAGTATAATGTACATAAATGTGTTCTTTTGGGTCATTTGTTGTGGCAGGTATTGACATTATTTATTTATTTTTTTTATGATGTGTTACTGTTGTGTGCCACACACACTGAAAAAGGTCCATCTTCCTTGTTTTCTCAGTGTCCTCAGAGGACAGTGGAATCCACAGCCCTCCTACTCATCGTTCACTCCCACACACTGTAACACACTCGCTGTACGCCTCACACACGCTTCCCAAATTCTCACAGGACCGATGCTGTGTGCCTCCCCTCGCTGCATCTGTGCCCGTGTGGTTCCGTCTGCCCGCACGCATGCACTGGATGTATGCGAAGCTCCCCGTCTCCCAGGGATGCTGGAGATGTGATAAAAATAGGCGAGAGAAGCATTACCTCATTTCTTGTGACGAATTTATTAATCTCACTCCCCGCCCTTTCAAACTCCCCCTCCCTCTATTTTTGCCACCCATTCATTCATTTGTTTCTTTATTTTTAAATTGTGACAATCAGATTTTGATCAGAGATGACGCAAGCCAGCCTGAAGACGGCAGTGCCATTAAAACACATCGAGAATAGAAGAGAGACTGGAGGAGGGACCAAAAAGTATGATTAATTCAAAATTATGAAAGATTATTAAGAAACAAAGTGGGTGTAGAATTAAGAGTTTAGACACAAGTTTACTTAAATTATCCTGCATACAATGTATAGGTATTGAGGATTTTGTTTGCCATTACTGTATTTATGAGGATGGAGCAAGTGATATGCAGCAGAATATAGTTTAGTTTGCATAACTGATCCTTTAGTTTCATAACCAGCCATGAGAAACAATCTACCAAGGTTCACATGAAGTATGGGGTTAACATTAACAAGGGCTTTTGTAGCATAAAACTGAGGCTTTTATGAGAAACCCAGGGTTTGGGGATTTTGCAGCACTCCTCTAAAACAGTGTAAATCACTGGAGTAGAGAAATGTGGGCGCCTGCTGCCATTGCCAGTGCAACTGAAAGTTCAGGGCAGCCAACACGTGTTAACTAGCTTTGCAAAACGCCAGTGGGCGGTGTGAAGATCGTCATTAACAAGCATATTTTGTCGCAGGTATAGGCTATTTTACGGTGGTTTGAGGATAATCACTCCGGTGTGCCTCCTAGCTCAGTAGGTGGCGGTAAACGCTGTCTATTTGTGGCTCCAGCCTGCTGCACCCACGAGGAGAACTACAAGATGATGCTGAAAACTAATGCCAAACGACTGATGATGAGCAACTGAAGCTGGGAAGTTGATGCTGAGGAACGACGCCCAGGAACCGATGCTGAGGAGAGCAAGTAATGAAAACCAGCAACTTCCAGAACTGGAGTAAAATTTTCATCTGTTTTCTGCTCTCAATTGACCAGAATGTCTCCCACACATACAAGTCAACTGTAACCTGCGATTGAGGTTCAACTTCACATTGCAGCATTCCGACAAAGTAAAACAGTTCCTACCTCACATCTCATCTGAACAAAAAAGTACACATAGCATTAACTGTAATTTTTCAGTGTTTGTGTTAATAATAGAGTAATAAATAAAAAGCATAATTAAATCAATTAATTAGCTAATACTACTTAACATTAAATATTAGCTTATTTCTTATATTGAGGGGAGAAAAGTAATCACAAAGATAATAAAGAACCCTGGTGCCAAGCACGAAATGTAATTATTAAATATTTTGGGTCTTAAAAACACCCACCTTTTAAGACTAAATGAAATCCTTAATGAGTTACATCAACCAAACCATTATAGCTGTTGGATAGGATTATAGCTCTTTTATCCTCTTTTCTATTTACTAATAGGAAGCTAGGCACTTGAATTTACTAGCAAATTCTCCTTTAAGACCTGTGGCTTATGTGATGCAGATTGCAGAATTTCCATATTCACTGTTATACCGAAGCCTCTAGAAACTTGCAAAGTGATAGTAGAAACTGCAAATGCTCGAGATGAAGTGTGGAAGAACCTGGTGAGAGCATTTCCTAGTCATTTCCATAGACTATAAAGAGACTAAAGAACATGACCTTCTTCCCTCTGTATTTCACATTACCATATATTAAATTTCCTTTAAATGTGACCACACAGTCTCCTGTCGATTCAGAGCACATTTTGCTATATGGTCCCCAGTAACCATGTAAGTGACAAATAAACTCTTTTGACTTTTGATATTATACATACCATATATATTTTTTTTTTCCTTTCCCAAACATACTTTTCAACTCCATTTCAAGTTAAGATGGCATTTTCAGAATAACAGATCCCGATTTACAAATGATATCAGTAACTTCTCAGTTGTCTAAATTAACTGTGGGCTGAAGCCATTCAAAATTTAGAAAACACTATTAAAAACACCTCTGCACCCACTTAACAGGTGAAGGATGGCTAAATTCCTCAGTGATTATTAAATTTTACAGTAGCGGGTGAAACTACACTCATTAGAGCATTCGTCATTGTCAAATTCTCAGATTCAGTTTGGATTCAAGCACATGTTCTAAGTTATGGATTTACATCTATGTTTATAGAATAAATCAGAATCTGAATCTTGTTTATTTTCAGGGCTAAATTGTGAAGAGACAAATATGGAAAGTTTCTAAACATACTAAAAAAATAAATTCTTTATCATAGGTATTCATGTAACTACTGGTCAGTGGTAATTTGTTTCCGTGAACTCTTATTATGCATCAGATGTGAACCCTTGAAACACATTGGGCATCTCAGATTCAGCCAGGAGTGCTGCAGCTGGGAGGTTCTGCTTCTTTCTGCTTAGACAGAATCTTGCACAAAAATGGAAAAGAAACACAGGTTTGGAGACTAAGGGAACAATAACTTCAGATTCTTGTACTTCAGACCAGACAGTTACCCTTTTAGAAGAGCACCATAAACAGCCAGAGTCATCCCTGAGACTGAAAATGACAAAGAGACTTGAGGAAGGCCCAGAATGTCAGACATTTGTGGAAAACTCAGAATGCTGTAAACGGAGGGATATACTACGCTCGTGACCACCGTGGGATGGCTTTCCGGAAGTATTTGCGCACCCAGCAGACAAAAGCAAACTCACAAAGGGGAGAAACTATTGAACTTTACACAATGGAGGAACAAGTGTGTTAATGTGTGTTAATGTGTATAATTTTAACGTCTGGCAGGAAAGTGACACAAGAAACAAACAATATGGGAGCAATGAGGGCTACAAGACGTTTCTCCTCATCTGCCACACCATAAATAACGCTTGTTAATTCAACAGTGATCCTCAAGGTTTTAAAATAGCTCCAGGGTGACACACAAAACAGACAGTTTCACACTCGAAACAATAGGACTATTGAGGAGTATTGACTGAATGCGAGATTTGTTCACAATGTGAGGTATTTTGGGAATCTTTTTCATTGCATATTAATCACAAATTATATTTGGCCACCTCAGCGTGAACCTTACAATTTTTTTTGCAGCACTTAACACATTTAAAATAGAAACATTCCTGAAGTAACCTGAAGGCTCACATGGAATATCGTACAAGAGTATGGCCGTACTAAGAATTTATTCAAATTAGCACAGTTTATGAATTGACTAAGGCACCCCGGTGTATTTGAAATACTTGACTTTGGTTGAATACTGATTTCAGTTTTTAAAGGGTTTACACTTGTATGCAAAAACCATGCATTTGGTTGCTCGTGTTTTGTTTACATCTTTTCTTTACACCGTTAGTTTTGTTTTTTGCTCCACGACATTTCATGATAGAATTTTCAAAATAAGCTTTTGTTAATCTTCTCTATTATTGTACATACATGGGTTCAGCACTGACTTCTGGCCATATGTGTTCTGATTCCCATTCACTGGTGCGCTTTTCAACATTAAAAGAAACAAACTAAAAAAAGTTCAGCCACAGCTGTCTTCCACCTGCTTTCATGTGAAATGGTTAATCTTAACTCTGGTAATGCCAGTTATTTAGCCTCCCTGTATACAATGTAACACCTCCTCCCAGTAGGAGAACAGTAACTATTCCTGCAGAGGCTGGTTTTCATTCACAAAAAAATGCAATGTAACTTAGCGAAAACGTATTTGCTGCCGGAACCAACAGCTTCCCTTTTTGGTTTGATTATGAGGCAGCCTTGTCTCTCTTCTATTTGGAGGCATCCATCCTTCGACAGCGAAGGTACACGTACACTGGGTGGATGAAAGCCAGCAAGGTCAGGATTGTTAGGGCTATGTTCACCTGCAGAGGGCGACACAAGAGCAGGGCAACTTGAGACATAAAGCTACCCCTTTCAGTTGTCTTGGACAAAGACATAAGCTAAATACAGATTAAACAACAACAACAACAACAACAACAACAACAACAATAATAATAATAATAATAATAATAATAATAATAATAATAATAATAATAATAATTGCTACTTTATTATTTGGATCCCTGTGTTTTTCTTCCAAGTGTTGCAACTGTTTCTTCAATTTTACACAGCTGGTTTTTCTTGAACTCAACTGCTCTGCTGCCTTGCATGCATTAGCTGCAATGCAGAGACATAAGGAGTCTTTTTACATAATATTTTACATTCTGGTTATTTCAACACAATGTTCTGTAATAAACAAATTTATGCTGAATAAGAAAATAGCCCGTGGTTATATTGCCAGTGACTGCATTATAAATCATCGATGACTGAAGACTTCACTTACGACAGCATCTTAGCAGAATGCATTCTGCTGCCAATTGATTCATCCTTTTTCAATTGTCCCAGTTGTTACTTGTATAATACAAGTAGCAAAGTAAATATTTAGGATTTACAAAACTGTCCCTAATACAAGAAGTAAGAAATCGCAGTCTTTGAGGACAAGCGAGGGAAGAGGTCTTAGTCCAGGCTCTATGTAGTTTGTGACACTGTTGTCCCATCATGTAGATGTACTTACATATAAGGGGTCTCCGTTGAGTAGCTCCTTGACCACAGCAAAGCAGGGGTACTGCAGTAGGGACACTATTGCTGACAGCGCCATCAAGAGGCCATACAGCTTCCCGAAATGGCAGGCAGGAAAACTGCAGACATGGGAAAATAATGCAGGAAGGGGGGTAAAATTTGGGTTGAAGAACCTATTCCCTCCCTTTCTGGTCTGTATACAGTGTGTATTTGAAGGTGAAGGAGGGAAGGAAAGAGAAGGGTGGTGCAAGACAATGTACTCCTGGGGTGCTTTATTATTTCAGGGGTTTTTTGTGGCCTAACCAAATAATTGTATGATCTTTTGTGAAGACTTGGAGGCATGGTTTCTTCCATGGACAGAAGCTTGCAGAATGGCTGCTTGTGGTATCGCTCTGTTCCACCGTCAAATCCCGGTGTTCTTTCTTTACCTCTGTTACCTCCTCACAGCATGTAATTACGCCCTGCTGACGTGTGAGCTTCAGAGGTGTTAAAGAATTGAGAAGAATGTGATGTCTACTCTGTTAATGTCTTTTTTCCCACATTGAGTTCCAAGTTACGTACAGGGCGGCCAAGTGTAATTGTGTTCCATTGGTTCATTTTGCCTTTTTGCGTCTGACCAGGTGTCACCAATGAATCAGCCCAGGATCCTTTTCTCTCCTTCTCTCCTTCCTTCTATATTCTCTACCAAACACCAAGCGGATGCACGTTTGTGCGATGCGATGCTGCGTTTACATCCCACTCCTCTCTCATTTCCCCCGTCCACGACCCCACTCACGCTATGCTGATGAAGGCAGCATTGCCTCCATACAGGAAGGAACGGTTGAGGACTTGGAGGGCGAAGGAGAGGTACTGGAGGGGGAGGATGGGCAAAGTTGCGCAGATGGAGAAGAGAAGGCACTGGCATGCAGTGAGGAATAGTGAGAGGACAGCAGACTGCAGATCAGCCTTCTGCTCACTTTCTCCTGGGAAACAATTGACAGAAAATATCAACCGTGATGGTCATAGCTGTGATGTTACCATCAAAATGTCCAAGCTGTGTCAACACATGGCGCTGTCCTGTGCTCTAAGCTGGCAAGCTGATCGCTGCAGGTGTGCTTACCTGGAGGCCTATCCTTTCCCTTGTGCCTGTCCATAATGAGGCCATTCCAGGGGGCACACAGGACCCCACACAGCTGGGTGATGGCAAAGGCATTGGTGTACCTGCTCACTAAAGAATTGAGAGAAGGTCAAGAGACAGCAAAGTAGACACAGATGTGTCAGTGACTGGCCAATGCACGTGTGCATGTGTGTATCAGGGGGGCAACATCATACACACCAAGGGCAGGGTCTCCTTTGGTCAGCCGGTTGAGCATGGGGTTGAGGGTCCCGATGAAGAGGTAGTGTCTCAGCTGCATAACAGACAGCCACACCAAGTGCCACAAGAAGAACCAGGACAGGAAACAGCTCCTAAAACTGGCCTCTAGGACATAAATTGACATGGGTTCAAATTTTAAATTCCAGCTGTGACCTCTTGTCTTTCAACAGCATTACCTGCCCTGTTAAACAACCTGAGTTCTGCTTGAGTTTTCAACTTCAACCTTTCAGGCCTTTTATAAAACTTCAGACTTTTTGCTCCCTGTCAAATTGTCAATAGTGTCAAGATCAGCCCACCCACCGTTGTTATCCGTGTTTGAGGGTTCTGACAGGTGCTCAGCTGGAATGGACATCTTCTCTGTCTCTTCATCGTCGGTCACGCCATCCCTCTTCTTCGCATTTCCTGCCCCATTCAGGCTGTAATTTTTGGACTTGCCGCAGGTCAACCTGGTGCATGAGAGCAGATCGCAATCCAGAGTTTGGAGCTAAGGTGCAGTTGTCAACAACAAAAATGTCCAGACTCAGGCATCTCATAACTGTGGGGAGACATGTGACCATACCCATAAGTGTAGCCCTCAGGGAGAGGATGGGGAATGTGCTTCCGGGGTAAGAGGAAGAGCGTACGGAATAGGTGAATAATGCTGCAAGTGGAAAGAAAGAGGAAGGAGGTCCGGAGAGACACTCCTTCTTCAAACAGCACCTGGAGTGGGGTGAAGCAGCAGTTATCCACACAGCGACAGAATAACCATTGTACTTGCCTCCAGCTCTTGCACAGCAAAATCAACCTGTTTTAGATGCAGTTTTCCTGCATTTTTTAAAGATGCATTTTAAAGATGAATACCTTAATTATCAAGAAGACAGCAGAGGAGGAATCGAAGGCTCCGTTGTAGAGGGTGATGATAGTGGAGCGATGGGTGCCAAACAGGTTCCCCACCTGGGAAGACCACAGAAAGAGGCAGGAAGATAATTTTAAGGAATGAAACAATTGGACTGTGATTCATGCTTTATTACAGAAAGAAGCATCAATGTACAACTGAGTAGCGGAGTTTCATTTGTTTTGTTTCTTTTAAATTTATACCTCAACTGTTTGTGCTCTGCTGTTCAGTGCTCTGCGTCATCTTGCTAATGGAACTTTATGAAAAATAAACATGACTGAATTGAATCTACTGCGAGAAGCATTTACTTTTGTTGCCTTGATAGTAGAAAAGATCTGACAGACCTCCTAACTCATAAAGCCCTTGGAAAACATTTAAGCTAAATATTTTAGGCCTGGTAAAATGGTACAAATGACTTACAACAATTCTTTGTAACACTTTTCCAGGAATGTACAAGGTAAATGCTGCACATATCTATTGCCAGAGACCTGTGGTGTATCCTGCTGCCTGCATATTCTTCATTTTTCACAAAGTGCACCGACTCCCTCCTATACCCAAAATAAATTTCTTTTGACAGCCTGATATCCCATCTGGAAAACTGCCATTCCAACTATTTGAAATATTTCCCTCTATTCGCCTATTGCTTGACCCCTGTGTGATGTTGAAAAAAAATGCATGAAAAACCTAGGTAAGGAATAGAGTGTTTTTTCTTCTGTAAAACTGTCTGGGAAATGTGAATTTAAAAAAAGTTGACTAAACTGACTTGCCGTAATAATTATTGTAATAATTTCAGTGCTGCCTATGAATCAGCCAGAACACAATTTAAATTATAACACAGGCTGAAATGACCCCATGATGTGATTACTGAATACAAATATCAACATTTAAACACAACGCCCACTGGATGAGTATTCCCAGTATGTATAAGGCATCAGATCCCTTTGTAGATGAACTACTGTATGTCAGACCCTCCTTCTCTCAGAAGTCACGTTTTCTCCATAAACTCACCCAAAGCGCAAGTTAGCCTCCCCCAAGAAACTTTCAAATCTCAGATGACAAAGTTGTGTGCAAAATAAAAAAGGAGCGATCAGCTGCGCAGGTTCAAGCACCACATCACAAGACCCCTTACATGAGAAATGGAGCAACCTGCCGTCAATGCACCATGTTGTTTAAATGTATGTTTTCACTGTGGGCTGTTTACAAGCATCTAAGTGACTCTTAATTCTTGGCAGAATGAAAAAGAAAAAAATTACTGAAGTCATACATATTATTTTCATCATGTGACACCATAAATGTGGTAGCTTGTGTCCACAACAGTTTTTCAAATTATGTTGACAACTACACAAAATGCAACTATGGGCAAAACGAGTTAGAAACAGGTATAGTGGTCTTTCAGAGTGCCTCAACCCCCCCTCCCCCAAGTCAGTTCAAACTGTGCTGTTATTCTGGTAACACTCCTGAGCAAGGGATACCTAATATGGCTTAGTGTTAATGGTCAACCCCTTATGTCTCATCACCCTTCATGTGAGAGTGGGGACTTGGGACCCTGGCCATCTCAACCAGCAAAGAAAAAAAAAAACAAATCCAGAACAACACCCCCCCCCTTGACATGAGAGTGATAAGCAAGATTAGTAAGCAATCTGTACAGTACTTATTCAAGGATTTTGTCTACGTTGCCACGATCATTTTGGTTGGGTTAGGGTGATGTGTAAAGCACTGTTTCTATAGTGATAAAAATCAACTTTCTATTTCCCATTTGACCCCATTTCTCTCATTTGATGTTACAAAGTCTTTTCTGGGAAGCTCTCATGGCTACAAGTGGATGAGACACTGCAGTGTGTAGCTATAGCCCATCTGACCACATGACAAGCCAAACCCACTGAGATGCTAATGTTAACACTACTGAGCATTTATACGAATGTAGGCACATAGACATCCTTGTGATATGGAGTTCATCTGCTCATAAACTAGCTCACATCTCGCATTATGCGATGCAGAGCCATCCTGGTGACGCATACCTGCATGTTTGTCATAAGGAACAAAATCCCTCCCACCGCAATGAAGGTCACAGCCGGAAAGAGCAAGATGGATGTTGCTGTGGGAGTGAAAACATTAGAAATAAAGGAATTAAGGAGAGCTGCCACCTGAACGGAAACCAAACCAGAGTGCTATTGACTTGGCTTCCAAGCCAAGAAACGTCTGCGCTAAATCTGCTGTAAATTTATATTAAGATTTCGCAAATGTACCTGCAGTGGAGAAGGCAACGAACAAGGTGCCAGCTGTGTACAACAGTCTGCAGAAGAGAAAGGACAGGAAAAAGCAAACATTTTAATTATGCACATTTCTGGGCAATTTAAATGTAAAAGGGAATTTAGGTACTGGCAGTCACATGGCTTACAATGGGGCTAAATGCAATATATTGCACTATTTACATAGATTTCATCACTCATCCCTCTGCATGTGTTTCCCTCTCCATTTGCTGCTCCTCTTTGCTGACTCTTCCTTTCTAATCCTTTCGCTGAACACCCCCCCAACTGTCATTCCTGTATAATCTCCTAACCTTTGCTATATATCTTGTCTCCTTTGTAGCCTCCCACCAAACCTTTCTTGAAGAGGTGTCTGCCTCCAGCTCACATAGCTATGTTATCTGTAAGATGGAGGACTTCTCTCATATTTTTAGGGAGGCACTCCAAACTTCTGCCCTCTGTCTCCTAATCTCTCTCATTTGTTATGGGAATGTGAATGCTTCTTAGATATTTTATAAATCTGTACTGTATTATCCTTAAGTAGCAGCTCTGGCAATACTGATCCTGGGAGTGAGTCTGTTCTGTTTAAAGAAAATCTCTTTGCTAATAACAACAGCTGAATGGGCCAAATTAAATTCTCATTTAGATGACTCCTTACTTTTGGTATAAATCGTTCACTAACAGTACAGTAAGTGTAAAGACATCAACCTCATTTTGTCATTTGAAATGCCTTCAGTCTGCCCTTTTGGCCTTCTTCTTCTACGCCAGACCATAACAGGTTCCTACTCTAAACTGTGGAGATAGCAGGCCAGGTCCTCTGCAGTACCCCTGTGCAAGGTACTAACTCTAAACGGCACAAATGAAAGTCACCCAGCTGTGGTTAAACTGGGTAAATCCTTGCAGTTAAACTGGGTAAATCCTTGTAAGAAGTCCAACATTATAAGCTGCTTAGGAGAAACACATCAGCTGAATGGGCTGTTAGTTTAGAAATGGTGCCTCCCCTCTAGTTAGCAGCACCTGCAACATCTACTCCTCTTTCTGTTCACATACATTTAATGTGAAAAGATCCTTTTGGGACCTTATTTTTTAGTTTTATGTATTTAGATATTTCCATGTGGGGGCTTATAAGTGCTTTTTTGTTGTAAATATATTTGTTTGGGGATGTGGTGGTGCAGTGGGGTAAGCTGGTGCTTCACAGATTCTGACCTACATGCCTAATGTGAGGTTCAAATCCAGCTCAGGGTGTGTGTAGAGCTTGTGTGTTGCCCTCTAAGGGAAAATATGCTGGTAGAACTGAATAGAAGACATTGCCTAGGAGTCAGAAATGATTTAATGCCACTTTTCACCACCATATCTTCATTTTATGTTGATGTTTTTATTTTGCATTATGTAAGAATGTGTAATGGGGTCAGATGTGTTCTGACGGAACACAGTCAATAAAGGAAGGGCAGAGGTACGGCAGCCCCCTGGGATCTGGCAGCCTGACTGCTATTTTAAGTGTAGGGTTCCACCCCTTACCGTAAACAGAGCTTTTTGGCATTTCTCCTAAAGGGGTGTTTACATCCAATAGCCACTGCAACCTAATTGCTTCGTATCTTTACTTTTTCATGACCTTACTCTAAAGCGTTGGAGAAATAGTGCCCTCCACCTTCTCACTTGTATTTGGAGCAGATATCAGATATGTTTTTTAATTGGGAAAGATCAGACATGCAGTATACTGCTCCTCTGCCAATTTTTTTATTTAGCAATGACAGCATTGCCAAACCTGGGCGAATATTTTGATATGTTCTCCGCTGCTGCCTGGAAGTGCCATTTCTTTCTGAATATCCATATTGATACCTTCCTTTCTTTGCATTTTTATTTATTTATTCACTTTGCTTTTTAAACCCCCTTTTTAAAGTTATTCTGGGCTGGGAGGGTTGGGGGATTTTTGTAGAATGGGGTTATATACCTTTTCCTGCATTAGTAACTTTTTATCCCTTGGAAATTCTTTAAATAAAAAAATTATATATATATATAAAATAAAAGGTTTAAACATATAAAAGGTTTTATTGACTAGAGTCTCAAATCTATTTTTAACTACCTGTCACACATTATTTACATTTGCTGGTTTTATTAGATACTGTACTATGGTTTAGATTTTACTTTGTGCAGGATAGTTTTAACTGTCATTTTGCTTTTAAATAAATTTAAACACAGTTTGAGATACCAGATACTTTTGCGGCCTTAGTGTATTCATTTTGTTCCATCAAAAAAAGAAGCAAATAAAATGCATTTAATGTGAAAAAGGTAGACGCAAAATATGTGGAGAATGCGTTTGTGGGTTTTTACTGGCAAGAGCTGTTGTTGCCGCAACGAAACAAAAGGAAGGAGGCCGAGCGAGAGACAGGAAATGGTCTGCTATTAGCTGCTGGACGCAATGCTGCATTTGGTTTGTGTCAGTTATGTTCTCTCAAATATGTGCGGTACTCCAACACTTGGCAGCTGCTACGATTACGTGCTGGCAGTTTCCAAAAAAAGCCAGACGTGCAGGAAAAAGTGCTCAGCACTGCGTTCGGAGTAGTGGATAACGTTTTATATGGTTAACTGGTCGCTTGAACATACCAACTACTTTCCCAATCGATGAAACTGTAATTTATTTATCCCATCCAGATTCAGAAATTTTTCGGACATTTCACCAAAGAGCAAATGTTGAAGTCACAACTGTTGTCCTCTTCATTCATTGAGTCCATTAGAATGTTATAGTAATGCAACAGGAATTACATAAAATAAGTTGTAAAAAAGGTGTTCACATAAAATCAAGAATAGACCTTAGTGGAGTACCCACAACTACTCCATCCTTCAGTCCATTATAAATAACCCCACGCCCCAGGAGAATGTTGTATCCAGCTCTTTAAATGTATAAAGTACAAGACAATAAAGGTCACTTTTGGGAAAAATCTCTACTTAGGAAGCCATAATAACAGTTACTCACATCGCAAGTAGTCTTGCAGCAGTGGTCCCAAAGCGATCGAATAAGAACCCATTGGGAAGGGTGAGGAAGTTGTTCATGAAGGAGGCGATGGTGAAGATGAGGGAGAACTTCTCATCCTGGCCGCTGCAGTCTGAAGGCAGCACAGTTATTTCTCATGGTGAAAGCATTTCCACCTGAGCACTCTGCTGTTAAGTAGGTGTCAACAAGGCGACTCACCTGTGTGCCACGTGCTGTTGGCTGTGGTGGCGTTTACACACAGGTCATTGAAGTATCCCTCTGTCTTGAGGATGAAAACCAAGGATGCCCAGCCGAAAATGGCCCCCGCGAAGCACAGGCACTCCACCAGCCCAGAGACCAGGGTGAGCCAGCTTCGCACGCCCGCGCCCCCTTGGCAGCCCCGCATCTTAGCAGGAGCAGCCTTTGTGTGTCAGGCCTGGATCTGCCCACTTGTTCTTGCCGACAGCCAGTTGCTCTCTCGTCTCTTTTGTCTCTGGTCCTGAAAAAGGAAGTTGCTGTTATAAAGGGAGGCAGGTGAAAATGTGTGGGGAAACTGAAAACGGATCGCAAAAAAGGGGAAAATGTTGATGCAATGGTTTGCAACAAAAAAGTGGACGCTTCATCTAAATAAACACTCAACAGACTTCAGTCTAGGATGTAAACCAGAAGCAAAATACTGTATCACTGACCTGTGTCTTCAGCCTCTCTGAAATTCTTCCTCCCCTTCCCTGCTTTTATATGCAAACTCCTACCCCCTTTTTTTAAACTTTCCAGCCCCCGACTTAGCCACTGTTACAAGTTAAACAGGAAGTGCGCTTTCCACAAAATTTTAAAAAATCAGGAAGTACCACTGGGTGCTCATGTGTTTTTCTTACCTTTGGGTGTTGTTGTCTGTGTATTTATAGAATATAGTATTTATAACAATAATGAACAAAGCAAATATCACTGATTCATAACAACTGGCAACACTCAGTGAAAGAAAGGAATTTTACTGTATTCTGAAACAGAAAGTAAATTTTGATGTAAAAATGTACACTTTCTTGGTGGCAGATTTTTCTAATAAATGTACATGCCATGTTTAGAATACATTAATATTAAAATCATAAAACTAAGTCTAAAAATAAGAAAAAACTGGCAGTACTCCTGCCCAGACTGAGACTTTTGGCTGCCCTGCTGACCATTGCAAGCCCATGTGCTTCTGTTTGTTCCCATCTGTTCACTATCATTACCTTCATTATTACCTTCACCTGTGTTCCTCCAATAGGCTGTCCCTGTTGCCAATTGTTTTAAGTTTTCAAGTCCTATATTTCTGCCTGTTCTGTGTTTTCCCATGCCTGGTCTGCAATAGTGGTTTCTGTTTGTTTCACCGGTTTTCGACTCTGTTTCTCTTGGCCCATTTCTGGATCTCCCTTAAATAAATCTTCGCTCTGCTGAGTTTGCGGTTGGGTCCTGATTTGAAACCTTGACAAAAACATAAAATTATACAGGTACAGCTGTACTAATTGCTGAAACTGTACATGACTGGCAATACGTTAAAATAATGGAAATGAATGTTTGCTGATGTGATTTGGTCTTGAATTAAAGCACTTGGTACTATTTATTGAATAACCACATGATACGAACAATATTTTCAGATTTAAAAATTACAAGTAACAGTTTACACCTTCTGTTCCTTATGCGTGCAGAGATGAAGCACTGATATAAATGAACTTATAATGTTAAGCCACTTGCATTAAACTGATAACAGAAAGTAGTATATATGTGGCTTATCTACCTATCTGTCTATAACTATAAAATATATGCTTACTATTGTTCATGGTAAATAGTATATATGCATATACTCCACTATTTACTATATTGCTATATATATCCACTACCTACAATATTGTACAGCAGTCTACATGAAAAAACAATTTAATTCTGCTTACAGGGAAGTTTCATGGAAAACATAGAAAATGCTTTGAGTCATTCAAAAAATATCAGTTTTCATTGTTGATTATTGTTCAGTTGGTATAAAACCCTACGCTGTCTCATTTATAACAGTTCAAGCAAACACCCAATTCTGTGCCTTTCTAAGAGAAAAGTATTTTTAAATGTAATTTTTTCAGTTCCATGACTTTATGCCATCATGCAGTGTTTTGAGTACTGTGTGTCTTTTGCTGCCACAGTTTTCTGATATCCTGCAGAGGGAAGGCAGCCCCCTCACTGGGTGTCCAACAGAACAATGATGCAACCACAGGGTTAATAATAAACAACACAACCGCAGCTTTCACACTTCATATCACAAGACCAACATAACTCATGGAATATTAGGCAGTTTCCTCTACCATGACTGACTGCATCAAAGTCTGACCTCATATAAAAAGCTGGAGATGGAAATGCCGTCAGTTCCAACACATCACAAGCTCCTATTCTACTGAAAACTCAGATCACAGTATATTGACCATCTTTACCGAACAATCCGTTACTCTGTACAGTTAATACTATTACTAGATATTTATAATAGAAGATGAGGCAATGCAATTGCAACAACAAATATTGCAAGTCAGCAAAGTATGCTGTTCCATTTATTTGGTGTATCATGGGATGTTGTGAGTGCCATCTCACAATCTTCCTTTTCATGTTGAAACTGGTAAGTGAAACAAGGAGCTTCTCCTTTTTTCACAGGGAAAACAATTTGACAGCATGAGATGCTGGCCCTCATAGCTCGACATCTATGAATCCCTCCGAAAAAAGCAGAAACTGTGATCCGTGGCGTTTAGCAAAACTGCATGAACTTCAGCGTTAAAACATCCCATTCAGCAGTTTTACAAGTATGACAAAAAACACGGGGGTGATTATATCATAAACTGTCCGGCAGTCATAGTATGAGGTGCTGGCTAGTCAAGCAATTTACTGACAAAAATCATATTATACCAAATGAAATGTACAGAAATACAGGCAGGTGGACAGACAGACAGACAGGCACACACAGTACTGTGTGTTGTGTATGTTTGTTTCCTCTTGTTACTACTGTGCTCAGCTCACTGTTACCTCCAAAATATATACATAAATGTATCAAAACCTAAAACAACTATGGATAATGAAAGTTACCAAATATGGTAAGAATTAAGTAAGTAGGATTAGCTAGATATATAGTTCATAGCCCATTTCCTAATTTTATTATTGTCTTCTCATTAGTGTTATTTTGCAGTCTGTGGCTTTTCATAACCCAACCTTCTACATTTACCCTAGTTATAGTTCCCTAGCTATTCAACCTGAGTATTTTTAAATGTTTACCAAACTGAGTCTAATGTGCCTCCACCAAAAAGTTGAAAAACTGAACTGGTCTGCAAGACTTTCACACAAGTTCACATTAGCAACTTGGAGAAAATGTCCCCGTTATACACTGCCTGGATATTCAAGCCGATACTGGAACTTTTTAGTGGGAATTCTCTGCAAAAATAAAAACATGATCATTTACAGACAGCCCTGGAATTTTCCTGGGTTTATATTCCTGTCAAATTTAGTTCTTTGTTAAGGATTTCTTAAGTAAAAGCCCTAAATGGATTGGCATTATCCCATCTCCTCCCATCCTTTCTTCCATTAATTGGTTACTTCATTCCCAAGATGATAACAGTTGGTTTAGCACAAAAACAGCATAAAGGATAATACACAAAAGTTAAAAATGACACAAATGTTTAAAAAATTATATATGCTTGGTTATATGCAGTATTATACGTGTATACTATTAACAGTGCTATGTGTAAATGCGTTTTACTGCCATCTATCGGCAAAGTCGTTTTCAGAGTAACGATGCGGACTGAATTAATTCGGTTATTAATTCAACAATGAATTTATTTTATTCACTACGCTTACTTTCAGTTTGTATCTCTTCCTGTATCTCTCCAGTGTGTCGGCGATTTTAATAACGACCGCAAGCGGCGTCCAGTTACCATGACGATGGGCTGGATGGGTGGCAAAAGAGTGGCACGGGGATCTGTCAACAGCTGGGACCCGACAGGACACCACATTTTACAATAATTTTAAGCGAGTTTTCACTTTAATTCAGAATAAAAGTGAAGAAAAAGATTTAGAAGTTTTAAATGGGAATTTTTGTATTTACTGTACAGTAGTCATATCTAACTGTATCGTGTACATAACCTAGCCTGTAAATAAACCGAAGGACTTTTGTTTTATTAAACTTTTCTTGGTCGCGACTTGGTGGTAGAAGTGAGTTTAGAAGCAAAGCGAGTCCGGATCCTGGCTGAGGAGCTCCAAAAATACTGCACCCCAGCATGTCAGCACACGCCAAAAATGCGAATATCTGCTTCTTAAACGTTTTTTTGGGCGTTTTCCTGAACCGACTGCGATGGAAAAAGCAATCCGCGCACAGAGACACCAGCTTACCTACACTTAATGCCATTTACATTGCACTTAAATAAAACGTGGAAAAATGGCGGAGGAGAAAACCCTGACAGAACACGACGGAGAGCGCGACCCTTTAAAAATAACGGAAATGAAAGCGCACGTCTTTTCGGGAATGCACTTCGATCCCCCCCGTTTTTACTCACGCTGCCCAAACAATCCCGTCGCAAAGCGGAGACGTGTCGCTGTGACGCGCTCGAACCCCGAGCCCCCTTTTTCGTTTATTTGCCTGGATATCCGTTACCCTCCATTGTGTCCCCCATCCGCCGCCGCCGCCCCCCGTAACGCTCGGTTTGCTCGAAATCGGAGGAAACGACGCACACCCACCCGTACTGCGAGGCCCTTTGATCGCTCGCCCCCCCCCTGCGGCCGCCGTCCGGGCTGGTGCGCGCGCACGCGCCACGCGTCGTCGGGAGCGCTGCCCGGATCCCGACCGCAACCGTAACCGCCAGCTGGCCCCCGCCGAGCGAACTTCTCCGCACTTTGTACGCGCCTGCAAGCGTGTGCACGTTTTCGCCCGCAGCCTGATGAGTGTTGGGTCAAGTCCCGCTCCTCTCTGCTTCAGTGTCCATTGAGGAAATTGCCTGCTGTTTAAAAGGGTCAAACACTGCGAGCTGCTTTAAAGTGTTTGATAATAAAATGCTTTACAGACAATGCGGCATCTGTTAAGAGCTCAGCTTGACACTGTCTACTTTTTTGCTAGAAATATTATTCCATCCATCAGTTATCGATAACTGCTTGTTCACCGCACACACACACACACACACACACACACACACACACACACACACACACAGAATGGGCATTTCAGTGCAATCATTTAACCTTAAACAAGTCTATGTAATGTGGGAGGAAACCAGAGCTTCCGGAGAAAACGCGTGTAAACTCAAAACACAAGGGCTGATGCAGATACAAACCCACGTCCCTCAGAAGCTCATCAAGGTTATTCATTCTTTGTATCAACACGTTGGATCCCCCCCCCACACACACAACAAAATATACAGCGTGTTATACAAATTTGTATGTATTGTAGCGAGCGCTGGTCTAGGCTCGGATGAAGGGAATGGGGACGTCATGACCTCCATAACACAGCCTTTTATTGAACACCGGGCAGCAGAAGAAGGTAACACCCAGCCACGGCTGTTTTAGCGTCCACACAAAAGCTGGTTAACCACCCCAGATCCCCTCTCTCAACACACTGGAACCAGGCGAACCCCAACAAGAAAACACATCATTTCATCTACAGTTGCGCACTAATTCACATGTGTAATACCGCCACCTACCACTAGGGTATATACCACGCTACAGTATATTAATGTATATAATTTAAATAAACGATAGAGTATCTTTTTAGGGGGTAAACAGAAAGACTCGGAATGAGCAAATGTGTCTTTTTTTGTCTTAGCCACTTGTAGTTTTTCGGTCACTACCGTCACACTGTGGTGAATAAGAGCGCCTAGCATTTTCAGGGCAAATTTCACACTACAAAATAACCGTGGGCATTGGAAGAAGCACAGAACATAGCCTGAATAAAGAGGTGGACAGAACTGTCAATTTTTCGGAATATAAGAGAACATGGTAATTTCTTACGATCTTCCACAAGCCCCTTTCTCCAAACACCACTATTTGGTGTGTTTCGAACGATGTGTGGAATCGCGTGTTTATTTCCATATATATGGCGCCCCCTAGTGTTTAATTTACTTCACGTTTATTCATTGTCAGCGCTTTTCACCAAACAGTAAACCCAACTATTACTTTTCACACTAACAGCCCAGATTTACTGCACAAATACATTAATAACTGCCCTCAGCAACTGAAAAAAAACCAGTTATACTACATTCACCATCCTCGTAATCCAACCTACTAGCAGTAATCTTACCAATATTCTTTCCAGAAGTGTGTCTAATTTATGTTTTGGCAATATGTGTATTAATATACAAATTTCCCTGAGAGCAAAATGCAGCAGAGAGCATCAGAATTTCCTTTTGTGAACATCATGTCACTCTGCTATTTGTTCTGAATCACAGAAAAGAGTTGACAGCTTAAAGACTCCCAGTTTGTGCTCAATCTGGGAGCTGGAAGATAAAAAGTGACAGCAGGCCTGCTCTTCTATGATAAGGGTTTGTGTTTCCTGTAGAACTCCAGAGACACAATTATAAGCTAATTAAAAGTAACATAAAAATATTTTATAGTTTTGGCACTAAGGCATTATAGTTTCTCTACATGCTATTTATTTGGGCCACAAGATTTAAATTTAAAAAGAATGAATACTTTATTCTCTGCTTTGTGTTTTGTTAATTTTGATTAATTGAATTTCAGTCAGTGGTACGCATTAAAAATATTTCTCATTTTTTAAAGAACAGTTTCATATTCGGACTAAAAGAAAATGAAATACAATGGAAGAAATGCCAAAAAGTGGAGTTTGGAGAAAGGGGCTTGTGGAAGACAGAAAAGAAAATGTAGTCATATTTTTAGCCACAGATGTGTAGTGGATGATAAAGATGGGGGATAAAGAAGGGGGCAGAAAGATAGCGGTTTATTTTTAAAGACATCTGCTTTGTGTTGAAGGAAAACGATGCAAAGTTTAAAGGACAGGGAGATGGCGAAAGGGCAGGAAGGACTCACACGCACACACACACACATACACACACACACACACAGGCATATATATTTACAGTATATATACTTCAGAGCCTCGGTGTGGACGGTGCTAAATGTTACTGGCATGCTGTGAGGGGGGAGAGTGTGAATTTAGAAGGGTTGACTCACTGGACACTACTGTTCATTTACACTGTTTTGTGAGCCAGCGGTAAAGACAGGCTCAGAGGTGTTAACACTCAAAATCCTGACCGACTGGACCCTGTGGTGCATCAACACTGTGCTCAGACAGAGGGAAAGCAACCCATTTAAAAACATTATGTAAGTGTTGTCCTTTTTCTCCCTCTTATGTGTATTCCTATGTCCTGTGTATTATTGTGCTGCTGTGGCTGTGTTACACGTAGACTGAGTATACAATGGGGCTGTTTTATCAAATCAGGAAAAGTTAACAGACAACTTCAGCTTAGTGCAAGCCGTTTCTGAACCATGTGTTTGTACAAAGGCAGAAACAATGAATAATATCCTTTAAGAGGTTATTCTTTTTCAATATATTTGATATCCTTTAAAGATTTTTTATGGGGTGTTTTCAGAACCTTAACTCTGGTTGTTGAAATGTAGTCTTCTTCTTCTTTTGGCTGCTCCCGTTAGGGGTCGCCACAGCGGATCAATTGTTTCCACTTCTTCCTGTCCTCTGCATCTTTCTCCGTCGCACCCACCACCTGCATGTCCTCCTTCACCACATCCATAAATCTCCTCTTAGGTCTTCCTCTCTTCCTCTTGCCTGGCAGCTCCATCCCTAGCATCCTTCTCCCAATAAATCCAGAATATCTCCTCTGCACATGTCCAAACCAACGCAATCTCGCCTCTCTGACTTTGTCTCCAAACCGTCCAACCTGTGCTGCCCCTCTAATATACTCATTTCTAATCCTGTCCATCCTCGTCACACCCAATGCAAATCTTAACATCTTTAACTCTGCCACCTGTCTTTTGGTCAGTGCCACCGTCTCCAACCCATAAAGCATAGCTGGTCTCACTACCATCTTATAGACCTTCCCTTTCACTCTTGTTGGTACCCTTCTGTCACAAATCACTCCTGACACTCTTTTCCACCCACTCCACCCTGCCTGCACTCTCTTCTTCACCTCTCTTCCACACTCCCCATTACTCTGAACTGTTGATCCCAAGTATGGTTGTTGAAATGTAGTAACTATCAATATTAGGCTTCCAAGTTGCTTTCTTTCAGTGGTACAGCAGTTATTGACTGATGCAGCTCAGATTATCAGATTTTTTAATATTGCTTTGCTATATTTCTGAAGCTGTGATTTACTGTGTGGTCAACAAGTGCCACAAGTTTTATACATTTTAAAATGTTCAATGATGCCCCCAAAGTCTCATCTGTATTTAGTAATTGCTAGTGCTTTGGATATAAGATGATTATGTTGAAATTAATCTGAAAAACTTTAGATAAAATAGGGCATATATCTGGCATAAGAACAATTATATAAATAGACAATGTTATGGCTGACACATAGTGAAATATATTCCTTCTCCAAAGATATATAAATTAAATATTGCATATTTAAAAGGTGCAAATTAGATGTGAAGCTAATGAAAAAGTGAGATGTTATGAGGAGAAATTACCGCGCAGTTAAAGGACTCAGAAGATGAAGGTGGCTTAAATTTAACCGCTGCTAAAAAGGAAAGTTGCTGCTAATAAAGCAGAAGGTACGGTTTTTAGTGCTTTTATTAGCAGCACAGAGCTTTCTTGTTCAGTAGGCACAAAACGAGAAGCAACAGGTGAGAAGCTGCTCTGTAAGTCCTGCAAACACTTGGTGTGTCTGGACCTGTGAAGTCTAAAAGAAACTCCTGCAGGCCTTTGCAAACACCCAAGAGTGTGAGAACCAGTCGGTGTATTTAAATAAAATTAATTCATGTCATACGCACGCTAGAACTGAAGGACAGTCTCTCTGCTTTTGAAACTACACTGTCCCATGGACACGTGTGTTTTAATGTTTGTGTCTGACAGTTTCCAGTAGAAGCAGCTGTCGAGGGTTTGACTGCATTTGTGTCACTCTTTCTATTTCTGGAGAGCAGCGTTGTATAAAGGTCATATAAAGTGCCGATAAAGAGCCCTGGAATTTAAACCAAGAACGGGAGAGGAACAGCTGAAATTGTCCGACCAATTGAGCTGAAAACGCCGCTTGTGAACACACACAGCAGGGGACCGACCATTACCTTTCATTTATAATATATAATAGGACGCACTCCTGAAGGGCATTTAGGGATATTAAAGTGGAATAGAAAGACCGACAGGAGCGCTGAGCACAGGGTCGGTGCATAAAAGACAGCAACAGAACGGTACAGTACAAATTCAGACACCTGGCATTTTCCAAATATGTTTAAGGTGTCATGAAGGAGCAGCTTTAATCAGATTTATTTTCTTTCCCAGTTGGAAAAGGATTGTGACACAAACAGACTCCAGCAGGGAGATGGGTGACACCTCACCACATAGAGATGACTCTGAAAGCCCCTCACCAGCCATTCAGAAGGATGACACTGAGGTTTGTGGACATTATTATCAATTATGTTACTTTTCATATTGTCTTGTCACATTTATTATTTATTGTAGGTTTCTTTTTATTACATTGTATCGAGTAATGTAGCTTTATTAAGATAATATTACAATTTCAGGATGAATGAATTTTATTGTTCTTTATCTTTACATGGGAGACAGGTATAAAAACTATTATTTAATAATCATTTGTCTAGTTATAAACTTTTCATTTGTGGCAGGATGCATTTTGTACACTTTGAGTTGTATGTCATTTTGGAGAAAGCTGTCTTGTAAATAAATAAATGTAACTACAAATGCAAGAACTCTCCCCCAAAATGTTATGATATTATAATAGATGCTCTGATAGCGGTTATCACGTAATAAGAGGGTTCATCCAAAGTGCAGACTGAATGTCTCAGGTTCAGCTCGGCTGTGTTACTGGACCAGGGGATCCATAGTGCTGGGATGTCCTGCAGCTGCTGTTGTTCTGCTCTCAGGGTGGAATTAAGTGGACCAAGATATTTGGGTTGAACACCCAGGGATGGATCAGATGCCAGCTGCGTGCAGAACAACATGCGCTCACCCCTCAGCATGTGCTATTTCTCTATTCGATCGCCCAGTGTGAACTAGAACTGAGCTGCTATGGATAAAACTTGTTAGCAATACCATTTATTTCCAACTAAGTTCCTCCAAAATTATTTTTTACTATAGGTGGAACCATGTAAGGAGAAGAAGAGAGAACTGGGTATGGCAGAGGAAAGTGAGAGGGAACCTGATGGAGGAGAGCCAGAGGTGGAAAGAAAGGCTGTGTCTCACACAGAACCCTGTGAGGAGACAAAAGAAATGGACGAAGAAGGAACGGCTTGTGGCGACATGGATGGAGGGGCTGCAAAAGAGGGGGCAAACAAGGCATTACAAGATGGAGTAAAAGACAGCAAAAAAGAAGAAGCGATTGCAAAGGATGGACAAGCAGGTCCAGAGAAATATGAGGAGAAGAATGAAGACATGCAAGTAGAAGAGGAAAAATCAGGGGACAGGAAGAAGGATGGAATGGAGGAGGAAAAACAGACAAAAACAGATAAAGAAATGAAGGTGCAGGGAGAAGGTAGTGTGAAAAAAGAGGGAGAGAAGACAGAAGAGAGGAAGACTGAAAAGGTGGGCAAGAAGAAGGAAGGTGACAAACAGGAGAAAAGGGGAATAAAGACAGAGAAAAAAAGTGAGAAGGATAAGGAGGTGGAAGGACAACCCGAGAAAGCAAAGGAAGAAGGAAAAGCAAAGGCGAAAGTGAAAAGAAAGTCGGGTGCTTCTCCATCTACCTCGTCTCCGTCTGCTGTGCTCTCCATGTCCCGTCCCCGCAGCTGCGCTCACTCCGTCCGTGGAAGCACAAAGAGGGACATAATGGCCAAGTTTGAACAGAATGCCCCAGAGTAAGTGTGTGTCTCATGAATGGACCTCAGCACCAAAAGCCAGTTCACACACATCAGAAATATTGCTGAGGTGCAAGGTGTACCCTGTCTTACACCCTACATGTCCAGGAGCCTATCCTGGACATGTAGGATGTGAGACAGGGTACACCTTGGACAGAATGCCAGTCCGTCACAGGTCAAGCACACACACACAACAGGCAATTTAGATTCACCAGTTTAACTGAAACACTTATCTTTGGACTGTGAAATGTGGAACAAATGCAAACTGACTGAATGGACCAGGTTCAAACCCACACCCAAACCTGCAGTCCAGTAGGCCCCAGCACTACCCATTGTGGAAGCCTGTTGTTTCTATTACTGCAATACTTAGCTTACGTTTATTCAAAGCACCATGTTATATCTCACTTTATAAATCTTTTTTATGCCAAATACATTCACCAATTCCAAAATTAAACAACACAGTTACATTAATCAAATTGAGTCTCATTTAATTTATGGCAGTCCCTAAATATTTACGCCTGATATGTGTTGTCCCTGACAGCATGGCCCTCCGTCACTGCAGTGTTAGCACAACAGCGTTCATTCTTCCAATTCACCCCCATCTCACAACGCGTTGGTAACAAACAGCCCTGTCCAATGGCTCATCATTCCCCGCACTCTACTACGCGTGAATCATAACATTCTCCCAGCGTACGCTACATTCAGACACTGTTCCAGGCCGCGGGCTGTTAGTCTGCCTGCAGCAGGAATACCCGTCTGACTTTCCTATTTTTCAGGACGCCGATTGTTCGCAACTACAAGTTGCAGAAATCCCCTGCGAGTGCCGCCATCGGGGGGTCAATCAAGCAGAAAGTGCTTCAGTGGTGTCACAACAAGACCCGCAGTTATGAGGTAGGGGCTTTACATTGATGGGGCACACTGACTGTTATGTGCTATTATTGCTATTATTGCTATTATTGTTGTCGGCACTGTTTTCTGCACTGTGACATTTAAAATGTTTTTTTTAATATTTGCAGTCTTGTTTCTTTCTAGGTTGTGTAAGTCCCATATATGTTCTTGGCAAGTCTATTTATGTGAGTGGGTTTTTTAACCTTCTGCAGAACATCTGAATGTTGTTTTGCTACATTTTTTTTTTACACGAAAGTCAAAAATAGTTTTTTTTAATCGTTTTTTGGGCCTTTGGGAAATGTAAAATATTGCGTAAGATCGAATCCCTTAGATAAGGGGTTTTCAGCTTCGTTTAATGTTTAACGCAACTTAACCTCGTACAGCCAAGTTAGTTAGTAAGCAATAGTTAAACAAATACCCAAAGGATAAGGATGGGATCCAGAATGTACTGTGCAGTAGGTTTGCTTGCTTTCTCCCACCTCCAGTGTTCTCTTTCCCACATTTCCATTCTCTGTAGGGAGTGTGTATTGAGAACTTCTCCTCCTCCTGGTCTGATGGTCTGGCCTTCTGTGCTCTGGTCCACCGCTTTTTCCCTGATGCTTTCGATTTCTCAACCCTGCGTGCAGAGGAAAGAGAGAAGAATTTCACTTTGGCCTTCACCACTGCAGAGTGCGTAACCCTCAACTGTGTGTTTGTGTGTGGGTAAAAAGTAGAACAATTATGGTGTGCTTGTTAACATTTTGACTACATTTTTTACAGTGGTATTGTGCAAGGATCTCAGTTATCTTGGCTCCCTCCGTTACTTTAAGTTAAGTTGCTTTGGAGAAAAGCCTTGTAAATAAATGAATGCAGACTTTTTTGGCCTCATCAGGAAATCTCTGCCCTGTGTTATGAGTGAAGATGGCTGTTTTTAAGTTGTATTGTATGTATTTTCGCTCACTTTTAGATCAAAAGCTGACTGCTGCCCTCTACTGGAGGTGGAAGATATGATCCTAATGGGACACAAACCAGATCCCCTGTGTGTCTTCACTTATGTGCAGTCTCTTTGTCAGCACCTTTCCAAAATAGAGAAGGAGAGGAAGGAGAAGAAGGAACAGAGCAATGAGGGACAAGGGCAAACCAAGCCTGACACTGAGGCAGAGACAAATGGAGAAAAGGGAACTGCTGTGGACAAAGCTGAGGATGATGGCAGCACGGAAGGAGAGAGGGAGACAGTGGACGAGGGCAAAGTGGAGGAGGGTTTAGCAGGGAGAGAAGTAGATGCCCAGACTGCAGGAGAGCAGGGAGAGGAAAAAGGAGGACAGCAGGGCCAGGGTGAGCTGTCAGAAGGTGAGGGGGACGGAGGGAAACGCCTGGATAGAGAGAAGGAGGAAGGCACGGAGCCGGAACCAGCGGCCGCAGCTGTCTGTTAAGAGAAGCAGAAACACCAAAATAGAAAAAGCAGCAGGTGGCTGAAGAAATACAGAAGCTGCTTGCACAAGAAGATGGAGGAGAAAGAAAGAGGTTATGTAAGTGACACCATTAGTCAAGTCAGGCTGAGTTATAGCATAGGAGTGACCATGTCTCAAAGAGCAGACAAAGATTAAAAATGTGACTAAATATCTAATGCTGGTCCTCACTGAGAATAGATGGAGAGGAATGTGACTAATTTTCCCAGAAAAGGAGTGAATTTTGTGCTTGACACAGTTAAAACCTGTCATCAATGCAATAAGAACACAAAAATTTATACTAGATATAGATGAGAAAAAAATGTGGAAAAAACTTTTTAAAATGTGTGAAAAAGAAATACTTGTGTTATATGAAACATGGCCCTTTAGTACAGATTTTTTTATGATGTGCAGACTACAAGCATGGATTGTGTATAACAAAAAAGCAAATACTGTTAAGTTGTACAATTTGCATATACTTTCTAGATTATTAATGGAGTATCTTATACAAACACTTTGCATAAACACTTTTCAGAAAAAAGGTTGTCTACAAACTAACAGATGAACTAAGATTAACCACAAAATCTTTTTTTAAATGTTATTTTCTGGTACACAAAAGATAGCAATAAGTATATTAATAGCTGACTGATTTAAATTAATTGACAAATAGCTTCAGATAATTCTCCAAGGCTCTACTGTGTTAAAAATGTAAAAATCTGCTTCTGTCTTATAAAACAACCCCAACAATTCAGAAAAAACAATTAAATGCAGCAATGATCACAATAATTGAGTCGGGACCTCTAGAACAAACAACATTTGAAGTATTGCAGTCACCTCAGAATACAAACATCCCCAAAGGAGTATAATGTGCTTCTGGAAATTGGCTCCTAAACTAAAATCTCATAATTCAGAGATACTATTACCGTTATGGAAAGAACAGCTTTTGTTAAAATCAGCCTATATTTGTTCGTAACTCAGTAAAGGATATTAAATAATTTCACTTGTATGCACAAAAACTTGTAAGTCAAAGACTCATATCCTGAGGAATAAATGTGAGCATTCTTGATAAATGCTATCTTTCTGTAACAGAAGCCAGACCTCTACAATGCCCTAACACCCACCTTTCAAATTACATGAAAATTGCATAAAAACAGATTACTTTTATAAGCATGGAAGTTGCAAAATGAGAATCTTAACTCACAATCCCCTCTACTTTTATGGATTTCTTCCTGCAGTTACTCCTGTCTAATTCAGGTTCTTCGCTCAGTTGTCGGAAGGCAGCTGACTTTCTCTTCCAGCTCTTGCCTTGTCCGTCAGCCATCATACTGTGAATCAACAAACACCCTGTTGGGTATAAGAACAAATCAGGGCTCCCTGAATGTCTAACAGGCACCGATGCTCCATGCTGTGAATGGCCAACATTGCAATCCCAGCCCACTTTAGCTTATTATTAACTCATACATTTTTCTAATCTTTCACCAGTCTTGGATTGGGGTGTAATGTCCTCTTATGTGGATTTCTGTAGAATAACTTTAATGTTGGATGATGCATTGGTGTAGCAGAAAACAGTGCTGCCTCACAGCCTCTTGGCCACACGTTTGGATATGGCTTCAAATCCCACTGTCTGTACGTAGTTTTCTTGTTCTTCCTGTGTTTGTGTGGGTCTCCTGAGCATGCTCCCATTTCCTCCTATAGTCCAAAGGTGAACCCGTGTTTTTAAATTGCTATTTGTATGTGTGTGATTTCCCTGCAATCCGTGTCAAACCAATGTCCTATCTAGGGTGCACCCTGCCTCATCCCCTATACTGCCAGAATAGACCCTGGACTACTGCAAATCTACACTGGAAAAGAAGTTATTGATGACTGATGGATTCATATTTAATGTTGTTCACCTTATACATATTTATAATGTGATGTTTCTTAGAAATTCTAGGATGGAAAATACCTAAGCAAATTATCTGTCACATTCACAATGTTGGAATGGTTTCTCTCCTGAGTCTCATTTTGTTTCTGTATTTGTATTTCTTTATGTGTGAACTCAAATATGACTTTTAAGGTAGCTTAAACAAGAAAAAACACTAAGCACAATACAGAATAATTTACCCAGCAGGATATTCTTATTGTAGCAATTCAGATTAAGTACCTTAATCGAAGTCACTACAGCAGAAGAGGGATTCAGACCAACCAGCTTGCTCCTGAGGCCTGGGCTTCTGATCTTTACATCTGTCCATTTTCCAGGTAGCCTAACTACAGAACGCACAATTTCGGCCAGTAAGTCTGTAGTGAAGTATACTCATAGGCCGTTGTGTCTGTAGCTACAGGAGGCGAATACTTCTTTAGTGTGCTGGATATGTAGTCATGTAGATATACATATGTTAAACAGTGTGCAATAAACTAGGTTGACAGAGTCTGGTTGGGCATGAGACATTGCCTTATTATAAACTGTTATCGACAGCGAACGAATGTGTCAAGTTCAACAGTTACAGTTAAGCAGTTTAGAACCTTTGTCATTTATAATAATTTATAATAATAAAGTAATTCATAGAGAAAATGTACATTCTGTATTTCTTCCCTTGTGTCTTCATGTATTTCAACACACACCTACAGATGGGTGTATTCAGATCTAACAGTATATCTACCGTTTTTGTTTTTTTTTTTTTAGTTTAAAGATACAACCAAGGATGCGCTGGGACACATCATTGGTGATGTTTCCTCAGGTCATCGGGTGTTTCGGGTCTCACAACATCAGACACCCTCCCTCAGGTGACCCAGCCAGGGTTGATCGGGCCCTGGCTTGTGTCCCAGCAGCACTAACCCACGGTTCGGACCTCCTAATCCAAAGCCACCTAGAGGCCCTCTCTGCAGCCTCAAAAATGGACTTTATGGCTCTTCAACAAAGTAACAAAGTATATTATATACAGTAATTATATTTATTATATTTACTAGGGTAAATGCAATACAGTTTTGTCTTTACAGATAATAGTAGACATATTGCAACATGTAAGTACATAATGCAACAGAAAACATTCTCCTGAAGACATATGATTCATCAATGAGCTGTTCATTATATACAATACATGCCAGTACCTGGGAATCCTGAACAAGAGCTCTTCTTCTGAAGGATTATTCACTGGGAAAAGTGTTGGTGGGATGTTGTCATGCAATTCAGTTAGGGCCTGTTCAACAAATGCCTGCAGGCAGAATTATACTATCCCATGATCCAGTTAAACCTGAAAACCAGTGCTTTGTCATGTAAAAAGTCATGTACTAAAGTGCTGAGTGCTTTAAACAGACAGCTGTGCCAGGTGAAATTAATTTATAACTGGATAATCTGTGTCAGAGGTCTGATAGGGAGATGTTTGAGATGTACGGTAGAGTATATGTGGACAGCACAGTCTGTGCTGATGTCAGCTGGACAGTGTCCAGAATGTTTTTAAATGATTTATAAGGAGAAACAATTTAAAAGCTACAATAGTGTTTAACCTAGAACAAATGACTAAGTAAATGGTGGCAAAGATGAACTCTGCTAGAGTACATGCAGTGTACATCTAGTCATGTAATAATACTGTTAACCACTAGATGAAGCTGTTAACTACTAGGTTGTGGAAGCGATTAATAGATTAAGGAGTTTTAAAGGCCCTGAGCTATTCTTTTTCTGCCACAAACAAATAATTAGAATAACCTAGTTGTCGTACCTTAAAAAAATGTTAGGAAACATAAATAATGCAAACTCCCTGAAATCCACCTTCGCAAGTATCTGAACCATCTGCTGAACACTTAGATTCCTTCTTAGAAAAATCGGGTTTATTTTATTCAAAGGTAATGCTAAGAGTGTGTTACGATCACTAGACTATGTGGGAATGATCTCAGTCTGGAGATCACGTTACTTCTTCCTTGTTCCTATGAAATGTTAAACATAAGACCAGAGAGAAAGATCTACACGTGACAACAGTATTGTATTTTGTTTTCTACAGCAATCCTTATCAGTTATATTACATATATTTTACTGCAAACTGGCATATTCTAACAAGAGAATTAGTATTTGCCCTGTGAACTCCCTACATGTGATGCTTTAGTCGTATTTTTGCAGCTGGAAAACCCACAAGTATTTACGGTAAAGCGCAAATAGTTTTTAACTGCGACCGCAGGGGGGAAAACACGTGCATTTATGGAAAAGAGCAACGGTTTTAACTCATTTCTAAACCTGGAAAGCAATTACGGTAATTTTTTTACGGTAAAGTGAAATTATATTTTAGAAAGGATTTTGAGAGAAGGAAAGCCACGCGTATTTACGGTAACGCGCATTCCTGGTTTCCTCCCGTTGGCCCCGCCCGTCCTGTGCTGCTTCCCACTTGAAACTTAGCAGAGGCAGATAGAGGAGAACGGGAAAAGGAAGGAAGGAAGCGAGGGATCGAGCGGAGAACGACCGAGGGAATAAGGAAAAGGTGGGTTCCAGGGATTAGGGAACAAAAGAAGAGAGGACTTCTTGAAATTATACTTTTTTTTTTAAAGCGCTGTGGGTGTTTGCTGATGGCCGGGAGGTGGCCTTTGGAAGTGGGAATAGTGCGGACAACGGCGGCGGCCAAGTGAGGTTAAAACGCCCAAATTCCGTTCAACTAGGATTACTACAACTGGATCTGGTGCGGAATGTGCCCCGAAGCCCGGGCGAATAGGCCTGCAGCGTGATCACAAACCGGGACAGGCGGACAGAAACGGTTTGTTTAACGCTAGAGGTGTAGTATTAACGTGTTTAATGTAGGTAACGTTGGGCTGCATTGTATGCGGCGGCGCCTTGTTTCCGTGGCGCGGGGGGGGAGGTGGGTTCGCTGTCGACCGAAGCAGACGAATCTTCCCCACAAACCGAATTATCTGCCCAGTCCATACCTTTGTTGTGGAATTTAAAAAAAAAAAAAAAATTCCAGACTGCTAGACTTGGGTGAGGTAGGGGTTTAGTCCCTAGGTTGGTGTTACGGCAAGTTAACAAGCTAGCATGGTAGCTAGCAGCGATGCTCCCCGTATCACTGTGGGATTTAAACGTTTTTTGTTTCTTTTTTTTTTTTTTTTTTTTTTGTTTTTTGCCCACGTCGCCTGTTTTCGCTGCATAGTTTGTGGTGGATGCGATCGCTCGGTGAAGCGCGTGTTTTCGTTTAAACGGAGTGCAGCTTCGACCGTTTTGTCGGTTGGAAGGGACGGCTACGTGGAACGTGACGAACTTTTGCTCGTCTCCTGAACGCGGGGCGCTCGCTGTGGACGCGCGCCTCGCACGAGGCAATGCGCCTCGGCTCCGGCCAAAACGCCGCAGCTCCCAGACGCGCTTCTTTTTTTATTTCATTATTTTATTCTCAGATCAGACACAAAGGAGCTAAACTTGCGCTGCTCGACGTCTGGCTCCTTTTCCTAACAAAACGACGGGCGTATAAAGGCTCCGGCCGTGTTTTTCAGCTTTCAGCCCGCATTTGAGGTCGGTAGTCTGTAGTTCAACGCCGTTTGTCCCGAAACGTGTTGGTTTCATGGAATATTTTAATGCGTTTTCTGTACGGCCTCGTTCAGCTTATAGTTTTCTCAAAATATTGCATTGGCGTTCTGAAAATACTGTCCAAGATGTTTTGTGGCTTGAACCTCTTATTGGTAGCTGGTTAAACTGGAGGGCGTAGTAAGTTTAAATAGCCAGTATGGATAGTTCTGCTGAGGCACTTTGTGGTCTCTTCTCAAGGCCGTCGCCGTATATGGACATTACACGTCTGATCTTTTTTTTTTCTTCTTTTTTTTCCAAAGCATTATAGCAGTTTCTCTAAGCTTACTCAGTTTTGTGTTTTAAATCTGCGGTTTGGCTTGCATCAACTGTGCAGGATAGTCATGCTTTACCCGAGCACTGATAATCCCCATCATGGCCCACCACAAGCAAAGAAAAATAATGTGTGGCGTTGACCATTGATGTGAACAATAGCTGTTCTTGTCTTGTTTTTTGCTTGTCTGATCTTATGTACAGCAGTCTATTCCAAAAGCAAAATAAAACTTGCAGTTATGCTTATCTGAGTGTCCTCACCAATGCTTTGAAATACTTTTGTAGCTTGGTCAAGATCCTTGTAATACCTAAAGGAGACAACACTGACTGTCACCTGATAGCGCAGCCAGGACAGCTGGAACAACAGGTACAGTATCATATCTTTGGCATCTTATTTTTATTTCTATGCCTTGAAACCTAGATATTTTTGGGGGGAAAAGTACCGACTTAACTGGAACCCTGTCCACAGCTGAGAAAAGGTGGCTGGATAACAGTTGGGTTGTGATCTAATGGGGTGGTTTACAGGAAGTTTATTCTTTATCCTATGTTTGTGCAATTCTTGTGAGATTATTAAAAAAAACATTGGTTAACCTGTTCAGCTGGGGTTGTCTTCATGCATTCTCTGCTTCAGATTTTGGTGTTCATGTGCTACAACTTAAGTTGCTTATCAGGCAATGGTTGCTATACAAATGTGCATCAAGTGTTGATACTGACCTTAGTTTGGATTGCTGCATAGATTAGGTCTCCCACCAGTGTTTTCCATTTTAAATGTTTCATGCATTTAAACTGGTATAAAATCCAGATTCTTTTAAGGATTTGCAAATGCTGGTTATGTGTATAAGGTGGATCTAAGTTGAAACTTAAAATGTGGACTAGTCCACTTTAGAGGGAAATTTTAGCTTTTTTAAAGCATAACCTTTTGGGTGAGTTTCAGTTTGTGTTTTGGATAAAAGGCTGGGTGTGGTTTATTTTAAATGTGATTTTAAAATATTCCCTCATGGTTTGACTTTGGTTACTTAAAATAGCTGCAGGTTGTGTTAACTACAATGTGACTATATTTTGAAGTGGACAGTGCTGATTAAATGTTTGAGTTCACATGTTTTTAGGTTAAATATTGTGTTGAACTTTTAACATCGAACTTTAGTTGTTAGCAGCACATTATCTCACACATGCTTGAGAGCAAAAATGCATATCTTTGTCTTGGTTTGACTATTAGCCTTAACAAAATGGCATCAACATGGGAAGAATACAAGAGCTTCACATTTTATTATTATTATTTTTTTTTGTATGAGGAAATTGCAGTGTGCTGTGTTTAGGTGAGGGGATATCATGTCTCTCCAAATGTACCTATTGCAGCCAAAATATCTTTACTTGTATGGATTTTGTTTTCAGTTGGCCTGCCTAAATTCTTCAGGTATGGAAGTTATGTGGTCCAGATTTGTTTGGAAAACAGACTTGCTTATGCTAACCTTGTTTCACTTTTGCTTTATTGTTTACCTGTAATATTCTTAAGGAAATGTTCCTGTAAAAGGGTGGTGGAGGGTTCTGGTGCCATTGGCCTTGGGGAACTGGTGATTTCTGCTGCCCAGAGGGCAGTCCCCATGGCTCTGAGGAATGCTGCCACCACAGCAGTGCCCCTGCACACCACAGTAACAGCAGCATACCAAGCTGTAGCCACAAGATACTTAAAGCTAGAGCTGCAGTTTGAAACAGATTTTGCTGTATTTATATTTTTTATGAAAACATGTGCTTTGGGTGAGGTACTTTAGCAGTTTTTTTTTTTTTAAGCTTACTGGGTTTGCACTGTTTCAAACAAGTAATTTGATGCTATAACACAGAAAATGGGATGAATTAGAGATGTGAACACCATATTAGTAATGTTTTGCTGTAAAATGTTTCCCTGGATTGTTTTTTGGTTTCATGTGGTAACTTGTCAATCTGCCAGTTATTCTTTCAAAAATGAAATGGACACTACACAAAATTTCTAATGGGGTTTTGGTGTTGCTGCAGTTTTGCACTATTCAAGTAGGTGTTATGTTTATTTCTGTAATGTGTGCTATTGTACTTGTTCCCTCTTTGAAGCTATATATTTAAATTTTAATGCTTTACATATTTATATTGTTCATTGTGTCTTGTCTCGTACCTGTAAGTGGATCAGCAGTCTAATACCCCACATCCCATTAGTGTTTGCAACTTAAATCACTTACAGATTAGTAGGAACTGACAACTATTAGTACTGCTGCAACTGTTTCCTGAATGAGTATTAACATGGGCCCTGTTACATTTTCCTGCTTGGAGGTTGCTTTGTTGCGATTGATGAAATTTCTGTCCTTGGGCTGGACACCTGCGGGTATTAAACTTCTGGAGTGGTGGAGTGATTTGCATTTGAAACTGTTAAGAAATGTAAGAGGTGGTAGAGCAGGAATCCAACAACATAGGCCTGGGATGGCCTGTCCTCTCTGTGAAATGCATAGCACATACCTCTCTCCCGCACATGCTCCTTATGCATCTGTTCCTGACCTTTCACTACCCTTTTCCTCCTGCTGGTTTGCTGCATGCTGGTGGTGTTGATGTTTGATCAGAGGTGTGTACAGTTTATGAAATGAGGAACTTTGGGAAATGCAGGCAGAGGATAGTGAAGTAGTAGCTTACCTTTATACAATTACACAATTGTTTTAGATATTGTAATGAGAAGTACCTCTTAGATACTGTGTGGTTCAGTTCTGTGAGTGCTCTGCATTCAGAGGGATTATATCTTTATATTAATTTTTACCTGAAAGCTTTGTTCACACTGTAAGCTAGTTTGTTCCATATTCATAATGTGTTTGTTTTATGTCCTATATTTGCTGTTACACAGGGTACTGCAATGCAATGATGCTGTGTGCAGGGTTTCTGGAAAATGCAGAAGGCTGAGAGGGTGTTGCAACATTATGTACATTTCTGAGAATAAGGTATCTGAGTTCACATCCCATCATCCTACGCACAGGCTGACTGGGGTTACAGCACTACTGCTTCAGTCTTGTGACTGACCTGATGCTTTGGTGCATGAATGCTGGGCCAGCAGCGTTTGGGGTGAACATAGTGCAGCTCTGGGGCCGCTGACTGATCGGTCAGAACAGTTCACTGACACCGTATATTGGCAGGCTCTTTAAGCAACTAGTCTGTCCCTAGATGCAGTGCTGTATATTGTATGTGGTTGTATGAATAATGCACAGAGGAGATGATATAATCAGTCTGAGTTCTGTGGGATACAAGATTTCTGTAGTGGTTTAGTTACCTCCTAGTGTACTTCCTGTGCTGGTAAAGCCTTCTGAGCCCATCATACACTAGCACAGGAACAGGTTAAACAGGCAGGAGCGGAAGGTGGGAGGAGGTCATAAGGAACCCAAAAGCCACTGACTCTGTCTCCACACCTTGCCCTGGATTTCCTCCCTCTTGTTAGCATTGTCTTCTCTGTGATGCAGAACCGCTTATCTGCTTTTTCACCTCTTGATGTTTTTTCTTCTCGGGTAGAATTAGCATCAAAAGACTGCTAATGTACATCTTCCATGTCATAGGCAATATACATACATGTTTTTGAACCACAATTGTAAGTAGCGGTTTTGTTTGGTAGTAAAACAATTGGGTTAAAAATTGTTGCTAATTTGAAAGCTGGTCAAATGAGGCAAATTTCTAGAGAGAAGGAAGCTAATTTTTAACTTAATGAGACTGCAATAAAATTGATACTTGCATCCCACTCTATCTGGCTTCATCTTTGTAGTGAAATTTTGCAGCTGTGCCTTTATTCTTAAGGCTGACCTCACATTATTGTGGGCGTGTTGTGACTGTGCAGTCTGTAAATCACAATTGTTTCTGTACAAATGAAATTCTTGACAGGGGGGTGCTCTGCATTAAGGTGTGTGTGTTGGCTAAAGCCCATGAACTCGGTGTATGTGGTCCAAAAACAGGAAAGCCCCCATGTATTTTCAGCAGTCAGGTGGTGGTAATGTCATTACCATTGTTTTAGAATTGGGTGTAGCACATGCTGCCACACTTGCTTATCCCAGCGTTGTAATAAGTGAATTGGATTTGTGTGTAAAAAAGAGGTGACTAAAACACAAAAGGCATTTATTTCCATTGGGAATCTGAATCAACTCCAGGCTCTTTGGTTACTGGAGACATCACCTTCTAGGCTGAAAATGTGAGGAAGATTCCTGGTCTGATTGTAAAGTATATTTGTGTTTATATGTCTAAACCTAAAGTGTTTTTCAAATGTTAATATGGACCTTTAGTGTTATGATCTTGTTTTGTTAATATTGCTTCTAGGGAGAGTTCTATATCTATTGCGTAGCAAACGGGCACTAATTTTATATGGTTGAATAGCAGAGGAAGAAGAGTGGTCTATAGTAACTTTTTCAGAGTAGATCTGTGCCTAGCTTGTCTCTAAACAGCGAGATGAGGGTGACTGGGTAAAAATGACCATTTTGTGGAAGTTGGTCTAGGAGAGGAAAATTTGGCATCAGCTGAGAGCGGCGGAAAGAGTGCTGCAGAGCAACCTCATGGTTGAAGTTACAAATGCAAACACAGGAAGAACAGCAGCGGACACACCTGATGGAGTCTGGCGTGACGATCGGTGAGTCATGTTCCTGAAGAATTCACAAATTCCTAGACACAGTTGAGCCTCTGCTCAGAAGCCTTTTCTGCTTCTGATTTTGATTCTGTTCTGTTAAACACCCTTTTCCACCCACCCTGGCCACCCCTAGAATGACAAAAAGTAGGGAGGAAAGGTGACTTGTATGGGACTTTAGCTTGATCCTTATTGCTGCATGGCTGTTGGAATGGGTACACTCAGTGGACAGTTCTGCTCAGCCATGATTGAGAACGGAGACGGTGAGATTTTTTTTGACCCATAACATCCTGTTGCTCAGGAAGCTGTGATACTTTGGAAAAGGGGATGGAGGGGGTGTGTGTGGTGGGGGTGTTTTCATTGTTCATTGAAAGTTGCAGCTGATTTCCTCAAGGCCATGAAGTCTCTACAGAGTGAGACTTATAAGCAGACCCTACTTATCAGCGCTTGTCTCGTTGGGTCTGGGTCCTATGGGAAAATAATGCCTCTCTCTGGGTCATTTATGAACTTTTAGGATTTGCATGCAAAAATATAAATGTAAATTTTCATTAAGTTTCAATATCTGAATTTAAATTATGCATGTTAATTACACTGTTGCATCATTGCGGAACAGTATCTGTATACACTAAGTCATTGTTGCTGTATGCATAGCAGTTGGTAACATGGTTATATTTCAGTAACAGCTGGAAAAGCATTTTTTGACATGTTATGTTGGGAATATTGTATTAACTACTTTATATTTATGTGAACTGTTTGGACCTCCAATAACAGCAGCCCTAGTTGGCTATAGTGTATCACTGCTATACTAAAATGCGTCCACCAAATCAAAAAGACTGTGTACCGTTTTGTCTTTTCATGTACAAAGTTATCGTTCCTGTGTTATAAAAGTTAATTCTATTTTATGCTGTGAGTACTGATTATTGAATTGTTTTTTTTTTTGGCGGGGAGTATCATGTGGGAAGGCATTGTGGTTCAGCTGGTTAATTCTTGCAGTGTTAGACTGTGTTTAATACAGGGGAATTCTATTCAACAACTTTCAGTTTAAAAAAAAAAAGAAAAAAAAAAAGAAATATCAGCTTTAATATTTTGCCAATGAGAAATGTGTGTGGTTACAAAATTATTTCCTGTCTCAAACACAAATATACACTTACTCTGATTTCCACATGGATCTAGACACACCCCTATTCTGACTCCCACACTTGCGCTTAGTCTCACAAACTTCTTATTGTCTCCTCCCACCTTGTAACCAACAGCTGTGACCCCCGCCCTCCACAGACCAACACAGCCTCTCCTAATCTCTAATGTACTGTACTGTCTAGCTACTGTAGTTTAAGCCTCCAGTGTATACATTATTGGTAGTTAAAAATATATATTTTATTTGAGCATGACAGACTTTTGAGCAGACTGGCAGCAGAACCTTTTGAGCAAGCGGGACCTAACCTGGATAGCTTTGGCCCATATTTTGTTCTATAAATGGATAAATTGTGAGCTATAGAGGCCTTGTGGAATAAATAATGTTTGCTAAGCAAAAAAGGCAATATTTTTAAGTGAAATGTAAAGTTATTTATAGTGATGGCACATTTGTGTTTTGTCATATTCGTGTTGCGCTAATCAAGTGTCGGCAAGGATGTATGTTTCTTGGGCACTGGGGGGGATGTAGTTATCATGCAAGGTTAAGTACCGTCAAGTTGTATTCCACTCATAGCAAAAACTGGAATGTTTTTCTTGGATAGTTGAAAGTGATTTTACCGTAGTTGCCTTCCGTGCAGAAAGAACGTACAAGCGGTGTAGATCCTGGGCTAGGTTAGAAGCTCACCCCAGACTAAATTCAGAATATTTGTTGTATAGATTCATTCAGAAGGTTGTTCAAATTTTAAGGACATGATCATAGACATTGTGCACACAGGATAACCCTTAACGCTGGTATTGAATGTATATACGTACATATGTATGCATACATCTAGCACATCCCAGTGATGAGGGCTTCTCCATGGTGACATACACTCTATTTCCTATACACTCTAATGTGAGGAATGCAATTCGCTTGCTTTACCACTGCAAACAGTACTGTTATCTTGTTCTCAGTCTCACACTGCCCCGTCTTCCTCCGTTTTGCCTACCTTCCTGCCTCTGGCTAACGGGAGATAACAATTTGACATTCTGTGACCCACCCTTATAAGGGCTTGTGGTGTCAGGCTGAATGAGGGGTTGGTGGGTCTTGGGCTGTATAACACAATGGCATACTTCAGATGAGAGATGGAATCTACTGCTGTTAGTGTTCAGTTAAGGAAGACTGCTGAACAAAAGAAATGCTCCTGAAGCTTACAATGTGTCCCACTATGTGCTTTCAAATTGACAGTTTTTTTTTCTTTTGTAATTCAGTTGATGGGAATTATAATTTAATGTTTTGGTGTATATATTTGAAGTTTTGCTGCAGCTCCCTCTGGTGTTGTTGCTTGGTTCATTGGTTCTGATTTTGGCCAGCTTTCCGTACTGGTGTTTGCGGGCTGTGGTTTGGGTGGTGATGTCATCCCATGACCCTCATCCTGTGTTTCTGTAAGTCTGTCATGCTCAAGTTCCCTTCCTGAGCTTGGGAAGAGCATCCAGCCGTTCAGAGAAACCCTGCAAATGCAAGTTACTGTTGGGAAATACCTTTACATGTGGCAACATTGAACTTTTTCCTTGTTCTTTTGTGTCCTTTTCTCCTCTAGCCCCCCCCCCCTCCTTTTTTTCTCACGCCCATGCATCTTGATGGTTTGTGAGAAGAGAGTGCAAGAACTGGCTTGTCTCAATGCTCAGGATGGGATACGATTGTTCTGCATCGTACTGCTTGACTGAGATACTGTGCAGACAAGGTTTCTGCAGTGCAGATCAAACAGTGGATTAATATACCTCCTAGACTGCATTGTATGCTAACATGCTGCCTCTAGAGGACAAAACAGCTGTTGAATGTCCTGACACAAATGCAGGTAGATACTTTTGAGGTAGGTGACAGTTTTCAAATGAGCCAATAGTTGAAGAGCTTGGGTGTATGTTTGTACTTGTACAGCACATGTAGTTTGTTGCTGATTGTGTGCGTACATGTTAATACTTGCATGTGTGCGTACAGGACTGTTACTAGGCTGCGACTGTTTCGGTGAAATTACTTGTTTTTTTAATGCTGGCAGGTGAAAAAGAAATCACCGTTAGTGAAGACTAGTGATTACTTGTCTATTAATGCCACAGAGGGCATGCTGAGAAGGGGTGCAATGTGTGAGCTACACCTGCAAACATCTGTTTAATGAATTTAGTTGAGACCTGTACTTAGCAAGAAGGTTAGTAGATTTCCTCTGATTTTTGTAAAAGGGTTACAAGACAGTTTTATGGAAACTCTTATCAAAGGCAAGTACTTGAAGCCCAGCATACATTAAAATATCTTCAGTATGCTGAATGAACATCTCAAATGAACTGATGAACGTGGTATTTCATCCCCACTTCGATCGCTTGTCTGGGACAAACCTATGGCTGCTGTTGCTGGAGGGGATTCATTTGTTAGAAGTGCATCCCGTTCAACAGGGTGACATTAACAAAGAGCTGATAAAAGGATGAGCTTGTTTCTGGCTTTTTAGTTGATCATTGCAGCACCATCTCAGAGAAAGTTTTCTGCCGTCATCTGGGTGATGTAAATTACAAAGGCAGTTTTGTGGCACTGTTAAGCTTTAAAAATTAAACAAGGATTTGTTAAAACCTTCAAAAATGTTTTATATTCTGAAAATATTGGTGGAAGGCTCATCAGCCTTATGTTTAAGGGGATGTTGCATTGAAACTTTTCAGTGATCAGATCTTCAGTTACTGAGACAATAAGGTAAAATGTACAGCTATTCTAGCAAAATCTGAACTGCGCCGAATGGTTTTGTATTGGTGGAAATAAGCTCCAGTTTAAGTGTTAAAACCACCGCTACTGACTTGTCATTGAGTTCTGTTTGGTTTCGTAGTCATGAGCATGTATTTGCTTAAATGTTGGTACCATTTTGCGATCCTTAATGCTCTTTCCATGACTTCTTTGTCCTTGTGTGAAGTCGAACTGAGCATGGTGTTTCAGATGTGGTCTGAAGTTTTTGTGAAACTTTACGGTCAGCTTTGATTAGCACTGTGCTCATTACAGTGTACCAACAGTGTATGCACCCTCCTCTCTGCTGTTTGATCCTGAGTAAAGTATACCCGGTCATATAGGACATCTATAATTTTGTGGAGTCTATTTTTGGCTCTTATAAAAAGCTGCTTTTGTTCCTAACATGTGGAAGTTTTGAATTCTGCGGTATTGAGTTTCATTAGCCATTTGTCAGAGCGCATGCCCTCAGATTTAAAGAGGGGGGAAAAAATATTTAAGAAAGCTGTCTGTCTGACAGCTGGCTTCTACAGGTTCCATACAATAGACAAATGAAGCCATTAAGTTGCTGAAGCACAGTGCTCATGTTATTCCCACCTCTTCCAGTGTGAAGTCATACTTTTCATTCTGTTGTCAGCTCATTGAATTGCTAAGGTGAAATTTAAGATTTTCTTTTGAAAATTCAGACTTGTTGGTGTTTCTCTTGCTTTTAATGACCCATTTCCTGATGGGTGAAAAAGTTCTTTGCTTCCTGGTGTTCAGGTATTTCTCTCTGTCTCTGCAAACCCATGGCCACTGAATGAAGTCACTGCATTCCTGTGTCTGCCTTATCACTGGTGATTGACCACACATCACAGGTGAAACTATGATTCATTCCTCACCCCCACACAGCAATCCAGGGCATAATGGGGGGGGGTAGAGCAGTGAACCAGTAAAAGTTCCTCCCCTAGCATTAGTTCCATTAGGACAAGACTTCAGCACAGCACCTAGTTTTTGATTTCCTTGGCAGCTGAATTACTGTGTGCCTTGCTCTGGAGTGGCAAGAGGGTCAGCCAGGGTAGAACATACTGTTGGCAAGGTTGCAGTGCCATGAGCTGTTCTAAGTGGAACTATATAGTGTGGCTCTTTCCATTATATAGATCAGCCTTCTTGCAACCTTCTCTTGTCTGTGGGGTTCAGAAGGCCAGCCCAGTCACTCCATCTTGGTGTCTGCTTGCTCTACTAAAATCTTTATATTTATTGAATTATGAAAGAAAAGATGTAGTCCATAGAATTTTCACAACCTCTGAATACAATGTAATGGATAAAGTTTTGAAATATGCTGTGAGTTGTTGCATCTGAGTTTCTGCTTACATAGTATAAATGCTTCCTATGGGATCTGTTAGGTAAGCTTTTAGTCACTGAGGACCCATAAGTGAAGCAACTGTGCAGCTGCTATGTGAAACACTATAGTGCTTATAGCAGTGAGTTGGTAATCCTTGATTTTACTGGATGGAAGTATGTCTCTGATTCAGTCACCTTCATACTGTTATAGCCACACCCTGGATAAACTGGATTGACCAGATTGTGTGTATAAATGAGAGCTCTGTTCTACTAGCTGCACACTGTGTGAGCGGTGCTTGAGGAAGCCTCCTTTCTGCTGTTTTAATGTCTCATCTGACTGTGGTGATGTGTGACAGTCTGCTGACAGCCTGACCTCTTTTCATAACCAGCAATTGCTGTCTAACTTCAAAGTGCTGGCTTGATGTGATGCAGGGACACTTTTGTGCTGAGCCTATAGGGGAGGTTTTGGGTGAAACCTGCACCGTCACTGTGGCCTGCTCTCATGCCAGCTGTGGGAATGACCCCCCCCTCCCCCCCGCTCCCCTCAGGCCTTTGAGCCTCTTACTCAGCTGCCTGGCTGAGACTGGGTGGTGACTGGCATGGCTAACCATTTGATGGTTTGTCTCATTGCGAGTCATTGTACCCAGGTGAGCTGTAATACGGTGCATCCCTGAGGGATGTTGCGTGTATATGTGTCACCAGCCAATTACTTACGTGTCATCTAGGGTTGTACTATTGAGGAACCTTGCTCTTGACAAAACCCTGTTGGAAGGGTGACTGTAAAAATGGCAGTTAGGATATACTGTAACTAGTGCCTATCGGTGCTGTTTGTGTGATCAGTGAAAATGGGCTTCTTTTAGAAAAACAGTTCTCAGTTTAAATACTCCTTAATGTTCTTTGCTGGTTTACACTCTTTCTTCTTGGGTGGCACATTACCTCTGGGGATTGAAGAGAAATATAGTGTAAAATGTATTACAGAAGAGAGCAGATGGAAAGGAGAGAAGACACAGTCATTAAATCATTCAAGGAGTAGTTTTCTCAAACTGATGTCACAGTTGGTGTCACAGTTAACTACCTGTTTGTAATGGCAGAAGGTCATGTTTTTTGTTATAAAGCAAATCATTGTTTTCTTAGAATGCTTGTTGATATCGCAATCATATCAGTATTTGTCATTATGTCTAAATTAATTTTATTGCCATTGGGGCAATGCTCAGGTTCAAAATGGTATTTGATTACACAACCAGTGAGTTTCAGATAAAGCAGAAAAAAATTTCAGGCAGCTTTGAGCTGCGGTACTAAAATGTCTGTGGTATGGAAATTTGCTGATCTCAATTTAATGTACCAGTTGTACACAATAAAATTGGAAGAAAAATGGGATTATATCTGCTTGGATGAGAGGTACAGAATAGTGTTACGTTTGTTTTGCAGATCAATTTTTAATATAAATGGTATCTGTTGAACTACATTTGCTTGCCTATCTGATCCTTAAAAATAGGAATGGGTTTTGTAGGCTGTGGCTTTAAATGCTACATAAAACATTTAATTTTCTTCTTGATGTGGGGGCTTAACATTTTAAGTTATGAAAATTGGGAGAAAAAAAAAAGTAAAACAATTCAGTGATAAAGAAATAATACTGTGTAATAGCAGTAGCTCTTTTTCTTGATCTGTATCATTCTGTTTTTGGCATGTGGGGTACTTTTTCTGTTTAAAAAAGTACATCTTTCTACATCAAGACAGTTCTTTTTGTTGACTGTATTAAAAGCTGCACTAAACAATTTCTTGCTTTTAGTGTTCGGAAGTGTTACAAATTTTATATTTTATGCTGCTCTCCCTTTGGGAAAAACTTCCACACCACGTTTTCATACAGCATGTACAGTGATTACATTATCAAATATCAGTTTGAATTATAAGTCAAATCTAAGCACTGGCCCAATGCTGATTTAAAAATTAAACAGTTATCAGCTGGTATGATACAATTCTGATATCTTGCATCTCAAATTTAAGCACACCTAGTTTATTCAGTTACCACCACCATCCATTATCATGATTTTTCTTTCTACGTTAAGAATGTTTGTCTTGTTGTTTTTTTCTGCCCCCCCCCCCCCCCCAACTCGTTTCCTTGTAAGACTTGTACTGTTACTTGTTTTGAAGTTGCTTGTGTTATTCAACTTGAGGCACCAGCTTCATAATTCTGTGAAGGCTGTGTGGCTTTTGATTCTCAAGAGTGTGATTCCTCTGCAACCAGGATAGTTAATGTGGTCGTGTATAGCCTGAAAGTGACTTTCTTTCAGTTCATATGAAATGGATATGGAGAAAACTGCATTTCCAGGTGGAATAGTCTTATTTTTTGTACAACAGAGATTCTTCTTTCATCCATTCTACAGTTGGTTGGTTGTACCCCCTTTGCTTTTTTCAGTATGACTATTCGGTAACTTTTCGATGAACATTTGGTGACCTGTCTTTCCACTACCTTAAGTTTTTTTTCCATCAGATACAAAGGCCTCATGCTGTCCCTTCCGTGCTTTGCTATGAAAGATCTTAACCTGAGAGATCTGAATTACAAGCTGAACCCATAATTAAATAAGCCCAGATAAGGTGGCAGGAGGGTAATCGTGTTAGAACTGTTAAGCATTGAGTGGCCAAGTACTATTTAGTAGATGTAGCACCGTGGTGACTATATGAAAGCTGTTGAGGCACTTTGAAAATCATCTTAAATCTTTTTGAAGTAGCCACAGGTATAGCACACATGAGCTGAGACACCTTCAGTGTTCCCCAGTTATTTGCCTCTGAAGTATTGAAACTGGTGCAGTGAAGGTACTCTACACATGTGGCCACTAGAACTTTGGTTTGTTTTATTTTTGGGCTTGTGAATGTATTTTCTATACTTCCATGGTTCCTTCTGCTGGTCTTGGAAGTTCTTCTAGTGTCATGTGGTGTCAAGCTACTTTGTGCTGTTGCTCCCTTGCTTACTTTCTGCCTGTTCTGCAGTCTGTACTGTGTCCTATATCTGTTTTTAGTCTCCCTTCCCCACTTTTCTGTGCCTGCTTGCTTTTCTGGTTGTCCTTTTTCCCATTGTGTGCCTATATTTGCTTTTTTCCCCCTTCTGTGTTTATTAAATTCCTCTCTGCTCCTCTTTGAGTAGGTTGAAGCCTTGGACTTCACCTTCCTTTTTTGTACCACAGTTTAACCTTGTTTTATTATCTGGTGTTGATGGTTTCACCTGCTCTGTTTCAGCTATCTCTGCCTCCAGCTTTCCTTTTCTGTAGTTACAAAGGTTTAGCCCTGCCCACCCCCTCTTCTTTCTTAGTGTGGTGGTTTAACCTTCCCTCCCTCTCTCTCTCAGTGTGTGTATGGAGCAGTGTGAGAGTGCAGCCTCCCTGCTGGCCTCTGTGCGGGAGCAGGAGGTGCAGTTTGAGCGCCTGACTCGGGCTCTGGAGGAGGAAAGGAGACGAGTAGGACACTCCAGCCCCCTCCCCCGCCCCCTCCCCATTCCGCAGGTAATACCTCCTTTTCAGTCCATGCCCCCACCAAGTCACCTCGCCTCAAGACGCCCACCTCTTCATCTACAGCCTTTGTCCGATTGCCCCCCTCATCCACCCACCTTCATCCGGTTCCTGCCATACACCTCCCAGTCCTAACCATATTACCATCTCTCCATGGTTTTCCATGTACTTCCATCCCACCTCATCTTTCCATTTAAACAGCCATAGCTTGCATCCTTTCAGGTCTGATGAAAATATATGATGCACTGTGAATTACATGCCTGAGTGGGGTATTGGGTTTGCTGTTCTCCAGGTATCCCTGTAAAGTGACTTCTATGTTTGCAGGGCTCGCCTTTTATCAGCGTTGTTTTTTTTTTTTTTTTTTTCCTTCCGTAAACCTATTAGTCCAAGTTCCTCTAGCTATATTCCTTGTATAGAACCTCAACAACACTGTGCCAAGATGGGATTGAGCAAAAAAGCAGCTGGATCAACATGTGATATGTACATACACACTGCAAAGTGCTTGCATTGGTACCTGGTGGTGTATGGGTGAGAAAAGATGGCAGTTTCCTCCAAACTTAGCAAAAGATTGACAACCTCTCTCCCCGTACACTGGCCATATCTTCATCTACATCACTTTTTCCTCATTTAATGGGCTCTGCATCATCTTGTCGTCGTCACCGTAAATAGTGTGTGGTGCTTAGTATTTGAAATGCATTCTTGCAGCTTTTTAAAATATAATGTAAAGATGATTGTTTAAAAGAATAATTTTAGACCAACGGCGTGGGTAAAATGTTGTAACACCAGTTTCAGTATTTGGGTGATAAGTGCCTCTTTCAGCTACTACAGCTTTGTTAGAAATGCAAATAAAATTGCTTAACATCCCACCTGTGACACCGGAAGTGCCACATTGCCTTCAGCAGCAGGGACACTGACTTGTTGGTACAGGAGTAGGCTGTTTAATGCACAGAATGAGAACTGTTGAACTGCAGCAGTGGTGACGTCATGCCTGTCGCTGTGTAACATTTTGCCCCTGGGTAGTTTGCTTCCACGGATGTGGTACGAGTTAGTGAGAGAATGCCTTGACATTTGCCTGACTTTTCTTCTCTCTCTCACAGAACGGTGGCGTGCCTGGTGATGTTGACATAGACAGACTAAAACTGAGTGAGGGATACATTAACGGGACACAGGTTACTATTTCTAATCTTAAAGGCTGAATGTAAATTTTGCTGGTAACTTTTTGAGCAGTCTCCCTGTTGCTGTAAGCTGACCTGGTGGTTTGTATGCATTTTAGTACAGAATGTTGGACCCGAGCCATGTTGTTGAAGAGACCTACACCTTGGAGGACCCACAGGAGTCTCCATCAGTTGTCTCTGTGGAGACGAGTGAGGATGGAACAACACGACGTACAGAGACCACGGTAGGATTGCATGAAATGCAAGGTGATACTGTGATTATGGATTTTTCTGGCATTTGAATGAACATGTGCTATGCACTGACTCCAGTATTTCCTGGTTAGGTAAAGAAAGTTGTGAAGACTGTCACCACTCGTACAGTGATCCCCTCGGTCTCGGACTCCCTGTCACTGGACGGTGGTGGCTCTGTCACAGGCATGGGTGGTTACTCAGCCACTTTGGACCGCGTCTATGGACAGAGCAGACCAGATTACCCCACTGCAACTGTACCAAGGAATTACCACTATGGCCCTACAGGGGGCTATGATGACTACAGGCCAGCTCAGATCCCTGAGACTTATGTCAGCTTAAGCAGGGGTGCACGGATGGATGAGCGCTACAGGTGAATATCTGTTTAGTCACGCTACCTCTCTCCTTTGTTTGGTGTAGTTGTGTGCGCATGTCAAGTTATCTGCTGCAAGTTCCATTCTCCTTATCCTTCATTTTACTACATAACCTTTTGGACAGACCGGTGGATGGTTACAGGACATTGGACTCTGGATACCGAGCACCTAGCCGACAACAGATGGACCCATACGCTGCCCAGCCTCAGGTTCGCATGGGCAGTGCCATGGAGCTTTCTGGGATGCCACGTTATGTGCCCGAGCACTATGGCCCTGAGGATGACCAGCGCAGCCTGGGCTATGATGACATAGAGTATAGCATGCCTCCCCCTTCCCTTTACTCTGGTTATGGAACTGTACCCAGGCTGGGCCCAGGAGGGGGTGGCTTGGATCGCCGCAGGCTCAGGTAAGGCATACTGGTGACAAAGGAGCTATATAGTAACATGGGTGGTGAAAAGTTAAATTGAAGTGGAAAGGAGGAGGCAGTGGGTTCTACAACAACATAGTTTTAAAAGGTGTGTTTCCCCCCCCCCCAAACAGGAGCTGTGAAGGCACGTTGGATGGTGACATGGTTGGTCCAGGTGGTGACCCTTATGGTTGGGCTCCTCCCATGGCCCAGATGGACAGGGGTAGCATGGCCTCACTAGATAGCACCTTGAGGAAGGGAGAGGCACCCACGTCCTGGAGGCAGCCAGAGCTGCCAGAAGTCATCGCTATGCTCAATTACCGTCTGGACCCAGTCAAGAGCAATGCAGCTGCTTTCCTGCAGCACCTCACTTTCAAAAATGACAAGGTGACACACAGGAATACACTTTAGGATGTCGTGTGCCGGCTTCAGTTGCTTTAACTGTCACCTGAGATGCCATGAGTTGTAGTATTTACAGGTCTTTTTCTCACAGGTAAAATCAGATGTTCGGCGCCTAAAAGGCATCCCAGCGCTGGTCTCCCTGTTGGATAATCCCAAGAAGGAAGTCCATTATGCAGCATGTGGAGCCCTGAAAAACATCTCCTATGGCCGTGACCCTGACAACAAGATTGCTATCAAGAACTGTGATGGAGTTCCAGCCCTTGTGCGACTGCTTAGGAAGACCAGAGACCATGACCTTACGGACACCATCACTGGTATTGCTGCCTCACTCTTACACCTACCAGGACCCTGAAGAGTATCAATAACACCCCTTTGCCATTAGTTGTAACACTCCTCAACCTTCTGGCCAGTCAGGACCAAGTTTGATGCAGCACCAATTTCCATGAACATGTTTTGATGAAGGTGCTTATCCAGGCAAATAACAGAATTTGGTCTTTATCTAGGAACTCTGTGGAATTTGTCGTCACATGACTCTGTGAAGATGGAAATTGTGGACCACGCCCTTCACGCTCTCTCGGATGAAGTGCTAGTGCCACATTCTGGCTGGGAGAGAGATGGGAGTGCTGGGGGAAAGGGTGGTGAAGATAGCTGCAAACCCCGGCACCTGGAGTGGGAGACTGCACTAACTAACACTGCAGGCTGCCTCAGGTACATGTAAATACATATTCTGGGAGCCCATATTGCTTCAATGTTTTCTCATCCATATGCTTTCCCTCCCTCAGAAACGTAAGCTCAGAACGCAGTGAAGCCAGGCGGAAACTGAGAGAATGCAGCGGATTGGTGGATTCTATCATGTACATTGTTCAGTCTCAGATCGACCGAAAGGATGTTGACAACAAGGTAGCAGCACTAACACGGGTTACACCATACTTGGTGCCTGACCAGTCTCCATGAGAAATGGTTGATTTAGTTGTTTACTGCATTCCTGTGTTCTGATGGAACCTAATATCACCAGATGAGTAGCTCGCTAGCTGAGTTGTCTTATGGTCATAGTGATGACCCTGCTCTCTCTCCTGTCCCCTGTTCAGCTGATAGAGAACTGTGTGTGCCTGCTGAGAAACCTGTCCTATCAAGTGCATCGAGAAATACCAGGATGTGAGCGCTACCTGGAGATAGTACCCCAGAATCATGGTTCAAATGCTGGCTCTACACACAAAGCCAGCTGTTTTGGCTCACGCAAGGGCAAAGGTCAGTCACCGTAGTGTTGAAGGCAAGGTGACTTGCAGGTGTGAATGCTTTAGCAGAGTAGTTGCTTGGATATAAGGGATCAGAGATTCTTTACAGTTTTTCTCTCTGCAAGCCTCCTTGTTCTGTGCATTATTGTTTGTCTTGAGCAGTTTTCATCATTTCTGAGCTTTTTGAATGGAATCACTGGCAAGCTAACTTCTGCACATCTTATTAAATGTATCTTATTTTTTCACACATACGAGAAATGTTTAAAGTGAAAGTGTGGGTAACATCAGCTTGAAACATATGAAAAATTTTAAATGGTGAGCTGACCCTAACAATCTTGATGCCCACAGTGAAGGTGATCTAAGACGCCCTTTGTGTCTGATCTAGGTTGCTGCTGTATTTAAGGGGGTTGTAACTGGTTTTGGCTTTGGGGCAAAAGCTTCTGGTAGCTGGGACACTGTTAATGTTTCTCATGCTGAATTTTCTCTCCCTCTTCCCAAAATGCTGTGCTCCTCTCTTTTCTCCCTTTCTCCTGATTAGACGAGTGGTTTTCCAAAGGTAAGCTCCTTTTAACCTCTGCTGGGCTGCTGCATTGGTCAGCTGAACTAACACTGGTCTTACAGGCGCTGCATAATTTAAATACTGACCTGGAAGGTTTTTCTTTTGTGATAAAGTGGCTTAGAACTTTGTTTAAAGCAATTGTAAATGAGAACAACATTTCTGCTCAACAGGTATACCACTATTTTTATGGATTAATATTTTTAAAAAATGAAACATTTAAACGTTCACTGAAACCAAATCAAAATAGGCAGCCTCATACTCACTTCTCATTTAATGCTGTTAGACACTTATAAGATGCAGTCAGTTTGTTACTAATAATTACCATTTAATGGAGTACTTTTTGTAAGAATTGGGCAAAAACTTGGTTTTTTTTTGCTAATTTATGCTGTTAGCCCTTTATTAAAGTCACTAAATGGGAAATTATGCAGATTTTTAAGTACAAGTTAAAACATGTTTTTAAATATTGTATAAAATGTGAGAACTTAACATTTGTGTAACTTAATTTTTTCTGTGTAGCTTGTCCATAACTTTGCATTGATGAGTATCGTGTTTTATTGTCTGAGTGTCCTGTAGTGTCTTCATACATGACTCTTGTTCTGACCCAGGGAAGAAGGATGCAGAGGACACAGCTGCAGACATGATTGATTTCCCAAAAAGGACTACCCCTGCCAAAGGTAACAGTCTCATCTTCTACTGTCTTTACACCATGTATGTTTGCTTGGAATGCAGACTTAAACATATTGCAGTGCTTAGACTTACTAAACTTTCCACTGTGTAAGTGCCTCATAAGATCGTGTGAAGCAATATGCTGAGGTATGTGTCACTTGTTCATTAGCTGTTGTTTGACCCAGCAGTGTCTTTGTCAGGCTGGAGTGTAAATTAGAAGATCTTACACCCCTTGCTTTTTGCTTCATGGTGTGAACAGGGATGTTGAGGACAGCTGAGGATAAAGTAGAACTGACAGTAACTAAATTAGGAGCGAAACAGAACACTCGTGCCTTCTGGTAGATGTTGCTGTTGTGGTTGTGTTGTAGAATAACTTACTTGGATTTTAGGTCTTTAGCATGTTGTAGGTTTATGTTCATTATAAGCTTGGTCATTTTCTGATCAGTACCTGCTGTCCATTAGGTTATGAGCTACTGTTTCAGCCAGAAGTGGTGCGAATCTACACGTCTTTGCTAAAAGAAAGCAAGAATCCTTCAGTACTGGAAGCTGCTGCAGGTGCCATTCAGAACCTGTGTGCTGGCCGTTGGACCGTGAGTATTGCATCTCTGTCTTGCCTCATTCAGAACAGAAAACCCTGATTTACTCTGCCACTGGTTGCCTTAACTTTCTCTTTTTAGTGAATCGGCATGTGCTAAATATGGTTTTTGATAAGTCTCGTAAAGCAATATTATTACAAAGAAATATGGAAAAATATAGTTGCCAGACTTTTTGCCACACTCACATCGTACTGACAATGTGGTGCTGTTTCATGATTTGGCAGTATGGCCGCTACATTCGTGCCATGGTGCGCCAGGAGAAGGGGCTGCCCATGATGGCAGAGCTGCTAGGCCATGGAAATGACAGAGTTGTACGAGCCATGTCTGGGGCCTTGAGGAACCTGGCTATTGATGCCAAGAACCGGGACCTACTGGGTGAGTCCCGTTTTCTCATTTGTTCTCCCTCTCAGTTCAGCGTACTTTGAGAACAGTGATATGAATTATAAATCATCTCCCCTGCAGGGAAGCATGCAGTACCTCACCTGGTAGCCAACTTGCCAGGTGGGGGTCAGCAGCAGCCAGCACGTGCGCTGTCTGAGGAAACAGTTGTGTCAGTGCTGAGCACCTTGGCTGAGGTGTTGGGGTCCAGTGTGGAAGCAGCCAAGACACTGCGTGCTTCACAGGGCATTGAGCGCCTGGTGCTCATCAACAAGGATGGGTAAGCAAAGGACATTGGGCCGGGGGCAACTGGAGTCCCTTTTCAGACTAAAAATGCCTTCAGGGAAAAGGCAATGAAGCTGAGATGTGGTAATGTCTGTGAGCAGTGGGCTGTGAATGTATAGTGGACTTTTCTACAGTCTTTTGTATGGCAAAGTGATTTTAGGGTGTTGTTTTAGATATACTGTGATTAACTTGTATGTATTCACACTGGAGAGGTGAAACCTCACAAAACTACCATGATCTGTGTACACCCTAGTAACAGGCCAGACCGGGAGGTGCGTGGGGCTGGCCAAGTGCTCCAAATTGTGTGGGCCCACAAGGAATTGCGCCGCACCCTGGAGAAAGATGGCTGGAAAAAAACAGATTTCATGGTGAACCCTAATCCCCCTGCTCCAAACACACGAAACAATGGTGGTTATGAAGATAGCACCATGCCTCTAATTGACAGAGGTGAGCAGTTTCTGCATGATGCTTCATCTGCTTAACTTTTTACTACATTAAACTTGTAAGGTTTATTTTTGTAATTCTCATTTATTCATTGATATGTGTCATGCAGGAGAGAAGAAGGACAGAGACCGAGATATGATTCCTCTAAATGACATGGGACCAGGTAAGATTAGAAATTTCAGTTTTGCTTCATTTTCCCCTGTACTTTGTGCAGCTGCATGCAGCGTAGTAAAACCACACCTATTATCATGTTTGCTCTCTCTATAGATGCCTATTCCACACTGGATCAAAGAGAGAGGAGACATAGCCTGGATAACTCTCTCAATACATCAGACAGAGATGCTATACAGGTAAGCCTCACTATATCTGTCTTGTCCTATCACACACCTACTTACCTGTCCTGGAGAAACTAAAGCTTTTTTGGTGGAAACTCCTGTACTCACCATTGTTGCTTTAATACCAAATTATTATTCCCTGCCACCCCCCCACCCCCTGGTAAAGCTTTTCTTGAGTACCACATCAGAATCAAATGGCAGTCAAATGATTTGTTTTCTGAAATTTGTTTGTATTGGAGCAGCCACATCCTGTGCTTAGTTCCAAACTAAGCTGGTAAAACAGAAAGGCAGCCCCAAAGAAAGAGGTGTAGAAGTTTCTTATTTCAATTCACTGGCAGAAAGAAGAGGTTTACTTTTAACTATGTAGGGAATATTGGAGCTGAATATGACAACTAATATTGCATGTAGTAAGGGGCCCAGTCATCACTTAGAACAAAATAAAAATTTGAGGGTAATTTTTATTTTTACTTTTTCATTTTTTGACTTAGCGCTAAGTAAATATTTTAATTTGTTTTTCAGAACCATACCTGCGAATTGAGCTTTAGCTTAATTGTGAATTTGAGGTTGCAAACAGTCCTCTTGTACCCATTGTACTTGTAAGTTGAGGAATCAGTGTGGTTGTCACTACTGTGTCTTTGCTTACCAATACCTTGGCAATAATGCTGCACCCATACAGATCTGAACTGCCCATAGATGGTACTGCTACATATTTGTGCCATTTTGAGTATTAAGTTCGTGAACAAAACACTTATCATACTTAGAGCTGTGAATTTACTGAAACAGCTTGCCTAACCTCTTTTTTTTTTCTTTTTTTTCCTCTTTTGTCACTGACACCTTCCCTCTTACACCTCCTTTTGGCTGTCACTTACTGACCTTCACGTTTCTCACCAAAACCACTTCTCCCTTTCTTGCTTTTTTGCTCTTTCTTGCCTTTCTCTCTCAGGGAGGGAGGTATGGGGACAGAAAAGCCTCATTGCCTCTGGTCGACTCTTACGACGGTTAGCCCTAACCCCCTTCCCCTTACACAGTGCATGTCACAGCATGGTATGTCCATTGGGAGGTGTCGTTTAGCTGTGTGTGTGTGTGCGCACGCGTGTGCGCCAGTACCCTGTATGGTGTTTTTCTGTGTTGTGGTGGTTAATTTCTGTGGTGTTGGTGCTTCATTTACTGGTGTGAAAGTGTGATCTCCCAGTATGCTTTGTGCTTTACTAATGAGCTCTCTGTCCAGTATGCTGAATTGGTTGTTCAGTGAGTTGATACAATATATGATGTGTACCAAATTCATTCTTTTTAAGCAGATCAGTGTGTGCAAGTCAGTGATTTCAGCATACCTCTTTTCAGCTTCCCAATAAGATGAAATGTTCTTCCTTTTCATTCTAGAAAAACTGATTGTGTGCATCACTCGGCGAGATCAGCCCCTTCCATCACATTGCTGCTGAAAAACAGTTAATAGCCGCAGCAACAGGACCCGGCAACCCTCAGCAACTCTTCCTTATTTCTCATCTGTGGAGGCAGATCAGATGGAGACCTCAGATTCCCACCCGTCACAGCAGTAACCCTAATTGTGGCGATGAGTATCAATGGGGTTTGGCTACATCCACTGTAAATGTCAGGTTGCTGGAGAGGAATTCCATCCCACCCTAAAAATGGTCAAATTTGACTGTCCAGCAAAATTCTTCCAGTCCCCCCCCTCCTATGCCTGTCCAATATTTTGACCTAAAATGTTTCCTTTTACCTCAATTCCCACCAATCTTTTCAAAATCCATGCTAGTTAATTAGAGCTGAATCTGGTTTTTTTTTCACTGTAATGCAGCTCCAAGTAATTTAACAAAAAATGCTAACTGCTTATTGGGTCAATAAAGGCAGTTTATTAGAGGGATGGCATTGAACACTTTTAGCAGATTCTTGTTGTCATGGACAGGGCGGGCTCCCCTCTACATGTACAGCAATCATAATACCAGGAATTGGTTGTCCTGTTTTAAAGATAGCTCTCCTCCAAGCAGTTTTGTTTTTGACAATCATTGTTTGGTATTGGTAATGATGCTCCACTCTCACAAAGTAGACATGTTTTTCTCCTGCTGTTGTGGGCCATTGTTGCTTGTTCGTTGCATCTATAGTTTATCATCTATAGTCAGATTGCACCTCTTTTGGCCTTCTGCTTGACATGTATCCAAGATATGTCAGGGTTTTTTTTTTTTTTTTTGTAAGAACTGTTTTATGAACAGGGGGTCCTATCCCCCATTATGTTATGTCTTTGCTGACTCTGGATGGCCACTGTCGTGAGGATTTAAATGTTGGTTATCCTTCTGTCACTTGCTAACCATTCCCCAATGGTCTTTTTCATGTTCTCAAAAGGTATTCTGCTACATTTTGTAATGCTACATTCCCCTTCAGGAATGCTAAAACTCACCCATTTTAAAAAGCAAAGAATCCAAATGTTAGCAAAGGAAAACCAAACCGCATTTTTAATCACATTTTCTGCAAGGCACATCCTTCATTTTGTTTGCAAAGAAAAATTAAATTTACTCAGTCATGTAGCTAGCTGAACTAAGGAAATGCGTGTGATAAGATAGTCTTGGGGTTCTTGATGTATATTTTCCCCCTTCCCTGTAGGTTGAAGATATGTATATGTATTTGTATAGAATTAATGTAATCTATTTTCAGCTCTTTCATTGTTTAAGCAGGGTTACAGATTTTTTTGTTACAGAATTTGGGAAATAGAACTTAGGAGGGGCAATTCTGTTTGGTTGATCAAACTTCCATTGAACCACCCCCCCATAACATCGGACCAGCATGGTCTGTATGGACATGTTACGGGCATTTCTGACTATGAAGGCAGGAGTAGAATTTTCAGTGTGCCACACTGCTTCTGGAGAACTAGAGCTTGGACACTAAATTTCAGGGAAGGTGCATTATTTAGGGACCAGTTGGAATTGGACCAGTCATTTGTATTAAACCTTTCTCCCCTTTTTCTGCATTGAGTGTTTTGTTTTCCAAGTACATATTTAGAAAGTAATTTATTATTTTGTTTTACACATCCATAATTTCACATTGCATAAATCTGCCTCCCATCATACCCGATACATCTGTGTGGCCATCACAGGTGCAATGAGTAAGTTCTGAGTGCAGTCTTGTCTACACTCCTGAACTACACAAGATAGTGTAGAATAAAACAGGATTGTAGAACTGTGTTAACAAAGGTCAAGTTTTTTTTTTTTTTCCTTCATGTAGGTTTAACACTAGAGTACAATATCTCCACAACAGGTCAGAATGGAATAGACCTTACAGTACAATAACTACTTTCCTAACAGGCTTTAGTAATATGCAGAAGTTGAGTAACAGCAACATTTTTGGTTACAAATGAGGGCGTTATGTTAAACACTAGGCAGCCCACGGGATCATGGGATTGAGTTGTGCATGCAGAGGAGTGGGATTGGGTCAGTTGACCCATTATGGTTTTTTTTTTTTTTTTTTTTTTTTTTTTTTTTGTTGTTTTCCTTCAGTGCTTTGGAATTTGGGAGAAATTCTTTTTCCTGAAAAGGAGCGATTGAGACTAGATTTTGGTTCTAGTATATAAGAAAGTAAAAAGCACATTTAACTTTTTATGAACTTTTGTTTTTAATGTTTTGTTAAGTGTTTTTGATATTGATGCAGGGGCTGTAGGTCTGGGTTTCTGGTTGACAAGAGCATATGCAAATTCTTTAAACATCTACCACTATTTTAGACAAAACAGGCAAAAGACAAATCACTTCTGTTTTTAATATTTTTCCATTTGTTTAAATACAAAATGTAAGTTAAATCATATTGAAACTTTTTCTTTTTGCCTTTGCTCTTAAAGTTGCAGTTTTTTCAATAAAATATGTAACAGGCAATACTGTATTTTTCTTTTTTAATAAAAAATAAAGATCTTTTCTCAAACCTGTCTAACTGGTTCTTTATGACAGATGGGTGTGGACCGTGTGAAACTTTTTCTGAGTACTTCCTAGGCTGTAATACTCAGAACTTGCAGGTCCAGTATTTTGGTCAGAACCCTGCCGAAACCAGAGCTGTACAAAAAAAAAGGATAATGGAAACCAGACGCAGAAGAGTCACACTGATGGCCCCAGACAAGCCCACACCTGTTCTGTCATGGAGAGCTGAACAAACATGAGTCCACCAAATAGTATTTTTTGTAAAACTGTTAAAGATTATAGATTGTAACTTTAAATGGTTTGACGTCTCTGCTAAAGATGATTTGTGACATTAAAAGTGCAGTGAATGGTATTAAGGCCAGTAAGCAGATTGGTTATAGAAAGACTGCCACTGGGAAGGGAGAAGGATTAGACTGTAAACTGATACTTTCTTATTTTCAGTCATTTGACTTGCAGGTGCTGATATAAACCCCTCTAAAGCAATATATATAGTCCACTGGGCTGTTCGTGGGTCTAAGTGCCACATAGTGAGCATGACGAATGGCATTGTTGCTTCCATACGCGTCTGCCATGTGTGAATTCCGTTAATGTGTAAGAATTTCTTAGGTGATAATTAAAACCAGCTTTATATATAGAAACCACGATTTTTCGAGTTTTACCTGTGAACAGCATCTGTGGTCTTAAAGCTGTATGATCTGTCAGTCTTGCTTTCTGTTCCTTTGCCTGGGTCTGTTGTTAATTTGAAACTCCTACAGCCCGCATTCTTCTCCCATCACATAAAACATCTTTAAAAAATGCTAAACACAGCAAATGTCTTATGTTGCTCCACCTCCCCCACCTTTTCTGCCCCTGTCACTCAATATTACATCTATTTAGGGTTCCTGACACTCCTTTATTCCCTCCCCCCTTATATAAGGTCATGTTACTTTGTTACGGTTCCAGTAACCACAAGGTAGTGGAATGGCTTTGACGTTTGTACACAAATCTGCAGACAGTGGACGAGTTCTGGGCAAATTAAATGTGGGATTTGACAAACACTGGACGACAAACTTCAGGACAGAGGCTTAAAATAATTGTGTGCAAGGTGTTAAGCCTCCTGTAGAAGATCCACGATCGAATGGGATATGAGCACATGAGTCACGGCAGGAGTTAAAGAAGGCAACTATACCCTGGTACACATTTAACCTGTGTGGAGAACTGGCTGAGTTGTGCTTCCCAGATTTTTCTGAGGATCTCTTGACAAACCTGCTAGTAACACTGTGATTGTGCATTTGTGTAGTTGTAGCTCTTACTGGCCTACCCCTTAACAGCTCAAAGCTGATCACAAGGCGAGAGGACTCTGCAAACAAGGACTAGAGAGTTTTTTTGGATAAAATGCTAACTGCTGGCATGTTTTTTTTAAATTTTTCTCCAAAAGCAACAGTAATTTTACTCCTCCCTTTGAAACATGTTCTAGTATATATCTGATGCTGTTTTTGATACCTTTGGAACCGCTGTGATTCTTTTGTTTACAAAGCCTATTTTTAGTCATCTTCAAAAATCTGGTTTAAGACATTTTTTTGATACTATTGCTTCAGTATACTACAGCGTGAGGACTAACTCCTGCATGGATTCAGCATCTCCTTCCTTTGCCAAATCCACCGAGGATCTGCCCCGCGTTCAGGATGACTCCCTGGATCCAGAGACCCCCACCAGTTCCTCACGTCAAACCACACATGTGAGAAACCAGGGTGGGCTATTGTATGGCCTGTATGGGGTCTGGGCACAATTCCGGCCCTTCATACCCTTTATCCTCATCAGCTGTCTGGTGGCGGTGCTTGTGTATGTGCTCCATTCCATTGTGTACAGTGGCCCATTCAGCGACCCCCTCTTCTTTCAGAAGTTTGAGCAGCGCTGGCCGAGACCCAGCAACAACCTTGTCTTTGACCCAGCAAAGGACCCAGTGGACGACCTGGACACCAGCAAGAACATAACCCACTGAGGTGTACATTGGCTATAATGGAGGCCCATGTTTTGTGGGTTAATAGGGCAGCTCTTGACTTTTAAATATTTTGATTATATCTTAGACTACATAAATTGCCCACAAATGTAATTTATTTCATTGTGAATTAAATTCTTTCAACTCATCTGTCACTGTTTAAAACAGTTTGAGCTTCCAGCTTTGTGTTTTCACTTAACGTAAAATTTCCAGTGAATAATAAAGTCACTCCGACTTAGTGCATGTGATGCTCAGCAGAAACTGAGAACAAGTGTGAACGTTCAACCTGGAGATGGTGGTTGTTGAATTGATGTCAGTGAAGTCATGAATTCACCATCATGTTTCTGTAGAAAAACAAGTAAACAGATTCTCAGATTAATATTTCATTAACATATTTTGTCTTTAAACTTTGAAAGATTAAAAAAAATCAATAAAGTAAAAATCTTAAATGTTATCGGCAGATATTTTTTCCCCCAAAGGCCAAGGTATTATATTAAAGCATCACAAAGGAATAACTTACATTTAATGCTTCCACAGATATCGCTCAAGGATTTGACGTGATATCCAGTATCTAAGGTAAGGTAAGGTATTGACCGAAATATGTTATAAATTGTAATGTAATTATTAATATTCGAAAATCGAGTGTATGTGCAGTATATTAAATAATTGTGAAAATGTACAGTTTATTGTATGTACGGTGCTTTATTACCAAACTCAAACACCGTTTTTATGTACGGTGTGTGTGTGTGTAGGCCGAACGTGCTAGAACAGTTTAGAGAAAAATCGCTGCCTCTTCGCAACACATTCATTCACCATTCATTGGCGGAATTTAAAAAAAAAAAAAAAAAACAACAAAATTATCATATTGTTGTGGTAGCAAAATCTAAATTATGACACAACAAATAATAAAACCCATCACACTTGTGCTGCTAAATGCTAATGCTGCGGTGTTGTTTTGAGCAGCATTACCCTGACGCACCGGTAGGGGGTGCTGAATCGCTCCCGCTTGACTGTCTCCGCCGATATTCCGAAGCGGCTTGGAAATTAAAGCCTGTCGCCGCCTTGCCTGCAAGTTATTTTATTTCATTTCACGGTGTTTTAGACGCGCACGTCACTGGAAAGCTCGTATTAGCGCTGGTTTTATTTCTAAAGGCCGAGTTCGACACATCGATACAGTACTTTCATAGTAAAGAAGGTGAGTGGCAGACACGATTTTTACTAAGATCGCTCGACCTTCACTCATTAAAGATAGTTTAATCTAATTCATAATTTAAAACTTGGCTTCTGACGAGTGGTTCTCATATTTGGTATCTTTCTCGAAAAAGGCAGGACCGATTTGAGTATCCAAACGCCGCTCTACGGCGGCCCCTGATGCAGGACGTCGGCGTCCATCTTTGTACAAATTCATTAAAAAAACTAGTGTTTTTCTTACCTTTGGTGGGGGTTCATGGTCACCCTCAAAACCAAAGAACTTAAAACTGTGTTTAACTTCACTGTGACTTCATTCACTTCGTCTCCATCGCGCTTCTTCAAATGTCTCTCTCACGTTGTGATGGAACAAAAAAAACAAACAAAAATGATTCGTTTACGGACGAAAAATAAATCATCCAACTGAATTTCCAAAACAGCAAAATAAAGGCATTTTTATGCTTAACGTTAATGACATTTTATATTATTTTAAAAATAATTAAAGTTTCCATTTGTCTGTTCATAGCAGCTTTAAGTTCAGTCTATTCAGGAAGCCTGTGATCTCCATGATGTTTCTGCATGTGTTTGACAGTAGATAATCTGCTCTGGATTTAACCAGAAAATAGTCATATTAGCACAACTGAGATACAGAAGCCTATTCAGTTGGGGATGCCAAAAGGTGATGTGGCTGTAAAAAATAAAACAAAATAATAAAAGACCAGTATGAAACCTCTGCTTACTCTGTTTGGAGGCGTGAATGTGGCAGTACCGCAAGCCCAGATTTGAGCTGCTGCTCCTGGAGGAGCTGCAGAGACAGCAACAAAGCAGCATGTTCTGTGACACGGTTCTTCAAGCTGGCGGTAAGCAGTGTTCTTATTTTAGAATGTGTGCTGTCATGTATCATGGTTTGCCTCAGACATTTCTTTACTTAAGATCCCTTGCATAGCTTGTAGAGAGATCAGTCCAAGAAGTTGGGATCAGAAGTCTGAATGTTTTGGATTTTTTTCTAGAAGCCACAGTAAAAGGTTAGCACTTTTCTCCTCCTCTTACCAGGTATATCTGTGCCAGCTCACAGCTGCATCCTCTCTGCACTTAGCCCCCAGTTGGCCAAGACACTCTCTGCTGCCCCCTCCCTCCATGCTGGACAGAACAGACTGCTCAAATTCCATACAATTGATGGTAGTACCCTTCTGAAGCTGGTGGGCTTCTTCTACTCTGGGGAGCTGGATGTCAAAGGAGAGCGAGAGAAGGAGGAGGTCATCACTGCCATGTCAAAACTAGGCATTGGGGGTTTGGTAAACTTGCGCAAGCGAGGAGATGAAAACTTTGGTGTATGTGGGAAAGGATCCAGTGATTTGTTCCTTCAGGTAGAGAGGACAAAGGAGACGGGAGTGCAGACTGAGTCCCAGAATCACCGACAGGACGGAAGGTGGTCAGCAGTAGAAGGGGACAAGGAGGATGAGCAAAGGACTGCAGCAAGCAAAGCTGTGCCTATAACCGCAAGGGACAAGGCCACACAGATAGAGCCTGGTGAAATACCACACAATTGGAGTGACTCAGGGACACAAACAAATGTGTCAAGTAATAATGGAGCAGACCCCAATGTACTTCAGCCCACTGATGTTGGCAGTGACAGTCAACCATTTTCCTTCCCCTTGATGACCTTAAACTCCAATGACAACCAACAGAGTTCTGTCTGTGTTCCACTCCAACACAACTCAGAGCTGGGACATGTTCACCCATATCTGGAGTCATGCCTCAAGCCCAGTGGGGATCACATCTCTACCCCAAATGAACAGAGATCTGTGGCAGCCAGTAGCGGTGTGGCTCATGTCATGGATGAGGGCACTGTGCTGCTCAATACTGCTTATCTGGAGAGCTCCAAAAACAGCCAGACTCTTAATCCAACCCTTACTGTTTCTGACACAGCTCCTTCTGAACTTAATATTTTTGCCCTTGAATTGGATGCTCTTGGTGCTGGTGTAGTTACTGTTCAAGCTGCTGTAACTGCTACTCAAGCTGCTGTTGTCCCTGACCCAGTAACATCATTAACTTCCACTGCTGCCGAATGCCTTAATGTTACAGAGACAGGCATGGGCTCCTCCCCAGTGATGAATACTGCCCACAGTTACTCAGAACCTGCTGTGGAGACTGCTGACACCACTGTGGCATCTGTCTCCTGCCCAGTGTCCTTCATCCCAATCTCTTTCTTGTTTCTACCTGCTGTGGAACAAAGCTGCCCTTCTGCATCTTGGGTTCTAGTGCCTGTTCCCCGGCAAGCAGGTCAAGCATCAGAGCACTTGTCTACCTCTGCTTACATCTTCCCGCCTCCACTTTCCACCTGTCTGCCCACATCAGCCCCACAGGTCTCCATCACCAAGCCACACCCATCATCTCAGTTCAACTTGTACTCCCAAGAGACAGCTAGAATTACTGAGAAAGTGGGTGGGGCACTTGCAGTAGAGGGTGGGACTGCAATTTTGGATAGTGGTGTGGTGGTACTGGAAAATGAGGACACAGTTGGACCTGAGAGGTTTGAGGGCAACGTTCCAGGGTTTATCAACTACTTCCTGAATACCAAGAAGGAAAGCTCTCTTGTTACAACTGGGCATAGGAAAAGAAACAGGAAAAGTGAAAAGCCTATCAAAAGGACGAACAAGAGGGAGGTGCAGAGAAAATGTGAGACACCCAGAGGAAGGATGGCTACAGAGAAGGACGAGAATGGTTGTGGGGTGTCAGGGCGACCAGTGGAAGGTACTGGGGCTTGGAAGCCACAATTTGGGACAGTCTTGCAGTCGTGGAGGAGGGACCAGGGGGGAGGTTTGGTGGGCCGGTGGAATACTATCAGGCCAAGGATTAAGCGAGGGCAGTCCATCAAGCTCAAGCTGAAGAGGCAGTCAAGAGGAGGTATCTGGGAAATTGTGAAGGTTGAGGAGAAGGCTGGTATGGGCCAAGCTTTGAGAGGGATTGGCAAGGTGAGACAGAAGGGGAGGTGTCATCCACGCCGCAGAGCACTTCAACCTTCGCTTACAAAGGTGGGTGCATTTTAACATTACGTTTCCTGTAGAGGGACAGAATGAGGCCATCATGTTGGTAATCATGAATACAGCACTGGTCATACCGTGTTTATCACCTGTTGCATAAGTTTTATTGTATTAATTGCTATAATTTGTACTCTTTGACATTTTTATTTGCTTTAAATATTTAAGTGATGTTACATTATGGAGTCCTGTGTGCACCTTCAGCGTACCCAACTGTGACCCCCTGCCTGTCCACCGGTCTTGCCCCTTGTCTTAGGCCCTCTTACTCCCCAGCTGGGCGCACCCACCCCAGCAAACCCCAGGCCCTGCTCCCCAGCCTCCTGACCAAGTCAGTTTGATCAATGCTGTCAATTCTGAAGAGCCAGCTGAACAGATTGAAAAGCTGCTGGAGGACATTTTGATGGGACTCAACTTCCTTCCCCCAAATAGCACTGTTGCTCAGGACAGCAACTCAAACAGTACAGGTGGGCAACCCAACCATGATGCCAATCCTGAGCCTGAGGCTTCTGAGATGCAGCAGCAAGAGGAACCTCAGATTTTACAGAGTTCTCAGGGTGGTGTTACCCCAGCTGAGTCTTCAGCTAGGGATTTTTCTGACTTCAGTGGAACAGGTAAGATAGTGTGTTGCAGAGCATTACTTGGTGTAATGCTATGTATCTTTTTATTTTCTGCCTTATTGTAACACTGCTATCCTTCCTCCCTACTCCAGCTGCCCCTTCCATCACCTCCTACTATTTTGGCACCTGTTCCAGTGTCTTACCTACCCCTTGCCCTCAAACCCCTGACCTTTTACCTGAGTGCTTTCTTGGCACCAACACTGAACCTCAAGGCTGCTACCACTCCTCTTTTTCTGCCATGTGCTCACAGCCCACTACTTCTTCTACCAGGCCTTCCTCAGAGTGTGGTGCCCATTTAGCAGATAAGATAGCTGTTCCATTTTCACACTGCAGTTTGGTGTCAGAGGAAATACAGAAGGCTCACCTTCTGGTAAGATCTGATTCTGCAGAGTCTCCAGTTGGATTCAGTCAACAGGCTAGGAAAAGCACTTGGGACACACAGGGTGTACCTAATAACTTAATTGTGGACGACCCCATGGACCCTATAGCCTCCAGTCAGGGTGTCGACAGAGCTCTTTCCACAGATGCATGTAGGATACCCCAGCACACAGCAGGTGAGGTGAACAAAATCCTGGAACACATCCTGCAAAGCTCTGAGAAGCTGTCTGCTTTGCAGAGCTTGGAGGAAGGAAAACAAAGCAACCAGGATTCTTTACTGGAAAACACGGTGGGAGGTCAAGGAAGAGGAATACCTGATACACAGGAGTTGGGACTGAATATAAACAATATAACAGAAGCCCGAGACAAGGAAACTGCTCCAAGTATCTCTGAAGCAGATGTGCAGGATCTGCAACTGCAAATTTCACATGTTAGGGAAATAACTTGTCTTCTAGAAGAGGAGCAAAGAGCAGTAAACAGAACAGATATCTTCAAATACACAAGGAAAACTTCCCTGGCTACCTTTAACAAGCATGATGAGACCCAATATCCATTGTCTTGTAGTATACAAAGTAGGTATCTGTCTTCAAAGGAGCTACCAAGGTGGGTGTCCTCTTTTTGTAGGGGACTGCAGATACCCTCAAGCTTAAAGAATGAAGCAGAACTCCAAGCTCATAAAGGATTACAGGACCCCATGTGGACCTGTCCTACAAAGATGCAGCCTGTTTCCACCAGTGATTCCAAAGGAACTGCACAAAGCTGTAAGCTGCAGAAACTCTTGAGAAATAGGGAAGACTTCCTGACCAGGATAAAGACTGAGGATCAGCAGGCAAATGTTTTGACCAGGAGTCAGTCCAAGAGTTGGACTCTGAGAACAAGAGTTGTAGAAGTTGACGATGGCAAGGTGCAGACTGTTTCCAATAAGAGAAAACTGCGTGTGAAGGGAGGTTTGCAGACCCTAATGCAAACACAGGAGGTGGTCAGAAAAGTGAGCAGAAAGTGCTCAAGAAATAGAAACAGTCGGATTGGAAAGGACAATGGATGCAGGTTATATGCAGACAGATCTCACGGACCAAAGAGAAGGAAAGGGGAAGACGAAACTATAAATTCAGACTTCTCAGGAGATTCCAAAATGCAAGTTGGAAGCAAGAGCAATACAGACAAAATGTTACATGATTTTAGTGGGGACAGCTGGAAAATGAGAGAGTGTGAGGTCAGACTGGTAGACATCAACATGTATGTTAGCAAAAGGGCTGCTGACCATACAGAGCAGCCAAAGTCATGGAGTGAAGATGTGAAGATGTGCAGCAGATATACAGAGAGAAATTCTAGAGTGAAAATGGAGCAACTGGTAAAAATAAACAGTTTTACACACAAACAAATAAAGACTTCATATGTGTCCAGACACTCTAAAGTATCTGTAATTGATAGAATTGGTGTCCAACAGCGGCCTACTGATGGACTGAGAAAGACAATTCAGAAAGTGAAGAGAGATGCTATATTGACCGGTGATAAAACACCAGAAAAAATGGCTGATTTCTGTGGTTTGGAAAAAGGGGAAAACAAGACAAGGCAAAAGCAGTTGGATTGTGGTGGACTACTTATGAGGAGGAGGAAGAGGAAGATGGAGGACTCAGAGGATGTACGGTGTGTGAGGCCTAGACTAGAGCTTGTTGGAAGTCCAAGGGATGCTGATCCAGTTCACACAACTGGCCCTCAAACAAGATCTTGCAGTGCCACCACACTTCAGAGTGATACTTGTTCTTCACCGCAGATGGGACAGCAGCTGAAGCCCAATGGCCAGTCTCCAAGTCTGAGTGCTATGGTGAAGTGCACCATGGAGAGCATGAATGGTTCAGTGTCTTCTTCGTCAACATTTGAACAAATGAACAAATTATTGTTACACAACCAGTACAGAAGAACCAGAAAGAAGGGTAGAGAAACAGAGGGTTACTGCAAGGAGACAAAAGGGCAGGGGGACCAAGAAGAGAGTGAAGAAACCTGTGGAAATGCGTTGTGGAAACAGCGGAGTTATGTTGAGCAATCTGTTGACAGAAAGGCGGTGGAAGACTGCTATAAAGAAACTTCTGAAGCTGAAGCGCTTGAGGAACAGATCTGGGAATGCAGTGAAAAGGGAGACAACAGACGAAGCGAGATGGGTACAACAGATGAAAATGAGAACCGTAAAATCAACATTGCAGGGGGAGCAATGGAAGAAAGAAGGGAGGAGTGGGAAAGAAATAAACAGCAGACCATGTCTCCTACTCAGCAGACACCAATGAACATTTCTGGTGAGTATTTCCTCAGTGTTGGTTATAAAAAAAATGTTAAGATTACAAAAGATTAAAGCAGATTTAAGCACCACACTGTACATTGCTTTTTGAACGGATATATAAGTAAAATATTGTTCTGTATGTAAAAGCAAAGTGATTTTGATTAGTCCTTGCAACTTAAATTAGGAAAAACAGCAACTGTTTTTGTGTTACAGATATGAACAGAATTGGAAGATTAGAGAAAAATGTGGAAAAAGATGGCAGAATGTCAGAAGAACTGGGTGCATTGCCTAAAGAAGGCCATCACCTTAGTTCAGGAGCTGAATTGTCTTCCCAGCCACCACGGAGGATCGTGGATGAGACTTTAGAACAGGAAGAAGAGGATGTGGAAGTTGATGTGGTGGAATGTTCTGATGCTTCCCCCATTCCACTCGTCACACCTCTGCTTACCCTGGGTGACTGGACAAGTTCGGCATCCTCTAATGAGACGGAAGATGAGGACGAAGAGATCGATGTAATTGGAGAAGAGACAGATTAAGTCCCAGTTCTTGGCCAACACCGGGGCTGCCTCCTAGTCTCTTCTCCAGATTTTTCAAGAGGTGAGTGGTCTCCTCAACAGGTTTTGTAGAAAAATTTAAGTATCAGTGAGAAGCACACAGCAGTGTTTAGGAATATGTTGCAGAAGGGTCAGTGTGTGAACTCTGGCAGAAGAGGAAACATCATGATGAGCCTGCTAGAAAGGGCGATGCAGTCATTGCACGTCAGACTCCAGCAAGGCTCCTGTTTCTTATTGAATTAGTGCCAAGTAAGGGGTGTGCAGACACTACATGCACTATTTGTGTGTGTGTGTGTGTGTGTGTGTGTGTGTGTGTGTGTTGTTGAAAACCCAGTGCTATTAATTACAAGCAGCCCGGTTTGTGTCTCTGCGGAGGAGTGTTAAAGAAGGGCTGCTGATGTATGTCGGCATGTTTATCACAGGGCAGTTTGTTTAGTCATTTTTCACTTTAATCTGTAATGTTGGAGGTTATGGAGAGTTATGCAGCAACAGTATTTTGAGGTATTAAGAGTGTGCCAGTGTTAACATACATGCTGGGATCATATTTCAATTGTGGCAGACACCCATAGTAACTGTGCCAGAACCCGCAGGCATCGCTCTATTTAAATAGATGATGCTGTTACATTTCTCACATAATTTGATCAAGTCTCATATATAATGAGAGTATGGCACACGTACAGATTAACCATATTTAACCAAAAAGTAGCATTTTTTAAAAATGTGTTATTGACACGCAAAGTCCTCCAATTTCACCCCTTGCCGCTAGGCGGCGGTATTAATCCTGTTAACTACTGAGCCTCACGCGCACACCAGTCCCAGTTTGAATAGGAAACTTTATTAACAACGCGGCACTCACCGGGTTAGCATTAGCACGTCAGGTGGCAGTGTGCATGTGCTTTTGTTTTAAAGAATAATCAAATATAACAAAAAATAATAATTCCTTGTAAGTGCGTGCTGCTAAGATGGACCCGCTGAAAGCGCAGCAGTTGGCGGCGGAGCTCGAAGTGGAAATGATGGCCGATATGTACAATCGGTAACTGGAATTGCATGACTCGTTTTACTACCTGGTGGATAAAATTTGTTTGTGTTTTTATTTATTTTTTTTTTATTTTATTTTTGCCACACTAATGTGTTACTCTTTCTGCAGGTGTTTTATATTAAAAATAATGAGTGCATCATGCCATTGACCGTTTAGCATTCGCCGTTATTGGTTAATGTAAATGTGTTGTTTATTCTCTTCTAAGTTTTTAGAATTAGTATTTTCCATACGTACCTACATAACATGTTTGGTCGATATTTAATCTCAGACTTGTCGTGTAACACAGTGAAATCAGTGATGGTCTTTTGGACGGGATGCTGTTCCTGTTATCCAGTCACGTCCACATGAAGTGATGAATTACAGGAGGAAAATGCAGTCATAATGGCGAGCAGAGCTGAAACAGTGTTGGCCTATTTTAGAAGATGTGTAATGCAGGCTGTATGTAGGTGGTACCACTGGCAGAGCATGTAGATCAGCGCTGACCTTGTCTGTCCCCTTCAACCCTCTCCCCCGTACCCCTTGTGGCAGCATGACCAATGCTTGCCACCGCAAGTGCGTGCCCCCCCACTACAAGGAGACGGAGCTGTCAAAAGGCGAAGCAGTGTGCCTGGACCGCTGCGTGGCCAAGTACCTGGAGCTGCACGAGCGGCTGGGCCGCAAACTGACCGAGCTCTCCGTCCAGGATGAGGAGATGATGAAGAGGGCGGCAGGGAGCACCACTTTGTGATGTTGGGGCTGGGGGTGGTGGGGTAGCGAGCAGGACACAAGCGAAGGTCAGGTGGGGGTTGGGCAACATGTATGTTCTCCTTCCTGTGAATATGTTGGGGTTTTGTTTTCCCAAATAAAACTGAGACAATGATCCTTTAGGAGGAAACAAATGTATGAAGTTATAGGATGGTAAGTGAGGTTTAAATCACTGGTTGACTAAACAAAAAATATTTGTATTTTTAATTTATATTTTGTAGTTAGTAGGTGAACTGAAGTTTAATGTTTTTTTCATTGCTTCAAAGCAGTTTTTCCCCCACATAACCAAGTTTACAGGCAGATGAAGTAGTGCCTGCCACAGATCTTGACTATCAGAATTAATCAGATCTGGAAGTTAGTATCGGTTGTCAGTGTGTACATTTAAGTTTGTACCATGTAAATATATTAAGTTTTTATTGTATGTTTGATACTTTATTTGTTCCAAAGTTAAATTCAATTAAAAATGTCTTTGTGGAGCTGGTGTTATTGCTGAACATTATCTGCCTTCCCAATGAAGGCCAACATGTTGCCAAGTGTATGGCTATCCGTTAAAGGTTCAAGGGGTCTTTTTGTATTATATTAATTGTTGCAAATTATACACACACGCACAGCCAACAAAAAAAAATATTTGGTTGGAGCATCTTTAGCTTTGATTACGGAGCGCATTCGCCATGGCATCGCTTTGATAAGTTTATGCAATGTCACAATGTTGCCAAGCTCTTGTATCGATGACGGGAGTGTCGGACTGCTGCGTAAAGTCTTCTCCAGCACATCCCAAAAATTCTCAGTGGGGTTAAGGTCTGGACTCTGTGGTGGCCAATCCATGTGTGAAAATGATGCCTCTTTCATTCTCCCTGAACCATTCTTTCACAATTTTGAGTCCCATGAATCCTGGCATTGTCATCTTGGAATATGAAGAAAAAATCCATTGATGGAAGAACCTGGTCATTCAGTATATTTTTTTTTTGCCTGGGCAGTGTGTTTGGTCATTGTTACAAATCAATGTAATGCAATAAATTAAATACTACTGGTTGACATTTCTGGAAGGATATTGAGAGGGAAGAACGGTGTTCTGTAATAGCGATGATTATTATTTAGATGCTTTATTCCTTGACTTTTCACGGCCGAAAAATGCGCATTTATATTTGTGCGCGCACAAGTACTGTGTGTGAGAGAGAGAACTATCGAACGTTTTGGCCACGGTTCACCTTTAACGGCGCTTTCACTTCCCTCTCGAAACAAACTCTGGTTATTAATATGACGTGAGGCCATGCTGAGCAAAAAGAGGAAGCCTGGTTCCGACCTCCTTTATTGGGATCGTCCCTCTCTCTCTTACACACACACACACACACTCCACCCCACAGGATCGCTCCACGGCGCGGCCTTGGATCCGGGTTCTACGAAGTTGGTACGTCCATACAGCACATCTTCGCTTATTTGCACCCAGCGCTGTGTTGTATGACCTGCCTGCATGTTTGATAAAAATTTACTGAAATAATGCCAAGTACCAAAAGTTCAAACAGGGACTTTCTAATACTTCCGCATGAGTTTAAACAAACGTCGTCATTAATTCTGCTGCAGTTCTACGACTGGAGAAACGAAATACTGCTTCCATTTACCGGCCGCGCCTTATTCTGCGTTCATGCTTATTCACAGACGTGCGTTTTCATCCAAAGTTAATTTTTCCTGTTTCACATTTTGCTCGCTTTATTGCGGACTTGCTGTCTTTTGTTGCTGTGAAAAGCACACAGGGCCACATACCACGTTTAGGTTAAAAAATAAAGTTAGCGAGATAAGTGCGACAAATCGTGTTGTTTTTTGAAAGCTCAATGGAGCGCATTAAAATCTGATTGTCATGTCGCCATGTCGTTCGTCCACTAGATGGCAGAAGAATCCGACAACGTTTACAGGGAAGCGGAGACGCTCGCAGCGCCGCCTGCTGGCGACACAGAGCTTGTGCAGCCAGTGGGGGCGGAGGGGCAGGTGAGTCCCAAAATTAAAGGAATGGAATTTATCTTTTTGTATCGATATTGCACAGAAATATGGACTCAAACTATCTGAATCTCACTGGCAGAGTGGGAATTAAAGCACTGCATTTAAAATGCCACAAAATCATGGGTCAGTGTTGTTCATATTAACTGGTTCCCACCTGGTATTTATTTTTCATTTTTATTCAGCCGTCACCTTTTCTCAAGGTAGCCTAAAATTTTCAGCAGTCAATTTCATAATTATTTATCCATTTAGACTGTAGGGTGTTGCTGCTTTTCTAATGCCTTTAGCTTCCTGTTGTTTCCTCTGAATTGCAAAGATCTGAATTAGACAGGTAGCAGATTTTATAAAGTCAGTGAGTGAATGAGCTGAGGCCTGATGTTATTGTTAGATTTAAGTCTGCTGATTTGCCAGTACAATTTTTTTCCAATACGTTGAAACAGAAAATTTCAGGGGGATTTCATACTGCTGTGTTTTCTCATATCCTCTTTTGTTTACCCAGTTTTGCTGTCCTTCCACATTGCTTGCATGTGAGACTAAGTATTGCTTATCTTTGTACAGTTTTTACACTTGTATGTTCTCATTGTACTGGAAACTCAAAATCAAGTATGACTTTACTGTCTGTCTCACCAGGCAAGACCAAAACAATGGTCAAAGGCCTTCCAAAATCAGAGGCTGGTAGTATTCATGTAGACTGTAGGGGACTCAGCTATGAAACTGTATTTTCACACACGGGCCAGCAGGCAGTAGTGTTGTGATCAAAGCTGTCACAAATTCCACTTCTTGCTGTAATACTCTTAGCAAGGTACTTACCTTGAAGGAAAAAATTACTCTGTTGTGTAAATACAGTGTGTGTGTGTGTATATATATATATATTCTAATGACCAAGCTAAACTGTTTCAGCCACACCCATACAGCATATAAATGCATTCTAGACAATTGTGTGCTTCTAGCTTTGTGGCCACAGATTGGGGAAGCTCCTTTCCTGCTCCAGCATGACTGTGCCCCTCCCATGCACAAAGGGAGCTCCATAAACACATGGTTAACCCAGGATGGTGTGGAAGAACTTGAGTGGCTGCACAGAGCCCTGATCTCAACCACTGAACACCTTTGGGATAAACTGGAACGCTGACCGCAAGCCGGGCCTTCTTGCCCGACCTCACTGATGCTCTTGCGGCTGAGCGGGCAGAAATTCCCACAGCTATGCTTTAAAATCTGGAGGAAAGCCTTCCCAGAACAGTGGAGGCCATTATAGCTGCAAAGAGGGGAACAACTCCATGTTAACGCCCATAGGTTTGGAATGGGAGGTTCAGCAAGCACATATGGGGGTGATGCTCAGGTGTCCACATGCTTTTGGCCATATAGTAAATAGCTGTAAGTGGCTTAGTATGTAAATCTAACATTGTAAATTGCTTTGGAGGTAAATGGTATCTAATTTTGTTTTATTCTCAGGCCGTGCTGCATTTCAAGGCTTAGCTATTGCCCCCAGAATTCTGCATCGGCCTGACACAAGAATTAGTTTTTTTGGGTTGGTAATGAGTGATGAGTGCCCGTAAAAATAGGAGTCTGTGCTGAACATAGGTCTCTTCAAGAGCAACCCCTCTCTCTCTCGAGGAGCCTCAGTATACATACGCTCTGGTTGGCAAAAAGGGGCCGGGTACGGTTATGTCTGACTACTCCTTTGACCTGATCAGAGGTGGTGTCTGAGTTTGTGGGTGTGGGTTGCAGGGAATTTTTCCTTAATGCCAAATTTGTGACCCATGCAGTGATGAGTATATATGTCAAAAAATGTATATATGGCAAGTTATCCTACAGCTGTAGAGAGAGAGAGATGTCAAGCACTCAAAACATCAATAAAACACAATGAAATAGCAATATAACAACAGTAACAATAAAATGGTTAAAGAATGTGGTTGTGACTTGTTTTTCATTCACACAGTTTTTTCTGAAGTTGTATCATATTTACAGTTCCAGTTTGTGGGTGTGTTACATATATTAGAAATATCACTAATAGCTAATAGTGGAATGAAAAACATGCGACCAGAGAGGATGTGGAGCCCCAGAAGTTCTGATAGGATGGGAAGGAAGTGATCAGGATCTGAAACCTTTTGCTCCACTTTGTCTTCATCATAACGTTTTTATAGTTGTCAGACCCAGTAACTGCACATGCAGACTTCCGTGGCTCACCAATCCACTTCCTTCTTACCTCATCCATTGCTTCCCCTTTCCTCAGGTAGAGGAGTTCTTGGGTCCTCACTCAGAGTATGATGAGGAAGAGGAGGAGAGGAAGTACTACCGCCGTAAGAGGTTGGGGGTGGTCAAGAACCTTGTGGCGGCCAGCACTGGCGGGATGATCACCTACGGTGTCTACATAGGTGTGCATCTACCAGAATGATGATTCATATCCAATACAGTGTGTAGAACAATGACAAATACCATGTTTTAAAGATGGACGAACATGCGGTTGTGAGGAAAAATATGGACTTTGGTGTCAACATTCATCTTCCTCAGGCCTGCTGCAAATGCAGCTCATCCTGCACTATGATGAGACCTACCGGGAGGTCAAGTACAGCAGCATGGGCCTGGAGGACATTGACAACAAGATGCTAATGGGCATCAACGTTACACCCATCATTGGCCTCCTCTACACTCCTGTCCTCATCCGGTACCGGTCCTTCTCCATTTCTCTCCTTTCCAGTTCCTGGACATGCGCTGTGTACGATCACTTCAACTTGCTGACTGTTGATGTTAATCCAGCTTTCTCGGCACCAAGTGGATGATGTTTCTGGCTTCGGGAATCTACGCTCTTTTCGTGTCGACTAATTATTGGGAACGCTACTACACGCTGGTGCCATCGGCCGTGGCGATCGGGATGGCTATCGTCCCACTGTGGGCCTCTCTGGGGAACTACATTACGAGGTGGGACTAAGAGCAGAAGCAGTCATGGGTCGGACTTGTATGAATGTCCAATATTACACTTCTTGATGTTTTAAATTGCTAAACAGTTTAAATCCATGTAATTGTAGGTTATTTGTATGTTTTTATTATAATTTTTAAAAAGGCTGATGGATATGATGTGCCCTCCCCTGCAAAATACCTGACTGGTACCATAATTCTCAGCTTGGTTGTAATGATATGAAGTTGACTCTGAGTTTTTTGCATTGTGGCTTTGCGTAAATGGCCCATCTCCGCGCCAGAATGGCACAGCAGTACTATGAGTTTGTCAACTACAACGAGAAGCACGTCCAGGAACAGAAGAAGTTCCCCAAGGGGGCCTGCCACCGTTACATTGTCATCTTCCAGTCTGTCTTCTATATTGTTTTCCATGTGAGTTCCTTTGCTTTTTTACATTACGGTCCATTTAGTCTTGGTTTTACGAGTCTTAAACTGCTTAGTGTCCCTCTGTTGCTGAGGTCTCCTGATCCCCGTTTGCTCCATTTGTGTCTTTCAGCTGTGCCTTGTGTTTGCGGAGTTCCCCATGGTTTTCTTCCTTGACAGCTATCTCTATGACTACAACCACACACTCTGCGAAGTTAAAGAATGCGGTAAACACAGTTGCCACAAATTTTTTTACATTTCTGAGCATTTGTTATACCATTGTATTGACACATAATAAACCCTTCAGCACAAAATTTACTGTAACTTTGTTTATCTGGCACAGTCCTGTCACCCTTAATATACACTGCGTGGCCAAAAAAAGTCACACACTCTAATATTTCGTTAATATATTAATATTAGCTTTGTTTACAGCACGCATTCACCATGGCATCATTTCAATAAGCTTATGCAATATCACAACATTTAAAAGTTGCACTCATTTTTCGCCAAGATTTTGTATCGATGATGGGAGAGTCGGACCGCTGCGTAAAGTCTTCTCCAGCACATCCCAAAGATTCTCAATGGGGTTAAGGTCTGGACTCTGCGGTGGCCGATCCATGCGTGAAAATGATGCCTCTTTCATTCTCCCTGAACCATTCTTTCACAATTTGAGCCCCATGAATCCTGGCATTGTCATCTTGGAATATAAAGAAAAAATCCATTGATGGAAAAACCTGCTCATTTAGTATACTCAGGTAGTCAGCTGACCTCATTTTTTGGGCACATAAAGTTGCTGAACATAGACTTGACCAACTGAAGCAACCCCACATCATAACACCAAGTTAAATCCAGGTGGTGACTTTTTTTTGGCCAGGAAGTGTATTTAAATAATGTCTGAAGTGTAGGAGAGCCACTTGCTGGTTTGCTGACTGCTAGACTTTTTTGGGACTTTGAGTGTCTGTGCATAGTTTTGAAATACTAGTCCGATTTTGAATTCGGACTGAAAGACTTATTTTGCAGCATTGGTGATGAATCTTTGTGGTGTGTGTGTCCCAGGGGCCAAGTCCCAGGGCTACATTTCAGGTCTCAACAAGACGGTACTGCAGCACCTTCCTCGTTCTCTGGACCTGATCAAAGTGGAGAGTGTGCTGATGGGGGCTGCCTTCCTTGCCATGATCATTGTAAGGCTCATGCGGTCCCACGGCTCGCGCCCACACCACACACCTTGTGATCCTCATGCTCTTTCTGTCACACACTCCATCACTTTTACGGTTATTGTGTGGCTCGTAGGCGCAGTGAACTCCCAGATGCGAATATAGGAGTTCAGGAATTTTTTTATAATTAAATGCTTACTTATAGCAGGAAATGGCCAGGAAGAGTATATACAAATTGGTGTTTTTTCAGGTTTTTTGGGGTTAGGTTGAGAAATGATCAATAAATGGAGAACTATGGTTTGTGAAATCTGTTAAAAATAGGGGTGACCTCAGGCTGCTTTCATTTTTGCTTTTATTCATGTCATCCCCCTCATTCCCACTCACACACAAACACTTTTTCTCCAGTTCCTGTTTTTGTGTGGCGCAGCCTACCGCCCCACGGAGGAGATTGACCTGCGCAGCATTGGCTGGGGAAACATCTTCCAACTGCCCTTCAAGCACTTGCGCGACTACCGCATCCGGCTGCTCTGCCCCTTCTTTATCTACAGTGGCTTCGAGACGCTCTTTGTCGTCACTGGTCTTGTTGTGGTCAGTCCTGGACCCCTGCCTCTGTAGCATCCTCAGATGTGACTTGTCCAGCCTCTGGTGGTCAAGCATACCTATTGATCTGTTAAATGTGTTCTTGTTCCTCTAACTCTTTTGAAAGGCCCTTTCATTGCTCTGGTGAACGCCTGTATGATCACACTGACGAGTTCCTCTTCCTCTCTCCCCCAGTCCTACGGCGTCTGCACTCTCGGCCTGCAGAAGCTCTGGGCTCTGGTCATGGTATATGGACTGTCAGCGTCCGTCTCCTCAGCCATGTCCCTGTCATTCCTGTGCCTGCCCCGCCCTGTGCCCCTGCTCAGTGGCGCCATCCTGCACCTCTGTCTGCTTGTGGGGCTGATGGCCTGGTCCCCAGAACCACGAGAGCCCACATGGGAACCCCTGCTCCTGGTTGTCATAGCCTTGTGGGGGGTGGGGTCAGCACTGAACAAAACCAGCCTCAGCAGTAAGTGAATAGAGGAATGTCTCCGGAAGGGGGCGCTATTGAGGAGACACAGGCCCAAAGTTTCACCACAAATAGCTTTTCCCAAAGGCAGCAACCATGGGTCCCTACCAAAGACAGTTATTTTCTCAATTTTATGAGCAAGTTTGTTCCTAAGTTTGGCTTGTAACTAAGGGTCTTGTGGCCCCGTGCTCCCAACATCTGGGAAGGAAATCCTGTTTACGAGAAGCTTCATCAAAAAAGGGCACATCCTTTGCTGGAAAATGTCCTAGAAAAATAGGAAGTGAAATGTAGATGCACTCAGATGCACAACAACATCTGGACTGTGGCCACAAGTAACAGAGAGGACACAGCTACTGTCTTCATTCCCTCTTTTGTAACTGGCATGTTGAACTCTTTACTGTAAAAACATATTGTTTGGTATTTGAATAGGCAGAAAAACGTGATTTCGAGTGAGAAAACGCACGTGTACCAGCTTGTGTGACTGTCCTTCCAATGGACCGAGGGACAGTGATGTGGCAGGAGTCCAAACAGAGCAGTTGTACGCATGCTGATAAAGGGGAAGGTTGCACGAAATGCCTCTCTGCTTCCTTTTCCTTTGTTCTTGTCATTGTTTTGTTCTTGGGGGAGGAAGTTTCATCGCTGTTTCTCCTGGAACAGTTATTTATGTTGTTTGAAATGGGACAAAACTGATAAAAACTTGGAAGCGTTATTCATCACATCCCCTTTGCTTTCTGTCCATCTCCGTCTTCTCTCAGTTCTCCTTGGCATGATGTATGAAGACAAAGAAAGGCTGGACTTTGTCTACACCATATACCACTGGTGGCAGGCAATCGCCATCTTCATCGTCTACCTGTGGTCTAAACTTCCTATGAGGGTGGGTATGGTGTTGCTCGCTGCACTTCCCTCCCTGTCCCACTATCCTCTGACACACTGCAGTCTTTTTCTCTGCTCTCCTTACCTTCAGGCCAAGATCTCCATTCTGATGGTCACGTTACTCCTATCGTGCCTGTGTTACTTGCTGATGGAACACCGTTTGGCAAAGAAAGTTCAGTTTCGGCTGCCTCGAATTCCCCGCCCACGGCACAAGGTTCGGTGTAAAATGAGGATGCTGAATGTTTTGAAGTGTGCAAATGCGCTTGTAGAGCGGAACGTGACCCTGAGGATCATTTTTTGTCTTCAGGTGAAAGGTTATCGCTACCTGGAGGAAGACGACTCTGATGAATCTGATTCGGAGAAGAGCGAAGAAGAGGACGTGGGGCTTCGGGAGGAAGGGAACAAAGACGTTGATGGTGATGCAGATTCTCAGGGCTCTCATTTGGATTTGGGGGACGGAGGCGGTGCAATGCAGGGATGCAGGAGGAGACGTGATGATGCTTATGAGCAGGCGGGAGGGATGGAGTAGATGGCGGAGGGAGAAGGGCCAAGAAGAAAGCTTTCATTTCGTAATTTCCAGCTCACAACCACACTGCCCAAATCAGTTGCTGGATTTACACACCAAAGTTAATTTCCTCAGCCCTGGTCTAAGATCTGGTGTAAGAAATGGGAGAAAAAGGAGGGGGGGGAGGTGTGGTGTGTAGGTAGGAGGCAGAGAAGTGATGCCCAGTGAGACATTTCAGTAGCAAAGTAAAGTTTTGAAAGCTTGCAATAACTTGGACCAGAAAATGCATATATTTTATTTTTTCTGTAAGTGTCATACTAATACTTTGTGTTTACGTTCATGCTAATGAATGTTGCCAAGGCAGCTGTCAAAGTTCATTTCCTATGACAGTGTCTATAAATCAATAAAATCCTCTTTTCTGATTGTTTTTTCCAGAATAATTGTCAGATTGGGTCATTTTGTGTTTGGATCTCATTGCCATCACAAATATATGTGCTTTTCAGACACTGAGAGTCTTGCAGAAATGTAGATACGACATGACTTTTGATAGCAGCTGTACCTCACACTCACACACACACCCTGTAAAGCAGCACAGAGATGCTCTTTCCAAGTGAACATGAGTTTATTATTTATTGCCCTGCAGTTCCTTCTCCTACAACATACAATATGGTGGTACCATTGTATAGCATTAGCCAACATGGGGGTGACAGCCATTGAGGTGCAGTATTTTCAGCTCCTGTTTTGTTTCGTGACATGGACACACACCTGTCCCATGATTTGCTGGCATGTCTGCACAGATCGGCAACGGCCAGGTGGACACAACTGACTAATACTAATATGATGGACCGGATTGTTGGATTAAGGAAATACAGAGTTTTCTTTTGTGTGTGTATATGTGTGTGTGGTCAATTGTAACGTTTGCCTGCGTGTTGGTCTCCCTGCAGTTCCTTGGTGTTTCTTAGTGCATCGTAGTGTGTCAGGCTCTGTCTGACTGCCTGCCTGTGTGTGTATGTATGCGTATGTGTTTCAGTGATGTGTGTAGGCGTGGCTCTCAGTTTGCTAACATCGGTGAGCTTGTGTCAATGGACTCCCTCTCAGTGCTGGATCCTACGGATGGACTGGATCTGGGGGGTCTGACTGTGGGAGCCCCAGTTCCTCCAGTGTTGGTAGTCGCCGCTGTGCCTCTCGCACTCCATGATGTACTGCTGTCCCCTGTAGCCAGGGTACTGGTAGCATACAAAACTGGAGAGAGACAAGGAGAAGACTAAAAAGATGCTGCAAAGAACAGAATCATCGATTAACAGAGCCACTGATTTCCTCTGATTAAAATTGAGCTGGTCCATCGTCATAGCAACTGAAAAGAGCCTGGATTTTGCACAAATGGTCTAAGGATTCCCGTCACAGGATTGGACCACTCACCACTTAGGCCATTATCATGTCACATTTAAAGATGGTCTGATAATAGTTGGATGAATGGATGCATGGATAGATGGATAGATTGATGGATGTAACTGTAATATGCCATGATTGTGGAAATGGGTGTGTAACACTTTGCTACAGCCCAGCCAGACTGTATTGCTCCTCCATCTCTTGTTCCTCGGTGATCCCAACCACAAGAGGTCCAAAATCAAAAGCCCAAGGGATCTTTGTTTTAGTGCTGATGTAGTGGAATGAACTCCATTTGTCACTCTGAACTGCTGAATCCCTTTCAGCTTTCCAAAAGGGCTTCAGAACATGTCACTTTCTGGTCCACTAATCTAATGATCTCCTCTCTGCTCCATCCACTACATCATCTATCACCCTTTCCTCTGTCTGCTAAGTGAATGAAGGCAAAAATAAGCCCTGTCCTTGAGATTGAGGACAACCAGGGTCTAGGTGGCGGGTCAGCTCTGGGTAACTCACGCTCCACACTGCACATGCATGGATCCAACTTCATTGTTGCACCAGCCCATGGCCTGCAGGGAGGGGTAGTCATCGCAGACCTCCGCACTGCGACCCATGAAGTTCTCCCTCTCGTAGATGACCATGCGGCTGCACTGGTGGGACTGCATTTGTTGACGGAGAAAGAGGGAGGTGGACAGCAACCATTAGAGGCATTATTAGCAAAGGAGGGAAAATGCATTTATTAGTTGTATTTTATTATTTTTAAAAACACTTTTTAGTCACTGGTTGAACCTCAAATAAAAACAGATCTTACAGCGCAGTAGATGGGGCGGAAGGACATCATCCTCTCCACATGGTAGGCCAGGTTTCCACTGTAGGCATCCCAGTGGGGGTACTCGCCTCTCTCCAGCACAAACTGCTGGCCCTGGAAGTCGTGGTGCTCATAGCCCACCCAACTGCCAGAAGACAGACAGAAAAGTTCAGTGAAATAATGTACAGACCGAGCTACTAAGGCAGCACCAGGAAGGCACAGCTGTGTCCACATGTCCTTCACACACACTGTGGACACTTACGCGCCGCTCTCCACCCTGATGGAACGAATGTTGTCAAAGCCGCAGTCCTGGATGTTGCAGCACTCGTTGGTGAACTCCTGGCATTTGCCCTGGAAGTGCTCCTGCTCAAACACGACCATCTGGGGGAGACAGCAGGCGGTCACAGCACAGTCCACCGAGGTGAACCGCAGATGCTGAACATCAATATCACACTAACAAGACTCAGAGTGTCAGAATGCAACTAAATACCTTGAAGAATGGAGCCATGCCCATTCCATATCCCATTCCGTATCCCATTCCAAATCCCATCATGGAGGGCCTAGAAGTCTTCTGCATCTTTGCAGTTAAGCTGAAGAACATGCATAAGTGTGACCATAATATGGAGAGAGAAAAGTCAGAAAGAAAACTTGTCCACCTTCTCAACCTTCATCCATTTAGTGGACCACACTTTCTTCTTTGAAATACTGCATCTACACTGGCACTGCAGCAGAATGTCCCATCCAGCGACCAGCCAGAACTTTGTCAACCATCGTAATTCCTGTGACATTTCCATCTGTCATATCCCAAGGTATAAAGTTCCAAAAATGCTCAAAGTGAAATTTAACTGAAAACTTCTTTCATGCTGAAAACGAAACCCTACTGATAACCAGAACGGCACTTCACAACCATAAAGAACACAGCAACCAGGCAAAAATATAACAGCCATCCACATCCCAAGCCATGAGAACTTTTCCTCAACAAGGAGCACAACCTTAACAAATGATCAGATCTTCAACTATGTTTGGGTAAATGTTGCCATGTGCACTTTTTCAGGAGAAAAACAACGCTAACATAACTATCACAAAACAAGGTATAAAAAGAGGGACCCATGTTTGCTAACATTCAGGCGTTCCCCCAGTTAGGTTCATAAGAACTGAATGTACAGCTACCAACACACAGCGCAGCCATCAGTCTTACATCCCTAAATTTATAAAGCATAAACCCAAAAGCATCCGCAGGACACACTTTTAATATACATGTCCTCATTTAGGTTCACTATCAATCACATTTCTCTGTTTTGGTTTGAAAGCAGTTACTGGTTCCAAACTCATCCATTTGCTCAGGCAGCACAGAACTGGCTCCTTACCTAGTAAACAGTGTACAGAGTTTGGCCTTTGCGAGTGGAGGCTTTGTGTGAAGTTCTGTGGGAATCTGGCGCTCCTGTTTTATACTGATGGTCACACCGTGCACCCGTATGTGTACGTCAAAGACACCACGGCCCGCTGTGTGAAAAAATAGGACTGACATGTCCTTTTCTTTTCTTTCTGCCACATTTTCTACGTAATCATTCTGCAAGCCGACTCAGCAGATAGTATAGTGGTGAGTAGAAGGCACTATAAGCCCACCGAGTGTGAATGGGAGCTGCACAATAGGGTAAGTCCGGTATATTCATGTAAGTCAGCACTGTCTATCGCATTGACTCACAAAGGGGCGGCTATAGGTGGGCAACTGGGCTGTTAACTGTTTGCTCACAGACTGTGAATTACACACTCAGATGGGAGGAATCCGCATTATAACGTTGCTAAAATTGACATATACACAGGCTCCACAAACAAAGAGCAGTGAATTATCAGACTGTTATTACGCACAGATACACACGTGCAATGCACCTAGTTGTAGGTGCATATATTTTCTTGAAAAATTATGCTCATAATCCTTAACAAATAAGTCCTAACCATATAAAATTAGAAATATACAAATGGCCCTTTACAAAGCTGGATCCCCTTTGTAAAAAATCCTGCTAAGTAAACATAGATATTAAATTAGGATGGGGGGTTGATAGAGGGTTGAATGATTTTGTCATATTTAAAGAGTTACTTTAAAAAATACTTTTAAATTAATCTTGTGTTTTGGGCTAATAATATGTTAAGCAGTGATTTTAAAATCTAATACCTCTAGCTGTGGGACTGTGCCAAAAATTGTACTTTGAGTTTTAAAGGACATGTTTTAAAGGATAAGTCTATGGTAATATAGGACGGAAAAAGGTATTATTTTACTTACATAATTGCATAAAAATCTTTCACAGGACACACTGCTTCGTTTGGCACATGAGGTTTGCAGGGACAGATCCGAATACCAAGTGGTGCTACTACTGCGCAAAATATGCAAGGTTTTATGCCCTTTTACAAGAAGTTCATGTGATTTATGAGTGTTACACATAGTATTTGCATCATGCACCTATTCTGCAGGAAATATTTAATTTCATGGCATTTTTCATAATTTTTAAGGCATTACATTTTTCCTGTATTGTACTTTTGTCGCCGGTCAAATTTTAAAGCAATATTAATGAACTGGGATATAATCCTGATAAAACAGAATAAAGACTGTTTATTGTTTTTTTCCCCGTCAATTTCATTTTTTTCTTTTAAATATTTACATTCTTTCTAGAAAGCCTTGATTTTTGCCAGAATAACATTAATTTGAACTGGGCCCAAAAACTGACCTGCATTACATACAGTACATAGATTGAGTTTTGTAACAGGAAATTTATATGAATATGAAAATGGAATATATATGTAACATATAAAATTACATAAATACATACTGTATGTGTAAAATTTTGTACATTATTACATCAAAAACCTATATTTAATGTATGTGCTAAATACTTCATGGCTACTCAGTCGCTGGTTAAAACATTTTCTATTCTTTTCCGCGCTGTCTCTGTCTGTGTGTCCCGGTCTAGAGGGTTCGCTGGCAGGGTTTGATGATGGGGGCTTTCTTTTCTCTGGGTCCTGTGAGCTCAGCGTGTTTAGTTCTCTCTAACTAATCCCTCATGGAGGGCGCCAGGGTATAAAAGGGTGAGGTTAGAGGGGAGCAGAATACACTCACAGAGAGGCAGAGGCAGCATTCAGTCTCACACACACAGGTAAGACAGACAGAGGGAGAGAAGAAATAAAAAGAAATGTGCAAGAGAGAACAGTGAAATTACACTGTATGAGCTTGTGTTTAAAAACAACCCACTGGTATCCAATTCTTAGTGTAAATTTATTTATGCACATGAAAAAACTGCAAAAAAGGACTGGGGAACTGGCAAACTAACTTAGTGGTCCGTGAACACCACTAATTTGCTTACTTCAAAATACACATGACTGGAGAATAATTTACATAGCTTTTCTATCATTTTGTTGGGAATCCACTGTTATGGTTGTCTTCTGTGAATTTTTAAAAAAACTGCTCTGTCCCTCTTTCTGTCCCAGTCACCATGTCTACCAGCGGAGAGAAGACCACTAAGACCCCTTCCCAAACCGATGGGAAGACTGCTCAGAGCAAGAAGGCTGAGATGGGCATGATGCCCTACAAGGTAAAAACATATACAAGTAACACCTGAAACAGATGTAAACATGACCAAACTTGGAATATGTTCAACCTTCACCTCCTGGGAACTGCAATGTGCCAAACTGTAATAATTATTCCTGGAGCAACTCCAATCCCCCTCTTCCATAAACTAAAATGCGATGCTCTTGTTGGTTTGTATAATCTTATTAACCCATTTCCCCCCAACAATCCCCTCTCGCAATTCTGCTGTCAGATGTGCATCTTCGAGTTTGAGAACTTCCAGGGCAGGTGCATGGAGATCACAGGAGAGTGCATGAACATCTGTGAGAGTGGATTCGACAGGGTGCGCTCCCTGCGTGTCGACTGTGGCCCGTAAGTCTTTCACAGGCTGTTTTATAACAGTAAAGGGATGTACACATCCCCTAGACAGAAATATATGTGAGAATAAATTTTACACATTACTAAAAGGGTAATACCTACCTCAGATGTTGTTCTCCTGTACTTATGGCATACATATGCTAGGTAAAATATATTAAATTGTTATATATAGCCTAAATACACATAACTGCATATTTCTCTTCCACATGGATATACTAGTAACCAGCTGACTATATAGTTGGGTGCCTGGGTGCACCACCATTAATTGGTAGAATTGAGGGTCATAGGTGTGTGACTTTGTCTTGCTCTCCTATCCCCCCAGCTTTGTTGGCTACGAGCAGATGAACTTCTGTGGTGAGATGTACGTCCTGGAGAAGGGAGAGTATCCTCGCTGGGATTCTTGGAGCAACAGCTACAGGAATGACTTCCTCATGTCCTTCAGACCTGTTCGAATGGTGAGCTTTCACTCCATCACTCCATCATACTCCTTCCCTCCTTCTTTCAGCACCTATTTGCTGCTTCACAAGTACAGTCCAGTCCACACAGTGCACTGTTTAAAGCTGCAAGCCTGTTTGAAAACATGAGGTGGTTAGTTTTGCCAAAATAAAAGGTAGCTTTCTAATATATTTTATTAATTTCTGTAGTCTAAGGATGTGCTGGAAAAGTTATGCTTATTACATTACATAGATTTATTAGATTACACCAGCTTGCTTTTAACTGTATTTTATAAACCTGACCAATTTTTACATATCAGGACCCAGAGAAGCACAAGATCTGCCTGTATGAGGTTGGTGACTTCAAGGGCCGCAAGATGGAGATCGTGGACGATGACGTGCCCAGCCTGTTCGCCTATGGCTTCACCGACAGAGTTGGTAGCATCATGGTGAGCTGTGGAACGTAAGTAACTTTTATTATTATCAAACACTTTTTATAGTTACTATATTAGAGCTGGAGGACCACCTTTTGCATGTGAGACCCCCTGTCAAAGATCTAAGTTCTTGGCCATGAGTGAGCAGCCCTTGTCTCTGTTTGTCTTCAGTTTTGTTGGATACCAGTACCCTGGTTACCGTGGCAGTCAGTACCTGCTGGAGAAGGGTGACTACAGGCACTTCAACGAGTACGGCGCCCGTCACCCACAGATGCAGTCCATCAGGCGCATCCGAGACATGCAGTTCCACCCACACGGCGCCTACGTTATGGCTAGCAAGTGAGGGATAAGGAGAGTGAGAAAGAGAGAGAGGGGGCGAGAGGTGGAGGGCACCAGCAAGAGGGAGAGGAGGAGAGTTGTCTGAGGATGATGTCTGAACACAGGCACCCAGTCCAGATGGAGAGGGACACAGAGAGATGGATGTACATCACCTCCTGGCACTAAAACTTTAGAGAGAGTAAGATTCCATCAACCCCATGAAGCCTTTCATTTGTTATACAAAAACATATAAACAAATGTTCTATAGAACATATAGTGGGGTCTATGTCTCACTTGGCTAATATGAAATAGCAATTTTATTACCTCAGTATTTGTGTTGGTAGTTTTTATTATCAATAAAAAACTAGATAGTTCAACAAAAACACCTGTAAAATTTTAGGCCATCACTCAATCCCTCTCTCTTTCTCTCTCAGCTCTGGCCTTTCATCCTCAATGTAAACTTTATTCCCTAGACTCCTCTTTTTTCTTTTATTCCTTTTTCCTGTATTCCAGCAAAAGAGTACTGAAAGAAACAATGTCTGATTTTTTCTTGAGTTGGGATCTGATGTTATATGAGGAATAAAACCTCCACTAAAGAAAAATGTGTACATTCAAAGTATTCCTTGCTCAATGAATCCCAGCCCCTTTGCAATAAAAACTCAACTTAATTTCACTTGTTGTGTTCTCTTTCATTTGAATATATTGGAGTAAAGAAAGCCATCCTCAGCTTAAATGCATTGTCACAATCCTCTAAAATTAATACATTTAATAAGTTCACCTGTAGCATGAACAGAGGTGGGTAGAGTAGCCAAACACAGTAAAGGTAACGTTTCTTTCAAAAAGTAATTAATGTATTGACCAGAACATAAGATTGTATTTTTACTGAGAATTACAGTGCATCTGTGAAATGTTGGGGTCATCTTACATTTGAGGACCAGACCTATAAAAGTCACATATAAGACCAGTAGGTGGTGTCAGTTAAACAATGGTATCAGTTATCCACAGAAATGACCAACTGGAGCTAGTAAGTGCAAAAGAGGGCAAAACATTGAGATGGTCTGGAAAAAAGCAGCTCAAAGTTATGCCATGTTAACCAGGTAGTGAGAAGGAGTTATGATGCCAATTTTATGATAATGGGGAGAGGCAGAGGTGTCAAACAATTCTCAAGCAGCTAAGAAATATAAAGTTTCAGAATGTTGTATTTGAAAATGGCGAGCCCAAAAAGGCCATCTTTTTTTCTAAAGATAAATATAATGTTCCAAAAACCTTTTTATAAAAAGAGTGGGTTGTCTTATGTTTAGGATTTTCTTATATTTGGGCCAATATGGTACCCAAGTTAAAATAGTCATCCATAATTTACAAGTTTTAAAAACACTGTTAAGAAGTATGATTAAACCTGAAGTTAGGGCCATTTCTTTAAAACAGACTTCAAAGACTTCTACAACATTAGAATTAGTTTGTAACAGAACACATTTTCTTGATAAATGAAAACTTTAAATTAACTTTAAAAAACATCTGAGAGGCAAATCTGTTACTGTCCAGGTGGAACTTTTTAAGCGAAGCCCTTGTGGGGGACAGAATTTTCTGCAACACCAGGATGGAATAAGTTGTTTGGGACGTGAATGTTCAGCGCTCAACTAACCTGGACTCAGGTGAGTTGCAGGTGGGACCTTTTTTGTGCGATCATTTCGATGGCAAATTTTCTTGTAACATCACATTCTCATAAATGGCATCTTGAGTCCATTATTTGCACATTCTGTGGTCATAGTAATGGGACACAAGCAGAGTACAATTTTCCAATGTGCATGAAAATGCTTAGTACTTGAAAGGTGCTGCAATAATTTTAAGGTGCTATATGGAGGTTTTTCTTATGTTATTTTCTGTGTTATGATGGCAGTACCCTGTCAGTTAAAGCTGTCAATGGCTAGGAAATAGACACCAGGTGTTAAAACATTAACTGTAAGTCAATAAATAAATGTAAACATATATTTATCCGTAAAATGTACAAACTCACAACACGTAGCTCTTGGCAAGGAAAGAAGAGGGTGCAGAAAAGTGAGTCTCACAGGAAGTTTGGCTTCAATCTGTGAAATGTGACATAAAGAAAATGTTATAGGGCTGAAATAAGAGTTCTTGTTGATGCTGAGTTTGAGTTGAAGGCATGAAAAATAGGGCAGAGCCAGACAGTTTGTTGGCATGTGTTGCAGTGATGCTGCTGTCAGAAGAGGATCAATGGGAGGTTCGAGAGGGTCATGCATCCACGGTGGAAATGATTTCCATAGGCAAGTCCTTCTGTGAACACGGTGGTCCCTGTGAAGGAGAGAGCAGGAGGACATCTGTGTGTAAAAGGAAAAAAACAGAGAAGAGATCTGTAGCGCATCACCACTGTGGTTGCAGCTTGGAAGCACCCAGTGATAAAGGAACAAGGGATCCCTGTGATTTGGGATTCCACTCCTGCAACTCTGTCTTGTGCCCTGACAGCCCTTCTCTCTGCTCCAACTTAGAAGAGTGACTCAACATGGCTGCAGCCTTTACAGAAATGACCCCACAGGGGTAAATGTCAGCATGGCAAGAAGGTGAAGTCTCAGGGTGTCAAAGGAAAAGAAGCAATCATGCATGTGGACCCGCACTCCACCCCAAGGTGGGAGCCACTTGAGACCCTTTTCCCGCTTGCTGTGTTGCAAGGCCTTCCTCAGCCGGAAAGACCTGGAGAGACACAAGCGCATCCACGCCAGTGAGAAGCCCTTCTTCTGCTACCACTGCAACCGGCACTTCGGCAACAGTGGCAACATGAACAAACACCTGCTGGTCCACCTGGGGGAGCGGCCACACACCTGTCTGCGCTATGAAAAGGCCCCTAATAGGCAACCTGAGGAGGCATCAGCGCATTGACTGCCTGTTTGTGTCTGAGAGGGCTCAGCTGCAGATGTTTGAGTGCCAAGCCTGTGGGAAGAGCTACAAGGAGAAAAGCAGCCTAGTGCACCATCAGAAGTCAGTGCACAGAGCCCAGCTCCCTCCGCCGAACCACTAGTGCACTCTTTCTCAAGACCAAGCAGCGCATGTTAAAAAAAAAAAGAAAGTTATTTTTAAAGACTCAAAAATTTTAGATTTAAAAAATATGCTTTGACATTTTGTAACAATTTACAACAATTTATTACTAGAGTCTTGTGCAACGGAAATATTTAATAATGGTCTAAAAAAATGTAGAACTTAACAGTGCGGTTTGTTGAAAGTTTAAACCCTTACTTGAGGGCAAATCACTTTATCTGATAGTGTGCTGTGATGTTTTTTCTTACAATCTGTCCCAAAGAAAAGGTTGTTTCAGGGAGCAGGGAGCTACTAGCTTCAGTTCAGGTTGATGCTCTTTTTGGTGTGCAGTAGTGAACTGAGGGCCAGCTCTGAGTCAGGTTGTTGTGTCTCACAGCAGCAACAATAGCCATAGTTAACTATTATTATTATTATTATTATTATTATTATGTCTGTATCTGTGGTCTTGTTTTGCTTGAGGTGTTTTAATTGTAAGGAGACGTTGTTGTTGGCATAAAGTGACTACATCACCACAGTAGTTATGCACCAGCAGACTATATTTTTAATAAAACATAATACTGATCTTGAATGTCAGTGTGTGTTTATGCTTAATTTTCTTTATTGTGGTCATAGATTATTGCGGAACAGATATCGATACACCCCTAACCCACAACAGACAGTAATTCTGTGCTGAATAAATATTACAGAAATTTTGAGCCGTATTTAAATTCCATTCAAACAGCACCAGAAAGAAAATGCCTAAAAATAAAGTGCTAGCCATTTTTTCAGTAGACTGACTTTGTCACAATGAGCACAGCTGTCTGTTCGCAGCATTTTTATCAGTTTTACGTGGACTTCGTATATTAGAAGCCAGTTTCCTTTCTGTTTACCATCTTGAATAATTAACCACACAGCAAACAAAAATGTGCGTTTGGGCACATATAACCAGTCTTTAGGCAGCTCTGATTTTTTCCACACGAAGAGGTGTCATTTCAGCTGCTGCCAGCCACCATTCTGGTGTCCCATTGCTGGCCCCACAGTGCATCCTGACCCCTTCAGTCCCCTCTTTCCACGTTGAAGCTCTAGCTCACCCGTTCTTCCGTAACTAAAAAAAGTAATTGGTACTTTTCTCTTCTCAAGTTGCACAAACCTGCTTCACAAATTTAACCACTTGCTACCATCAGTGATGCTGCTGTACAGCAATGGTTGCCCTCTGGTGGAGAAACAGGAGAAATGCCCTTTCAATACTTGATTTTCAGAAGTAAAATTTTCCTGCAACTGAAGGCTGCACTTTTTTGGGTGAAGAAGAACCCACAAGATGGGCAGGGACAGAAGAAAAGCAGTTTGGTACAGATGCCAGAATGGAAAAACTGAGCAAATGAGAGTAACAATAGAAAGAAAAATCCCAACAAACCTTCTGTTAATGTCGATCACAGGGTGATTCATACGCTCAAAAATGTGACTCATGCCGCTGAAGAAGGGAACTGAACATCCATGTTTTTCTAAAACTGATTTAACAATTGTGTTATTATATATATATATATATATATATATATATATATATATATATATAAATTATAGAGCCCAAAGAAATAAAAGCAAACCAAAGACAGACATGATTAACTGCAACTAATGGAACATCATTTTAATCACCTGCTACACAGCATCACAACATATTTAGCCCATGGTGTGGAATTTTGAAAGATACCTGAAATCACAGATAGTTAAATTATCTTCTGGAGCTACAATTTACACTGAAGGTAAATAACATGATATATACAACACTTCAGTCCTCACTTTCCACTAAGAATGACAGCTTTCTTTTTGTTGGAAGCCACTGCAGATTTCAATTTCATTCACCAAATACAGACATTTTGTAAGCTGCTGCTATGGTTACGGTTTATTTGAGGTCCTCTTGGTGACTGCGCCCATTGTCCTGATGGGGGCGATAGCTAACTGTTTCTTTGAGAGCTGGGCTGATCAGACTTATTCATTTAGCTGTTTGCCTGTTGGCACCAGCTGTGGCAGGATCAACTACACCTTCTGCTGGTGGACCCGATCCAAAGTGGTCACCACAGGGCCCTTGAGACCTTGCCTTTGTGTGAGAGAGAGGTTAATCCTGCAGTTTTTGCCTGCAGGTTTTCTGGAAAGCACCAGCTGGAATTTGGACTTTGAGCAGGGGTTGTCACCTGATTGACAGGGGAGGCTGTCAAGGCAGTTTGACCACAGTAGTTGTAGGTGTTAAAATGGCACCAGGTTGCAGGACAGGAAGGGACACACCCTGAGCAGCCAGGACCAACACAACAGGGCCCAAAGGTTTGCTCCCTGGCTGCTCCACTGAGGTATGTTCCCAGGTTGGGCCTGGGTCACACACACCCCTGTAGTCTGTCCCATGCATGTATGTCTTGGGAGGATCTTGGGGAATCTGTTGAGGCCCTGGATCTCCTGACTCACGTTTTCCACTTGACTGTGATAGCAACGGTTGTGAGCCTCAAGCAGTGGAAGGTTTTCGAAGTCCATCTGGCACCGGTCGCACTTGGATGGCTCAGAGGCCAGGTGAACTTTCTTCTTGTGGCTCCTCATCTCGCGGGCCCTCACAAAGCGACGCTGTCACACGTCGCACGAGAACGGCTTCTCTCCTGTGTCGTGAAACGGTGGGATGTCAGGTGATGTGGCCGCCGGAAGGTCCGCTGGCAGTCGGGACAGGAGTAGGGTCTCTCGCCACTGTGTGCCCGCCGGTGCAGCTTCACCTCGTACTCAGTTTTGAAGCTCTTGCCACAGTCGGGACAGGCGTGCGTCCGTTGGAGGCCATGCCGCGTCTTGTGGCTCTTGAGCTCGTTGGTAGTGCGGAAGGTGAGTGGGCAGTGGTCGCAGGTGAAAGGTCTGGCATCTGAGTGTGTGACCAGATGGCGTTTCAGGTGTTTGGAGCAGCGGAAACTTTTGGAGCAACGCGGGCACACGTGGGGTCGCTCCCGCTGGTGGGTAATGCGGTGGACGCTCAGCGCACCCGCGTGCCGGAACCTCTTGTGGCACAGCAGGCACTCGTAGGGCTTCTCTCCAGTGTGGGTCCGTTCATGGTTGGCCACCTGGGTGATGCTGGAGAATGCCTTGCCACAGTGAGTGCACATGCACAGCTTTGGTAGTGGAGGAGACGGCAGTGACTTCCTACCAGCCTCGTGAGTCCGCGGGCTCCTGGGCCGTCGGACCTGAAAAACAGCGTGGACAAGGGGCAGCTGAATGGCTTCACACGCTGTGCAACGCTGGTGTTTGTTGAGGAATCGGGCCCGGTGAAGCGCTGGTTGCACACGCGCAGGTATAACTTTGTCCCACTATGGCTATGCAGGTGTGACACACCAAGCCCCTTGCGGTGTTTGAAGCTGCGGCTACAATGGGGGCAGCTGTGGCTTGCAGCCCTGACCTCCAGGCTCCCCCCTTCGCTGTGCTTCCTCATGTGTCTGCGCAGGATCCACTCCTTGCTGAAGTTCCTCCCACAGTGGCTGCAGCTATGTAGCGCCCTCTCTGGTTGACCAATCCCCAGTTCCGGTGCAGGCTGCAGGGTATCTGTGGTCGTCAGAGCACTTTCCTCCATCTCCTCTGCCCAGGCCCCGTTAGCCATAGTGAAGGTCAGAATTACAATCCCCTGGTTCCTCTTCCTCTTTCTGTTCTTGCTCTCCGCTAGACAGATGCTCCTCCATGGTGGTAGTGGCCACAGTGAGCTCATAGTCCAGAGATGGCTCAGCGACAATGAAGCAGGCCACTTCTGGAACCTATTAGATCTTTCTTTATGGTGACCTTCTCCTGAGTCAATCCTACTGGAAGCTTACAGCAGTACAGTAAGTGGTAAGTTGGATAATGAAAAATAAATTTATTGTTTGATTCATCTATAAGAGTTTAAATCACACCCTTTCATTATTCCTTATCAATATTTCTTGGTCTAGTGGAGGGTCCTGGTGTTCCTGAAGCCTATCATGAAAGCAAAAGGGGTGAGGATGGGTAGCATCTGGACAGGATACCTGGGCAGTCTCTCTCTCTCTCTCCTCTAGGAATTTACACTCCACCAGTTCACTTAAAACATATATTTAGACTGTGCGAGGGCACCATATTTCCTGGAAGAAACTTATACAAACACAGGGAGAACATGCAAACCCTACACAGTCTGAGCTGGATTCATCAACAATTCCAACATGCAAAATCATAAATTCAGATCATCACCCTGATCAGGGAATCCAGGGTCCAGCTCATTGAACCCCGAAGAAGGGGCTTATCCAACATGGATCTTTTCTCCACTGGACACCCATAATGCTGTGAAGCTGCCCTAAAATTCCCCTTCAACCAGGTGCTGATTTCTGTCGACGTCTCTTTCACAATGGAGTCCATGCAAGAGCTCAGGTGAGTGGGGAAGCGCAGCAGACACACCCCCTCCTGGCTCTCCTTCCTCTGTTCTACCACAGCAGAGGGTTCGTCCGCTTCTGTCCCCTCCAGCTGCGTCTCCAGCAGCTGGTCTGACCCACAACCGCCTGTTCTCCGCCTCTTTGCGCTCCATCTCACTGTGGAGGTGGGAAAAAGAGCTTCTCACCAGACTGGTAATCTCAGCAGTGCTCTTTCTCACAAGCGCGTCCATGCACGAGTTGAGGTGTAGCTGAAATGTGAGGAAAAATGCGCTTTCCTCCATTTTGAAATATCATTTATAACTACAGCCCCGTTATTATCCACCTGGGTAACAATGCATTTAGCGCGCAAACGCGATTTTCGACGAAACGTTTTAGACTCCCTGTCCCACATTCAGGAAGTCCTCTTCCTCGTTGGTGTTGCAACGGAGTTGAATAAAGCCGGTGCGTTGCCGCCACCTACTGGTGCGGAATGTGAACAAAACTTAAAAACCGAAAAAACGATCTCTGCTTCAGCAAATAATCTTTTATTTGTTGTTAAATCGGTTATCTTTTTATTTTTGGGTCGTCGTGACTAGGATCAACCAACTATTTGGCATAAGATAGCCTTTCCAGCTAAGTATGTTGCACCTTAGTACCAGGTCTTTATTAGACAAACATATAAATACAGAAATTCCAACAAAACTCAAAGGACACAATACTCAGACCCAGAGTTAAACACACACACACTTCCCTGCATATCGACGTTGCAAGTCCACCCACACCCAAAACTGGCATCAAATAAAAGTTGGAAAAAGACTTTCCTGCCTTTAACTTTTAAGGATTCATGATATTCTAAAAGATGATGTTGTGCTTCATGAAGCCATCCTGATCCGTTTAGTTAGTAAATTTAAGCCATACACAGTAGTTGTGTTATCAGTTATTAGATTTTCCACATTGCAACATAGGACAACCTTTTTTTTATTTTTTTTAATTTTTTTTTAACTTTCGGGTTTTATTTGCATAAAATGAAACTTCCGTCCCATTTTTTTTCTTACAATCAGTGCCGAAGAAAATATACTGCATACATGCTCTTTGTTTGTATCTGTTGTCCTGTTTTGCTTGAGGTGTTTTAACTGTCGGGAGATGTTGGCATAAAGTGACTATCTACAGTAGTTATGCACCAGCAAACTATATTTTTGATAAAACATAATGCTGATCTTGAATGTCAATGTGTGTTTATGCTTAACTTTCTTTACCACAGTCATAACTTATTGCGGATATGACACATCTCTAACCCGCAGTCTGCAACAGACAGTAATTCTGTGCTGAATAAATATTACAGAAATTTAGAACCATATTTAAATTCCATTCAAAACAGTAGCAGAAAGAAAATGCCTAAAAATAAAGTGCTAGCCATTTTCTCAGTAGACTGACTTTGTCACAATGAGCACAGCTTTCTTTTCTTTTTACCATCTTGAATAGCTCTAGCTCACCTGTTTTACCTTAGCTAAAAAATGTAATTGGTACTTTTCTCTTCTCTGCAAGTTGCACAAACCTGCTTCTAAATTAAACCACAAAGTAAAATTTCCTGCAGCTGAGAAGAGTTGTGCTTTTTGTGTGAAAGAAAAAACCCACAAAGATGGGTAGGGACAGAAGAAAAGCAGTTGGTACAGATGCCAAGAATGGAAAAACTAGACAAATAAAGTAACAATAGAGAAAGAAAATCCAACAAACCTTCCTGTTAATGTCGATCTGGGGTGATTCATATGCTCAGAAATGTGTGACTCTTGCTACTGAAGAAGAGAACTGAAGATCCATGTTTTCTCTCACAGTGATTTAAAAACTAAAGCAGCTAGAGTCAGGTTACACAGAAATAGTAAAAAAAGCGATTTAAGTGCTGAAAATCAAACGGGGGTTCATTACAATTGCACTGCAATACCATGCAATTAGCAAATGCCTATACAATGATCCAGCTAGTAAAGTCGTGTTATTAAAAATTGTGACTCATGCTGCTGAAGAAGAGAACTGAATATCTAAAATGATGTTGTGCTTCATGAAGGCATCCCTCATCCATTTAGTTAGTAAATTTAAGCCATACACAGTAGTTGTGTTATCAGTTATTAGATTTTCCACATTGCAACATGAGGGCAACCTTTTTTTTTCTTTTTTTTTTACTTTCAGTTTTTATTTGCATAAAATGAAACTTGAGAATAAAATGCAAACGTGAGGCCAATTGAGGTTGGATGCCGTTGATTTATAGCCCGACACTTGCTTTATTCCACGAGCTCGGTATCCAGGCGAAAAGTTGCAACAGTGACAGTTGTCTGAAAGTGGCTGCAAACAAGAAGTCTCTGGGTTTAAGTAAGAAGGGCGGGGCGGATGGTAACAGAGGCGGCAAAGGCGGCGGTGGCTGGTGGGTGTTGTGATGGCGGTTAGCTGTTAGCAGGCGGCGGTGTTGGTGTGGTTAGTTGTTGCGGCGCGATAAAGTAAGTAGGTGGCGGGCTACTACTCTGAAGGCGATTGGGTAGAAGGCGGTGAGTGTGAGATGCTAGATAAGAGATAGGTATATGTTGAGCGGCAGGGGGTGGCGCCAATGGCGGAGCAGCTCGGCGGGACGCGCCTGAGCCGCAGTTGAGCGCCTTCTGGAGATGTCGTGGGCTAACTTCGGCGAAACACCGGCGAAGGTGCCCACTTGATAACCCCGATGAGATGCCGCGCCATTGCTGCGCCACGCCATGGTTGGAGTTATAGTTGGTTGGCGCTAGTTTTGAATAAGTTAGCCATTGTGTAGCGGAGTTGTAGGCGTGCTGTGGGGGTTAGGATGGGTTAGATGGGGAATGGGATCCCCTTTACAATCCAAGCTCTTTTGTTAGTACTGTGTGTTTAATACGAACCTCATAAAAGGTGGAATAACTGTAGATTTCTTTCCACACTAGGGTTTTATACACTTCAGTTTGTAATAAATTGTTCTGGTCACTTTAATTCAATTTTTACAGTAGATGTGATTTTCAGATTTCTCTGAAGGTCAAAGAAGGTCACAGTGAGGCAGCAGCTATTTCTGTTTTAGGTTTTGGTTCAGTGATACAGGTACTGTGTGCTGTTACTGAGGGGGTTTTTGTATGGCTTGTAATCTGCGCTCGGAGGTTGGGACGGTGAAACATATTTTAGTTGGTTGTAAGGTTAGTTTAGCACTGGGTGGGTACACATGGAGGTAGGAAGGAGATTGGGGGATGCAGGTTGACCTGGGAGGAAGATTAGTGGTGCCCCAGGAAATAGTTAGTACAAGGATGAGACCAGATATGGTGCTGTGGTCAGCAAGCCAGCGAGTAGTTTATTTTATAGAACTCACGGTTCCGTGGGAAGGATCGGTGGATGGCGCTCATGAGAGGAAGAAGCTCAGATATAGCGAGTTAGCGGCGGAAGCAGAGGGGCGGGGCTGGAACGCGAAAGTGAGGCCAATTGAGGTTGGATGCCGTTGATTTATAGCCCGACCCACTTTTGCTTTATTCTGCAAGTTCGGTATCGAGGTGTTAGTTACCTGTGAGCGGTGAAGAGTTATCTGAAATTAGCTGCGAAGTCTTTGGGTTTGGAAATAGAAGGACCGGCGGATGGTAGCGGGCGGCAAGGCGAGACGGTGAGCAGGTGGGTGCCGGCTAAGTGTTAGCGTGCAGGCGGCGGTGTCGGTGTGGTTAGTTGTTGCGAAGCGCGATAAGAGTAAAAATAGGTGGCGAGGGCTTCTTCTCTGAGATGGCGGGTAGAAATAAGTTAGCCATTGTGTAGCGGATTTGTAGGCGTGCTGTGGGGGTTAGGATGGGTTAGATGGGGAATGGGATCCCCTTTATAATCCAAGCTCCTGTTGTTTGGCACTGTGTGTTTATACGAACGGGTGAGCCATCCCACTTCAGAGTACATATTACAGTCCTGGATAAGGCTTTTCTAGCTTCACAGGATAATGGCAGGTGCAGTGAGACAGCTGTTTGAGTGATCCTGATATGGTTTCTTTTGGAAAATCGCACTTTACGTTGTCGATATTGATCTGTTGCCTCTGGTTTTCTCCTCATCTGGCAAAACAGCCTGGCAGATAAGATTTTGTAAAAAAAATCTTCAATTATATCAAGAAGATATTTTTACATTTTCAAACTAAAAAAACTGTATTGAAATAATTTGCTGGGGCAATAACAACAATTATCTGAACTCGATTGTTCGACACAGCAACTATTATAGACTTATTGAGTTTTGTAAGGCTATGTTTTCGCGTTAGCTAGAACTAATAGTGGTGGATTTCAGTGAATAAAACAATCCATGCGGTGAAAAAAAAAATCATGTACTTTATGTGCTATGGTTTGAATACCAAGGTCATCATCTTAGAATCACTGAGTTCATGCTGAAATATAAGACTGTACATGTCTGTTTTTCAGTTTTCCTTGAAAGCTGGAGGATGGACTGTCCTTGGTGTAGCTCAACATGTGGGAATCGAGACAAATTCTGCAGTCAGTGTGGCTGCAAATTGCAGTTACAGGAGAAAACGTCAAACAATTTGAATGGTAAATCTTTGGTTGTCCTAAACCTGTGAACCTGTTGTTTGTAATGCAAAGAGTGTTTTATTTGATTTTATGTACCTAACTTTATGATTTATACTTAACTAAAATGTGTAGTTTGTTCTTTTTATGTACAGTAAATAGGAGACATTTGAAAACAGATGTGCCGTTTCCTGCTTAGCTAAGATACATTTATTTGTTTCATATACTATAGCTTCATATACTACTTTCATATACTATATACTATATACTAACCTAAGTAATTTTCTGAATTGATTCTTAGAATCTGAATTTGAGAATCTGATTTGGAAAATCAGCATTTGTTCTTCATGACATGTAATACTGTATTTCTGTATTTATAAAACTTGTAGTGTAGTTCACGTAATATTTAATTGCTACTTTTTGTGTTTTAATTGAAACTTATATTAAAAAAGTAACTTATATTGTGCAAATATCTAAAGAATACTGAAACTATTCAGATTAAATACATCCCTCCATGCTGGTACAACTGTACCTGGGAGTGGGTGTCGTACTGCATTCCCTCAAGTATTTAATGCAACACTGCATGCTGCACCTTGGCTTCACTTCCCTCTCAGTTGCGAATATTCCCCTTTACACTGTTTCTATCAACTCAAATCCATCAGAACTATATGAAAGTACACATTTTTTACCATGTCATGTCTGCTTCAGAAAGAGGAGCATTGCTAGTAAAACTGTCCAAAAAACAATATTACACAGTTTTAGCCCAATGGAAAGCTGGTAACCTAACTCGACATGGACTTTGACATAGCGTGGACGAGTAACCTGCAGTTATTAATAGCAGGGGAAACTGACATATGCGGTAGACTTAAATGTGTTTGTTCTTATCACTGACAGATAGTGAAAAACATGAAGCTGTTGAGTCCACGCCATCTGAAAGAACCACGTGTGTGGAAGAGTTCAAAGAAAAACCAACAGATAATAATGAGGTACAGGCCATTTATATAGCCAGCCATTCACAATTTTGCAGTCTTTACAGCCTTTAAGATTGTAAAACATGGTAAGGAAATTTAGAACTGAAACTGAAAGACAAAGCTGTCACATAAGTTATTAAATATCATCATTTATTTAAGCAATCACCATATGTGACTTCTGCATCTTAAACAAAATGCTACTTCCATCCTCCTGGTTTGTATCTCATTTCTTGTGTTGCTTTGTGTCAGAAAATGTTTCACTGTCAAAAACCTTTTTTTATGAAATTGTTTTAAATTCTCAGATTGCATTATGTTGTACACCACATGCTTCTAAGTGCACTTTTATTATCCATTTTCGGATATCAGTATTTTCTGAATAAATGACGATGTCAGATCAGTGTGTAAGACATAATTTTCTTGCTATTCTCACCTCAGCAGGAGACTGACATTGACCCCACTGTGGTGAACGAAGAAGGAATTTTGAATGTTGGGAACACAGAGGACCAAGAAAAAGAAAAAGCACAGCTGCAACATGAAACATCTGACACAAATAATCCTGGTAAATCATATATATATAAGTTCCAATATAAAGTATACTTATGTAGGGCTGTAATGAAATAAGATTATCAATGCTGTATTAATAAATGATATAAGTGTAAAATTAGCTTTAGTATAATTTGTTTTGGTGCAGAATATTAGGGTCCTTTTCCCATCAGACAGCTATGCAGCAACCAAGAGGAGGGAGAACTTTCTCAAGGTTCTCTATAAGCCTGAAATTGAAATTATTTTGCATTTAGAAAGTTACAGGAGTCACACAAGAGCCAATAAACCTGTGTTCTATCGATAAGGACTAACGCTCCAAAGGGGATCTAACACATTACTTCTTCTTAGTATCCTGGTTTTCCATGTCTTAGACTACAGAGGCCATGCTACCTAAGTTAGACTACTTTTCACACACACACACAGTGTGACAAAATGATGGTGCAGTATTTCATTGGGGTTGTCAAGTGGGAACTTCCTTTCCCAGGTGTTCCATCGAGTTAGGCCCATGACACCTTGAGAAGGCTCAACCGCAGTCCTGGCATCCCAGAACTGCTCCCTCAGTACCACACATGACCTGCTACCAGTCATCTGCAACCCAAGCTACACTACTTAGCCACCATCACTTACACTTACCACCTACTGCATTTTACACCTTCTCCATTGGTCCTCCACCAACACTATTCCTTTTCCTCTGTATCCAGTATAGTAGAATACAGTAAGAGTAAGTGCATTACCAAAATGCTTTAAATTTATTTTAGTTACATTTATTTTTGGAAAATGTCTAAAAAAAATGTCTCAGATTCACATTGAAAATGTTCTTGTGAAATACTTAATTTCCCATAACAGGTTCTGTATTTGAGAGAGAGAATAAGGGGAAATGCAGTGAAACACCGTCTCCGTGCAGAAAAGTTCTGATAATGAAAGACGACACAGACGTAAGGCATCACACTGCAGACATTTGTTCAAATTGTGCATATTAGTATCTTTATCAAATACAAGATGATGAACTTTTGCTCCATAAACTTAGATCGATAATGAAATGACAAGAAACAAACCTAGTGCTTAGTGTTAACTCACAGTTTGAGGACGCGGAACAATTTATAAGTATGTTATGTTATAGTTTTAGCCAAGCATTACTTCTGTGCTTAACATACTAACAATTCACTAAAAAATATAGCATAAACTGCAGATGAAGAAACAGGCCTGTAAATCCTATCGGTGCTGGACAACCCTCTTCACTTGGTATTAAAAAGGTGAACAATGAATTTGTTTTAAATTATAGGGATTTCAGGATTCCCAGAAAACACTGGTCAGCAGAATAATGACCTTGAAGAAACTGTGCCTGAAGCAAGAAAGGTATTTTTAAGTCTGACTGGTTTTTTAACAAGGCATAAAAAGTAAAATCCATCTCTTTGGCTCACAAAGTGAAATTAGATATGAAGTGCTGCAGACTGATTTAAATATGCACTGTGTCATATGGAAATTATAGATATTGCTCCTTTTTGGACCATACTTGCAGCCGTGCTCCAGGAAAAATTGAAATCTTGTGCGTATTTTGCCTGACTTCTAAATAATCACCTTTGGTTCCTGCAAATTATTCAGCTATCATGGATGCGCAGCTCTGTTTGTCTGTGTTTGATTTCTGCTTGGTACAGTTTGACTCATAGGTTTAGTCTTCTATTTGAAGAAGAGTCCCAAGTAGAAGATCAACATTACATTTGCATGCATCATTGTTTGCTTTAAGCTGTATGCTACATTGCTTTGGAAGAAAGAAGCTGTAAATTATATGTTCAATTTTCTTACTGCAGAGCCATCTCCACCAGTGAATCTGAATGTGGAAGAGGTGACAAGTAGGTCAGTGACACTGTGCTGGGAAGACCAGACATGGAAGGTTACCAGTACAGCATCTCCTTCCCCAGCTAGTGGAGAGCAGCCCAAATCAGAGATGCTGAAGTCCAGCAAACACAGCCATGCTTTCTGATCTTAATCCAGGGGTGAAGTACACCTTCACTATTGTCACAGTGCTTCTGAGTGGAAGCAGGAGCAGTGGAATTTCAACATATATGTGCACAAGTAAGCATCATTTAAAAAAATAGTTGAACTACAGCAATATACACTGCCCAGCCAAAAAAGTCACCACCTGGATTTAACTTAGCGTTATGATCTGGGGTTGCTTCAGTTGGTCAGGTCTAGGTTCAGCAATGTTGTGTGCCCAAACAATGAGGTGAGCTGACTACCTGAATATACATGAATGAAGAATGTTTTTCTTCCCTGATGGCATGGGCATATTCCAAGATGACAATCCCAGGATTCATCGGGTTGGCTCAAATTGTGAAAGAGTGGTTCAGGGAGCATGAGCATCATTTTCACACATGGATTAGCCACCACAGAGTCCAGACCGTAACCCTATTGAGAATCTTTGGGCTTTTGTGCTGGAGAAGACTTTATGCAGCGGTCCGACTCTCCTGTCAATACAAGAAAAATGAATGCAACTCTGGACAGAAATAAATGTTGTGATATTATGTAAGCTTATCGAAATGTTGCGACAGCGAATGCGTGCCATAGTCGACGCTAAATGCACTACAAAGAAATATTGAGTGTGTGACTTTTTGGCAGACATGTGTTCTGAAATATGGCTTTAAAATTTGTTGAACTATTGGAAAATAGGCTGTAAATTAGACATTCAGTTAAAAAATGTATTATGAGAGCAGAAATTTCATCTTTTCTGTAGAACCAGCTCCTGCCAATGAACCCAGATGTAGGGAAGTGAAGACTACCTCGAAGAGTGACACTGTGCTTGGGACAGACCAGATGACATGGAAGAAGTTTGTTATCACTACAACATCTCGTACAGTTGTGATGGAGAGCAGCCTAAATCAGAAACGCATGAATCAAACATCAGTTCGGTTGTTCTATTTGATCTAAAACCAGGAGCGGAGTACAATTTCACAGTCAGCACAGTTCACCACATGATGGTTGCCAAAGTAATGAAATTTCAACACATGTGTTCATAAGTGAGTATAAATATGCTCATGTAGGCTCCGCTATTTTCAGAATCATTACTGTTTTATTATTTAGTTTTAAATTTGTTCAGATGTTGTAACAGTATGGCTAAAAGTTGTAGGGTGACAGAAAACACATTTGGACAATGTGTGCCTTTTTCTTTTGTTCAGTACCATTACCACCAATGAACCTGAGGGTGGAGGAGGTGAAGAGAAGGTCAGTGACACTGTGCTGGGAGAGACCAGAGGACATGGAAGGAGTTCTTTACCAGTACAGCATCTCGTACAGCTGTGATGGAGAGCAGCCCAAATCAGAGATGCTGGAGTCCAACAGAAGCACAGCCATGTTTTCTGATCCTTAAACCAGAGGGGTGAAGTACACCTTCACTATTGTCACAGTGCTTCTGACTGGAAGCAGGAGCAGTGGAAGTTCAGTTTGTGTGTGTACCAGTAAGTTGACTTAATGAAAATTTGGGGAATTCAGGGCAGACACTTCAAATATTAAGAAAAAAAAACAATGCATACTGGATTAACTTCTAGTCTTTATGCTGTATTCACTGGGGCGTAATTTTGATTAAGTCAAACACATGATTGCATGGGGGGTAGAGCTGCCCCTTTTGGATTTGGATATTGCATATTTGAATTCCATGATGGAATGTACTTGAGTTAGAAACTTATCCTAAATCCAGCTCCAAAAAATAATTATTCCACTGTACGTAGCTTATTGTTAGCTAAAGATGATCATATTGAATAAGAAGTGATCTCTTACGGTGTAATTTGTCTTTGGTATTACAGAAACTGGGCTTTCTCAGCTACTACACTGCCTGGGACTTGGCAAATATCTGGAGGAAAAACTGAGACTTAGTGCTGTGCTAGAAATCCAGCGCCGGAGTATAGCTGATGTACCCTACCAATTCTCTGCAATCCTTGCCATGGTACTTTCTGCAGCTCATGATGAGGTGAATGTCTCGCTGCAAAAAAGTGGCATTGGAACACTGAGGAAGACACATCTGTCCAGAAGATGGACACCGTTACTGACAGCATGTACGATGTAGAAGGTAACAGGAATGATGTCCACCCCCTTGATGTCATCACTGTTCTTTTTCTCTGCTCAGACAGTTTCCTGCAGCAGGAGATTGCTCTTAAGATGTCCATGTGCCAGTTCTCTGTGCCTCTTTTGCTCCCTAATTGTGACACACAGCAGTGCACTTTGATGCTCTGGGCGATGAGGGACATTGTGAAGAAGTTCAGGCCCCATTCCCTTGAAGATCCAAAGGGGTTTGTTGAGGACAGCATTATTCTTACTAAACTTACCATGGTATCGTTTGTCAGACTTGGTGACAACTTGGCTTATCAAGTCTCATATCTTGAACCAAGTTCTCAGCAACCCTCAGCAGTACCATGACACTTTCATTCACCACAATATGCCATGTGGTGATGCCACTAGGTTGATTTCTGATGGGCTGAGTGAGAATTAGCTGGTATCTACCATGCGGGAAGCGGAATATTGATACCTTTTCAGAGCCTGTTGCAATAGCTAATCTCCGTGGGGACATCAAATCATTTCTGACTCAGTTCGCTTTCCTTTGTCAAGCATCTGCTGCTGTGTTTGTGTTTTGTGATGACTTTGAAACCAACTGGGAGATACTTGACACCCAGTGCAATAAGGTCAGTTTGTTTGTTGTTTGCAATGCAAAGCACACTGGCTTCAATATGAATAAATTCAAGGACACTGTTTCCAGGCTGCAGCTTCCACAGAAGAACATCATCTTAAAGGGTCAACGTATGAATGATGCGGAATTTGTCAAGCAGCTACGTTTAGCTATCGGTAGCTTCCTGAAGGAAAGCTCATTTAAAACTAGCATTTCAGAGATATCCACCATTGCATGCGAGTTGGGAGTCATGGTAGATGAAAGTTGCAAACCATGTCAGAATGGTAAGCAACTGGCAGAAGGAATAACAACAAAGATATCTGACATTGTAGATTCAAGGGAAAAAGAACTGCCTTTGCAAGGAAACCTCTGGAAAGAACTGACCAAGTTGGAGAAGGAGGAGTGCAGGTTGAAAAATGCTGCTGAGAAAATATTTGAAATGTATAAGAGTGAGTTATCTAGTAAGAAGCAAAAAGCTGAGAAAATCAGAGGACTTTGGGTACATATCAGATACCATGTCTTGTTTCATCTCAGCAATGTCTGCTTCCACAGAGGAGCGCTCCTTTTTCCTCAAATGGATGAGGATCATCTTAGATAACATGTCCCAGAAAAATTTGTCAGTTCTCCGAGAGGAGTACAAGGAAAGGTGTCACTTAGCAGAAAACAAAGAGCTAATTTCTCACTTGGATAAGAAAATGTCTAATAGCTCATTAGGAGTTGAACATTTCTTGCGAGAGATGGGACAGCTCTATGAATCAGCCAGTTCACTACCTAAAGACTGTCCTGCTAGAAAGCAGATGGATCTTTTGCCCCAGCTGTGTGCCAGGTTGCTGCAGGATGGTTTTCCGTTAGAGCTGGTAGATGGTGATGCCTCTAACATCCTCTGGTGTGGATTTCAGCTGTGTTAGAAGCTTCACAAACAACAGAATGCAAAAGAAATGGATCCGGAGTGATCACTGTGCTGGGGGTCCAGAGTACAGGAAAGTCTACTCTGCTCAACACCATGTTTGGAGTACAGTTTGCTGTTAGCAGTGGACGGTGCACAAGAGGTGCTTTCATGCTGCTCATCAAAGTCAAAGAGGATTTAAGAGAGCAGCTTAGATGTGACTACATCATGATCATTGACACAGAAGGTTTAAAGTCACCTGAGTTGGCCCACCTAGATGAAACCTACGAACACGATAATGAACTGGCTACTTTAGTGGTAGGCCTGAGCGACGTCACAGTTATCAACATTGCTATGGAAAACTCGACAGAAATGAAGGATATTCTGCAGATTGTGGTCCACGCCTTCCTGCGTATGAAAGAGGTGGGGAGAAAGCCCTGCTGTCAGTTTGTTCATCAGAATATATATTACTTAGATGTTTTCAGCACATGACAAAAATCTAAGGGATAGGAAACTTTTATTGGAGCAGCTTAATGAAATGACAGAAATAGCAGCTAAAATGGAAAAAAAGGACCACAAAAAATTTACAGACATCATGGAGTACAACCCAGAGAAGAACAACTGGTACATTCCAGGATTCTGGCACGGAAATCCTCCCATGGCACCAGTCAATGCAGGCTACAGTGAGACTGTGGATGAATTCAAGAAGAGCCTCCTCATGTCATTCATGGAGTGCCAAAGACCAACACACACATTCATGGAGTTCCTTGAATGGACCCAGAGTTTATGGAAGGCTGTGAAGTATGAAAACTTCATCTTTAGCTTTCGCAACAGCCTTGTGGCTGATGCTTATTCCAGACTTTGTATAGAATTCAGCAAGTGGGAATGGGCCTTCAGGAAACACATGTACACATGGCTGACAGGAGCTGAGACAAAGGTGTCAAATTTTGGCACGGGTGCTTGTCAGTCAATTAAACTGAAGCGCAGGTGCCCTGAAATGTGAGGCCACAGAGCTGTTGAATGTACAGGAAAAGCCTGTAGTACGAACAACGTTATGGAATACAAGGGTGGGGAAAAGCTATGTATGCTTAGTTGAAAAATAAACCCAGACTTTTGAACAGTGCGACGCTCCGGAGGGAGACGGAAAACTCTATAATATGTAGGATTGAGGCGGCTTTTAAAATCAAAAAGGGAATGATTAGGCTGGACACCATCAAGAAAACATACACTCGATGACACAATGGGGAGCAAGAGGTACTGAAGCTGATCGAGATGCAGGAAGTGAAATCTGAAATATCAGACCAGCATCTGGAAACTGAATTTGGACAAATGTGGGATGAAACTGTGACAGAGCTTTCTTTCACAGGACTAGAGAAGCGGGATGTCGTCCAGGACATCTACAGCCAGTTAAGAATAGCCAACTTGCAGGAAGAGAGAATTTCTGTTCATGATAAGCAGTGTGTCCAACTTACATGAATGTGGAAAAGAGCCTTTTAAAGTGCAATCTACAGCAAAAAATTTTTTCAGAAAGTTTTGGAATAAAGCCTTTGGAGATGAGGAAAGGAGGGAGACACAGCAAATGGCAGATGAGATCATAGAGCAAAGCCATGAGTTTATTGCTGAAAAAGTGCAAACAAAAGCAGATTATCACAACACATATATCATGAACCTCTGTTCACCTGATAGACACGAGTCTGGGAAATCACTCAAATCTGGAAACAAGCATTGAATTTGAGGTGTCTTTAAAACTACACATTTGTGGTCATGCAGCAAGAAAATTTCAGCAAATGCATGAAGATTTTATCCAAATGAATGACCCTAGACGGTGCCTGGAGCAATTCAAAGACCAGTACTTTGCTGACTTCAGGACCTCTTCTATGAAAAGAGACCAGTGTCAGAAGAGGCTGAAGAATTTGCCAATTTATGTCTTACTGCCAAGAATATGTGCAAAAATTGCTGGGACCAGATATCGCGGATGAAATGTTAACAGGGAGAAATTCGATGGATTTCAGTACTCGCTCCTTTTTCCAGTTCTCTGTGTTGAAACAACTCCTTTGTGATGGAAACTTTCAGAACTACATGAAGTACATTCAGTGCTATGAACGCTTTGCTAAAGACTGTATATTCAAGAAAATTGTTGACCACTTCTCAGAAGATGCTGAAAGGCTTCCCAACTTGATAGAAACGCGTCAGAAAGAAATCATCAGGAAGATGAAAGAGGCCATTGTCAAAGCACAGAACACTCCCACTGGAGATGGTGAGAAGAGTGAAAAATTGGCCAGTTTATTGAGAACATCTGCACTAATCTGGATATGGATGCAGTCATTCCCAAAGATTCTCTGAATAAAGTCATGTCCTTAAACTCTGCTGATCCTGTGCAGTTTTCCAAGTGGCTCTTGAAAAATCTATCACAATGGAAAAACTCTGAGATCTCAGCTTCCATCTCAAAGTGATGTGGAAACAATGTTGAAAGGTTTGCCTTTCAAGCCCCAGGATGAGCTGTTCAGAAGAGTGTTTGGCTGTGGGAAGCAGTGTCCATTCTGTAGCACTCCTTGTGAAGCAGAGAGGTAGGAAATCATAAGAACACTTTGCTTCAGTCCACCGACCTCAAGGCATTGGGAGGTACAGAGATTATTATACTGAAATACTAGTGACTGATATCTGCTCATCTTGCGTTGCAAGTGAAATGAAGTTCATAAACAGCAAAACTCAGGGAAATTTTCATCCGTACAAGGATTATCAGAAATTTTATCCCGACTGGCGAATCCAGCCTGACACGAGCATTGAAGCCTCAGACTACTGGAAGTATGTGCTTGCCAAGTTTAACCAGCAGTTTGCCAAAGAGTTTGCTGCAAAGCCTGCAAATATACCTTTCAACTGGAAGGCAATAACCAAGAACCAAGCACTGAAAAGCCTGGAAGAAAGTTTCCAGATGAAAAAAAAGGTAGTTGCTAATTAATGCATGAGAAAATAAACTGAAAAATCATGCCAGCCATCAATTTCTACTAACATTTAAGAACATATAATGTCATTTTTTTTTACTGCTTTCATTTTCACTGCTTGTCCTGTGTCGGGCTCTTTTGGTTCACTGTCTATACGAGAAGCATAGGGGCAGTCCATTACAGGGCAATCGCTCACATTTATTCACATAGAAAAAGAAATTTAGAGTCACCAGTTAACCTGGAGTATACTTTAGACATACAAATATATACAGAGGGAACTTAAGTTTTAAGTTAAATCATTAAAATGCTTTTCTTTGTCAAGTGTGTCAGTGTGAACAGCCTTTGTTCTATGGCTTCAACAAAAAGAGAGTTTGGGTTGTTGTTTAACAGTAAAATAGAAGGTGACAGATCTTCAAACTTCATATTAAAGGTCTTTTGAGTGCTTCAGTGAACCCCATTAAGCTTGTGATTTACAGTCCCAGAATATATTAGATTTTGCTGACATACATTAAGGTTTGAGACTATATTCTTCATGTTTTCATTATGGTTTCATATTTTATGGTTGTACTCCTTTTCTCACTAAGTTTGAGACATGAGGCCTATAGATTTATTCAATTGTTTCTTTTATATTTTATTCTTTTTCAACAGTTGCAGCAATACGTAACAGTATGCACAGAATCATTAGCACAGTGGCATGATGAGTACATTTGCAAAAATAAAGCCAAGATAAAATTAAAAAAAAAAAAAAATTGCTGTGTTTCCCATATGTGATCAAGTCCCATTGATGATGTCTGTTGTTCCAGAAAATGTGTGTGGAGTGTCTATATCAGATCAGATCAAATTATATGGGGGTACTGAATTAATTCAGATTTAACTTTTTACTAGAATTCCATTTTTCTATGAAGCCACTACCAGTGCAAAACATTTTCTCTTTATTTTTGCCATGTTTTAACTGCCATGATAAATGTAATATACTGTGGATATTTTCATTTCATTTTGTTTTTGAAGTAATAAGAAAATAAGAAAAAGTTAAACTGGTATGAAATAATTTTTGCATGTCTGAATAAAAATTCACCGAGTTTATAAAACAAATGTATAAATCATTTTGTGAAGAATGCAACGTATAACTCTCACTTTCATTAACCTCTTGTCCTTGTCGTAAGTTGTTTAGTTCTCCGCATAATCCTCCATTTTTGAAATCAGTTTTCGCAAAAATGGCTACCATACCACTTCACACATTAACACATTCATATTGCAAATAAAAAAAATGTACCTTGTTCACCTTTTCAGCTAGGTGCTAAATTATGTCACTGTTTTGCATAGACTTTAGCTCCTTCAACACCAGAAAAAGTTTTCTTTTTCTTGTGACATGCGCAGTAGGGTACTCTAAACATGGTGACACTCGCCAAAACAAAAGTTTTCAAACAACCTATTATCTTTTAAATGAAAAAGCGATTGCACTTAAAATCACCCCTAGTGTAACTGTCCCAGAGACACGTTTTTATCAAAATGTTTATATTATAATTTTCTGTCAAAATTCATGTTCATTTGAGTTTATACAGCTGTAAAAATATTGTTTGATTTACGTCATGTTTTGCTAATACACAATGTAATGGCTCACATAACCAGAATTTAGTTAAGAGCATGACTCTGGCATTGTGGAGAAGAGAAACAATTCTAAGATCGCCTTATTCTGCATGTGGTCCAAGAGGCTCACATGGTAATCTTTATTTTTTGTGTTGACTGTAATGTTTTACATGCCTATACATGAACAGTGGAATGCATTTTTAATGATTTATTTTGAATTTAGTACTATTTCACAAATTTGTTTGAGACTGTGTTTTGGCGGGAAGTAGCAGGAGAGACTGAGACATGCATGCTTAAACTTTTATGTTGTTTATTTTCTTTTAGTTTTCACGGTGTATTTCTGGAGAGAGAGAGAGAGATAAAAAAAATTAGCCTTCAAAAACATCTGTATGAAGCGTGGCCATTATTTTGTTGGACCCGTTTAGTTACACTTAGGACTAAATAAACCCTGAAAGTGACAGGTATATGAAGAGGCTTTTATATTATTTTCCAGTGAATTGTCAGGAACCAGATAGGTGCGGCCTGCATACCCATCGCAGCTGCACCAGGATCAGTTCATTAGATTGGCGATAAAAGGCGCAGGGTCGGACAGCTCAAACACGGGATCTCATCCGTAGCTGCTAAGAGTTACCACGTGCTGTCCCTGCGCTTCAGTGTTCAGAAAGGGATGATTCACATGTCAGGGACTGGCCGGGCGGAGCCCGCTTACCCGTCACAAGTGCACCGAGTTGTCACAGCAACACCAGCATGGGATCTTGACAGCGTAGCACCACGATTTGCGACTGTGTTGTGATCCCTACAATCCCGTGTATTTCCAGTAAACCTTGTTTACCTTACCAAACCCTAGCTCCTTGCATTGTAGCTGCACACTTGGGTCCCCTCTCTCGGTGTCTGGAGAGCCTGACATCATGTCCCGGGCCGGACGGAACGGGACGATACAAGATTTCATCACGCTTTTAAGAATGGCTCACAATTAAAAACTTGTGAATTGTTTATTTCTGGAATTTTCCATTTAATGTGTTCAAACCACAGATGACCGTGGGTAACTGAAACTGCAGAAAGTGAAACCACGGATAGTGGGCCACTACTGTACTTTTACTTTCCATTTCACGAAAATGAGGCAGTTATTATCAGGATCTGCCCACACTGGGTATTTGTTTCTGATTTCACAGGATAACCAGAAGCAGCTGGGTTTTGAAGCTCATTGAAAGCAAAGGCAGTGCCTTTAGACACAAACCATTCCAGAGACTTGATTTGATTTTCTTGCAGAAAATTTTTCAATGATTTTTAGCTCTTTAAAAAAAGAAAAAAACTTTTTTCTGATTTGGGGATGTACATTATTCTCTCTCGCTGCTCTGCAACTCATGAAAATGTGAAACTTTTTTACAGCCACATGTTTTATGACAAAGTTTATGTATTCTCTGTTAAAAATTTATAATTTATTAAAGTTTATTTTGAGCAGTAAAATTTGTATCATACAAAAATACAGCTAAATAAAATAATTATTCTCCAGAAGCATGGGGCTATGTCTGGGGTACATCCATTATCTGTTTCAAAAATAATTCATATTTGTCAGGAGCCTATCCCAAAATCACAGGACATTGGATAGGAGGAGGTGCCGCCTTGGACACTGCACTGTCAACAACAGATTCACACACTACAGGCAATTTATAGTGACCAGTTAACCTGAAACACCTGTGTTTGGACTGTGAAACACACACACACACACACACACACACACACACACACACACACACACAGAGGCAGAAGATACAAACTCCACACAGGCCAAGCTGGACAGAAACCCAAACCAAAACAGTCCAGGTGTTGCGAAGTAGCAGTACTACTTCTTCATCTTTCGGCTGCTCCTGTTCGGGGTCGCCACAGCGGATCAACTTCACTCCACATAGTAGACTTGGCAGAGTTTTACGCTGGATGCCCTTCCTGATGCAACCCTCCCCATTAATCTGGGCTTGGGACCGGCACGAAGGAACACACTGGGTCATGCATCCCCTTGTGGGTGAAGTAGCAGTACTACTGTCATCCAAATTGCAATGACAAGTAACCTAAGTAAATTTATCCTAATGTGCTTTGCATTTAATATTTTATTTAAAAATCACAGTTTTTCATAGTTTTTTACCATTCAATACAAATAATAGCTCAGATTAAACTGATTTGTCAACTAATCGCTGATTTACACACTTTTTTAAATAAATATGAACATTAAAAAAAATCCAGAAGTACTTGCATTTACAAACTGTTTTATACAAAATAAATTATATTATATTGTCAGTTTCTTCTTGCTTTCTGTCTGCAAGCCGCTGTGATTTTTTCAGCTCTCCATGCTCATTCTTTGAGGTTTATGCAGAACACAGTGAGGGTCAGCGGGACATCATGCGAACAAATTCTGAAAAGACAAAGCCATAGAGTCTGGGTGGTGGAACAGGCAGGTGTTTCCACCATTTGCTTGTACAGCTCTCCGGTTAATGTCAATAATAATAGCAGTAACCTTCAAAGTCCACCAGCCCATCCCCATTGAGGTCCACATCCTGCAGAATCTCATCTATCTCTCTAGGGTTCAGTTGCTCCCCTAGCAGCTTCTTCATGGCCTCCCTCAGCTCTGACAGGGTGATCTGTCCATCTCCATTCGTGTCAAACTGGTGCAAGGAGTACAGTGGATTGAGATACCATACCAAAAGTCAAATGAAAGACACAGGGAAAAAGTGGCTGGTTGTGGGGTTCTGGTGGCCACAGGGAAAAAACTGAAGAAAGGTTTTAACAGGAGTTTAACAGGAGTTTAACAAGAGGTTTAACTGTAATACATTACATTTTATTCAATTAAAAAAGCTGACACCTTCAAAGCAGGTCAAACTAGAAATGCTAAGTGAAAGCCAACATCAGTATCATAAAGAGGATGTGCCCCCCCCTTATGTCTCCTATTTTTTCACTAGTCATCTTTAAAAACCATCTTTACATGTTTCCTGGAATAAAGGCAACTGGTAATCATTCTTTGAGAACCAAAAAAGAGTGAACCCTGGGGGGGGGGTCATTCATAAGATGCACTCCTGCCATCTGTGATGGTTCTGCCTCCTTGCAGCTCACACAAGGCCCAGATGTTGTGTGAAAGGGTTATCATAATACTCATTACACATGAAGACTAGCAAGAACTGGTTTTGTCAGGATGTTCACCACCAACCTCTTTAAAGGCATCTCTCAACTCCTTCATGCCGATCATGTCTGCGGTTTCCTCCAGCATCTTGGGACCCATTAGCTCTACAAAGTCCTCAAAGTCTATTTTACTGGCACCTACAAAATCAGGAAGACGTTACAACCAATGACTGTATGAAAACCATGGCAGAACGTGTCCATATGAACTGCTTTGAAAAACAAGTGACCCCATCTAAATTGTCCCCCATGTCTGAAAAACCTTCTAATACAGAATTTTTAACCTGTTTTCAATCTTCTGCACTCACCGATAGTTTGACTGAGCTCAATCAGCTCCATCTCTGTGGGCATGTAGCCCATGGTCCTCATACACTCCCCCAGATCCTTACAGCTGATGAAGCCCTTGTTCTTCTTGTCAAACTCCTTGAAGGCCTCCCTCAGCTCTGTGCCCAGAGAAGGTTAAGCAGACACACATAATGTGCCAAAACATGGATTTAAATGCTGACAGAAAATATACACCTTCCAAATGTCTACTTTGCCACGACTGGGATTTTAGATGCATGTCAACAAGAGGACCTGCTATAAAGATCTTGAAGATACCTTCAATTTCCTCTGGTCGCAGGTCTCTGTTCTTCATTGTTTGCATGCAGACACATAGATACTATGAGTGAGATGTGCATGCTGAGGTACACACACGAACACACAGATAAATCCACAATGATGTGTGTGAAACATACCACTGGGTGGTGCTGCACTCTACTGAACTTCTGTTAAATGAGGATGTAACTGCCTTATTTACTGTGGTCCGCTGCTGCCGAGCATGAGATCCTTTCTGTTATCTCAGCAAAAATACAGCAAATGGGTCTGTTTACTATTTTGTTTCTGACTAACATCTGTTCTCCATCTGACTTCTTAGCACAACTAAAATAAGTTTTTAGACTCTCAATGGGATGGAAAAAAAAATGTCGATGGATTCTTACCATCTTTGTTTTATTCCTCATTGATTCTTTGGTGCTGTTTCCCCTACTTCAGTTGTGTGCATTGGTCTTTTTCTCTGTTTTTGTCTCTACTTTTCTTTTTTCTTACTCTCAAAATCCATCTATGTCCTCACCAGCCTATGTTCACGAACTTCACGTCTTCATCCATGCAAGTAACTGTGAAGATGTTAGCCCTGTAGCCTCCACAGCAGCAGTACTTACAAGGGTCTCCCAAATCCAGTTCTGGCTGGCTCTCAATAGAAGTGAGCGAGAACAACGAGGGAGACCTGATACTAAGACAAAACAAATTAAACAAATTGTAGTCATCCGACAATAAGAGGATTAAGCTCCATTGTACTTTGGTTACGCTGTTCTTATCACACATTTCATAGTTCTGCCCTGTAGATATGAACGTTCTCCTGTCCATCTGTAGTCAAGCTACACTTTAATCCCAAGTCCTTCCTTGTTAGCTTGCTGGCATGAACAAAGCACTGATTTAATAGCAGTGACTGACAGTGAGAAAGAGGGAATTTAAAGCCTTTTAATCTCACGTACGGTGGAATGATGGAATGGCAAAGGGCAAAAGCAAACGTGACTACAGTTAATAAACAGGGCTGGTAATAAATTTTAATTCCAGACTGACCCCCTCCTACCCCCATCATCTCTTCTGCTGCTTAGTGTATTAAAGCAAAAAGTTATGATAAAAATTTCTTTTAGAGTCTGTTCAGTTATAGTCACTTATATTCAAAAGGTTGAAAATATTTCCCAGATGTCTGTGGGGTTTGTTTGGAAACACCCAAAATACACATCTATACAGAACAATATGTGTGACACTGGCTTATGGTTGGCTTCCACAGTGTTTACAGCTCATGTGTGCTGTTTCAGGGTGTCAGTGATGAACAAGATGAAAACGTGAAGATGGGATGGTCATGCGGGATGGATTTATGTAATCTGTCTGCAATTACCGCTGAAGAGGAGTTTGTGAAAACAGCTCAATTTTATTTTCATCCATCCATCCATCCATCAATTTTCATGAACCGCTTATCCTATGCAGGGTGCTGGTGGTACAAAGCCTATTCCAGAAGCATCTTAATTTTTTAAAAGCTTGTTAATATAAGTTAGTATTTAAAAAAATTATTAAAAAAAAATTTTATTATAGTTATATTCAAGATTTTTACAGCGTTTAGCCCATGAAATCACTGGATGTCTATATTTTTAACATTTTAATAATTGTATCGCTATAGTTTAAGATGCTCAGAAAATGATGAGTGATACATATGATTATGATGTGAATCGGTGAGAAATCATCACTGAAAAATAATTAGTAAAAACTAGATCTTTTTATCCATCCATCCATCCATGCATTGTTCTTAACTGTTTTATTGGGGCCATATTGCTGTGGTGCACAGCCTATCCAAGTTCATATGCACAAGGCCTTTATTAGATTCAGGCTTCAGAGACTAATCTAATTATTAAGTTATTTAGTTTTACTAGTTAGATTAGTGCTAATGAAAATAATAAAGTGCTACAGGATGTTTTGTTTTTACCTAAAGAACCTAACCAGTGAATAAAGTAACATACATCTCTATAATATTTTGTTCATTGCATGTGAGGGCTGCAGGGTGTGGGAGCCCCAGAGGCCCTTGGAGACCATAGACTCAGTCCCTACTTGGTCTCTGTGTGATTTGAATGCTCTACAAGGTGCTCTTGTTTCTTCCCACAGGTGAACAAATGGCTCCAAATTTCCCGTGGTGTGGCAGTGAATAAGTGTGTGTAGCTTCCGTCTTTAGATCTGCAAGAAACGAGTTATGGACAGACTTCCAGAACTGTGTCTGTAAGGTGCAGAAAACCTCAGTACTGTTTGTTCTGTTGTTCTACCAAACCATGATCAGTAGGGGGAGAAATAACATCGGCTTTTGGCACCTTCTCTCTCTTCTCTCTCCTCCATTAACCGAAAGGGGTGGATTCTAAGATTCCAATAAAATGTTTTCAAAAGACCTGGTCATAAAATGCACTCTTGGGTTTACTTACTAAAGACTCTCTTAAAAACAGCTGCAAAAGGACGTTTTTCAAGTCACTAGACATTTTTAATTGCAAGAAAACTATACTTAGTGGTTTAGTCCTTGCTTCAGGAGCATACTTGCAGTTTTAAACTTAACTAACAAACAGGAAGTGTTCTGCTGCTGAACATTTCATTTTAAACTGCTTAGGTGAGAGCATTTTAATCCGACGAATTCCGCTTTGAGCCAACACGTACCTTAAATTCGTGAAACAGCCAAACAATAATTTACTCATTTATACATCGGAACGTTCTTTCCGGTATAATTCAAGGTTAACTACTGAGATGAAGGGCACTCCGGCAAGAGATGGGACTGCTTTTTAATATGGAGGCTTTCTAGCCAAAATAATAGCTGCCTCCTAAGTATTCTGAAGAAAAAAAAAATCACTTAACAAGAGTAGAAGTGCTTAATGTGAAAAATATTGCTTCTTACTGTTTCTGCTGAGCTGTTAAAACAGAAATTATACACTATATGGGCAAATGTATGTGGACCCCCTTTCTAATGATTGAGTTAAGGGGTTTCACCCACACAGCTTACAAACACATTCTAGACAACTGTGTGCTTCTAGCTTTGTGGTCACAGTTTGGGGAAGAAGCTCCTTTCCTGCTCTAGCATGACTGTGCCCCCCGTGCACAAAGCGAGCTCCTTAAACACATGGTTTGCCCACGTTGGTGTGGAAGAACTTCAGTCCTGACCTCAGCCTCACTGAACACCTTTAGAATGAACCGGAGTGCTGACCACTAACCAGTCCTTCTTGCCCAACCTCACTGACGCTGATGTGGCTGAAAAGGCACAAATTCCTTTTTGCACCACAAAATCTGGTGCAAAGGCTTCCCAGAAGAGTAGGAACTGTTATAGCAGCAAAGGGGAGGACAACTCCATGTTAACCCCCATGGATTTGGAATGGGATTTTCAGCAAGCACATATGGGGGTAATAGGTATGAAGCTCAGGTGTCCACACACTTATGACCATAGGGTGTTTATGATTTTTATTATATATTGCATTGTTGTGTGACTGTAAATATTATATAAGAAGTAGAATAGAGCATAGAGATGACAAAGTTATGAAAAAAGTAGTAAAAAGTTATAAAAATGTTATGTTTTGAAATTAAATGATAAAAATTGCAAATGAATGTTTTAAGTTTGCTTTCAAACTAGTACGTTTTAGTCTTATTGGACGGGAGATTTTTTATCTGCAGTTATCTTCTTGGGGCAGTAAATTTCAAAAAGCATAGTTAAAAGTTTTTCCTTTTAACTAGCTGAAGCTTCTGAGAAGAACACGGTTCCACATTATCAGGCATGTGGTTCTGAATAAACAAATTACAAGTGCATTAAGGATATGAAGGGGTAGATATCAAGAGGTTAACAAAGCTGCTCTCTTTTTTGTGTAAATTAATTGTACAGCATTGCATACATTTTGACTTTGATGGAAACTAAATCTCTTCATTTGAGCAAACTGAATGAATCTGTAACCGGAGCCCTGCTGGGGAGCGGTGGCTGAGTTACAGACCATCATCGTGGTACCAGTGTCACGCTTCACTTGGACAGACACGGGACATGAAAACATGGGTGTAACATCACACTCGGCTTAGAATGTCACCCCAGCACCGCAGAAATGTTGCATCCAACCCTGGCAATTGACACAAACCACCCTTGACTAAACACAAAAAGAACAAATAAAGGAGAAGGGGAAGAAAGCAATGGTGGCTTCATGGGGTTTGCTGATACTTGATTAGAGTTTGGATCAACACCTTGGTCTTGTTATGTGCAGAACAATGATCTCATGCCCCCCCCCCCCCATTGGATGTCTCAGGTTTTGATCTGGTCTTAGATGTCTGCAGTGCACTGTAACTGAGCATACGGGGGTGGGGCTTGAGGGCCCGGCCCAGGAGGGGGGCATGATCTTTTCCTCAAAAAAAAAAAAAACCCTCAAAAAATATTTTTAGATGAAACTCAGACCCATCTGCTTGTTTTGTGAAAATCTGGGGAAAATGGGCGAAACAGAAAACTTATTTGAAAGCCTGGAGCCACACTGGCTTTTTACTTACCTTAGTCTGTGTTGTAAGTGCACTCACACACAACACACGCAGCACACACAGGCATGCACGTACACAAAGGTTCGACAGTGAGGAAGAGGGTTCCACTTTATAGCTATAAGCAAGAGGCTTAGCCGGAAATGCTTCAGTGAAAACATCCTGATTTATAAATAAATGAATTTCCTGAATATATCCAGCTTTATAAGTATGCTGAGCTATGTAAATTCTTTTGGATAAAATTATCTTGGTAAATAACTAAATACAAACCATTCTGCCATTTAACAGCAACTGCTACATCTGCTTTAAGTTGGTGAGCTAGTGGAAAGTGGAGTACCGGGTAGGCTATAAACGTATTAGTGTTATAAAACAGATTGACATCCTTGTGCCACTTTGTAAAGCTGAAGTAAATCATATTTAATCTAGCTAATTTATGCCTACACATGAACATTAAAAGGGGTCTGTGCAATGGATGTGCTGTAATATCCCCCCTCTTCAAGGGCTAGGGAGACCTGTGTGTGTGTGTGTGTGTGTGTGTGTGTGTGTGTGGGTTCACGTTGGTCTTAAAGTCTAGCGAGTGTGTATATGTGCTGGTTTATGTCGGCTGGTGTGCCTCACTGCCTGTCCATGTTGTACAACTGTTATGCATAAATCCGTCGGTTCGTGTTATGACATGCACTCTTGAATGTGGGTGTGTGAAGTGTATTTGGGCATGTTGACGCACAGCGCATCTGAGCAGGACAAGCTTGTTGCACAGAATTGTGGGACCTTCAGGTGCCAGCCAAGAGATGGTTGAGATCTTTCCAAGGTGTCTAATGTCACTTCATGACTTATTAGCAAGAGGCTGATACTTGTGCAAGGAGGCCTGGTGCAAGACAGCAGGTGCTCTCGAGTTCTTCTGCCCCACTGCCTGCTGGGATGAAAGAGGATGGGGGGGTGTGTATCCATTACAGAAGAAATGTTAATGATTTAGCAAGGAGATGGGAGCATTGGCAGATGAGATAGTGGCTTTTGGTGATATGGCCAGAATAGGGCTTATTGCTCTTGTATAATGAGGGGAATGGTCCTATAAAACAGAACTCTTTCAAATGACATTAGCAACCATAATGGGTAAATGGACCATATTGTACTGTTGACCACATCACCCAATAGTGCTCTGTGTCCTTATCTCACTGGCCTTTCTACTCTCTCTATTTGAGTGACTCATGATGATCTTCTTCCTTTTAGCCTTTGTCTTGCAACAGTAATTATTCACTTCCCAAATAAATCTGTTCATTTCTCATCCGTCATTGTTTTCCGAGCCATCTGCGGTCTTCTTCTAAACCACATCCCAACAAAGCGGTTGAGTGAATTAGATTCAGGGTGAGGTCTGAGAGGTGTGCTTAGACTTGTGCTTCAGGGTGGGGTTTCTTTAGCAAGGTGATCAATGAAGATGGTACATGATGTGGTATATTAATCTCAGGCTAAATCCCAGTTTAAGTGCTACTGAACCGCTGGTCTATTGAAGGTAAAGTTCTCAGGTTCTGTTGTAGGTAAATATAGAGCTACTGGGTAGACTGTCAAGTAATATGACTACCATGATCTCCATTCACCACTCTATTGAAAACGCAGTGGTGCTGAAGCTTCCTGTTCAATTTTCGGCCCTGCTGCTGACATGCTTTGCGATTGTTCCAGGCAAAAGCGATTGGAACAACACTGAGAAAGATGCCTTTTTGTACATATTACCATGTCTCACTATTTCCAGCTTGCCTTTTGACTTTGCACTTCAAGCGACAGACCAGCTACATGGTCAGATCGAATGGAGCACTTTATGAAAAGACTGGAAGCACCTTGTTCTGCATTCCAAGGCCATCTTGCAGAGTACGTTTCAGTGCAGCACCATACGTCACATGAGATGTAGACATGCAGTTGTGTTAGGTGAGAGGCGTGGCAGGTGACATTCCGTTTGACATCTCACGAGGAGCCAGGGGATCTTACCTGGCTGGGGTTCTTACCTGGCCATAGGCCGAGTCTACTATGGGTTGCAGATCTGCCTGTAATGCCTCACTCTCCTCCTCTCTTTGCACCTGCTCCTCCTCCTCCTCCTCCTCCTGAGCGGCAGAGGTCAGGCTGGGAACCTTGGCTTGGAGGGGGGTTGCACTGTTCTCCATCTCCTCGCCAGCACTCAGCTCACTGTTTCGCCTCCTCTGCTTCTCAACCTTCTTCTTGATAGCAGCCTGCACCTGTGCCAGACAGTAATGTACAGAGGGAAAAGGACTTTGAGAAGAATTTTTTACAATGTTTTGCCGAAGATTGCACAGGAGAAAGCAACAAAGACGCAAGTTTTGGAAAAAGGGCATTAAAAAAAGTTGCATGCAAGGCCTTCTTGAAGTCTAACCTTGATGCAGCATCAAGCATGGTGTAAATCTGAAAGTAAATTGAATCAATGAATATGTGAAATGTGAGACACCTTTAATAATTCCTTACCTCCTCAGCATCACTGTCTTGTTCATATTGTTGCTGATTTATTGGCCTTTACTCTGACTGATAAGCAGCCAAAAACATTGCTGCCAGAAGAAACTTCTCAAAGCATTACATCGTTCATTCTACTATTACCTAAATAAACCAAACTATTAGTAGAACTCACTTATTCTTTACTGAGAAATGTCCACAGGCACCGTAATAATGAAGACAGACTGACAGGCACAACAGAGTGAAAAAGTTAATGGAGGAAAGATATTTCTCATACTTATGGACCAGCTTGAAGGCATACCGTTTGCTTAACATCACGAAAAATAGACTAAGAGTGCAAACACTCCATCACACTCTCACAGTCAGGTGTATTTTAACTTTCTGTGATACTTTTTCAGTGTTTGGAACTGAACAACTCTCAGAAAAAGCGCACACGTAGGTATTAATGCCAAAAAAAGAAAAAAAAAAGAAAAAAAAATCACGCAAGTAAGCCATTATCGCTGCTTACTTGTTTGGGAGTCTTCTCCTGAGTTCCACTTGTCCCAGAACTGGTGCTCAGCCCAGCGGCAGATCCCTCTCGAATGAACATAAACATGGCTGCGCCCCGCTTTACCGCTCTCTCTCTCTCTCTCTCGCTCACCCACTCAACCCTGCTGGGTCACTTGCTTTGTCAGTTTGACAGGACAGAGGCCCTGGTTCACATGGGGAGGCACACTGGGCAGCAATGCTGCTTCCAACTTCTCGCCTTCTCCCTCTTGTCCTTCTTGCAGATTCGGTATTCACTCTTTGTTTACTCTGTGAATTTTAGGTCACCCTGTCTATTTACATCTTACAGTCTTTTTCACCTTTCTTACGTTTCTTCCTGTCTTCCGTACCTCTCAGTCTTTTTCTCTGCAACTTTACTGTTTGCTCAGGATAAACCTAAATGCATCCAATCATTTAGTTAAAAGTTTCCCCTGTATTATATTGAAATAGGAAATTGTCATCCTTTGTGTTTGTCTAAGTGCCAGACTGCTGTCAGACTGACATGTCTGTCTCCTACAGGTCCTGCCCACAGCTTTCGCTTACTATGCCCTGCACCTCCGCTCGCGATCTCTCTCCAGTAGCATCTCTTTTATTGTGTGGTTGAAGGAGCAATTTGGTGGGTGTTGTGTTTCTAGGCTTTTCCCATCCCCTCCTCCTTCAGGTGAGACGGCACCTCCACCCTCCATCACTGCCACGCCACCTCCACATCCCTCCCACTGTCTTCCATCCCCTGAAACTCTCCCCTCCCCACCCCTGAGTCACCTGTGATCCAGACTAACATTGCACCCAAACAAAATGCCTGCAGGCACAAATTAATAAACTGGATTTTCTTGTAAATCACTCTATCCTCATTTTTCTGTACTACACCCTTAGTTCAAAGCATGCGTAAGACCATACCTCACAAAAATTTCAAAAGAGCATCAAAATACACAAATCACATAGTTTTTTTTTTTTTTTTACATATGACTAAGTAGGTATCGTACCATAGTTCACTTTGGACTGCACAAGTCCAGATTGCATTTATGCAGTTCAGAGGTTCTCATACAGTGTGGTGCTTACTGATTTCTGTTCCAGCCAATCTCTAAATTATTATTTACCGTAGCAAATTTTGACTGTAAGTCTAATAAAATATTAAACCAAATTCATCAACTATTGATCCATGAACCTGAACTCATAAGCTAATGACTAATCACTATAATTTGTAATTTTACTTATTAAATGAGAAAAACTTGAGAAAAATCTGTTTAGATCCTTGACAAACATCTTTACGGGTCGTAAAAGAAAGCTTTCTAGCTTAAAATGATAAAAATGTTCTTTAATTTTTTTAAGTATTGCTCATCCTGAAATATTTTTTGTTGCATTGATGTCTTTAGCCTTTAAAGGAGTGACTATTTCAGACCAGGTTCCGTACCGATATACTCTGTTTAGCTTAAGTTTCAGAACTGCTCAAATAGATTAAAAATTGCACTGCTCGACCTCAAACACTTAATGGCAGTAATTGTTTGGTTTCAGTGAATTGAACAAGCAAACTGAGTCCTTTGCGCATGTGTTTGGTTTATCTTGCCTCAAAGCGTCCAGTTCATTTCATCAACGGCTCAGTCAAGCATAATAAATGAAGGGCTCGGCTGCAACAAAAGCCTGCAAACACGGGATCGGGTCTGGGAGCCACCGATGTAATCTAAGTGGTTAAGTAAAGGTCCTGAAGTCAAGCCGATGACTTGTTGTGGTTTGCCGGGGGACAACAAATGACAGTCATGATGATCATGATCATAATTCGAATCACCAAGCTGATTTGTGTACGACTGAGATCCAAAAAATTCAGTAGTGCATATATTGATAAATATGTTTAAAACATATATAGATTTTATCAGGTCACTGTACAAGTTGCGTCATGCAGTGTGTGGGTTCGGACTGTGATGGAGGGAACGAGGACACTGAGAGGACCACCGTAACACAGCCTTCATATGCACTGGGTACCAGCAGAAGGTTACCAAGCCAAGAAGCACACACAGAAGCAGTGCTCTTTTAGCCACTGCTCTGAGGCCAGTTACCCACCCTTCCCACTGTACCACATGAACCCCCTCCCCTAACAGCACACGCACTCTGGTTGATGGGTGAACACAAGGAAGAAGATTTACGTACTGTACCAGCACCACAGGGGTGCCTTTACGTAGCATTCATTGCTAGAAAATGCTCTCATAGTTAATTTCCAGAATTCTCATCACAGGTTGTATTTCTTTCATAACTTCTCTATCCATTACCAGTAAATAATAATAGCCACATAGCTCTTCCAAGGCATTATATTCACATGTATTTACCTCAAGTACACAATAAACTATATTAAAATACCCTAAGGACCATACTGCTTGGCTGCTATGATGCCATAATCTTGTATAGTCCTCTACTAAATTATTTTTATCCATCTAAGGGTGGCCACACACACCCATTCACACACTATGAGCAGTTTATACCAACCAGTCAACCTGAAAATATCTTTGGACTGTGGTAGGAACGCCACACAGACACAGGGAAAACATGGAAACTCCATACAGACTGAGCCGGATTCACACTCACACCCAACCAGCCAATAATATTTTTAAAAGTATATATTTGTATACACATGCTGGTTACATAAGTGATCAACGGTTTTATTACGTACTGTAGCTCTGCAGCTCTATAACCTGATCCCAGCACTTTGCTCACGGGTCTGACAATGTCTGAAATCAGCAGACTAAATAAATGGGCAACTGTAATAGAAGTTTAAAGCTGAAGGGTTGGAAAAGTTCATTTGAGCATGTAAGGCCACCAGTGGAAAATAACACAACGTTACATCATTTAAAACTGTGTGGCAAGGAACAGGCTCCCTGGTGATCCGACTGAAACAAAAGACCCGGGGCTTGTCAGCGGAATCCTGCTTAAATTCAAGACAGCAGCTTGACTCATTAGTCTTTTCTTCTATAATTGATTTCAAGAATCGGAACAGGAAAAAGATCGGAAAGATTGACATTCACTGGGGAGAGGGTGAGGAGGATGGTGGCAGGGCACTAGTAGGACACTGATCTGCCCATTATAGTATCCACTCTGTTTCCACCAAAAGGAAAGAGCTGCATTTTTATTGTAATTGAACAACTTATAAACAAAAAAAGTTTTAGTTCTAGTTAACAAGCCCAACCCTGAAACATGTGGTATCATTTAAAAAAATGAGTATTGTCTCAGGACTCAGGATTGCAATGTGTACAGTGTTCACACATGCATTTGTCCTCTAGAGTGGATAAAAATAAATGCCTTGAGTTATTTTTTTCCTATGGAAGGCTTCTCAATGATGTAAAAGTGCAATATATTCAACCTTTGTCATCCTATCTTTGCAGATGCTGTAATACAGAGACATCAGCTTGACCGCTGACATTCACACGCATAGCTCTCAGGTCACAGGTCCGTTTCCGTAACTGTGATGCTACTGTATGTTGATCATAATGAGGAAAAAAGGGTGAAGGAACCTTACACTCTACCCTTAACACTGATCCTGTAACTTTGACCTCTGCCTTGAACCCCAGAGGGCAAAGAGAGAGAGATAGATAGAGAGAGAGAGAGAGAGAGAGAGACAGAGAGAGAGAGTGAAAGAGAGGAATGATATCAATCCAAGGAATCTGGTTACTGAATGTTGTTTTATCGCTCCCCTCCGCCATCCAATTACTCCTCTCCTCTCAACAAGAAAAAACAGCGCGGAACTGGAGAACTCCACAGCAAAGATGCCCTTTATTATTTATTGACTGCTCTCCTCTTGGTTGGCCACCAGAAGATGCAAGGTAATTTCTGGGATCAGTATGCAAGAGCAGCAAAGGGTGCAAGAGGTGACTGAATGACTCACACAAGTACCATGAACGGCTCCCGCATGCTGTAAGTACAAATAAAATTTGTGACTGCTTAAATAATCTTAATTATGGTTACGTGAAACTACCTGCACTTTGTTGACTTACTATGTTGCTGAATTGAGTTGTTGTAAGTCTACATGGGTAAGAAAAGCATCTGTGAAATAACAAATATGTGGATGTAATGTCACATAGAAGCAGCATCCAGGTAGAAAAAATTTAAATAAAGTCAGATACAGAGGAGAAAGATGCAGAGGACAGGAAGAAATGGAAACAGGTGATCCGCTGTGGCGACCCCTAACAGGAGCAGCCGAAAGATAAAGAAGAAGAAAGTCAGAGACAGAGGCAGATCAACATACAAACACAATATCACCCCTCTTTTCTGTTGCATTTACCTATTATTTTGGTATTAAAGAAACAGGGGCACCAACATTATTTTTATCGGTAGTAATGATGTGCGAAATATTAGGCATGGAAAATTGCTTTCTCATTTACAGTTAGTGCACCTGGTTTAAATTGAAATAACTGCAGCTATACACTTTCTGTAGCTGTTGACAGGAGTCTCACATTGCTGAAGAGCATTTTTGCCCAGCCTTTTCTACCCACAGTTGCTTTATGGCAGCAACATAAACTTTCAGGGCTAGGGCCAGGTAGAATCATGACAGGTTCAGACTTGACTGAGTACAGCTCTGATGCTGGTGGGGCTGAGTTTCAGGGCCTTAGGCATGGAATGGGAAAATCATCACTGATGCAGCAGGAATGGAAGTGGTATTCCACTGCCTTCTTCTGGGATATTTTTTCCTTGAAGGCATACAAACATAGAAGAGAACATGCAAGCTCCAAACACATCCCTGACCTGGGCTTGAACCCCACATCAGGCAAGCACCCCAGGAGCTTTGAGGTACCACCACATCCCTCTCTGAGCCTTAGAAATGGCTGTATAAACTGATAAACGATTGCATTAAATTTAACCACAAAAAGCTGGGAAGCAGAATAAACTGAAAAGAGACATTTCCACAGCAGTGTAGCTGTGCTGTACTGAAATATGTTATAATAAAAGCATTTTCAGAAAGGATTCATATCCATTTTAGACCACTTGATATTGCCTGTATTGCCTATCCTTCCCTACTTTTAATTGCTAAAAACCTTTCTACACATGTTCATTTTCTATAAATTTTGACCTTCTTTTCACCTCTCCATCTCCATCTCACCCAGCTTGGACCCAAACCCTAGGCCCCTGCTGGGTTAATCCCAGACAATGTGTGAGCTGTAATACAGAGCCCTCCTATTTAGCTGTGGATTAAGATGTTTTTTTCAGATTTTCTCCTTTTAATGTTCTGCAGACCACAGTCATTTTGTGTCACATCTATCCTTCACAGGCTCTATAACCTCTGGCCTGAATAACATGTTTGTTTGTATGCATGGGATGAAGTGGTTAGTAAGAGAAAAAGACCAAATAGTGTGAATCAGTTTGGAGTCTGACTTCCTGGATTAGGTAAAGCATGCAACAGGAACTGTGCAGATGCAGTGGAAGAACAGTCAACACAGTTCATGGTCAGTATGTTTTGGAGGAAATTCAGTATTTTATAGATATGCATGTGTTTGGTCTGAATACCAAACCTTTTGCCCTTTTGCATTTGTTTAGGTTGGTGTGCAGGAGGTGCACTGAAGGAAGGACACAGACTGGAAAAAGAAAGGGATGATAGAAGAGTTTGCTTCAGACACGGAATATCATCATCATCATTGTTGTTGTTGTCACAATCATCCAAAGCCAATAGTTGTAATAAGTCCACAAATATAATATGAGGTTAAAATTGATAAAAAATTGTACATGACATGCATAGTGCTACAGATGTTACTGATGAGTAATGAAATTTAGTAATATACAGTATATTTTATTTTCACCTTATTTATACCATATTTTGCTTGCCACCTTTCCACTGGACAATGACTAATGTGTCAATCTCTACTATGCCTAACCTATTTGGTAGTAGTAACAATATTTGTTTACTAAATGCAACACTTTAAGGCAAATGCAGTATAGTTATATATTATGTGTTATTGCTATTTTACTTTCTACCTTTCCATTTTCTGACATGTTAAGGCCAGGTAACTCAGGTTGTTTTCCATTATTTCACTTCCACATACTGTATAAGAGAAGGTAACTACATCATGTATTGACTGACTGGACAGAGTAGTTTATTACACTTGAATCATCCTGGATGTTACATTATTCCCAGTAAGAATGAACAGAGTTTGATGTATTTCATTTACTGGACTAAGAAAGCACATGTATTTTAAAATTTGACTTGTTTGGTGATTTATTAATTACCTATTAGTACCAACTGACATCAATGGAAGGGCTCATGTATTGGAGAATTTGTAGCACTAGCAGCTTTAATAGGGAATATAGGAACATAAACCTTGAATATGGTAATAATGTTCTGTCTATTGGATTTTTACTAACCATTTTAGCATCTGATCAGGAGCAGGATAGTCTGGAAGCTATCCCAAAAGTACTGGGTGCAAAACAAGGCAGATGTACACTGTACACCCTGGATGAGACGTATACCATCAATTCATTTTCGGTAACCACTTATCCTGAGCAAGGTCACAGAGGTCCAGAAAGTATTCCAGAAGCATTGTGCACGAGGCTATGAAACTGCCGTTGGATGGGACACCTTTTCGCCCCAGAGTAAATGTAGACACACCCATTCATACCCTATGAGCAATTCAGAGTGATCACTCAACCTGAAACACCTGTCTTTAGACTGTGGGAGGAAACTAGAACACCACATAGACTGAGAATTAAACTCATGCCCAACCACCTCAGGTGCTGTGCAGCAGCAGTATTATTTGCTAAGCCACTGTGCTGTCCATTTCTGCTATGAATTATTATTATTATTATTATTATTATTATTATTATTATTATTATTATTATTATTATTATTATAATATAAAATAAATAAATTCTTTTCTGACAATTCAAGCAATGGTCCTTGATCAAGGGAGCTACAGCAGTTCATTATTCGCTTTATGTTAGGAAAAAACCGATGAAGGCTTAATTGATTAATATTTATTTAATTATTTTCACAATTTAGCACAGACAATTTTTTTTTTCTCTCATTCAAAAGTGTTCTCCCACTACCTGACACAATTACACTTACAAATAATGTTTACAACACTTTGTGTGGCCCCCAGGGAACCAAAACACATTTGTACTGAGGTGAAAATACAAAGGACATGTTACACAATTAAATAGTAGCAGTTGTTGCCTGTCGAGGTCTTGAAAAGAGAGAACTCGAAAGGCAATGAAAACAGGTTTCAAAGAATGACATGACAAGATTTAGCGATAGTGTTGACAGCTCGAAGAGGGCAATAAAATGTGAAACACCCGAGATCTTTTCCATAAAACTGGAGAGATCACTTTCACCTTCAGTGCATAGTTGAGAATACAGTCTTCCTGGTGGTAACACATTGGAGCAAAAGCTGAAATACGCATAGTGACAGAAAATCGCTGCTTTTCATCTGTGGTGTTGGAGAATACTCCTACAAGCTTTTTGGATGGCTGGAAGAATGAATCAATGAGTCTTCATGGATCTAAAGCCAGAGCCTCAATGGGAGGCATATAATAAAACTAAATCTCAGACACTCTGACCACATAATGCAAAAGCAGGATGATGATGATGACAAAGAACAAAGGCAGAAGAAGAATGAGACCACAGTGGCTAAGATGGATAGATAGTATTATCAGTAATAAATACACACTTGAAAGAGCTTCGAGATACAGCAAATAGACAGAACTGACGTGTTAAAGTGCATGAGGTCACAAAGAGCCAAAATCAACTGAACAATTACAACAGCAAAAACATTTTATATGCAGTGCATCAGGGCTGCTCAATCTATTGTCCTGGAGGTCCAAGTCCAGGAGATTTTTGTCCCAACCAGCCAGTTAAGAACCTGATTTACAGTAACTTACTGTCTTAACTGAACCCATGAATCTCCTTGTCTGAGGTTGTAGTGGTGTAACAAGAACGCGACAACCTTTTGGACTCAGCCCATGAGGACTGTAGCTTGAAAATCCCTGTAACACATACAGAGTCTCATTAAAACCTATCATCACAGTACAGACTGTTCAAATGCCCATTACTACAAACACAGTCTATATAAGAATTTTTTATCTCCTTCACATATTAATTCTGAAAAATACTAAGCTTCCATTTGTTCTTTTGAAACAGCACCTGCTCAACCCCTGCAGTCACTTCAAATCAGCTTCAAAGCAGCTCTCAAGCAGATGAACTCATAAATAACACTAACATTTACAGAGAATACAATACTTATCCACTAGGAACAAATGACCACAGGTTACGAAAAAGTAGCTACTAAAATGTCTCTTTTTTCCAAAAACCCAGCAGTCACTTCTGAGACTTTCTGCTAACTACCATTTGCTATATTGTTCTGGTTCTCTCTTTTTTTGAACCCACAACTGAAGCCTTAATAATACTATTAAACCGGACGATGGTCATCGTTGCATCCTCACCTTCATCCAGCAGCCCCTCCATTAGGGCGCCCATACTCTCGCGAATTCTGACGCAAAAGTGCGGGCAGCTGAAGGCATACAAGAATGGGTTTAGGACAGCATTCAGGAAAGAGAATGTAGTAGCGATTGGGAGGCCCACTTCGACCACCTTTCGAATGTGTAGATGGTATTCAGAGGCCACCTCAAGGAGACAGAAGACATGGTATGGGGACCAAGTGAGGATGAAGACCATGATAACGGCCACCACCATCTTGGAGAACCTGGGAGAAAGTGGGCTGGTGAAACGGCCAGAGGCAACGCAGTGCTGAAATCCGCCATTCAATATGCGATTCTCCCGCATGACCTGCCGCTGCTGCAGCTTCCTGCTCAGGCTCATGTAGCTGGCGGCAATCACACTCAGGGGGATGAGGAAGGCCAGCAGCAGTTTGGTGAGAGCCGTAGATTGCTGACGTAGTCGGCAGTCGCTTACCAGGGTAGCCGATGTGGAGAAGCGTGCAAAGTTGTGGTAGCACAGCTTGCGATTTTTCACCTTGTGACGAATGACAGTGCGGAACATGGAGTAGGGCAGAGAGTTGATGGCTGCCCACAGCCAGCCCAAGCCACAGATCTTCCAAGCCGTTGCAACCGAGCGGTGTCTCCTGCTCCAGATTGGCTGCATCACCAGCAGGCAACGGTCCAAGCTGATGGTGGCCAGCAGGAAGGCGCTCACAAACATATTGAGGAAGAAGAGGGCTGATTGAGCCACGCAAAGTGGCTCACCCAGCTCCCAGCTGTGGGATGAGTATAGGTAGTAGGTGAAGAGCGGCAGCGTGATCGTGGCCAGGAAGTCGGACAGCGCCAGGTTGAGCACCCACACAGCGGCCACGGTGCGGCGTACACGGAAGCCCACCACCCACAGGATGAGAGCGTTCTCCAGGATACCCATGCATGAGAACAGGCCATGTAGGGACACCACAACCAGGTTTGCGTTCTGGTTCTTGTCCACAGATGAGTTGGTCAGCATACTTTCTAGGAGAGGGCAGAAGAGCGTGTTGTTGAGGGGGGTCATTTCAGCCCTGCTGTCCTGGAGAGAGCAGGAGAAAAAAACAAAGTGATGCTTTTTTTAATATAACTGAGCTTGTAGTCACTTTCTTCATTATGTTTCAATAAAGAACCTTTAAGATCTGAGAGAATAATTGAACCCATCGGAGAAGCTGTGGGAGAAAAGAGAACTTTCTCAGTTTTGTCTTTAGTTCATGGAAGTTATATATAAACTGGCACAGTGGGTCCCAGCACCTAGATCCAAATCCTGCTCAGCCAGTTCTCCCCACATCTATGTGCATGTTTCCTGAGCGCTCTGATTTCCAGTGAAACTATTTAACGTAAATTGGAATATGTGAATCACTTGCAATGTGTAATTGTTTCCGTGGCTACTGTTCAGTGAACTAGCACTGGTATCCCAGCAGACGTGCACCCCTTCCTGACCTCCTTGTGCCCAGTGGTTAGACCTTTGTACTGCTTAAGCAGTAACCTTATGACTTCACAATGCACTGTATATTCTTTGCTGAAATTTCTCTTCCTCTGCTGGATGTCTATTAGTTTGCAACTTTTCAGTTAGTATCAGTGGTTTGAAACTCTGGACTTAATTTTCAGCTGAATGTATCGATTGTAACAAACACAGTGCAAAACACTTGCTTCTGTGATGTGTCTGTGGTTATTTACTTGATGCTGCCTCCGGTCAACACAGACAGTATCCGGACAAAATGGAAATTTAATGAAATTTAATTGGTTGACTTATACATACAAGAACGTAATGGGAGAGGTAATGAATGGGTAGAGCCTAGAATGACACTGTAAAACACTGTGGTAATTGTGGAAATGGGGAGTAAATGTAGGACGGTGTCCAAGGCTTTGCTCTAATGTGTCTGACTGCACTGAGGTTTTCCATCATAGACCCTGTTGCTCATCACTCTCTTGAGATGTTGCTCACAGGCAGCCAGAGCTATAGTGAAAGTGAGCAGATGTTCTATGAAAGACATCCCTACTGCAGTCAATTATTTATTACTGCTTTTACTACTACCTTAGAATGCAGCTTTATTGAATGTCATGTATAATTTAGAAGTGCCAAGTTTGTTTTAGAGTTTTTCTGCCAGGCATTTAGTGAAGCAGTTAAGCACTTACAGTATCTTCAAGAGCTTGGATTTAAATATAGTGGTTCAGCTGATGACCTTCTCAACTGTCCACAATGTTGAGAATCGCAGCCTTTGCTCCCAAAAAAGTGACTTCCCATGACACAATGTCAAAGTTGTGAGATTATGGAAGCGATCACGTGTCCAGTCAAGTGTGATTCTTTATGGGCCTCTGTGGTACCCCATAAACTAATTGAAACTAATTCAAACAAAACTTTCCACGGTGTTTGTCATGCTGCGTCAACCAACAGCTCCCTGTCCTTATAGGGGAATCTGAGCCTTCTATTATCTGGCTGGTTTCCATTGTAAACTAATGTTGCATAGATTCCATGCCTCACATCAGCCAAAGGGAATTATACATTTTAATTTGGATACTGAGGTCTTTAACAGCCAGCCTGACATAAATACGCTGAAAAACAGCCTGGTTTGTTTGCAGATGTTTAAGCTTCAAATTTCAAACCCTTATCAAATCTTGTAATTTCCCATTGAGGTGCAAAAACATTTTGAATTTCATTTTAATAGCTAAAACTGAGTGTACAATTCTTAGATCATTTTAAGTTGGAAGAACCAGTATTAAAAAGATGAGAAATGTTGTTTTTTTTGTTCAAAATTTCTTTCTGAATTGGGCTCCCACTTATATGGTACTCTTAGCAAAATGTTTACTCAAAAATAAAGAGTGATTACTTTTTTCTGGGAAGAAATAATATTGTGGTTTTACTAAAATGCAGACAACATTGCTTTCGGTTTTAGTCACATCTGTGAATAAAATCATGTACATTGTAGTTTGATTAATTTTGACTTTTCCCTGTATTTCTGCCATTATTATCTTTGTGATAAATCATCACATTTTTTGCCAGTTCACTGGGCCACTGAAATTTAGAAAGAATTTTCCCAGATTTTCCCAGCAAGATTTGTTGAGGCTATTATTATTATTATTATTATTATTATTATTATTATTATTATTATTATTGTTGTTGTTGTTGTTGTTGTTTTTGTTATTGTTATTGTTATTGTTATTATTGTTTTAATTGTTTTTATTGTTATTATTGTTGTTACACTTTCACGTTCATGTAAACAAACAGCTACCAGAAAAACGTTTTCCATAAATATTTGTCTATTTTTGAGTTTGCTCCTGCTACGGCTTGCTGCCAGCGTCTTTTATTTGAAGATGAATAAGATTCATTTCTGGCCGTGTTCTGTAAACGCAATGAATTCTGTTTAAAGTGTCAACTTAGAGAAAAAGAATGAAATGTTCCCTACTTAAATAACAGTGAAAAGACAATGGAAGGAGAGTACAGGCTTTCTGTTAATGCAAACATCAGGAGAATCAATTCACTATTGTATAAGCAAAAACAAAGAAGTGAAAACAGGCCTGTTTGCATGTACTTGTATTACATATGTCAATAACAAATAATAATAATTCCTACAGTCAGGGCGACTGATTCGACCACAGCTTTCAAATCTTAATGTGTGCATTCTACATTGTTGAACGCAGAAACCAAATAGTTAAAAATGTGTAACTGTTGAAATGTCTTGACAATCCCAAATCAAATCAAGTATAACAAGTTTACCAAAAAAACCAAAATGTTAATATCTGACAAACCTGTTTCATGTTGTGCTGGCAGTTTCTTGCCACTGCTTTGTTCCCTCTTTTTTCCAAAAAACTTGTGCTTTCACGTTGGTGGAAATCTTGCCAGCTGACTGTCTGCAGCCCCTTGCAAAACATCAACCAACATGCGTTAATCTGATCTGAACTTTTCATATTGTTACGGTTACGTAATTCAAAAAGGGTCCGAAACTTACCCAGAGTCAGAAATTCCTGTCGGTTTTCCTCACTTCTTCTCCTCTTTCCTGTTTTTTCAATTCCTATCAGAGCAATAGCAACTTTTCTTGTTTGTGTTTGCCGTCTTACATCCTCTTGTGTTCGCTCTGTAATCCTACCATCCGATGTGCCTTCATTAAAAGGAATAGCAGGAGAAGCGAAATGTGGAGAGCGAGAGAGGTGAGGGAGAGAGAAAGCAAGGAGGAGGGTGGAGTCAGGGAACAACGTTTCTGGCACTAATAGACACTCTGGAAACATTTGGATTTAAACACACTGCCTTATTTATACCCCTCTGTTTTTCATCTTATTCCAGGCCTCACCGGTTACCTGCTGTGCATACAAGAAAACACCGGAAAAAAATTGTCATGAGACAAAGAAAACACCGGAAAAAATTTGTCATGAGACAAAGTAATGAGGCCAGTTGTTTTTTTATTTCATTTTTTTGGTCCCAAATGACTTCAAAACTCTGAATGTACATAGTGAAGGAAAACACGCAGCTACCAGTGTTTAAATTCTGTTAACATGATCCAGCCCTTGGGAAGCAATGGTATGCAGAGAAGAACAGGCCACACATACAAGGTCTTCCCAGAAGGTTTCTTCGCCAGTAAGTGAAAAGATTAAAGGGGTGTGTATTAAGCTGTCTCCTGCTCTTGGAAACCTGTGTTATGAGTCTGGTTAACCTTCTGACAAAGTAGAACTCGGTATGTACATACAGTACGATTTAGAAGTACTGCTTCTGGAAGCAAGTTTATTTTTCCTAAAGCATTTGAATAACAAGTTTCATCCGAAAATGAAACACCATGTCTTCCCAGCACTTGTAGCAGCTGCAAGAGACGTTGCTCTGTTTTCACTCTTCTGCCCATTTCCTCCCATTATCTTATATCTTTATCATCTTATCTATTTCTATTGCTTTGTTTACCCATAACTTATCTGTTCAAATTGTCTGTGGTGTCCTGTGTTGTCCTGTTGTCTACCTAGGGTACTGTACATCATGACAGTTGTTGAGCATCTGTATACAGAAAAAAGACAATAAAGAAAACATTTAACTTTGATAAAGATATGACTAGAGTTTGGGTGTACTCAAACTTTTGCCTGGCATGGCTAATGCATGCTTGTACCATTGAGAGAGAGAATCTTAACCTGCACCCCATTACCCTGGCTTGGAGATCCTCAAGGTCAGTATTAGTTCAGGTGAGACCACATCACGTCCTGCCACCTCATTTCACACCCAACACATGCTGTGGGCTCATGGGCTCTGGACTTGAGAGAAAATCCCATGAGCTTCAAATAAACATATATGAAAGAACCAGGTGCAGCAGAACAGGACCAGAAGGTGATGTGGTGGTTGCAGCCGTTGCTTTCAGCTAAGAGAACCCAGGCTTGAATCATACCCCTCCTATAATAGCTGCGAGCAAAGTATTTACCTTCAATTTCTCAAGAAAAAATTATCAAGCTGTATCAATGGCTAAATATTGTATGCACCTTAGCATACAAAGCAAACATTGTAAGCAGCTATTGGAGAAACACGTCAGCTAGACAATAAATTATTTAAATGCTGAATTTCCATGTATAGCAAATGGTCATGATGTTATAAATTTCTTACATCATAGCCAAATCATATTTAACATACAAAATAAAAAATAAAAATAAAAAAAACATTTGTGTATTATTAGGAAACACAGAACTGAAGTTTAGGCTCTTGTCTACGATATGCAAAATGGAAAAACCGCATACATCTGTCTTTAGCCTGGGGGACTTTTTTGACTGCAGAATTTTTTTAAGCTGTTGCGTGGATTTCGAAACCTTGACTCATATTTGCTTAGGCAAATTAACGTGCAACTGATAGACACTAAGAATAGACTCACAGTTTCACCAGGTGCTGAATCGGTTCCCTTGAGGGCCTGTAAGAAAGAGAGGAAGTGAGACAGGGTATGCACTACCATGATACCAAACAGCTTTTGATAATTCTGCATTCTTTGGTGACAGACGTTATTAAAAAACAGTTCCACTGAGGAACCCTGATTTTGACCACCAGCTGGATTTCACTGACCCACAGCTGTGGAGAAGATCAGTGATGCAGGAAGAGGCAAAGGTTTAAACATAGAAACAGAGGCTCAAGGATTTTATGAGGTGGCCTAGGAATGGAACAGGATGTCATCATTTTGAAACTGCAAAACTGCGAATGTGTGAAAAATAAACATTACTTTTGGGTTCACATTGTGCCATCCTTCCATCAATCCATCCATCTATTATTATTAACTACATGGTTCAGAGTCTCTCTTGGTAGCACAGCAGACACTTTCTAGTAGACATAAAATGTCTCTCATGTATTTTCTATTTCCAACAAAGTAGTCACCATATTTTGGTATTTGGTAATATTAGTGCTATTAATAAAATTCAATGCTTTTGCCAGGATTTTATCACGTATCAAAACTTTTGATGTCAAACAAGTTTATTTTTGCCTTTAATGTTGACTCAGTTTTGCATTTTCAGCCAGTGTGCTAATCTATTTTTTTCTCCTGCATTGTGCTTCTGTAGGAAATTTTGTTTGAATAAAAAGAGTTCTGGTGGTGAAAGAAATCAAGGGCATTGTGTACACATGCACTATTCTTGAACCAGTAAAAGCGAGCCAGATACTGGACTGTTTCCTCCCTGAGGGAGCAAAGAAGCCAAGATAGCTTCAAACCCGGAGGTTACTGAATTCACAGAGAGGGAAGTTAAGCATTAAAAAAGGGCAAAACATTCCAGGGACCTAAAGGCAAAACTGTAAGCAAGCATGCATTTTGTATTGATGGATAGAAGGCGTTAAAAATAGTTTGGTGCTTGGGGTAAGTTTACAGCTTACTGGAAGGGCGGATGCTGGTTTGTGGTTATCACTCTCAGCTGGGCCCAGCGCTGAAGAATGCACGCATTTATTGCTAATGCATAACTTTTGATTTTGGGTTGCAACTTAAAAAATAGTTGTGGTGCTTAACATCCATTAGCACTTTGAAATGAGCACAAGATGACAACAGCCGTGGAAGAAAACAATCTTTATTTTTTTTTAATATTTTTTCCGATCAGTTGGAACAGCTCATCTAATAGCAGACATAAGCAAAATGATTACATAGTTAGGGTGGAAGGAGTAATAAATGCAGAGGATACACCAAAAAGTGTGTTTTTTTCCTGAAACCAGACACACTTATTGACACAGCTAACAGAACATAGAGACATATGGGAAATATAGGGAAAGAGCAGAGGGCCAGCTGGTACCTCCTTGGTCACTCTGGGAGTGGGGACACAATCGGGGTCGTCTGGGGTCACTTTCAGGTTTATCGAGGTTAGCTCGAGCAGTCGGTGCTCGACACTGACTTTATAACAGCGGGCTTTCCGTCCATAGTGGCCTCGCAGGTGACTTGGGATGCGCTGCTCCAGTCAGATGTAGACAGGGTGAGGGTACTGCTCCAGCTGTACTTTCCATCTGTCTGCAGAATCCCAGCACTACTGGCTACTGCAGATGATGTAGCTGGATTGTTCTTCACTTTCCAGCTCAGCTTCCATCCAGAGGGGAAGCCGCCATTGGCCAGGCACAACAGCTTGACTTTGGGGTTACTAGCAAGATCCTTACTCAAGGGGGGCAGAACAGTAAGGATCGGAGCTTTGTCGGCTGGGGAAAATAACAGGATGCCATTAGGAGACAAGGAGTCCAAGACAACTTAAAACTTTAAGTTTCATGAACAAAGCTATTCACACTCAATTACCCTAAAGTTTGCCTGTGTTAATTTAGGACTGTACCTAGGTTGAGGGTGGTATAGCAAAAGCTGGGATACGAACCCTGGACCCTCAAGTTATAGCGCTAACCCAAGGCACTATTCAAAAATACGATTAAAAATTCAAACTGAAACTATCAAATGCTCTTGGCAGATTTAAAATAAAAAAGTTCTAAGGTGCGATTTAATCGCCTGTAGGGCTGATACAGTATAAACAGAATTAACATAAAGCAATTTTCTGATGAAAAATCCTCTGTGGCTTATATAGCAAAAATATTCAATCCAATTGAGATATAAATACAGGTTATGCAGTTTAAATATGAGTGAAAACTCTTACACAGAGGAGCATTGCTGCCAGCTAAAAAAGAGTGAAATGGCTTTGCTGATAATGAAATAAAATATTCAAATAATTTCATAGACTTCATTGTCGGCAGTTACCAGGCTTTGATGAAAATACTTCTGGCTGAAATTCTAAATAAAATCTTAATTCATTCATGCAATATTATGACAAGGTTTATAACACTCAGCAATAATCTGCTAAAGCAATCTGATTTTTAAGCAACTAAAATACATATTTTCACCATTACCCACCCAGCAGATATACACAAAGCAGTAATAAACACAAGTAGACAAAAGTCAACAATTTAAAATTTTTGAGTAAATAATTTACAGACAGAAATGTTTTGACTGAAAAACTGCTTTTCGGGGCTGTAAAAAATGTCCCATCCAGTTCAGCAGTTTTAAAGTCACAACATTTCAGCTGTTACAGATAAACAGACAAGACTGAAATTCAGTTATCGCGTTTATCTTTGCCGTCTGAGAACATTTCTAGAGCTTTTACAGTAAAGTAAAGTGGGGACTTACTTCCAACATCGAGTTTGGTGCCGCCGCCGAATATGAGCACAGTGGTACAAAAAGCCCCACTCGCTGTACAAAAACCTCCCTACCCACCCCTCCACCTCCCAACCCACCCTGTCCTCCGAATCCAAAACAGTTGACAGCTTATTTCTGTTCTCAGTCTCTATATTACTTTGGCTTTCATATATTTTCCTGTCCAATATTTATAGTATGCCTGCCTTTGTCTGTCTTTTTTTACAATATGAGGTAATATGAGCGGCACAACAGTGAAGATACACAATACTAAATAATAATAAATATACGCTATTCCTAAGGAAGCCCTCAGTTTTTAAACATTTTGTATAACTTCATAAAAATGTATATACCTATAACAAATAATTTACAACTGATTTCTTTTATACTTTTAATCAAATTCAAAGACAAACACTCTGTGAGAATAACATTATGTCCTAGAAAACTGTTTTTTAAGGCAAAAAAATTGTCATTTTTCTTAAAAAACTGTCTTGAATACAGAGGGTCTCCTCATATATTCTGTTTATTTGACTGAGTATCCTTATCTCTCTAGATATTTGTACCTGGTGGTCTCCCTCTACCTCTCTGATGGTTTCCAACTCTCTATCTTTCCTTCCTCTCAGGGTGAATCTGATGCTATGCATCTACATTTCATTCCAGAAGTCTGTGCAATCTGTGGGCAGCAGGTAGCAAAATTGGCTCACTAAACATCTGCACTTTGAGTTTTTTGGGCAACGCACACAAAAGGTGCTGCATCTATGAAAATGTTTTCTGTTCAATTCATTTTCTGCTTTTGAAGCCAAAAGAAAAAATTCTGTCAAAAGAAGAAGCATTTGACTTACCTCAGAAATGGGCTGTGTGGATGCCGACCACATGGTTGAGCTCCATTCTGATGTCACATCCATTTGTGGTAACAGGTTGTATCCTTTATACAAGTAGAAAGAGTTTGTAGTTTCCACAAATAGGAATAAAAAAACACGTTTTCTTTAAGTCATCCTTCCAAGGTTGATCATACTGCAGGTTCATCTTGCTGTCCATATGACTTCTATTTCCCAGAGTTTTTTGTTCTGGTCTGTGTGTATATGTGTATTCATCATGACCAAAGTCACACTAACAGTAGTAGGCGGCTGCATCCTCAGCCTGGACTCCACTGATTGTCAGACTGAAGTCAATCCCCGATCCAGAACCACTGAACCATCCTGGGGTTTTAATAAATGGTTGGTTTCTTGCATACTGAAACTTCAGGAGGAGCTCCAGCTTTCTGTTGGTGCCTTGAAGTGCTTATTCTTCATTTGAGTAACCGAGTCTCCTGGGAGGACAGATTTCACTGCAGGAATCTTGAGTCGCTATTTTCTGACCAATGCATCGAAAACAAATACAATCAATACAATTTGTAATGAGCAAATTCTGTCATTTCATTGACCACAAATAAATATTAAACATATGAATTAAGTAAAAGCAAAAACAATAAGCAGATAAAGAATCATTAATCCATTCCCTCACACTTTCTCACCTGGACAGCAGAGGGCAGCATCCAGAGGAAGATGAGAATAAAACTCCTGGCCTCCTGTAGCTCTGCATCAGTGAAGCTCAGCTCTCAGTCATGAAGACGGTTTATAAACGCCAGCAGTTCAATGACGTGTAACACCTTCATGCAAAATTTCCTTTCCTGCTGAGCAAATGCATTGAAGCAATAATAAAGCAAAACATTCCAAAATTGTAATATTTACTTTAAGCAAAACATGTTCTTGTGTGCATTTATTCAGTGAATAATGAACAAGTTCACCCAGAAACTGTCTCTCACCATAGCAGTAGAAGCTGAACACCAAGGTGAAAATGAAGATAAAACACATGATCTTCTATAATTCTGTGTCAGTGTAGCTCAGCTCTCTGTCATGAAGACAAAAACCTACAGGCTTATAAGCACCAGCAGGTCAATGACGTGTAACACCTTCATGCAAAATGTCCTTCACATACAAAAAGGCTGTCTGGAGCATTTGAGTCACCAGTTCTTCCCATTTGGGTTTTAGAGGATTAGGACAGCAGATTGCTTGATGGATGAGATTTTTTATCCATGTGTTATTAATAACCAGTGTACAGGGTTGTGGTGGTCTGGAGCCTTTTCTAGAAGCAAAGTGTGGGGTGAGTTAGACCCTGGGTAGGGAATTGGTTAATCATAGGTTATTCACGTTCAAATACACCCATGGCACACGTCTGTGGACTGTGGGAGGAAACCCACTTGAACAAGGACAGGACTAGAGGAATCTTTCACACAGATGGAGCCACAGCCAAGCCTACGTTTAAACCCATGGCAGCCAAGAAGTAATGAAGTTCTAGTGCTACCTGCTGTCCAGCATTCCAGCCCAGACCCCATTTCTTGTGCTTACAAATTCAGAATTGCTGAAGACCCTTTCGATGAGGAGTTTAACATCAGTTGCTTCATTTAATGCTCATTTGAAGAATTTGGGAAAATTGAACAATAAATTAAAACTGTTAGATCATAGATTGACATTCAGTTTATTAATTTCAGAAGTAAAATTTGTCATAAAATGAAAATCTAATTTTTACTTGATTTTTACTTGTAAAAAAATACTCAAAGCACTTCAGTTGTTGATTTGCACATTGTTTAATAAATATTAAATAATAATTATAATTTATTTATTATAATTTATTATAATTTATTTATAATAATTCCCTCTAAATAATGTGTTTCTATCTCTAAAAAACAAACAAATATGATTTATTCATATAAAAGACCTAGCAAATAAAATCAATAAAGAATGATTTAAGTGTTGTAAGTGTTTTTGAAGTTTTGGAATAATTGATGTTTCTGTATGTGTAACTTGCTGAAATTTTCAAGTAACTGCTAAATGCTAAAGTGCCTTGAGCCGCATTTCATTTCCAATAAAACATTTTGGTTAATTCAATGTATTTTTTAGAATTATGTTTACTGAAGTGGGGAACAGCATGAAAATCAGAGAAGCTCACAGTGAATCAGGAGCTGTTTTTACTTTAGGATTGGGTTCAATGATGCAGTTACTGTGTGCTGTGGCTGAGGGGGGTTCTGTATGGCTCTCCTTCACTGTGTGATGTCTAGTGCACTATAATAAGTCAGACAGTAGTAGGTGGCTGCATCCTCAGCCTGAACCCCACTGATGGTCAGACTGAAGTCAGTCCCAGATCCAGAACCACTGAACCGGTCTGGGGTCCCAGAAAAACGGGTTTTTATTTTGTATATAAGAAGTTTAGGAGCTGCTCCACCTAATCCAGCCACAAGGGCATGCACAAACTAGTGCATTTCTTTGTGCCGGTCCCATGCCCGGATAAATGGAGAGGGTTGCGTCAGGAAGGGCATCTGGCGTAAAAATTTGCCAAACCAAATATGCGGACAAAAATACAAATCTCCATACTGGATCGGTCAAGCCCCGGGTTAACAACAACTAACACCAGCACTACTAGTGAACAGGGTGCTGGCAGAAATTGGGCTACTGTTGGCCAAAGAAGGAGAAGAGGCCGAAGGAAAAGAGGAGGAAGCCATGTCTGGAGGAAGGAGGAGAGGAGGAAGGTTAAGAGAGTGGATGTGAGGATAGGAACTTTGAATGTTGGTAGTATGACTGGTAAAGGGAGAGAGCTTGCTGATATGATGGAGAGAAGGAAGGCTGATATATTGTGTGTGCAGGCGACCAAATAGAAGGGGAGAGGAGCTAGGTGCATCGGAGGGGGGTTTAAACTGTTTTGCCATGGTGTGGATGGGAGGAGAAATGGGGTAGGGATTATCCTGAAGGAACAGTATGCCAAGAGTGTTTTGGAAGTGAAGAGAGTATCTGACAGAGTGATGATTATGAAACTGGAAATTGACGGTCTGATGATGAATGTTGTTAGTGCATATGCCCTGCAAGTTGGGTGTGAGATGGATGAGAAAGAAGAATTCTGGAGTGATATGGATGAAGTGGCAAAGAGTGTACCTGAGGAAGAGAGAGTGGTGATTGGAGCAGATTTCAATGGGCATGTTGGTGAAGGGAACAGAGGAGATGAGGAGGTGATGGGTAGGTATGGTGTCAAGGAAAGGAACACAGAAGGTCAGATGGTTGTGGATTTTGCAAAAAGGATGGACATGGCTGTGGTAAACACATATTTTAAGAAGAGGGAGGAACACAGGGTGACGTACAAGAGTGGAGGAAGATGCACACAGGTGGATTATATCTTATGCAGGAGGGCCAGACTGAAGGAGATTGTAGACTGCAAAGTGGTGGCAGGGGAAAGCGTGGTTAGGCAGCATAAGATGGTGGTTTGTAGGATGACATTAGAGATCAAAAAGAGAAGGAGAGTGAGGGCAGAACCAAGGACCAAATGGTGGAAGTTGAAAAAGGAAAACTATAAGGTGGAGTTCAGGGAGGAATTAAGACAGGCATTGGATTAGCAAGGAGGAAGTTAGGACAGCTATGAAGAGGATGAAGAATGGAAAGGCTGTTAGCCCAGATGACATACCTGTGGAAGCATGGAAGTGTTTAGGAGAGATGGCAGTGGAGTTTTTAACCAGATTGTTTAATGGAATCTTGGGAAGTGAGACGATGCCTGAGGAGTGGAGAACAAGTGTACTGATACCATTTTTTAAGAATAAGGGTAATGTGCAGAGCTGTAGTAACTACAGAGGGATAAAACTGATCAGCCACGGCATGAAGTTATGGGAAAGAGTAGTGGAAGCTAGGTTAAGAAGGGAGGTGACGATTAGTGAGCAGCAGTATGGCTTCATGCCGAGAAGGAGTGCTACAGATGCGTTGTTTGCTCTGAGGGTGTTGATGGAGAAGTACCGAGAAGGTAAGAAGGAGTTGTATTGTGTCTTCGTGGACTTAGAGAAAGCATATGACAGGGTACCTAGAGAGGAGCTGTGGTATTGTATGAGGAAGTTGGGTGTGCCAGAGAAGTATGTAAGAGTGGTACAGGATATGTACAAGGACAGTGTGACAGTGGTGAGGTCTGCGGTAGGAGTGATGGATGCTTTCAAGATGGGGGTAGGATTACATCAAGGATCAGCTTTGAGTCCTTTCTTGTTTGCAATGGTAATGGACAGGTTGACAGATGAGATCAGACAGGAGTCACCGTGGACTATGATGTTTGCGGATGACATTGTGATCTGTAGTGAGAGTAGGGAGCAGGTTGAGGAGACCCTGGAGAGGTGGAGATATGCTCTAGAGAGAAGAGGAATGAAGGTGAGTAGGACTAAGACAGAATACATGTGCATAAATGAGAGGGAGGACAGAGGAATGGTGAGGATGCAGGGAATAGAGTTGGTGAAGGTAAATGAATTTAAATACTTAGGATCAAGAGTTCAGAGTAATGGGGAGTGTGGAAGAGAGGTGAAGAAGAGAGTGCAGGCAGGGTGGAGTGGGTGGAGAAGAGTGTCAGGAGTGATTTGTGATAGAAGGGCACCAGCAAGAGTAAAAGGGAAGGTCTACAAGATGGTAGTGAGACCAGCTATGCTTTATGGGTTGGAGACGGTGGCACTGACCAAAAGACAGGAGGCAGAGCTGGAGGTGACAGACTTAAAAATGTTAAGATTTGCATTGGGTGTGACGAGGACGGACAGGATTAGGAATGAGTATATTAGAGGGGCAGCACAGGTTAGACGGTTTGGAGACAAAATCAGAGAGGCCAGATTGCGTTGGTTTGGACATGTGCAGAGGAGAGATGCTGGATATATTGGGAAATGGATGCTAGGGATGGAGCTGCCAGGCAAGAGGAAGAGAGGAAGGCCTAAGAGGAGATTTATGGATGTGGTGAAGGAGAACATGCAGGTGGTGGGTGCGACGGAGAAAGATGCAGAGGACAGGAAGAAGATGAAACAATTGATCTGCTGTGGCGACCCCTAACGGGAGCAGCTGAAAAAAGAAGAAGAAGAAGAAGAAGAAGAAGAAGAAGAAGAAGAAGAAGAAGAAGGAGCTGCTCCACCTATCTGCTGGTACCAGGACACATCATCATCCAAGTTATCCGAAGTGCTGGTTTTACAGCTCAGAGTGACCGAGTCTCCTGGGAGGGCAGATTTCACTGCAGGACTCTGAGTCACTGCTTTCTGACCACTGCATCCTAAACCAGACAAAATCTGAATTAGTAAATGACATAAACCACTGAAGAAAATGTTAAACAGACAACTTGTTACCAAACAGTAAAAATCAATTTTCAGTATTTAGAAGCTCCATGAATCCACAACAACTTTATCAACAGATTCTCTCACCCTGAGTGCAGAAGCCGAGCGTCCAGAGGAAGACAAAGATGAGACTCATGGTTGCCTGTTGTTTTGTGCCGGTGGAGCTCAGCTCTGTCAGTTAGTGACAAACCAGCAGACCTATAAACACTTCCAGGCGACTGAGATGTGAAACAGCGCCATGCAAAATATCCTTCATATGCAAAGCATAATCCAGGTACAACAGGATTCATGTAGCCACATTTTAATTTATTTTCTTGCAGGCGTGTTCATAGCAGTAGTGAAATATTCAACTGCATCACTTTGCTATTTTGTGTACTGAACTACAAGGAGCCATTTATAAAAACATAAAACATATTTTCATATTTGGGCTCATGATGGATTTAATTTGTTAGAGTTTTTCCAGAATTTTAGGGCTGTATGAAATTGCCTGTAGTAAAACATTTATTTCAGTTTGTTCACTGTCCTGCCTAGTGCGGCTGTGCGCAAGTGCTGTAGTCATGAGAGAGAGCAGCAACATTAAACAGGTTTACTGTGAGCTGTATGCTTCATTTTAACCGTTAACATTAAAATAAAAGTATGTAACTTCAAACTGGTTATTTTAAGCAGCAGATTCAGGTTGATGATGTGTCCTTATTTCCAGCAAGTGTTTTTCTTAGTTCTTTAATATTTCTTTTGATTTCTACAATTATTATGAAACCCAAATGTCCACCTAACCTGAAAAATATTAAGCTGGAAAAGACTGTGCTTTGAGTTTAGATTTTTAATTATTTTTCCATGATGTTTCATAAAATAAGATTTTCAGAGGAGACCCTAATATTAAGCGGTATAAAGTGGTGAAAATATTTACTGTATATACTTTATTGTGAGAGTTCAATTTGTTTTCTTTTTGCCTGATGTCGTATAAAACAAGATTTCGATAAAACCCTAATCTTAAGAACAGTGAAGTTTCATGTGAGAGGAGAAGCTGATAGTGAGAAGGTTTTGGTTCGATGATGCAAGTTACTGTGCTGTTGCTGAAGGGGGTTTTTGTATGACTCTCAGTCACTGTGTGAGATCTGGAGCACTAAACCAAGCAAAACAGTAGTAGGTGGCAGCATCCTCAGCCTGGACTCCACTGATGGTCAGACTGAAGTCAGTCCCAGATCCTGAACCACTGAAGCGGTCTGGCGTCCCCAGAAGAAAGCGATTGCTTATCGCGGTATATCAGGAGTTTAGGAGCTGCTCCTTCTTTCATCTGGTACCAGGATAAAGTGCTACCGAGACCACTGGAGGTGCTGGGGTTACACTTCATAGTGACCACGTCTCCTGGGAGGGCAGATTTCACTGCAGGACTCTGGAGTCGCATTTCTGACCACTGCATCCTAAACCAAATAAACAAAAAAATTTGTAATGAACAAACACACCAAAGTAACACATTAAAATATAAAATGAAAAACATTGTACAGCGGATCAATGAGTCATACAAAAGTCAAGGAGTGGATTCTCACCCTGAGAGCAGAAGCTGAACACAAGGTGAAGATAAAAGATGGAAGCCTCATGGTCTTCTGTAATTGTTCTGTGTCAGTGAGATTCAGCTGTCTGTCATAAGCAGAGGAAAAACCTTCAGGCCTATAAACACCTTCAGCTCAGCAGTGTGTGAAGCGCTCATGCAAAACAGTCTTCTTATGCAAAATGCTGTTAAATATTTAAACTAAAAACTTTACCAGTTTGATCCAGAGAACCTCAAAAGTCAGAACTTTAGATGTTAACATTTTTTCTTTTCACTACTTTACTACAAGTTCTGGTAAAAAAATATGCTGGTGCAGGTATGTTTAAATGTTTTTGACTTAAAGTTGATAAAAATATAAGTAAAATAATCTGAGCATTTGTTCTATACGTCTTCACTTTGCTCATTTTACATTCTTCATTGTTTCTGGATGAGTTGCCTTTTTCTTTAGATGAACTGTCATTATTTTTGTGATATTTTTGGTCACTGAAGTCATTTCCATAAATTATGGAATCATCAATAAAATGTTGACTTTGGCCAATAAATGAAAAACTAAAAGCTTTAGAATCTAAAAATCACTGCTTTCCTTGTAGTTTCAGGACCAAGACATCCTAGGATGTAACAGAGAAGAAATGTATAAACCGCCATTTTGAATCTGGGTTACTTTGTCTGTATCACAGCCACAAACTAAAACTATAAAACATATAAATGATTTAATTTTTTTCATCCTCTAAACCTACCTTGGAGAAGCAAGACAAAGAAGCTACAGCCATTGGACTGTGACTGAGCATTTGGTGTTACCTTGCTTTAGTGTCAGCTGAAGGGCTCGTACCTGCATTGTAGCTCTGAGTGTGGCAAGCACATGACTTTGGACTGTGGGAGGAGGCTCACACAAACACGGAAAGAACATGCAGAGTCCACATAGACTTGCTGGTTGGACTTTCAGCCCAGACAGCCCAGGGACAGTGAGACAGAGGCAGAAGTCACTGGGCCACCGTGCTGCCCTCATTCAGTTTAAATAAATTGTCCTTCTGCCTGTGGGTTTTTAACAAAAGTCATTTGGCAGACTTTTCGAAATATAAGTGTAGTCATTGTGTATGGATAAAACATTTTTATTTATTGAAAATATAGAAAAAGCTGTATGTAAGTCTAAGTCATAAAAGGAGTTAAAAAATAATCCAGGTGTTTATATATTATTGTTGTTTTCACATTGGGTTTCAATAAACTTCAGACTGCTGAAGTGTTCCCAGTTCACTCCAAGATACTGAATTATTGAAATATATATATTTCACTTGGACAAAATATTCTGGATAAATTAAGTTTTTTTTAAAATAAAAATATTAATGCTGTGGGGAATGGAGTGAAGATCAGAGAAGCTCATAGTGAGGCAGTGACTGTTTTACTCAAAGTTTTGGTTCAATGATGCAGTTAATGGGGGGTGTTAATGAGTCTCAAGTAACTGTGCCACTAAGACTGCCAGATGAGGTGACTTTACAGGTTATAGTGACCGAGTTTCCCGGGAGGACAGATTTCACTGTGGGAGTCTGAGTCACTGTGATCTGACCGCTGCATCCTAAATGAAACAAACAAAAGTCCTGAGTAACAAGTGTTTAAAGAACAAATGATAGTGAAACACATTCTTATACTACATGAAATTAAATCTATGATTCAGATGAGAGAATTAATCATCATTCAGTTATTCAGTTGTTCCTCTCACCATGACTGCAGAGGGTTAGGACCCAAATGAGTTGGATGAAGGTGAAACTCATGGTCATCTGCCGTTCTGTGTCAGTGAAGCTCAGCTGTCAGTCATGAGCAGATAAACCTTCAGGCCTATAAACACTTCCAGGGCAGAGAAGTGTGAGGCACTCATGCAAAGTGTCCTTCATATGCAAAGAGTCCATCATGATATAAAGCAGCACCAGCTCTTTTCATTTTTATTACAGCAACTCTGGATGTCTGTAATGCACACTGAAGTATGCTGCAGTCTATTTGGCTGTAGTATGTGGTATAACAGTATCTCACCTTCTCATCTTTCTCCACTTGTTTTCTCTGACTTCTCCTATTAGCTTCTCACTGAAAGGATCTTCACCCCAGCACAGTATCGACAAAACCTGAGCACTGCCTACATCCGAGCAAGGCCACAGCTCTTCATCCCTGGCTACTTGGTTGTCTCTCACAGGAGCGGTCCAAAATCTGGAGGTTGTTCATCTTTGGTTCTGACCCAGATGTGGCAGAATGAGCTTCCTATTTCCCTCAGGGTTAGTGATTACCTTTCAACATTTAAAAGGGGTCTGAAAACACCTATTTTTCAGCGTATACTTTTTGGAAAAAACACTTTTGTTTATCCTGAGCTACCAGGAGCTGGAGAAAGGCATCAGCTAAGTGACTTACTAAATAAAATGGTTAAGGGAACAGGTTTGAGTCCTAGGAAAGGTTTGCCTGCAGTAAATTTCAACTTTGGAAAAAAAATAATACATTCTAAGGCACTTGACAGTTGAAGCTGGTAACAGAAAGACAATAAAATAAATCCAAATGGTCACATGGGAGGACAGCTGCAAATGGGCATGTTAGTGAGAAAAAGCTCCAACTTCTGGAGAAATGAAAATAATGATAATCAGCACTCCTGCCGCTAAAATCTATAATTGTTACCAAGATGGGGAACTGAAACTCCATGAATTCCTCAAATATAGGAAACAGATGAGAGAGCAAAAAGCCCAAAATTTAAAGTTTTTGATCCATTGTAAGGGTAAAAACTGGAAAAACAAACTGTAAAGATAAAACTTAGGTTAAACACTGAACATCCCTGAATCACTGCAGCAACAAAAAAGACACCTGCTGTCGTGCGAACTTGACCGCTATAATGAGAGCTGACTGTTGCTACAGATGTTCTGCATGTCCTTCACTACATGGTGTGTGTCTCCCCCTAGTAGCAGCACTATGCACAGTTCCACAGCCTGCTCACAACACGGGTCAGAACCGCCTCCTTTGGTGTTCAGCCACGTCCAAGTAGACACTAGCTTTCACACTCCGTATGCATAAATAAAAATTACTTATTAAAATGAGTAATTTGGCAAGTTCCCTCTTTTCGTCAACAAAATTTCGTGCACTTCACTTTGACCCCAGGAGGCAATGGTACCAGCAAAACAATTACATCACTTAATAGACTAAACAAGGTTTCTTTTTAAACCTTTTAATCTGACACGTCAAAATAAAACATTGTATGAAACAATGTAATGATGAAGCACTAATTTATACGCTACAAAATATTAGAAAATTCCATGATGCTAAAATAAGCAGCTCTTTCCAGAGAAAAGTAAATACCAGTAGAATGAATAATTTTCAACAGAAATTTTAGTGTTTGTTAAGACATTTAGGAAATTATAACTACACATTGAAAATAAATTCAGGTTAAAGCTAAACTGTAAATTAACATACACACTCTATGTGTTTACTACATTAACCATAGTAAAAGTACCAGGGTATGCTGCATCCCTATGCTTTTTTGCTTCTTTGTTTCCCATGTTGGCCCTGTGAGTGTGTAAGTGTGTCTCTCCCCGGCAGGGTCACAGAGGCAGGGTGACAATGCTCAGTGGCTCCCTGTTCCTACCACCAATGATGGGCCAGGGGTTAAAGTAGGGGTAGACCTTCTCGGAGAAGCTGTCTGAGAAGGTGAACAGATGGCTCATATCTCCAGCATTGTAGAAGGATACCAGCCCACGGGGGTAGTCCAGGTAGATGCCAATACGCCGCGGCTTTCTGGGCAGATGCAGCAGGTTTTCTACAGATGTACAGGCCTCATACTCATCCCCATTGCGCAGCACCAGTGTCCAAAAGCCATCCTCAGGACACAGGCTGATCTCTTTCTTCCTGTTGACGGACTCGGTGGCCACTCCCAGGCCCCAGGCTGTCTTCTCACCGACCTCCACCTCCCAGTAGTGGCGGCCTGAGAAGAAACCCTGGGAGCCCAACACAATGTTGTAGCGCGTGAACCGCTCAGGGTTGTCGGGCAGGTTCGGCTGGATCTCGCCTACCCACACGCTGGTGCGGGATGGGGACACGGTCAGCCGGGGGTATGCAGTGTCTGGGTCCAGGGTCACCGCCATTGGGACTGGGAACCAGAAAGTGATCTATAATTAATTCAGAAATGATTTACTCCAGTTACCATGGTCCAGCATAGGCTCCAGATCTCCATGACCCTGACCAGGACAAACAGATCATGATAATTGGCGATGGAGTTAGCACAGTGTTATGCAGCCATTCGAATAAGTCTTTTGTAAGTAGTTCTATTGAAAAGATATAAGTTAATATTAATTAAAATATATAAATCTGATTTAAATTAACTACATAATAGATCATTCATGCACAGGGAAAATTGCACATAAAATATTTTTTTGAGCCACATGTTAAGTCTGTATGTTGTATGTTATGACCACGTCACCACCGCAGTTACGGAAGAAACGGCCTAGTGTACCTGGACTCAAAATGGACCTCATCTTCCTCCACACCCTGTACTGCAGCGGCCCCACAAACTGTCCCGGCTGGAGGTCAGTGGACACCTCCTTGGGTGGCTTGAACAACGTCTCTGTTCTGCACGGTGATGGGTGGCACGGTGTCAGGCGAAAGCAAGAGGGCAGCATTATAGCATGGAGCCAAACGTGGACGCGAGTGCACACACACACGCGCACACACACACATGCGCGCGCGGTGCAAATATTCATCTTACCTAAGGATGAAATCGCTGATGCCCTGTGAGGAAAAAGAAGGGGCCTCAGCTGCTGTTCATAGTTCAACAGTACTGCTGACACCAGAATTCTTCATTTACTATCATTTATTATTTAGCTGCCTTTTGTTTACATTACCTTAACTAAGCAACTTACAGTGATTTACACATTTCAACAGCTGGATAATTTTGTACCTTAATTTACAGGACCAGAATAGGAGCAGGGATTTGAACCCAAGTCTTTAAAATGTGAGGTAACCCCTACAACCATAATGTTACTTACTGGCCCTTGAGGAGTCTGGTCAGGGACGAGAGGAGGAGCTCAGAGGAGAGCTTGTTCTAAAGTTTGCAACATAAATGTTGACCATGATAATAATACTTATATAAAATTTTAAAAGTAATAATTGAAAACAACTAATAAAAATTCAATCTCCATGATCAAATCCCACCATCTGCTGAAGTACCCTTGATCAAGGTACAAATCTAGAACCAATACAGTAAAAATTATCCTCCTGTATAAATGGATGATCACTGCAAGCAGCTTAATAGTCAAACCTCACGCTGCAACTCAATTTGGAGACAAATGAAGGGCAAACTGTGGTTGGTGCTGTTTCTTGCCCCCCCATTACTGCCGCTAACCCCCCATAGAGCTCTTCACCTGCAGCAGAGCTGGATTCTCCTCTTGCATTAGTCTGAGTTTCAGCTGCTCCTCACTGTGCTCCAACAGCGTGATCTGCTCCATGCTGTGCTTCAAAGAGGCATCCAGCTGTGTCAGCCGCCTGTCCTCCTCCTGCCGCAGACAACCCCTGACCTCCTTCTCCTCGTGGTCCAGGAACTCATGGAGCTGCCTGAACTCACTGGCAACCTGGTCCTCTAGAGCACTTGTATGTTCCTGAAGGGGGCGCCATATATCATCACTTGAACCCTTCATTCTACAAGGTCAGACCTGTGTTCCATAGGGGTTGGAGGTGTATGTACTATTGCCTACCTGAGGCACCCAGGTACTTAAATTTTACAACCCTTCCTTTCAATTTTAACCACAAAAAAGTAATGTCTAAGGTGACAAAGTTTTTACTCCAACAGTGTTGTGCCCAATTCCATCCAAAGACTTGTGTTTCAGTTGGATTGGTCACTCTCAATTGACCCTAACCAGCGCCTACACCTTTATCTCCATGATGCTCTGGTTTGTCCGGTTCACAGACAGGACCGCCTGCTCCATCTGTAGCTGGACTCCCTGCAGGGCAACAGACAGCTTCTCCTGCAAGTAGAATGCAGGAAACTGAGTGGAGCAGCATCTTACAAACAGCAGGTGTCCAACATCCAAACCACTGGACAGACACACACACACAGAGTGAGGCAGGCACCAGGGAGCATGAAAACACAGGACCATGCATGAATGCACTTCTTTCTGCACAAACAAATACAAATAAGAATGAAGGAATGAAGAACGTCTTCTGGATTTACTTGATTATCTGTTACTCATTGATTTCCGAACTCATTCATTCTCCCTGGAAATGGGTCCGGCATGACATTTGAGCAATAAATTAAAACATTTTCAGTTTACTTCACTTCCCAACTATTTTCTAGGCTACAAATAACTTTTTTTTTTATTTGTGGGCTGTTGAAACTTTCTATTTCCATCACTGATATGTAAACGTTACTATATTTTGAACAAATTATTACTGAATGAAGTTACATATCCATCCGAGTATCACTCCAAAATGTGTTTTTGTGGTCGGTTATGAACACAAATGGCCTGATGAACATATTCAGTGCATTGTTGTTCTACCAGTGAAATACCTGCTCTATCGTTTACAATTAGTGTGGCTTATAGTCAGGGAAATACGGTAGTTTGTACGGCTGAGGACAAACGGACCATTTCGCATACAAACGCATAAATTATATTTTAATGATAAAATATTCTAGTGTGATCAGTTTATTCATTGTTCTTTTATTTATTTTCACCTGCAAATATATGGCTCCGTGAATATATATTTTTCCCAGTAAAAGAGAATTTTAATTTGACTGCAGTTTAACTGTTTAAATGATCTGATGGCAGATTGTGTGTAATGTATTTGTAAAAGGAGATTATTTTTTGTGACATGAGCACTGCTGGAATCTGTACAGAGATTTTTTTAGATTGTTCTTTTTGTTGTTTTTATCATTTTATTTCTGTATCCGAATGAATAATGGGATTGAAAAAGTAAGGAATCAACCGAGCGGGACCGGAATTCTCCGGGTTCCACTTGCGTGGGAACCGCCGGGGACAGCGAGGTGCTAAATTCCGCTCAGTGTCTCTAAGTGAATTTGCCAGAACAGGAACGGATTGCGCGTTCCCAGAATAACCGCGCAGTCACGAGTTTCACGTGGGCGCGCAAAGCGCAAACACAGAAAGCTGATGAGAATTTACGAGAAAAGTGCGTCCAACCGCTCAGGAACTTGAGGAGTGCAAAGCGTTTGTATATTTTATCATTAATTCGTACTGCCAGCTCATTTTATTCATACAATAAATATTCCACTGAAACTGTACACCACATTTATGACTTTTATAAAATATTCTATTCTTGTTTCTCAGTTTACGTTTGTGGGCTGCAATAAAAGACTGAATGTTTTATTGAAAATAGTGATTGCCATTTATTTATTTGACGCTTTTCTCCAAAGGGACGCTGTTTAATACATTCGCAAAGCTGGCAAATTTTTACTGAAATAACTTTTTAGGGAAAATATTTATAAGTATAATAATACAGGAGTGGGTGGGATTTATATCTGTGTTGTGTAAGCACTGCCCCAAGATGACGACAACAACAACAGCAATAATAATAATAATAATAATAATAATAATAATAATAATAATAATAATAATAATAATAATAGTGATGATGATGATGATGATGATGATGATGATGATGATGATGATGATGATGGAACCGTAATTTGTTTTAAAAGTTGCACGTACGTTCAAAAAAGCGCTTTAACCAGTATTTTAATTTGCTTGGACATGGCAAAGAGGTGTGCGGGAGTGAAGGGTCCGAGGCTGTTCGTGCGTTGCGGCTCAGTGGCGCCCCCAGTCGACGCTCCCACCCCACGAGCCGCACTACCTTGTAGCCGTCCGCAGCCTCGTTGATGGGCAGCACGCAGTGCGCTCGGTGGAGCCTCGACACGCCGCACACCACGCAGATGGCCGCCTGGTCCTCCTCGCAGAATAACTTGAGCTTCTCTTCGTGCTCCCCGCAGTAGTCGGACCCGGGTCCCGGCGACACCTCCTGGCCCTCAGCGTCCCCCGCGCGTCTCACGCTGTCCACCACGTTGCAGAGCAGCGAGTTGGGCCGCGGTTCGGACGCGCAAGGCGCTCGGCACTGCGGACAGAGGGCGCTCTCCTCGGAGCGCGCCTCCCGGCAGCGCGCGATGCACACGCGGCAGAAGTGGTGGCCGCAGTCGAGGGCGACGGGCGCGCGGAGCAGCTCGAGGCACACGGGGCACGTGAGCTCGCTGCGGAGCTCGCGCGCGAGGCTGCGCTCGCGGCACGCCGCCATGCTCCCCCGGCGCGAGGGCCCGACTACGGAGGCGCGCGGAATTCCACACTTGGTCGCGTGCACGGAGGAGGAGGAGGAGGAGGAGGAGCGCTGGTGCAGCAGCGCCTCAGACAGCGACGGTAAGCAGAAAATGCGTTTATAAAACTAATGGAAAAATGCACCGCCCGGCCAAAATAAAAAATCAGCACCTGGATTTAACTTAGTGCTATGATGTGGGGTTGCTTCAGTTGGTCAGGTCTAGGTTCAGCAACGTTCTGTGCCCAAGAAATGAGCTCACCTGAATATACTGAATGAGCAGGTTCTTCCATCAATGGATTTTTTCTTCATATTCCAAAAAATATGAAAATGATGTCTCTTTCATTCTCCCTGAACCTAATGGTTCAGGGAGAATGAAAGAGACATCATTTTCACACATGGATTGGCCACCGCAGAGTCCAGACCTTAACCCCACTGAGAATCTTTGGGATCTTGTGCTGGAGAAGACTTTACACAGTGGTCTGACTCTCCCATCAATACCAGAAAAATGAATGCAACTCTGGACGGAAATAAATGTTATGACATCACATAAGCTTATTGAAATGATGCCACTGCAAATGCATGCCGTAAAGCTAAAGGCAGTCCAACGAAATATTTGTGTGTGACTTTTTTTGGCCGGGCAGTGTATAAACACAAAAGTATGTGTTTTACAAAACGGAGGACAAAATATAAATAAAGAAGAAACAGAAACCATGAATATAAAAGTATGTAAATAAAATGAAAAAATGTATAAACAAACAGGAAACCCAGTTCCTTTACAGTGACTTTATGGAAACTTGAAGCTGTTGAAAATTACCAAAAAATATACAGCATATCATCTGTTTCTGTTGTCAGTTCTGTTTTGGTTATATTTGATGCTAAAATATATCAATATGTGATCCCTATGGTTACTGTTATTTTCCTACATTATTTCATATTTCGAAAATCTATCCAGACACATTTCTCTTCCATATAGCAAAGTTTGTTGATTTGTATATTTCAGAACAAGAAATTTCTTTAATAATTAATTTTAATAAAATGTTCATAGCAAAATCATATATGTTTGGCAGAGACTCTTGTATATTAAGCTACAGTTTCTGTTGCAGGATTTTTTTTTTTAAATTCACTCCAGTATAAAAACACACAGAGCTTGCTAGGTCCTTTAGAAGTCAAGATGTGGCGAGGTACTTTCACTCTGTTTTTACACCTGTTCTACATTTACAGTGTACATGAGGAAGCCAAACCCGAGGAAGCACAGCTGGTGAAAATGGTGCGAAAATGTGGTACAGACCTGAAGTACATAGGAATAAATAGAACTAAAACTAGAAGTGAGCTTTCCTTCTTGGAATCTGCCTGTGTTTGGATGTCCACAGCAGTGACCACCATTAGATCTACCACACCATCAGCCTGTTTCTGAAAGGTGTGTGCAGCACTATTACAAAAATATAGTTTTTAAATGGGTGGAAAGCAGAGCACCATTAATGTGGGTTGAAATCCAGCTCAGTCTCTGTGAAGTTTACATATTCTCCCCATAATTATGTGAATTTCCTCCCACAGTCCAAAAACATGTGTTTTGGTTTTGTTGGTCACTGCGTGTGTGTGTTTTCCTTGTGATGGACTGATGCCATACCTCATACCCATACCCAGTGTTTTTGGGATAGACTCAGGATAACCACAAATCTGCACTGGACAAGCAGTTATTGGAAATGGATGGATGTTTCTAATAAGAGCTTAGCTTCAGTTCCAATTATGAACTTAATTCTCTTTTCATATTTTCATGCGCTTCACACAAAAATATGATTTGCACCTGTGTTTTGAAACATCCCTCGTGGCACTTAGAGAAACTCCTCTGCAGCCACACTGTCTGATGGCCTCATACCTACAGTGCGGAGAAACCGGCGTCTGAGAAAACCACAGTGGGTGTTGAGACACACGCAGACTGCAGAAAACACATTTCGACACACCTTAAACTATTTAACTGGCTAGCAGAAACCAGGCAAAAAAAAAAAAAAAAAATTGAAAAAATAAGGCATCATTTTTAATTTAATTGCCATTAGCTAATAATTTTCTCCAAAGTGGTTGTAGGAGCCACCGGTTACTCGTCGGCAGGACCCAGAATTTCTGCACAGCATTTTAGTCCTATAAATGTGGAATTTATTTATAAATAGTGCAGAAAAATGCCTGCAGAACATTTGCAGTCTGTCTTTTATTATTACTCGATTACTGTATTTTTATATATTATAACAATTTATAATTCATAACGCTTTAGCCAACTCAAAGTTATCTGTAACAATTTACATTACTCCTCTAACCAGTTAATTAAAACTGTTACTGTAGTATTTTTGAATTAATATTTCCTTCCAGAAACCGAGATATGAGTTATATTTTACTAAAAACATCCCTGTCACTAAGGTAGTAATATTACAAATTCACCATTGATAGTCAGGTTTAGATTTTCTGCAATCCAAGGCAATTTTTCTTGAATTACGAATTTTCTGTAAACTATGTTGAGAAACTCCAAAATTATGAGATGTATGATTTCAGAACAGGAGAGTTGTCTGTTTCGGTCAGCTTGGTTTCGATGGAGTAGTCAGTTCCTGTGTCTGTAGACTTGGTTGTCAGGGCTCAGTTTCTGTGTCATGCACGGGGGATTACTGATAGAATGTTTTAAAAGGCTAATTTCCAAGCAAACCACGGCCATGTGCAACTGCTAGAAAGAAGAAGCAAGGAGTCACATCGTAGCTGGGGAAGTGGTCAGCTTACATACCACCCCTATTTATAAGACACACTCCTCGCTGACAGAAGACCTTCTGCAGGAGCACAAGAAGTCGATATACACACTGTACCTTGCATTGAGAAGCAGCCTAGACGCCGTGAGGTCCTGCAGGGGCTGGTCGTTTTGAGGAGCCCTGTTCCGCTCGCAGCCTGGTGATAGAAAACATGTGGTGCATCTCAAACCTTGATGGGAGGACAGTGCTTCTTTTTCTCACTGTCCTCAGTGTCTCTGTGTTTGGGGAGGTGGGAGATTTCTCCAGCTGCAGCCAATACTTCTACAGCAGCGTCCCTCCAAAGGGCCTTGGGGTTCAACAGAGTGCCCAGATCTGCCAGCGCTACAACAACTCATACCACTTTGCCAGCCTGTACAACAGAGAGTGGCGGACCCCCCTGTACTCCGCATACCTGTTCACTGGGGGCAACAAGAGGCCTCTTTCCACCTGGAAGTATGAACCTCAGGTGAGAAAGCGCTCAGAAATGGACAAGTAATTGGAGATTTGTTTATTTTGCTGATGGTTTTATCCAAAGCTGTTTACAAAGTTAAACTGCTTATAGTGATATACCAATTTCAACTACACGGGTCATTCTGGTTATAGCAGTTCAAGTTAAGTACCTTGTTCAGAGGTATTAGAGCAGGAGGTAGGGCAATGTTAGCAAATAACGGACTTGAAGGGCTTATGACAAATGACTTATGACAACTTTGAATTCATATTAAGAATTTTATGTTAAATTGGGTTTTCTCTGGGTGCTCTGAATTTCTCCCACAGTCCAAAGAGATGTTTCAGGTTAACTGGTCAATGTAAGTTGCCCTACTCTGTGTGTGTGTGTGTCTGGATGCCCTGTAATAAATGAGTGTCGTTTCCTATCCAGATACCCAGTGATTTTGGACTGCTGTGATCACAATTAAGTGGTTAACAGATATTAGTGTTATATAATATCTTTACTATACGAAATACAACAGTAATTTGCAATTTAATTCAAATTTGGGGGTCTAATGTTTCTCAGAAATAGAATTAGCAAAGGGGGATGTGTAATAAAATCTAGAAATCCCTGAGTAAAGCTGGTGTGGTGGCTCAGAAGAGAGTGCTGAGGGTTTGACTCCAACTGTAGTGCAATCTGTGCAATATAACCCAATTGGAAGAACATACCGATACTCAAAGGATTGATGAATAAAAATTACTGCACAACATAGGGTATGTTGCGTTGTTACTATACACTATGATAATTTCTGAGTATTCACAAATTGCAAATAAAAAGTTAAACTTTCCTGTTGCAACAGGTTTCAGCTGTGTTTTTGGCTATTTCTGTACCTCAGTATCAGGTGTGATAATACTTTGGTTCCACTTTGAGGGTTGCTGGTGACTGCTCACACATCATCTCCAACTGTTTGCAGAATAAATACAAAATTAAGGAACAGTACGGGAAGCCTTCTGCTGCTAAATTATCTTGAGAACTTCTCGGTCAGTTCCTCTGCAGGCGACATAAGGCAGCCGAAGAGGCTAGAACATTTCTTCAGAATTTGATTTTTATGTTAAACCCGGGGTTGGGGTTTCCGAAAGTAAGCACTGTCTGGACCGAACATTATTGTCTCTGCTTCTGCTTTTTCTATGGTCATAATTACTGCCTAAGTTTCATGCCATCACCTTTTTACAATGTATGTCTTATTTCCTGTTATTTACACTCCTATATATGCATTTTTTGTGTAAATTCTAAAGATATCGCTTAAATGGTTCTCAGATCACAAGCTTTCAGATGGAACACAGCTATCCCTTGTTATCCCTTCCTAAAAACATGTCTGATTGCAAATTTCCGGATAAAGGAAGCCTATACATTATGTTTAAAGGAAAAAATAATACGTTCCCCACCCATTCCAAAACCCTCTAACCAATTTTCCCAAATATTACTATTATTGAATAACTAAGTAACAATTGACCAAGGATATTTACATAATATAAAGCATTTAAAACATCAGTGTGCTATTATTTAACATTTAATAGACACCTTATTGTGTTTTTGTGTGCAGTGCGCAAAGATACTGTACACTAATGGATACAAATGACATTTTCCTTCTATACTGAAACAAATGTACTATAATGTAAATAAACAACAAAAACACACAATGAATGCATGTAACAAAATAACAACTGTATGTGCTTTTCTACACTTCTAGCTCTATCTTCTTCATACTATTGAGATTTTTTTGCTTTATAATGGGGCAAAGACAAAAGGGGAACAGCAAAAGCAGAACTACAACACTGAGAGTCCTATATAAAGAGCTAAGACACAACAGTGATGCACTTCACAGTTTCATGCTTGGTTTTGACAGCATGAACTTAGAACAATTTTCAAATTTATTTTTAGATACATGTGTTTTTGATTTCCATCATGAATTTAGAGTACGAATTTTCAAGAAGTCAAAAGAACAAATTTTCAGAACACATTATGAATAGTGAAGGATAGTTGTAATTCTTGTTTCCTTCTTTGTAAGGATGCAGTAAATAAAAACGATTTCTTTGCAATTACTAAGAACAATACACTGGGAAATTATACTAACTTCTGCCTTCCCCTCATCTGTCTTTGCTCTCTGCCCCTTAGCTGGCCACCACCCGAGCTTCAGCCGAAATGATGCACTTCCCACGTGGTCCAGTGGATCAGAATGTGCTGGAGAGCCAGGCTGTCTTGAAGGACTACATGAACTCCTCATACACAAAGGGCCACCTGAGCCCCAGCTCGCACCACCTGCATAAGTTGGACAAGAAGGCCACCTTCACCCTCACCAACATAGTGCCTCAGAAAAGAGGCTCAAACTCTGGCCCATGGGCGGTGCTGGAGAAAAAAGTGGCAGAGCGTCTGACAACCTACTGTACCAAGGAGGCCTACATTGTGACAGGGGTGCTGCCATACACCTCGGCCCACTGGATCAAAAACCGTGTGGCTGTGCCAGAGTACCTGTGGTCAGCCTACTGCTGCCCCTCATTCAGCTCGGACCTTCCCGAAGAACTCCGCTTGACATTCCCCACCTTTGCTGCCATCGGCCGCAACGACCCGAACAGCGATGAGGACATCGTCCCTGTGAACCCGAACGCAAAGAGCTCCATCAAGGGCTACGATGTGAGGAACATGTCAGTCGAAGCCTTAGAGATGTACCTGCAACAGAGGCTCGGTGGAACCATCCAGTTATTCCTTAACCACTGTCAGTGAACAATGACCAAAGAACACTCAATACTAAGCTGGTCTTCAGTCATATTTCTACCATTTTTTCTTTACTAATGAGTCAAAGGATTTGTGTTTTTACAGGACCTTGCAAAAATATAGATTTATCAGATCTGATTTTTTTCCATCCATTTTTCAGTGGACAAAGGACATACATGCATAGTTGTAAGGACAATATAGACTGAAACTTGTTTTCTCTTTCGCTTGCTGATGCACATTCCTCTGTATTTTTTTCAATCTTCGTTTGCATATTTTAATAAAATACAGCAGTCCTAGACACAGAATATGAACTTGACACAGCCTTTAGGATAAATATATACAAAGAAGGAAAATATGCAATGGAATATAGTACACACAATGAGAAACAAACTGCAAAATGTGTATCACTGAAAATGTGTAATTTAATGGAAAGCAATGAAGAAATTTTCAGTGTGACCTTCTGCCATTCAACCAAACATTCACTGAATTTAATTTTTAAAAAATTAGATTTAAATGAAAATATAGTGAACGAGACTGCATCTTTCTCAGAGAGCAATACAGGTCCAAGTCATGTGCAGGAAATAAGGCAGTCAGCACCCCTGACAGCTCTGCAAAGGTGAGGGTGAGGCAGCGCCAGCAACTGTCCTCCACAACTGCACCTGAAATTAATTCCCTCATCATGGAGACAGATAACTGGACCTGAGGAAGGCAGCAAGGGTAGTCAACACCCAAGCCAAGAGACACCCAAGCCATTTCCTAAGGTTGCATGCAGCACAGCAGCAACAGCTCTGATGCCAGCTCATTCAAGCAACAGTGAGGACAGTCAAAACCCTGTGGTGAGCCTGAAAGACTCCTGCACCCATTGGCATGTTCAGAATAACCACAGGACTCTTAAGACTTTTTTACGTTCATTCACATCTTTACTTGTGTTTTGAGATCTCGTGGTGAGGTTGTTTCACCTCCTTATCTAGTTAGCAAAATCCTGGGGGATCTTTGCACAACAGAAAAAGCACAGACTGTTACCTGTGCGTGAGGAAGTGCTTCTTCAGGTGTGCCGACTGCGTGAAACTCTTCCCGCACACCTGGCAGCTGTATGGCTTCTCACCCGTGTGAATTCGCTTGTGCTTTTTGAAATTGCCCAGATCCAAAAAGCTCTTCCCACAGTGTGTGCAGATGTGTCGCTTCTCTCCTGTGTGGCCTTGCAGATGCAGGTTGAGCGTTTGTCTGTGCTTGAACATCTTTCCGCAGATGCTACAGCCATACGGTGTTTCTCCTGTGTGTTTGCGCATATGTATGGTCAGGTCTGACTTAAACACAAAACTCTTGTCGCACACTTTGCAGATGTGTGCCCTCTCCCCGGAATGTATCAGTTGATGTTTTGTGAGACCAAACCGATAAACGAAACTCTTGCCGCATTGCAAACACTGGTGCTGCCGCTTGGCTGTGTGTGCCTGGCTGTGTCGGTTGAGTCCTCGCAGGCTGGGGAACGCCTTCCCGCAGCTGAGGCAGGTGTACGGTCTCTCCCCAGTGTGAACGCTCTGGTGGGCTTCAAGAGTCGAGCCTGAGTTGACCAGCCTCCCACACTCACTACGCTGACAAGGCAACCCACCTGGCTGTACCTGTGGCCCATCACAGGGTGGCACAGCTGCCACTTCTCCAGAGCAGTCATATTGACATTTCTGGGCCTCAACAACAGTAACTCCCAGCACTGGATCAGCAGTTTTGTCCAGTGCATCTACACTTTGTCCAGAATGAGGCTCAGCCTCAGGAATTTTATGACCAAAACCCATACAGACACCACCTGCACTGCACTCCTCCACCTGCTTTTTAAACTCCTTAGGAAAGTGCTCAGTGTTCAGGTGGTTGCTATTTGGCATTTTCACATTATTCCCTAATGTGGTCCTGGTGACAGGTCCTCTTGCTGTACTGTCCTGTCCAATGCTTTCCCCAATACCTTCTGCAGAAGCAGCCTGGGTTTCACAAGGAACCTCTTCTCTGTCATCACCGGTGGTCATGTGCGCTATTCGCTCTAGAAAGAGATGTGATAAAAAAAAAAAAAGCATTGAAACCAACACTTGTGAAAAAAAACCACATTAGCAATGTAGACTATGAAACTAACTAAAGCAATTTCAGAATGACAAAAATTAGAACACAATTCACTAAGAGAATTTCAAAATCTGTTTTATTTGTATGTAAACAGGGACATAAAGGAAAATGCTAACTAATGTGAAACTGTTTTAATGCAAACAGCCAGCCTTAATGCTTGCTATAAACAATCAAATATTTAAGAAACTCAGTCCCAAATCAACGTGTATAAATGAGAAGCGTCACACTTACGAAGAAAAAAAAAAAAAAAAAAAAAAAAAAAAAAAAAAAAAAAACTATTCCAGACAGAAATAATTTTCAATGAAAACTCAGCAAAGGAGACAGCAACAGTCAATGTACAGTCCTATATATGTATTTTTCCTACTTACTCTTCACTGTTTCCTTGGACGTATCGTGCATGAAGGACATCTCCTTTGGGTTATCCATGGTGATGTCAGTCTTACACTCTTCAGTATCAGGATCCTAAAAGATAAACATGATGGCCTTATATAGGATTGTATATACAGTATAAACTGTATATTGACCCATAATATCAGCAGAACCCCCTGTCCTCACTGACCTCATGTTTAACCAAGTCCACCTCTGAACCCTCTTCCTTCAAGCTCACAACAGGACTCAGCTTGCTCGTGTCATCTTCCACAGAATCCATGAGCTGAACCACTGGGTCATTCTTCTCATCTGTGGGTGGAGCGGAATTCTTTGAATGGGGTGGGGGACTGTATTGCAATGGAGATGTATTAGTGTATCGGCTTTTCCCTATTCCCCAAAGGGGCAGCAAGTGATTTAGCGGTCAGAACCTTTGTCTTGCAACCACGAGACCAGGGTTTGAGTCCCCAATCCTACTTAAATTCCTTTGCTGCAAATACTTAGCTGGAACAGAATGGTGTAAAACTTACCCCGCTGTATCAACAACCGAATTACTGCAAGATGCATAGTGTACAAACCTCACACAGTAAGTCTCTTTTGGAGAAAAGCATCATCTAAATGGACAAATAATAAAATAAATAATAACCTGTGTAAGAAAAGCACACAGACCCCCCATTTAAGGCCAATACAGCAATAATCCAAGCTCCTAACTTTATTTTCCCTTTTACCATACATTCTTCCATTTACTATACATGTGCTCCACAGTTTAATATTAAATGCACTTTTTCCATTGATACAGATATGACATGGAAACTGTTTCCTGAATTTCTGGTGTGTTCAAGACTGCTGAACCCTGAAGTCACAGCATTTCCATGAATCCCCTTCCCCAGTTTAAACTGCATTTCCTCACTTTGGCGTTTCTTTGAGCGGCTGCGGTCGCCCGGGTTCTCCGAGGAGCGGAGCCGCGCCTTGAGCTCCTCGTTCTCCCGCCTGATGCTCGCCACCTCCGACCTCAGACGCAGGACTCCCGACTCAAAAAGTTTCGTGGTTTCGCACACGACAGCCTTCAGCAGCATCTCCATCAGGGCCCCGAGTTGGGACTGGAAGCCCACCACGTCTTCCGACATTGTTCCTCCGCCACTACTGCTGTAGCCGCACATTCAAACACGTCCAGATACAGATATATATATATATATATTTTTTTTAATTTAAATAAGTGTCAGCGGGGAACCCCCCCACGTCGTTTTGCCATTTTATTCCCAATCAAAACAAAGTACTTCCGGTATGATTCCTGGGGGTATTACCGTACTATCTGGACAATAAGCGCACTAAAACTTAAAGCGCCCCAACCAGTGAATGGTTGCACATGACAGTCATCCTTACTAAAAATCTACTTTCGGTCCCTAAAAATAGCAACAAAAAAAGTAAATTTCAAAATACTTTTGAAACATATGCTGCATAGTAATGTAATCAAAACGTACAACGCAATTTAAGACCTTTCTGGCCAGATTGATCTCAGGTCAATTTGGCTAGGTTAAGAAGAGTTCAAGTACAGATTCAGGAATTACTGTCAGTGCATAGAAACTTCACTTCAAAGACTGCAGACCACAACTTGTCTGTAATGGAACGAACAAGGAGATCTGTTCACTCTGTAGTTGCTGCTGACTTCGGTCCTGCTGTGCCTGTTGTATGCTGGCTTTTTCTGCATCGGAATTCCTCATCACTTATGACAGAGTTCGACAGACATACCAAGACACAAGCTCACTCAAATATAACATCTTACATTTATTGATGTAAAACAACATACAAGAAATGAGTATAAAAGAGAAAATGGTATTAAGTAGTGTTTGAATAAGACAAGGTCATATGATTTTCAAGTGATTATGAAATTGATAAATAAACCATTAACAGCTTTTTCCTTGTCAAAACAAAACTCATCCTATACCAAATCCAGCTTCAGTCACCACTGATATACTGAGCAAGACAAATCTAAGATTTCTGTTTTTTTTCCATACAGCTCTCTTGAAATAAGAGCTGAGGTCCATGATTGATAAGCATTCCAAAAAGTCCAAAAAACCATTTTAGTTAAATGGTGTAAAAGCACTGGTGATTTTTCAGTTGTTCTGGTTCACTGAAGGTCTTCCCACAGTGGGAGCACTGGTGGGCCAGTCTCTCTCCGCTGTGGATCTGCTGGTGCCTCTTCAGGTACTCCACTCGGCTGAACCTTTTGCCACAGGCGGCACAGCCGTACGGTCTCTCCCCAGTGTGAATGCGCTGGTGCCGCTCAAGGTTGCCCAGCCGGCTGAAACTGCGGCCACACTGGGGGCAGCGGTGCGGTCTCTCCCCCGTGTGCACTAGCTGGTGACGCTCCAGAGAGCGTGAGTGTGTGAACCGCTTTCCGCACAACTCACACCGATGGGGCCTCTGCTCCGGGTGAACGCACTCGTGATTCTTGAGGGTCCAGGACTGGCTGAAAGTTCGTCCACACTGAGCACAGCGGTACGGCCTCTCCGCCACTTCCTCAGTGTGCAGCCGCATGTGTGAAAGGAGGTGTGAAGCCTGGCTGAAGTTCTTCCCACATAGACTGCAGGTATGTTGTTCTTCCTGAATGGAAAGGAGGCACCGGTGGTCTTCCAGGTCAGTGGCTGAGCTGAAGGTGTAACCGCAGTGGTTGCAGAGGTGCATCAATTCCACTGGATCTCCACTTGAATCCACTGTACCAGTACTCCCACTTGCAACCTGTGGCATGTGTGTGGCCACGCCCCCCTGTTCCATTACAGCAGATTGTGGTGTCAATCTCTCCAAACTGGCCACTTCTCCCTCCCTTGTCCTCTTTGACCAAGTGGATCGCAGGTCTCCAACACCCACTGACAGTGACCTGATCCCCTCTTTCATACGCATGGAAGAGAATCCTCGAGTATCCGAATGCGGGAGCACTGGACCCATTCGACTGTGGACGTCCAGCACAGCACTGGGATCTCCGTCAGGTGCCTGTGCAGCTTGATGCACAGTATCCTGTTCTGAGCTGCACAAGCCATCCAGGCCAATGTATTTCTGGGCCATGACGTACTCCAAGTCCCCCAAGGCGTTCTCTATGCCTTCCGGGGCCTGGCTGCCGAAATCCCCAATCTCATGCTCAGATCCCGACTGACCAAGTCTCTGGGTCGTGGCCTCAGTTCCCTGCTCTTCTTTCAGGCTAGCCTCCAGGCCAGGGAGCCCCTCCATGCCATGTCTGGTCCTGTGCTGCTCAGTGAGTTTTTCAGCACCCTCTGCAGGTATGACCTGTGAGCCCCACTCACTCCCACAATGTTGCTGCTCAGTGCCTGCCCTCTCTGAAGCACAAGGAAGTCCTGTGGCAGAGTTCGCATCTCCTGCACACAGAAGAAAAGAATAACATCACCATTACAGCAAGCAGGTGATGCTAAAATCTAGACTGTGCAAAACACTGACCTGAGCAAAAAAAAAAAGTATAGAAAAAAATTGTTTTTTAAAAAAGATTTCAGTTCACCTACAGTTTTAATCTTTATTAAATTATTGTTGAATTGGTTGTGTTCCATTAATGCACACACTCATTTGAACTGAAATACCAATATTCTGATCAGCTGGATCCATCTGCAGAACGTCGTGTATCAACTGCAGAGACTCGGCTCTGTATTCTCCTTCCAAGTCTGTGGACTAAGCACAAGATGAGAACGTTTACTGACGGACACTCATACGGTGCAGGAAGAGTGTAGCACGACTTCCCCGGCACTCATAAATCTGAAGACTGAACATAAAAATGTCTTTTAATACCTTTCTCAGATTTCTATGAAGTGGTCAAAAAACTGGATCTAAAACAGACTTTATCATTTAAATGCATAAAATATCCTCTACAAGGTGCATCTGGATGCACCATTGCCATGTGTGTAGTTTGAAAAATACACTCTGACCTTGATTTTTGGGACCATATGGAGGGGAGGAGATGTCCCAATATGGCAAAAATATAGAAAATCAGAAGCACATTTTAAGCATGTTATTTTTACTATAACATTATACTGTGTATTAAATTAAAACTTTTACATCCTAATGTGCTGTGTAATGAACATGTAAAGTATCTAATAAAATTGTCACCACCGTAATTGAGTACTGTTATTTTTTACAAAAAAAAGCAAAAATTAGTTAAATATTTAACTTTCCTTAAGGTTTAAAATAGTTTTTTTTCTCAATATTTATGATTTTTATTTTTTTTTTCTTAAATATTTTTGCAAAGGTTCATAAAATCCAGGATGTACTATTAACTTTACTCATTGGATTTCAGAAATACACAGTGCTGACAATCAAGACCACAGCTGTTATATCATCCATTTTCTATAAAAACAAAATATAGATTCAAGAGCACAGTGTTTAAGCACAAAAACAAGCTCCTCACCTCCTCTTTGATATTGGTAGCATCCCTTGCCTCTCTGGACGCACTCTCCACCACTACTGCCTCCTCTTCCGCCTCCTCATCAGCACCCGAGAGCTTAACAAGGTACACGTCCCGAGCCTCCCCTGCAGCCTCCCCTGGCGTGACCCCACCTGCCTGCCATGGGCCATTTGGCCAATCCTTTCTATAGGCAGTGCTACCTACCGGCTTAGCTCCTGTGGTGGGTGACAAGGGAATAAGCAAGAGAATATTTACGAAAATAAACAGAGGTGGCAGCGGTATTTGGTGAATGAGTGATGTCAAAGCACTCAGGTCTGAATCCAACATCCTACTGTAGGACTCACTTGTTAGGGTTAAAAAAAAAATGCCCACCTATATAAACTGGTAAATCACTGTACACAGCTTAACACTGGAAGTTGCTTTAGAGAAAACCATCACAAAATTAAACAGCAGTGTCCCACGTTAGACAGCAATACCAAAACGGGACTCGACCCTACACCCCACCCGCTACACAGCGCATTCGTCAACGATCACGCCGCCCTGCGGCCCACATGAAGCGCACCTTCGCTGCACTTACTGGCCACGTCGCTTCTCCTTTTCTTGCGCCCGCTATCTTCAGGCACCAGGAGGCCGGGGGCGCGCCGGCCCGCCGCCCAGCCCATGCCGTACTTGCGCTCATTGCGCAGCTTATTCTCGGTGAGCCGCAGACGCAGCTTGAGCGCCTCATTCTCCTTCCTGTTGAGCGAGATCTCCACCAGGTAGTCGTTCACCGTCTCTTCGAACAGCTTCGTGATCTCTCGCATGGACGCGCGTACCAGGCTCTCAAGCAGCGAGCTCAGGTGCGACTGGAAGGTCTTCACTGAGTCGGCCATGGCCGCGGCGCTCACACACCCTCTCACTCACTCACTCACACACACACACGGTTGATAAATTGTGCGAAAATTAATATAAAAGCCCGGGATGGGCTGTGCAGAGATGCGGTGGTGCACAGTGTGTCTTACAGGGGGCGATGGACAACAGCATCATTTACTGGCAGGAATCCTTTTAATGTTATTGTTGCAAGTGGGATTTGTTTTTCTTCCCAAAGTGCTGCAAACTGCACATGCCGTGCACACGCAATTCCGGTTAACTAGGGGACTGGCATGCACAGCGAACTTCAAAAAGTAGTAACGAAGTAAAATACAAACTACTTTTCCCTTTTCTCGCCTCCTGAAGCGCAGTGTTTTCGTCCCCTTCGACAACATTCGGCTGCCGGAAGTTGAACCTCGCGCATGCGCTTATTTTGCCGTAAAGATACAAAAAAAAGGTGTTATTTAAGATGTTATTAGTGTAAAAAATAAAACATTGTTTTAAAGAGATGGCACAAAAACGATACTGTATTTGTGCCGGAATTATCCAATAAACACGGGCATCTACTGGAATACTCTGAATTTATTCAGAGGCACAGAACCCTTGCCAACTATAAGACATTTACAGTTGTTATGGACGCAGTTCCTAAGTGACGCTCCTAATTTATGCCACTGAGTACAGTTAATATAGAAAGACCTACAGTTCAGATATGTTATCATTAAACGATGTCCACATTTCTGAGAAATTCAATACAGCTTTCATGAGGACACTATGTAATAAAAAAAAATACAATCCTGTGCTATAAATCATATATGCAGGAAAAAATACGATGATACTTAATGAAAAGAAATGCTGAATCAAATACTGAATGAGTATAAAAATAAAAGACGTCTCATTTAAAACGAGAAATCTTATATATCAAGCAAAAACTTATTTAGGAATTATTTTTTGGATTCAATGATTTTAAGAGCACTGATTTATTTCAAAGTTTGCAAACAGAACCCAGCAGTATGCAACATTACTCTTTATTGCTAGCAAATTCTGAGTTTATACATTTACGAAACAATAATATGGATCTTATCATCATATACAGTGTATGAATAAAATACATATATGAATACGTGTATTATAATCCATAGTTCTGGATAATACAAGCAAGTACAATATCGCAGTGCAGATAAATCAGAAATGGTTTTAGAGACGTAAACATAGTTAAAAGTGTTTTTTGAGTTCCTTGAACTCTCAATTTTTGGAAAAAGCTTCACGTCTATGTTTACGATGGTATTATTATTATTATTATTATTATTATTATTATTATTATTAGTAGTAGTAGTAGTAGGAATAGTGTTGAGTAACAGATGAACTCTGAAAGCGAATCAGAAAATGATCCGTCCCTTTTGTCCACTTCTGCTCCCCGTAATTTTGGCGCAGATGGTCACTGCTCTCTTATTTTACTTTTATTTCATTTTATTATGAAATATATGTAAACATGAATATAAAATGTCGGATGAGAAATGCTGAGATGTATGTCTCAGTATTTATTTGATTTAGGACGGTATATTCCTTTACAAACGTCTGTCATTTCGCAATCAGCTGTCATAACTGGTCGTTGGAGCGATGTCGACATTTTTTATATTTGTTTTTACTAATATGTGATGTTCGCCGGAATACATTCTGCGTTAACATTTAAAGACATTACAAATATACGATGCTTTCGTGTTCATAGGTTACATGAGAAGTATGCTGGCATTGCATTAATTCGTATTTGTTTTAGTCACCACCCTCTAAATGATTGGCTCCCTTTAAAGATGTGGTGAAGTCAAATATTTGTGTTTGGTTTGGCCGACAGCCTCGATCAGACTGTTGTTGAAATTTTGAATGCAAATGTAGTTTTTTGAGGTTCTTTTTTTTTTCAGGGGAAGGCTATTTCCTGTGTGTCCAGATTAGGGAAGTTGCTACACTTTCTTCTTGGTAGGGTCTCACACGTTGACAGCCCTGTCAGGACCGTGGAGATCCTCACCAAAGACTCCCTACGAAGCATCGTGGAGCTGCTTCTGGAACCCGCCACATTATGTCTGCGGAGGTCATTCTCACGTTCCAGTCCCAGCTGTCGGGGATCATGGAGACTGTCCTCAGAGCGGCCGTGCATGAGATCACTTGTCTGGTGGAGGACAGCTTCAAGGGGGAGATGGTCCGCAGTGAGAAGGAGGTGGAGACCCTGAGGCGAAGGCTGCAGTGGTTCGAGAGGAGATGGAGAGAAGGAGGAGTTGCGGCCAAGTGTGTGGCATGCAGTCGAGCAGGTGTTTCCTCCGAGGACGTGGAACAAGTTCCCATGGACGCTCAAAATGGTTCGTTGACAATTCAGCTTAATTCATCATAAATGAGAAAACACCTCCCCCCCCTTCAATGTGGTGCTTAACAGTGCTGCTCAGAGATCTCTCTTCTGCACTACACCCTGTTTTCTTAGTATAATCCCATAAAGACGAAACCATCAATCATTTCTGTATCTGTACTATGGTAACACAAGCTAGGTATACAACTGACAGTTGGAGGATAGTTGTTGTTTGAGTATGCACTTCCAAATCGTTCCTGTCACACACAGAGGAGAAAGACTATGGCCTCAAAGAGAACTGTGCCCTGGATGGAGACTGGTGTGAAGGTTCCTGGGGAGCTTCAGATCAAGAGCAAGCGACCATACACAGCCCCATCGGAGACCCAGAGGTATGAGCTGCATCATCATTGTGATGTTAATGACCGTAATGCTCGTGGAAGATGGAACTGTCTTTGTGATCACACTTAAACACAGTGCAGAATGAAGCAGAGTTTATATGAAAAGGAATGTTAGGTAAAATTCATGACAGCAAAAAAAAAAAAAAAAACATGTAATATGTAATTTTTCTGCATTATTTATATTAGTTCTGTTGTTTATTGTGGACCATGATTAATGTTGTTGCCAATTTCCTTTGTCACAGACTGCATTGGTTGAAACAGACAGGATTGAACTACTACACATAAAAAAGACAGTCAAATATACTCAAGAACCCAGGTGCAGTAATGTGGACGGTAAGTGCTAAAATGCTATTTTTTCTTTTTGGGTTTTAAAGTATTGTTGGTCTTAAAATATATTTGTTTCCACTGTAAATCAAAAAAACATATTTGGCACTCATCAGTTTGACAGTAGACACAATCACAACTGGAAGACAAATATTTTTGTTTTTGGTTCTTTTTCACTTTTAAGTTTAAATTCACCAATATACACTATAAAGTGGTAAATGTTATATGTGTATTGGGGAGTATGTATATTGTATTCTTTTTTCTCCCAGTACCTATAGCAAGGAATGATTGTTCTCACAATACCGCCCATAATGCGTCAGATGTGCAGAATTTGGAGAAAGACTTGAGTGTCAGAGATACTGAAGAAGGTCAGCATGGCAAGGTGGTCAAAGCTGAACCCAAGGATGTGTGTGTAACAGCAGATGCAGAGCTGAACCAAATTGACTTTGGTGATTCATTATTCAGAGGAAACCAAATGCAAAACAGAAGACCTCCGGGTCACATTAAAGCTGAACTTGATACTGTTAATGCCAAAATTCGCAAGTCTGACAAATCTGTTCAAGTTGTTTCTTCAGACAATAGTAACATTGCTGCTTCTGATCAGAGTGGGTCAGATTCAAGATCTTCTCCTAATCATATGGATGTGAGGGTCTTGTTCGAAAAAACAGAACATTCCCAAACTCCAGAAAGGCATGATGGGAGACCATCTGGAGCACAGTTGGAGAACAAAGAGGCGCAAACAAGACACAAATCTCAAGATTGTGAGTTCTGGGTACCATCACACAAATGTACAGAGGACTACCTCACTGGTAGCTACATGGAAAATTACTATTCATGTCCTTACTGCAGGCACACCTACAGTGACCTGATTAAATTAAACCTCCACCTACAAAGTCATTGTGCAGAGAGACTCTACAGTTCCTCCGAACTCCAGAAGACTTACCAGCAGTGGGATGGCAAACAAGATTCTCCTTACTCATGCTACTGTGGGAAAAAATTTAACAGTACAGGCACTCTGGAGAGACACCAAAAGGTCCACAGGGAAGAAGTGATGCACAGGTGTGCTCAATGTGGCAAGACCTTTAACCGTGCTTATAATCTGAAAATCCACCAAAGAAGTCACACAGGCGAGAGACCCTACCTTTGCACACACTGCAAGAAGGGCTTCATTTCCCCCACAGATCTGAGGAGACACAAGCGCATCCACACGGGAGAGAAACCATACGCGTGCATACTATGTGGAAGTAAATTCAGTCAGTCGTGGAGTCTGAAAATCCACCAACGCATTCATACGCAAGAGAAACCGCATTGCTGCTTGCAGTGTGGGAAGTGTTTCAGGTGCTCAGGCGATTTGAGCAAACACATGCGTGTCCACACTGGTGAGAAACCGTACATCTGTGAGTTGTGCGGAAAGAGGTATTCTCAGTCACAGAATCTGAAGTCCCACAGATGCTGCACTCAGCTCCAAGCAGATAATTGCCAAGGAGGCTGTTGAGTCGTGAGACATTTTGGACATTTGGATGCATATTCATATATAATATAATGTCTGACTAGCCTCTATATTGATTCTGTTTAGATCGTTTGATGTAAAGGTATAGTTAATGTTCTTAAATGAAATGTGTGCATGAAAACTATTAAATGAAATTATGGCTATGCCTTAGTGTTTTCTGCTGTTTCTATAAAGGTTTTCTTTTCAAGAAAATAAAACAGCTACACTGCAACCCTGTTGAAATATTGCAATATTGCATCAAGGTGCAGCAGTAAACTGAGCACTCGTTTGTCACATGGGGCTTGCAACAGACTGAACTCTAAATGCATGACTGTTTCATGCAGGAGTAGGTGTGAACTTCAAGCAGCTCTTCATCTCTTCGAATGGCAAACTATTAGTTTTGACATTCATATTGTGTATAATGGACACTATATGGTTTAGAATATTGATTTGTACCATTTTGGTGTTTGTATGCCAAGTGTCTTGGCACTAGGCAACAGGGCATTTATCACTCTGAGCAAGAATTCTGCACCGAGCCCAGAGGGTTGTGCAACAACTTCTCTACAATTTCTGTGCATTGCCAGCAAAAACAACAGGGCAGCAGATAGTGCTGGTGCCTCACCTCTCCTGGGCTATAGATTTGAAGATGGATATGAATTCAGCTCAGTTCAAGCAAAGTTTGCGTGTTTCTTTGTTCACATAGATTTCCTCCAGCTACTCCAATTTAATCCAATAATCTGAAATTGTGTTTCAATTCAATTAAGGATTCTTAATTCCCTCTAGTGTCCATGTGTAAAAGAAGAAGTATGCGATTTCCCCGTGATGGACTAGTGCCCTGTTCAGGGTGTGCCCTGTTCCACACCTTCTACTTGCAGAATAGATTCTCGAACATGGTGACCTTGCACTGAACCAGCAGGCAATGATGATGGATGGATGGAAGATTGGTTGTATCACTATAAAGTGAAGTATTAGATAACACCACACTGGGGTGCTGAATACTATAATTAAATTGTAAAAAAAATTCCACACACCTCCATACAAATTCACTACAGACCTTTTCCACCCACAGCTTAGTGTAATCACTGTAACATTACACTTGTAAACATATTTTGGATGTCCAGGTATACGTAAAATTTTGACTAGTACTATATATACTGTATTGTACAGGTGCACAGTGTATATGCACTACTATATCATAAACAAAATATTTAAATGCTAAACACAGTATTATCCTATTGAAAACCGGACTAGAACAATATATAAAGACTAGTTTTTATATATATATAAAGATTAGTACGTACAAAGTTTAAGAAAGCAAGTCGGACAATAGAAATGTTTCTGCTGTACGGCTCCTTTTATATGGGACGATAATCCCTTAAAGGTAACTTTTTTTTAATTTCCTTTTTTTTAATCTATCTTTATTTTGATTATGTACTAAGAACTGTACACACATTTTTATAGAACGTTATGTTTTACTGATGCAATTGTGAACACTTTGGTTTTATTTTTACTACATTTCAAGAAAATAAAATTTAAAAAAAGTGTAGGTGCACGATGCATTCTGGGAAATCTAAGACGGAAGTCGGCGGGAGCGTGCACCTGTCACGTGTCCGCGCGAGCCATTCAGCCTCCTCCAGTACGCACGGCGCAGGGGACCAGGCGGTTTTCTTCCGTTCCTGCTTTTTTTGTCCACTTTTTCCTTTTTGTGACACAGGTGTCGCACCGAAGTCAAGATGCCCATGTTTGTGGTGAACACGAACGTGGCCAAGGACGCCGTTCCGGCCGCGCTGCTGTCCGAGGCCACCCAGGAGCTGGCAAAAGCCATGGGGAAGCCTGCGCAGGTCAGTATGCCGCGCCGTGAGCATCGTCGCCTCTTTACAGCGGGTTTGCTCTCTTTCTCTCTCTCTCTGTCTTTCTCTCTCTCACACACACACACACGGGACAGTTTAGAATGAATAGTTAATCTGAAACACTTATATTTGAACAGTGGACGGAAACCCACACGAATGCATGGAAAAAAAATCAAACCTCCGATGGTCCGAAGCTGCAGCCCAGATTTTATGAGGGCCCGAGCTGCTGTGCCGTTAAAATCCGTTCAGGATTTAGGAATTAAACAAGAAAACCTCCCCACGTTGTTGGTTTCGAAACTGCGTCAAATTTGAGACCCCCCAGTGTGAAATGTCTACATGCACTGTGTCCTGACCACGTGCCCTAGGAGTGGTTGGTTGTTGGTTCGAGTCCCAGTCTAGCGTTCGCATCTGTGGTACCGTTGGGTGAGGTCCTTTCCATGGAATGTTCTAGTAAAAGACTGCTGTATAAACGGGTGAAACCATTTCTTGAGCAATGAGTTAATGGAAATGAATTGATGGTTCTAAAGTGCTCAGATGATTTAACTGCATATGTGAAAGTGTAAGTTAATAGGAAGACATAACTGGTGAGCCTGTGAATTTAATAGTAAACCTGTTTAATTTTTCAGACTTAAGTGAGATTTTTGTGTATTTAATGGATCTGTTATCAAATGATTCTGCTGCATTGTTTCAAACTCCCATCATTTGTGTGAAATACAGTAACACCTGGATTGAGAAATGGATCTTAATGAAACAGTGCTGTGAGTGTTTAATACAATATATTGCATAAATGGAGCTTGAAACCTACAAAACAGATTAGCTAAACCTTTAAAATTAGCTAATAAAAATTAAATAGTGTTTTATGGATCACAAATATAAAATTATGAAAAAGTTTCAATTTTCATTTAGGTAGTAGTGCTAATTGTGTTTTTACTGGTGTCCGATGTTAAGGTGCTATCTAGTCATTTGTATGATATGTGGATATTTATGTCTTTTTGTGCAGTACATCGCAGTGCACATTAACGCTGACCAGAAGATGGTTTTTGGAGGGACACCAGATCCATGTGCCCTGTGTTCTCTGCACAGCATTGGGAAGATCAGTGGGTCGCTGAACAAGCAGTACTCCAAGCTGCTGTGTGGCCTCCTGAACAAGCACTTGGGGGTCCCAGCAGACAGGTATACCCATGTATCCTAGTGCTTGTTCACACATGTCTGTATTGCACCTGTTGTCTTTTTACTCTGTTTTTACAACATTGTACCACTTTCTTAATGTGTTGCAGGATCTATATCAACTTCTACGACTTACCGGCAGAGAATGTGGGCTGGAACAACGCCACATTTGGCTGAAGCATGTCTCTTCCCAAATTTTGACAAAATCTATTAGAAATGTCCTCTTTTATGCTCAAGCACTAATAAATGCACTCTACTTCCCTTCTGTTTAGCTCTACCTGTAGAAGATGGCTTTTGACCCATTTTTTTCATGATGGCCAAGCTAATTAGATTGCACATAACTTGTCTGTAAGTCATTCCATCTTAAATAAAACAGTAAGCGTGAAACACTGGTATCTCATTTTGTATGCAGCAAAAGAGACTTGTGTTATATCAGCAGTTATGGTACAAATATGCAGGGGAAAAATTATTCAGCATGCATAGTATTTTACAAATTATAACAGCTTTTTTGATTTTCGGAGTCACTATTTTACAGTTTCTCACAGTTTCTCATTTTACAGTCACTATTATAATTACATGGAGTTTTAACACAGATAAAATATTTAGTTGTACCCTGTGCTGAAAATTATAAGTAAAAAAACATATATTCTAAATTTTTAAAACTGTTTTCTAGATACAGGGGCATGGAATGGAGCCAGTATGAATCTGTAAAACCACAAATGCACTTTGTCACATACAGGACAATCTCTGCATAGGTCTGTATAAAAGGAAATAGAAGTAAATACAATTTAGAGTGAATAGTGGCATTGTCTGTATTATTAAGCTGAGGGCTTGTCAGTCAATGTGATCAGATCCATATTTTGTAGAAAAGCTGAATGAGTTATGTAATAATTATTCACGATTTTTATATGAAACCACGGCTGCATAACGGTTCGACTCGGACATTTTTAATATTCCAAACGCGTTTTCGTTCACACTTTTTGATCCCCAACGGCTTCCGTAGAAGTAAATTATTGTACAGTGATGTTCAGCATTGCGAGGATTGAACATTGAACGGACTGATCTCAAGGAGGTGCAGATTTATGTTCTTATTCTTCCTATTTTGTGACATTAGTTAATCTAACGAGTCAGTTAGTGTTTAATGTAATACAGAAACGTCTTTGGCCCCCCACGTTATAATCGCCCTCTGTCGCTGTTCCGTGGGAAAAAATCGATATAATTCAGTTTATTTTTTCAGGTGTCGACAGAAAATGACAGTACGTAACATAAAAGTATCATAACGATCACCAGCGATAGATTTAAGCCCGATTTTCAGCCATAACCTCATTCTCGTTGAATTCTACACGGTGGTTTATTGTTTGATTCTGTATGATGTTTATTAAAAGTGACGAATTCGTCTTTATGCAGGTAAAAATATCAACGTCTCACTTTTGACTCATTTTAAATAATTATCTCCAAACCTTTTGCTGTCAGTGTGTAATAACTAGAAGTCAGATTTTCTTTTAAAAGATCACATCTAAGAAATAAGATGATTATTTCACCTTTTGTTTGCGATTTTGCTGTTGAAAAAATATGTTTGGATTGTCCTTGAATTCTTTTATGTAGAGGGCTGTTTGAAATTTTTAAACTACTCATTCAATAACATTTGTAATTTTTTTGACTTTTTATGTTTTTTATTACTCTATTGAACATTTGTTAGTGTTATACAGTACATACACTGCCCAGCCAAAAAAAAAAATAGTCACACACTCTAATATTTCATCGGACCGCCTTTTGCTTTGACTATGGCACGCATTCGCCGTGGCATCGTTTCGATAAGCTTATGCAATGGCACAGCATTTATTCACGTCCAGCGTTGCATTCATTTTTTGCCAAAATCTTGTATTGATAACGGGAGAGTCGGACCGCTGCGTAAAGTCTTCTCAAGCACATCCCAAAGATTCTCAATGAAGTTAAGGCCTGGACTCTGTGGTGGCCAATCCATGTGTGAAAATGATGTCATTCTTCCTGAAGCACTCTTTCACAATTTGAGCCCCATGAATCCTCACATTGTCATCTTGGAATATGAAGAAAAAATCCATTGATGGAAAAACCTGCTCATTCAGATAGTCAGCTGACCTCATTTTTTTGGTCATATAAGCAACCCCACATCATGGCACTAAGTTAAATTCAGGTGGTGACTTTTTTTTGTCCGTGCAGTGTATTATGTGGCTGAGTGTTGTTGTACAGGCTGCAATAGGAAACACTTATGTTATACATAGAATAAGTTCACAGCATTGGTGCACCTGTCTTTTATCGCTGTCTGTTGCATATACTGGAAATGAAAACGTCCTGTGGGTGTGGATTTTGCTTTCCGAACACTGTGATACCCTGTCTCCTCTGCAGGATGTCAGAGGCCATTCTCATGTTTCGCTCCCAGCTCTCAGGGATCATGGAAACTGTCCTCAGAGCGGCTGTGCATGAGATCACCTCCCTGGTGGAAGGCAGCTTCCAGGGAGAGGTGGTCAGGAGCAGACAAGAAGTCGAGTCCTTGAAGCAGAGGCTGCAGTGGTCAGAGAGGAAATTGAGAGAACGAGAGCGAGAGAGGAGCAGCAGGGGCAAGTGTGCGGAATGTGGTCATGTTGCAGAGTCCAATATGGACACGAAAGGCAGGATCTCAAAGAGTTGGTCTGGTGAGCTGAGGTTTTGGACACTTGCATCACAAATTAACCAATATGAGGAGCAATGACATGTCATTATGGGTATTTTTTTATTCAAAGTAACATGCAGTTTTTGACATAGTTACACAATTGGGTATTTTCCAGAAAAAAAAAAAAAGTTAATATATTGATTAAGGGTCCATTTACAGCAAGCTCTCACTCTCCACCAGGTGCTGAGGAGGGACCTACTGTTAAAGAGGAGGAGGGGGTTGTGAAGCAGCAGAGCAGCTGCCTCTGGGAAGCACTGACTGCAGGTCCACCTGCCATTTCAGATGGAAGAGCCACACCAAATTCATCTACAGTTCCTGAATTTGGCAGAGAAAGGGTGAATATCAGTGACCCGTAGCGTGGAATTGCACAAATGAAATTAAATGCAAATGTACAGTATATTTGTAAAATGATCATGTTTTCAGAAATACAAATGAAAGTACAGTAATAAAAGTAAGTAATTTTAATACAGATGATTTTTAATCACAGCCAACAGATTTTGAATTGATGCATGTAGAAGATCTCCGGGTTGCTGAAGACAGCAGTGTTCTTCATTGGGGTTCTAAGGTACAGGTGGAAGGTAAGAATCTTTTTTATGTGTTTTTGTTTCTTAGCTAAAATTACAGTCTGTTTAGGCCTGTGGACCTTGTTAGTATTTCATAATAGAAATACTACTCACAAAAATGATCTTTACTGAATATACAGTACCAGTCAAAAGTTTGAGTATGGCTAGATGACCTGAGCAATGCCCGAATGGGAGAAACTGAACAGAACAGTGAAAGCAAAGTGAATTAAAGCAAAGCATAAGTGTCCTGCATCTCTGGGAATTGCTGCAATAGAACTGGGAACACATGGCATCACATGTCCTGATCAGCTTTGTTAACCAAAAGCCTGAGGGGAAACTCATTTCTAGTGAGTTTACATTTTAACAAACCTTACCTTTCCCCACAGGAATTGATAAATCCAAAGACAGTACTGACGTTGAGGAAAAACAATCCATAATCACCAAGGGTGCAGAGGAGCAAGTTGGGTCAGACATGGTGAAGAACAGCATGGAAAACATCTGCAGACTGAGGGCCGTCCTCAAACCTAGACCTAAATGCAGCTCAGCTGATCAGGAAGATCTGAACTCTGAGTGTATAATTTATGAGAAGGTCACTGTCCTCACAGATGACAGCACTGACACAGAGACAGACGAGCCTGATTTTTCTGACACCCCAGAAGACACTACAGGGCCAAGTCCTAAAACGATTAACGCACAAGACAAACTGCACGGGACACCTAAGAGAAGTGAAGGGATACAAATAAACAACGTGATCAGCTTGTCTCACACACATAACACGTATCCTAACCGCATAAGGAACAGAAGCTCAAAGAAGATAGAGAATTTGTCTCTGCAGCCTAGACTTCCTTCACACAGATCTGCAGGTAAATCCATTCAGAGTGCAACATGGGGAACCACAACAGAAGCAAATCCACATATTTCAAGAGAGAATGTATTTGATCAGGTTAATTTCACTGCAGCAAAACACTTTACGGAGTCTCAAGATACTAGCCTGGGAGATAGTCAGCATATCTGCATATATTGTGGAAAGAATTTCTCTTACATAAGCCGCCTTAAAATACATCTGCTGAAGCACACCGGGGAGAAGCCGTTCACCTGCACGCAGTGTGGGAAGCGGTTCACGGTTGCGAGAAATTTGGAGAGGCACCAGAAGATTCACTGGGGAGATGCCGCTTTCTGTTGCACCCAGTGTGGGAAGCGTTTCAGGCGAGCGGACCACCTGAAGGTCCACCAGCGTGTGCACACTGGAGAGAGACCCTACCGCTGCCCACAGTGCAGCAAGTGTTTCCGATTCTCTGGTGACCTAAACGCACACAAGCGGGTTCACACTGGAGAGAAGCCGTACCGATGCTCCCTCTGTGCAAGCCAGTTTGGTCAGTTAAGGCAACTGAAGTCACACATGAGAGTTCATAAGGGCATGGGCTGACATTTGGCTCAGCAACTGTGTCTGCTATGATAATTCTTGAACTTATCTTAACATAAATTCAAGTACAAATGTTACATTCATTGAACAAATCTTTATTGTTGCTGCCTCTTATTTACTTTTCCAGCACATAAATATCACAAACATCACTGAATATTGCTGTTTTCAGTGATTTGTCAGATGATATTAAGAGAGCATTTATAGTGTACATACCTAAATCTTCATTTTGTGCACAAAAACGGTATGTATATCTTGTTTAGCTGTTAAACCCTTTGTATTTCAATATGTATGGAAATGTTTTGTATTTTATTTTTACAAGCTACCTGAAAAGATGCTGAAGATATTTTGTGTGCAGGTTTCCAGTAATATTTACTGGGTCACCATTCATTTTGCTCTATACCACCAGCACCATCATCTGCTTATGTGGGGCCATCCACTGTTGACACAGTAGATTTACTACAGTTTAACTTGTTTGATACCTGCTGCTCTTTTTGCTGCCTACAATTTTACTGTCTGATGTGGTTTTATACACAAGCACTGAAAAAGATAGCCAAGCACCTGGGAGACCTTTCTGGTTTAGAAATAAAACAAACTTTCAGAAATGCATCTTTGATAACTGTTTTTTTAGTATTGAAATGTATTCTTGAGGTGTTTTTATTTATTTATTTATTTATTTTTTACATAGCACAACTAGTGTAATTGCTTAAGGACAGTTCTTTAGGAGTCAAATAATGCAAAATGCACCCCACAATAGACTGGCATCCCACCCAGGAACAGATTCAGGGCCTAGTGCCCCTACTTTTGGGATAGGAGTTGGCCACCACGATGTAGCATAGGATAAGCAGTTAACAATGATGGATGGATGATAATACAAAACGAAAGAAAAAGTTTAGTACAAAACAATAGGGCAGGGATGGTACAGGAAGAACTGAGGCCTGTACATTCAGCTTTTCTCAAGCATGGTAGGATACACAGCCTGCATTATTCAACTTTAATATCCACCAGTTTAAATATACAAAGCTAGAAAATTTGCATTTCTACAATGCTGTACTGGGAGTTTGCCTAGCATAAGTATAACTATTTATTTCTGGCATGGAGTGCAGTGGTAAAATAATATCTGGCCACCTGGATTAGGCTGTTAACTTATAGACTAACATATATTATTTCTAACATCTATTATTTTTCTGTTAGTATATAATTAACAGGAAAAAAATAAGATTCAAAAGGTCTTTTTATCTTTTTTCCAATTAACACCTTGGCTTGAAGCTTGGATTGCATTCGTTAGCATCTTCTGAAGCACAGTTTTCACACTTCAGTCAGTTCGCCCTTTTTTATTTATCAGTTGTGTTGTATTGACAATGAGTGCTGATAAAATTTATTAGTAATAAAACACGTTTTGTGTCCGACTGTTTTGGTCTCTCCGAGGCGCCGTTACGCCGACCTGGGAGTCACGTGTGCGGAAACACGGCCGTTTCTATGTGACTGTTTTGTCCACCAATAACGAATATTTGAAACAATGGTCACGGTAGTCCGGGGATTATAAAAATTTACAGAGATGAGATGCCGGATTAACTGTTGTGACCACATCCTCAATATCAGGCATTAAAGGCAGGAAGGAGACGCGTTTTTGAAAAGCAGCCTGCAGTGTTATTATCCGTAGTTCAACTTTTTATCCCTTGGCTGCTTGTCCTAACGAGGCTTTTTGGAGCTTCCTTAAATTCAGCAAAATAAGTGTTCATTTCTATCCATATTAAACAAACAGTCTGGCCTAAAACAGTGGCGTTGACGCTTTTCTGTCGCTTATTCTGTTCAATTAAACGTAAATTATTATTGGATGTAGCCAGTAACTGGTTTATATTATGCTGATTATTTTAATATGACAATTAATTTATATTAATTTTTTGCCCCATAGAAACGGAGTCCTCTTACGTCACGACATTTTGACATCCGCCTTTAATTTTGAGTCCTTGACAGAGAAGTGCAGATTGAAGGTTTATTAAGTTTTATCATCCGATTATTGTAAATATCGCTCGTTAATAGGAGTTTGGGTCGTGTCTTGTAAATGGGGGGGAGTTGTGTGGTTGTGGGTTGAAGTTGTCACTTCTGATGGATTTCCAGTTCATATTAACATATTATAGCTAAATAACATCAGCTCCCAAAATATTAGTTCTTGAATAACTTCTCATCCAACGAAAAATATTTTCTGCCATCTACCAGTGTATTGCTTGGTTTTAGGAGACCCTCGGAGGACTTCGCTGAAGACTTGTCCGTTGGTGTGTGGGCAGCGGTGCTGTTCTGTGGGACACAGCTTTTGACAGTAGTGGACATGTCGGCAGACATCCTGCGGTTTCAGAGTCTGCTGTCTGGCATCATGGAAGCCGTCCTGAAAGGGGCTATTTATGATATCACCAGGCTGGTGAAGGACAGCTTCCTGGATGAAGTCATGAGAAGCAGACAGGAGATAAAAGCGCTGAGAGAGAGCTTGCTGTACTCCGAGAGGAGGTGGAGAGAGCGAGAAGGTGGTGTGGAGTATGGAAGAGCTGAAGCGTTTGGGAAAGAGAGGATCCAGAGAGCTGTGGAAAAGCAGTCCGGTAAGATGGAGTTCCAAATTCACGAAATATGATGTAACCTACTGCACATTTATATCCTTTTATTAACTCCAAAATGCTGAAGCTGAAGCCTGGATTTTATCCCAGCAGATGTTGAGAAATGGCTGGAGTTCAAGGGAGCTATTGTGAACCATGGCTCCAGCCTTTGGGAAGAGTTGAAAACAACATCTTCAGAGGTTCCTACAAGAGCAGCCACTTCCAGGAGGACCACAAGATCTCATCAAATGGATAATAGAATGGTAATTATTTTTAAATATGTACAGCAGATGCCTGCCTACTTTTACTGTCTGATAAAGTTTGGAGAAATGCTGGTATTGTGTTGTGTCACAGTCCTCAGATTTGGAACCACATGCCATCGAGTTTATATGTAAAGAGGAGGATTTCAAAGAGGTTGCTGCAAGAAATAATAAGGAACCATCTGGGACCCATCTGAATGGTAAGAACCATGGAAATAGAATAACCAGTAAATATTTCTTCAACCTTGAATACCATCATGTGGGACTACATAGAGGGAGCACATCTTCCTTTTACAATAGTATTTACCTTCTGCAAATAGCTGTTGTTCTTGCTTTCTATCCAGGAGATAAAAATGGTAACAGCCATGATCCTTATGCTGGCTTGAGGGAGCAGATCAGTAAGGAACAGCCAGGCTCCAGTTTTGGCCTGAGCACAGACTCTATACCTCCACATGTTATGACTGATACAAGGAGGCAACCAAATGAAGGAGAAACCAAACCATCTGAATTGAAGCCTGAGAGCGTAACGCAGGAGCTCGATCAAGTGGAGGCTGAAGTCAGAATTGGAAGACTGAGCAACAAAGGTTTTGATCACACGACACACAAGATTGTACAACACCATCGAACTGAAGAAAAAGCTGTGTTTGAAGCAGTCGGTGTCTCTGGTCCTGCAGAACACTACTCTGATGATCAGCAGGTTTCAGGACCTGTTGTTGGGGACCCAGAAAATGCCCACAGTGATCTTACATCTGTTAAAGAGGAAGCTGAAACTCACATTGCATGCAGCGAAGAGACCAGATCATTGACAGTTCACACACAACAGAGCCTGCTTGGACAAAACTGTCAAAATGAAGTTGTAGTTCCCTTTCCTGTAATCATGGATTCAGCAGGGCCTCAGAGGGTCATCTCGGTGGAACGGAAGATCCCAGCACCACAGGTAAGGGCAGAGCAACAGCACAGATTTTGGGAATCTGCCTGGCCAGGTGAGAGCGAAAGAACAGAACAGGCAAATTCTAATTCCACAAAAGAGACTGTGCCTCTTCTTTACAATAAAAACTTCAGGGAGTCAAACACGGGCAGCTACAGGATTGTTCCCAGCGGAGAAAAGCCATTCAGCTGTCTGCACTGTGGGAAGAGCTTCATTCTGCTGAGGAATCTTAAAGACCACCAGAGATACCACACCGGGAAAAAGTCATACACCTGTGTGCAGTGTGGGAAGGGCTTTGTTTTTATGTGTCACCTTAAGGTGCACATGAAAAGCCACACAGGTGAAAGACCCTTTACCTGCACACAGTGTGGGAAGAGTTTTACTTACCTATGCAACCTGAAGTCACATGAGCAATATCATACAGGGGAAAAACCATTCAGCTGCTTACAGTGTGGGAAGAGTTTCAGTCATTCGAGTCATCTGAAGAGACACCAGCTGATTCACTCTGAAGGGAATGAATACAGCTGCGGTGACTGCGGCAAAAAGTTCTTCACAAATGGCGACCTGAGACGCCACCATAAAACTCACATCAGTTAACAACACTTTCAAGATGTTGGTAGAACTGTCTTCAATGTAAAGATGACGTTTTAAAAAAAAATTATCACTCACTAATGATTTGCCTCAAATAAATGTTTAGACTCACATTCTTGCTTCTGTTTTTCATATTTTACTGTACATATATTTATTGAACCTGGTGCAGCTCTATAAATTGTTTTACTATTATTTCTTTGAATGAGTCTCTATGCACTTTATAAGATGTAAATTTAATGTTAGCCCACACACCCTCACTGAAATGTCAGATTTTCTTGAGTTAAAGTCTGAATTGGGTAAATCGAAATCATTTCATGTAATGTCAGGTGCAATGTCAGCAGTGTGACTTTCACTCAGAAAAGATTTACAGACCCATTGTAAAGGATGTGCACTTTTGTGCAAAGAAGGAATTGAAGGCTTTTAAGTTATATTTTCCTTAAGTGTCATCATTTAATAATTCACTTTTTTTTTTCTTATTTCAAGATATAGAATATCTTAATAGAAGTGGAAAAGTTTTTGTTTTCTGATTTTTCTTTATTTAATTTGTCCTGTTGCTAGACCTGGAAAAGGGTTTATTTTGGCTCAATCAAATGTTATTAGAAAAGGAAATGTTTGTATTCATATTTGGTTATTGTTTTGTCTTGTATGATCACACCAGGTATTTTTGAAGAAAATATAATACTGGTTCATCTGTTTTATCTTATGGTGCTGTTTGTCTTACAGCAATGAGAAGGTGTGTTTTTGTGGCGTCCTACTACTACTGTTTCATTCACTGCGCTGCTATAGTGTGTATAGAATTAAAAAATACTGCATATATATATTGTGTGAGTGAAAATCTGTCAATATCACATAGGTGCACTGTGTGTGAAACATCAATTCTCCTGATTCCCCCTGCTTTTTCAGAGGCTGAATTTAAAATTTTCAAAATAGTAACCTTTTTAGAGTTTATTGAACTAAACTGCACAAAAACCTCACTTACAGCGAGAAGCACCTGTGTGCCAAATTTCAGTTCTGTGGCTTGAAAAACAAAGCAGTGCATAAAAAAAAAACAAACCAAACAGCAGACTGAGCTCTACAGTTAAACAGGTGACCCAGCCTTTCACATTTTATCAGTTTAGTCATTAACAAAATATTCAAAAGTCAAACAAACAAAATCCACATTGCCTAAAGAAAAAGAGGAAAAACAGGCTACTTGCTCTTTGGTCGTTTAATCATATGATATTTTTACAAATGATTAACATTTGACATTTATTTTGAGGAAAACAGGCCTCCCTCTGCTGTAGTATGATGTGTGTGTGTGTGTGTGTGTGTGTGTGTGTGTGTGTGTGTGTGTGTGCGTGTGTGGTGACCCCAGCAGACCACACTCCTGTCCAGCAGGTGGCAGTGTTCACCCTGGCGCCCTAACAGCGTTCAAACCTGCACATCAAACGAAGAAGAGGAGACTATATGGAGTAATCGGCATCTTTCGCTCCGGTTTTGTGTTTTTTGTTTTGCATTGTTGTCCGGCACATTTTTAATTGTTGTGTTGAACACCATCCCGGTCAGTTGTCCCTGGAAGGGGAAGAAACGCACCGTGACGATGTCTGGAGCGTAAAGTGCAAATGTTTTCTTAAGATGAAGCTGTGACAGGCAGTTCCTCATTTTACTTTGTGGGCTGTGCACCAACTGTTGTTGTTTTTAATGTAAGTAACTTACTTGGCTGAGGCTTTTTGTTTAAAGTTGCCTTTAGTTATTTTTACAGCAAGGCATTTCACTGCAGTAACACAAGGTAAGTAGTGGAATTGAAATGAACAACCTTCCTAAAAGTGCATGTTCTTAGTCACTACGACACCTGCTGTCAGCTGTCATGCTCTTCTAGAGAGATCCATCCAAGGAGTTGCCGAGGAAAGACTTGATCTCCTGTCCTGTCCACCACCGAGTGCCGGGAGGATGTCGGAGTGCATGAGAAAGACCTTCAACACTCGTCTGACCACGGTAATGGAGACTCTGCTCCGCGCTGCAGTGTTTGAGATCACCAGGATATTTGAGAGCACCCTGTTGGACTCCCAGCTTGAGCTGTCAAGGAGCAGGAATGAGATTGACACCCTGAAGCGCCGTCTGGAAGCCTCTGAGAAGCACACGAGAAGCCTGGGAGAGGCAGGGGTGGTGAAGAGGGTGGGTCGGACTCTTGGTTCCATACGGTCAGCTCCTGCTTCTTGTGCGGTTCGGGAACCAGCAGCACCTCAACCCGGTGCTGGTGAGTGGCCTAAATGTTGTCCCATTTTAAAGTCAGTTGTGCTATTTTGGAAACATGGAGTTCCTCACACATCTGATGGTGTGGTGGTTAAAGGCATGAGCTTGTAACCAGCAGGTTATAAGTCCCACTGCTATGTGAACCTTGAACAAAGTGCTATGAATTGTAAAAGTAAAAATATCCAGTAGTGTACAATGTGAGTCAGTTACTGTAACATGCTTTGAATTCATTAAATACACTTTGTATCAATTTCCACTTTTTGTTTGTTGCTGATGTCACTACCATTTATTATGAATAATAATAATAATAATAATAATAATAATAATAATAATAATAATAATAATAAGCTACTCTGTCAGGTGCCCAGTGCTTGTTTTTTCTTCTCTTTTGTTTGTGTGTGTGGCCAGGGTTGACAGGTAAGAGACCCCCCCTGGCAGGGAATGCTAACACCCCTGGGGAGGTGACCCTCCAGGATGGATCAAAACAGCCCAAGAGGATCAAAGATGAGGGGCCAGGGGTGGAGTCTTCTCAGGTCCAAGACCCGCATGCCGAAGTGGTCTCTGTCATTATCAAGGAGGAGGTCAGTGGCATGGAGAAAAACCCCTAGGAACTCACTGTTTGTTTAAGTAAATCACAACCCTTGTTGTGCAACTATTATATGGTGATAAGTTTGTACAAAATTTGTACAGAAATTATCTACAGCTTTCAGTACAACAAAGGCATTTCATTTAATATCTGCCCTTCTTCACAGGTGGTGGAGCAGGACTCTGACCCCGTGGTGGTGAAGTCCAGTCCTGGGCTCCAGGTGGTTAAGGCTCCATTGCCTTCAGTAGGCAACATTTCTGAAGGCAAGCATGGAAGATTTTAGCAAACTGGCAGTCAGCCCTCCACTCCAGTTTGTCATGCCAGTTCTATTGTTGACAGACCTGTTTAGACAATTAGTTATTTATTTAATTATTTAACTGGTTTTCATCATTTTATTAGAAACAGTTGTCTTAAGATGTACCTTTAAATATTCTGGTATATAACAGTTACAAGGTTTTCACTACACCAGTCTGGAGATAGAAGCTAAAGAGTGCATATTTAGCTAAAAATTTGATTCATTGACTACACATCAGCATTGTGCTCCTCCCCCTCTGATCACTAGCTGATCCCGCACACAAGAGGTCAAAAATGCAGATCCTTAGCTTTTGGCTCCAGTGCGGTACAGTGGGCTCCGTCTCTTCCTCAGTACTGCTGAATTCCTCTCAGAATTCACAAGGGCTTCAAAATACGCTGTGCTTCGGGATTGTGGTAGGGGGTGGAAGGTTGGTGGACCTTTGGTGACCGTGTGTAACCAGTCACAACCTTGTCACATTTCACATTTGGTCAAGGCAAGTCATAGTTTGCCATCATCTATTGTTGTGGGTTGCATTTCAGTGACTGGTAAATTGGAACAATACCTATCCTACAAGTTAACTAACTGTCATTTATCACTCTTGCTAACACTGGATTGTTAGCAGTATTTACAGTCATGTGAAAAAGAAAGTACACCCTCTTTCAGTTCTATAGTTTTATGTGTCAGGCCATAATAAAAAAAATCTTCTGGTCCTTACCAGGTTCTAAAATTATTTAAATCTAATCTCAGGTGTAAAACACACAACAGATTCTACCGTGTTATTTGTTTAACAAAAATGAAGCCAAAATGGAGAAGCCATGTGTGAAAAACTAAGTAGACCCCATGATTCAATAGCTTGTAGAACCACCTTTAGCAGCAATATCTTGAAGTAATCGTTTTCTGTATGACTGCATCAGTCTCTCACATCATTGTGTAGGAATTTTGGCCCACTCTTCTTTACAACATTGCTTCAGTTCATTGAGGTTTGCGGGCATTTGTTTATGCACAGCATCTCTTAAGCTCCCACCACAGCATTTCAATCGGGTTGAGGTCTGGACTTGGACTGGGCCATTGCAACACCTTGATTCTTTTCTTTTTCAGCCATTCTTTTGTAGATTTTCTGGTGTGCTTGGGATCACTGTCTTGTCGCATGACCCAATTTCAGCCAAGCTTTAGCTGTCAGACAGATGTCCTCACATTTGACTCTAGAATACTTTGGTATACAGGAGTTCATGGTTGACTCAGTGACTGCAAGGTGCCCAGGTCCTGTGGCTGCAAAACGAGCCCAAATCATCACCCCTCCACCACCGTGCTTGACAGTTAGTATGAGGTGTTTGTGCCGATATGCTTTGTTTTCGCCAAATGTGGCGCTGTACATTATGGCCCAGCATCTCCACTTTGGTCTGTCTAAAGGACATTGTTCCAGAAGTATCTTGGTTTGTTCAGATGCAACTTTGCAAACCTATGCCGTGCTGCCATGTTCTTTTTAGAAAAGAGGCTTTCGCCTGACAACCCTTCCAAACAAGCCATACTTGTTCAGTCTTTTCCTAATTGTGCTGTCATAAACTTTAACATTTAACATGCTAACTGTAGCATGTAGAGTCTGAGATGTAGCTCTTGGGTTTTTTGAAATTTCTCTGAGCATTGCACAGTCTGACCTTGGGGTGAATTTGCTGGGACATCCACTCCTGGGAAGATTGGCAACTGTCTTGAATGTTTTCCACTTGTGAATAATCTTTCTCACTGTAGAATGATGGAATTCAAATTGTTTGGCAATGGCCTTATAACCCTTCCCAGATTCATGGGCAGCAACAATTGCTTCTCGTAAGATCATTACCCAATTCATTGTGTTAACACACGCCTGACCAGCAAACTGCCAAAACTTCTGCTTTTATAGAGGTGCTTACACTTGCAGATGATCAGTTGATCAAATGCAGTTGAGCAGCAGCACCTGACTGCTACTTACCCTTTTAATTCCTGGAAGCAGTAAGGTTGTACTTCATTTTTCACACTCTGCTTCCTCATTTTAGCTTAGTTTTTGTTAAATAAATAATGACATGGTGTAACATGTCATGTGTTGTTGTTCATCTGAGGTTGTATTTACCTAATTTTAAGACCTGCTAAGGACCAGATAATTCTTTTTATGATGTCCTGATACATAAAACCATAGAATTGAAAGAGGGTGTACTTTCGTTTTCACATGACGGTATGCTCAGTAATTTGTGTTCTTTTGGTGATGAGTGCTCTATAAAAATAAACTGAACTGAATTGAAACATGCAGCGTATTTAAGATAAACAACCAAATGAAGTAGAAGGCAATATTTAACAGCACTGGGTGGATGGACACAGTAACCACAGCCATGGATGCCCCTTTGTCAAGTCTTAGCCAACTTGCTGAAGACCGGGTGCTTTTCAGGACAGCTATCCATGGAGTCGCCATGAGTCGACATCGGCTCAATGCCACTTAACAACAGCAACCAGTAGTTATTTGTGGATAGTGAAAATGAAAAGAGCATAATGTGTATGTTCTTTGAAAATATTTGTTTGACCTTATTAAAAATATAATAGTACAGATGGAGCCTGTTTTATGCACGATTCTGAAAACACTACGCAAACATTGCTCTGGGATGCTTTTTTATATTTTAAATGGGAAAAATAATATGGTGTACCCAGCTCATCTGAAAACCTCCAGCTACCTTTCCACAACATCACTAAAATACTTTAAAATGCCGTGCAGCACATGCAAGGCTCTGCACCGTGCAGCACCACTAAGCGCAGCGCACACACAGGAGCACAGAAGTCAAACCTGTCCAGACATGACAATAATGATCAGCAACTTCATATTTGGAGTTTTTCATGCAATATTTTATATTAAAAAATAAAGACAATTTTTTTGTCATGGTTTGCAACATGTTTTGCATATAAGGTTAAGCTCTTATTCCCTTTTGTGTTGCTCTAGGTTCCCAACAGGAGAGTCACCGGGGGGTACAGTTGAAGCTCCAACCTACCGAGAACCCAGCTATTTCATCCTGCTTGTCCCCCCATGGGATGCCCTGTATCCCGCAAAGGCCTGGCCCCTGTAGCCAAGGGTGTGGTCAGGAGGACTTTAACAGTCTAGCGAGTGCCCAGAGAAAGGAGGGATGTGCTGAGATGCCCCCTGATATGGCACGAGAGCACGGAGATGTGGGAGACACACCGCCGTGCCGCATTCGAACGTGCCGTGTGAGCAGCATCCAGCAGAGATGCCTGGCAACAGAGACCCAGAAGCTCATTCCCAGCAGCGGGTCTGCTGGCTTTGGGCCATTCCAGCCCTGTTTGTTGTCTGTACGTGAGATTCCAGAGGTGAACAGGACTGTTGACAGCATCCAAGCACAGTATGTGTTAAAACAAGGGAAGCTGACTGCATCCAGCCAGCCACAGAGACACCTGGCCAACAGCAATCCAGGGGAAAGACCTTACTCCTGTACTCTGTGTCTGAAGGGTTTCATAAGCCCTTCCCATCTGAACATGCACATGCGTGTGCACACGGGGGAAAGACCGTACTGCTGCTCCCAGTGCGGGATGAGGTTCGCTCAGAAGGGGAACTTGAGGGCCCACCAGCGACAGGTGCATCAGGGTAAGAGGCCATTCCCCTGTCCTGAGTGTGGGAAGTGCTTCACAAAACGGGGCAACCTGAGGACCCACCAGCAGCAGGTTCACCTGGGCAAGAGGCCGTTCCCATGTACAGAATGTGGCAAGGGTTATTTCTCTCAGAAGGACCTGAAAGTTCACCAACGTGTCCATGGAGGAGAATAGAGCATCCCCTGTCTCCCGTTCCCTGGGCGATTCTGATGGCTACACCTTAAAAACACAAGTAACCTCTAACAATGAATGCAACACAACCTAGACAGAAAATGCTGGAATGTGAGAACACCGCTAGCAGATTGTTGACCTATTTGAGTTTCTCTTAGTAAAATCTAACAATTAGAAGTAGGACTGAATTAAGCAGTCTTTTATGCAACACTGCGTAAATTGAAATTGTTGCTGAAGAATTGAGTCGACGTTAAATGATTCCTGCTTTTTTCTGTTGAATTTAGCTTTATAATTTTATTTCGGGTGAGGTACATGAACACACTTGTCCTACACTTTACAAACAGAACAGGGATCGGAAGTCTTTTATCTGAATTTCTAAATCCAAATTCATTCATCACTATGTTGCAGTCAATAAAAGCTTAATGCTATAAAAGTCCTTCCATTTAGGTTATACTCGATAAAAAAAACTGAGATAAAGCAGTAAGTTCAATTACAGCTAATCTGTGTGGTAAATTCTTAAGATGTAATTCAAAATAAATTAATAAAAAATAAACATACATCATCTCCACAACCAGTTACATTGTTCTCTATGTTATTGTCAATAAACCTGCTGAATAGCAGACAGGAGCAGTAAACTGAGGGGTAAAGATGTAAATAAATACATTAATAAATATATTCAACAAGATGAAGGCGGTCCCATTTCTGTTTTCTGTCTTCTGTCTGAGAGCGTTTTGCTGCTAACTAAGGGCTAAATGTGAAAACGCAGGTCACTTTGGCTCCGCAACAGCAACAAGTTTCAGAAAACTAACTGGCACAGAAAAAGGAAAATTTTTACTCAATTTTTTAAACATTTTTGAAAAATGTACTTAGCAAGGAGCCAGACTGTCGGTTTATTACTTGTGATGCCCTAGAAAACTTCCAGCTGCCCAGTTTGGCAGTGAATTTTATTGCCTAGTTTAAAATACGCTGCATATAGCTACATCACATTACAAGCAAATTCATAGTTCTTTATAATTTTTACAAATACTAACCAAAGTAAAAGTCACAGGTAGTACCTGGTACTGAATATGGGGCACAGAGCTGGAATTTGGACCAAACAGTTGCAGTTGTCATTGTTGTAGCACAGGGGCCAATAGAGACAGATGCTGAAACTGACAGCAAAATGTGAAAAATCCAGTTAAGGTGAACATTTTAAACAATTTCGGGCTGAATAAATGTGTCTACTAATCAACTAAATGTGTACAGTATTATGGAAGTTATAAGTCTGGATTGTATTTGCTGGGTAATTCCTGACCAAATAAAATATTTTTAAAGACAAACCTAAATAGAAATGAATTTCTTTGCCATTGCTTTTGTGGTTCAGTGGTTTTTACTTCTTACCGTATTATTTCTATAACTGAGGCTACAGTAAAACACTTTTAAAAACACACCAGGCTGATAAACATTCTCAACTCACTATAATGAAAAAAACAGCAGTCAGACAACTGGAATATGTTGTGTTTTACTGGATAAAACCAATAAATAAAAAACGTTCCCTGGTCTGTTTCCATAATGAACTACAGTACACATGAAATGATTTCTGTCCTGGTGCATTTTTATACAAAATGGATTCATAATTTAAGTAATGCTTTCCTGTCTTTGCCTTCTGCCAAGAGCAGAAGTTCGATTTAAATGTACTGTAAATAATTGGACAAAAAAAAAAACAAAAAAAAAAAACCCAGTGGTCAAATTTTATATTTGCGTAATCTGACACGAAAGCTGAATGTCCCAAAATTATTTAACAAACATTTTACGAATACAACCTGGCAAGTGCTGCAATACCATTCTACGCCTCATCCTCATCATAAAGGTTTATGGTTCATGCAACAATGACTTCCAGATATTGGTTTATTAATTTGCAGATTAATTAATTATTTTAATAGTGTTTTTGTAGAATAAAACCCATTCACTGAATCCCTGTACATTAAGTACTTATGTCTGATGTTCAGGGTTCCATGGTGGGCAAATGTCCCCTAGTCCCCACCCCATCCTTACCCACTTGGGACATGACCTCTGTAGGAGCGTTCCCTATTGTCTGCATGTGAACCGCAGTCCTGCTCTACTCTTCATCACATACAGGAAAGGATTGGAACCAGCGCTGAAGACAACGGACAGCAGTGCGATGGATGGCGCCCACTGTGGCACATAGCAAGAGGGGCAGGCGTACATGACCACATTCAGGACGTGGAAGGGCAGTCGGGACAGGAAGTAGACTGAGAAGAGAATGGTGGTGAGGCAAGCAACTCTCTGTTGCCGTCGATAGAAAAGTGAGTTGATGGGCAAAGGCGATGGAGAGGGAACGGTCGCGGGTGTAGAACCCGGGCAGGAGTTTTGGTGGGACAAGCAGTGGCGGCGGATTGAGCGGAAGATGGAGAAGTAGAGGATGGTGATGGCCAGGAGAGGGAGCCCCACGCTGCCCAGGAAGATTACGTAGGTGAGGTACCCCAGCGACAGAACATTCTGGTATGCGCATGGTACCAGGCACTGGCTGGGAGGCCCACAACAGTTAAGGACAAAAGGATGGGGTGGCGCTAGAGGGAACACATGCTCATCACTCAGAGGATGATAGGTTTGGTCATTTCCCATATGGTTGGAGCTATTTGAATGCTGGATTGAGATATACCCCATCGGCAAAGATCCGTGCACATTATCCGGGTTTGGGCCAGGTTCTGCACCGCTGCGTGATGGAAGCAGCTCCTCAGAGTTGAGTACTGGTACCATGAATGTTAAATCATGGAGTGCGAAGGATGGTTCAGACTGAGGGTCTTTAAAGAAAGCTTTTTGAAGGCCATCGTTGATGCCCGACCGTGGTGTTTCATCCAGAGCTTTGTGAGGCAGCAGACCGAGATCTGTGACCATTACTCCCTGTGACAATGGTACCGTAGTATTTCTGGGTCTTCCGCTGATGCGGTCACTTTGCTGAGACAAAAGGACTCTCTGCAGGCAGCTGTAGTTACTGGGGGACAGACCAGAGTGGTTCTGTAGGTTGGAAAAGTTGTTGAAGCCCATGTAGGGCAAGCAGCTGATCGCAGTACCTGCCAGCCAGCACAGGAACAGGTGAAGGCAGGTGGACTTACGTGTCAGTCTGTACCTGTATCTGGGGGAGGGGGCATAGTAAAATTAGAGTGAATGTAAGGAATGCAATGGATCCATAGTGAAGTGTGTCACAGCACAGAGTTGCACTTGACATACTGCACTGGGAGGGAAGGCAAAACATAAAAACACACACATTTGCGTAATCTGTGCTGCAGGTGAGACCTTCCTTACACGGCAAGCTCACCTGAGGGAGTTTAGTCCCATAGCAGCTGAATTTAATGCATGCAAATTCTTTTAACAAAGTATTTATTCATTCGGCAGTTACTATTTCATAAATGAAACGACAAAGCAAAGCCAAAAAAAATGCAGAACAATGCAAATGCAAAAGCATAAAAAACAAATTTTATAATATGGCTTGCATCCAACAAAGCGCTAACCATTATGAAATTGTAGTTTATACCAAGATATCACTATCTGGTCATCGGTTTTCATCAACACACAAACATAATAGCAAGGAAATGGAATCTATTGTTATGAGCGATAACTGAATAACCAAATTGTTATTCACAAAAACTAGCATCTCATCTACGTGACAATTCGACTCAACTGCGGACCGTCCGTCTGGACTCCCTTCTGGACTGTTGTAACTTCCTGTTGCACCTGTTAGCATGTTGCTATGTGTACCTGTCAGTATCAGCATAATGTTAAACATTAAATCTGAATTTCTGCTGCTAATAAAAGATTTAGTGCTATTGCTGATGTTTGCAATATGCATTTTTGTATGGGAAATTTTGAGTAAACGGTAGAAAAGTGGAGTGCAGGCCAACTTGCAGCATAGCTTAGTGCACCTTGGGTAATGAAATGTAGCTGTGAGGGTTGTTAAGAATACCGACCATGAACTACAGCAGTGTTTTACTGGGAGAGCAGCTGAGACGTAGAATCTGGTCAAAAATAGCACCAGGAAGTTATGGAAAGTGCCGGCACATAAGAAAAAGGCCTGGTTCTCCAGAGTGAAAAGCTACAATGCTGCTACCACGTACCACTGAATACTGACCCACTTGAAACAATAATAATAATAATAATAATAATAATAATAATAATAATAATAATAATAATAATAATAATAATAAATAGTCAGCGGACCCTTGTCGTCCTTTTGAGTCACAAACACACAAACACTGACCGGAAAGGCTGTGTCAGAAGGGTCCACCTGTAATAGGCCATGAGCACGTGGTGGAGGGAGGAGACAAGTGCACAGCCCAGAACCATGCAGTTGAGCAGCAGGCAGGTGTTGAAGGGCAGGGGCACCGCAAAGTCCGACAGGAAGAGCGCCGGAACGCCTGTCGTGCATACGACCAGGTCAGCCACGCCCATGGAGAGCAGGACACGCGTGGTGGCCTGTGAGATGAGATTGATGCCCCTGTGCCTGAGCAGCCACAGCATGTAGAGGTTGAAGGCTCCGAGCAGAGCGAGGAGGGCCAGGGAGAGGGGCAGAGTCAGACTGACCGCGGTGTTGCCCATATTGTAGGTGTACAGCCGGGACAAACTGGCTCCTGGTGTGAGGGAACTTGGTGGGATCAGCTTGTCTGCCCCCCCTGGAGCTGAGGGAACACCACAGATTGTTCCAGGTTGCCCCTTTGGCCCTGTCTCTGAAAGAAGCTGATGGCCACCCTCTTCAGATAAGCAAAAGGAAGACAACCTCAGGACCCCAGTAGGACTTCTTAGGATTCTATTCCTGTTTCTTCTCAGCCACTGTGCAATGTTCTTCACTGCTGCACTATACAAGCAACCATTTTCCAAAACCCCTCTGATTCCATGTTAAAAAACAGCCCCGATGAACAATACATAGACGCGCTATATGATGAACAACACACACCAAGAGACACACAGACCGATCACTTAATAGCAGTTAAAATCCTCGGACCTCAAGGTAACTCTTCCTTCACAAAGACAGTAACTTCTGAACTACCCCTTAAGTAACCCATCCGCTCCTGCAAACATCGGGTGCCTCCTCCCTTTGCCCTCAATTTAAGCCTTCTGTCTGTTGAGGGAAACTCAGATAATGCCTTTCCAGAGAATTCATTCTTACTTTCCAAAGCGACCCAGAAAAACATGCGGCGCGATAAAATGCGTCTTTGTTACAATTTTAGCACAAGTTTAGCCTTAAAATAGCTCACTCGCTTTTCAGATTTAATTTCCTCGCAGACGAAACCAGCGCTGTTATCTTCTACCCCACAGATGCAATGGTTTTCCATCAATTCGTTTCCGCTCAGTCGAGAAGGGCCACTTGTTATTGTTTGCCTCTCCAGGTGTGTCATTTGTTCTCCGTGAGGTTTCGTCCACACATGTCCTCCCCCTTCGATGTGTGTGGAAAAGGTCAGGCTGGAGACCAGCTGATAGTCTCCTAGGTGCTGCAGGATGGTCTGCTGGGGAGCGAGAAGCAGGCGTGATGTCAGATACACACGCACGCCCTCAACAAAGCGTTCAGGGTGTGTGTGTGTGTGTGTAAGGTGTGCAGTTGCACGTGCCTTTGACACAAGGTAATGACATGCCACATGACACCTGGGAACATAATCATTCCAAAAACACCGAGGTCTGCGATGCGAACAGTGCCGACAAGAAGCACTTCCATCAGCTTCAAGCTTGAAGGGACGACTGTGGCCCATCACAAGCAGACAAAAAAAGTCCACAGGAATACTGGATTCACATTTCACAGATGAAAACAAATCACCTTATTATTGCTTGTTAACCACTATTCCCCGAAAAAAGGCCAATATTATAATAACCGGTTGCAGAAAGTGAGACTGAAAAGTGAGTGTTGAGTTCAATGTCTATAATACTGCTAATATTCAATTCAATTCAATTCAATTTTATTTTTACATAGCGCTCTTCTCACTGCAGTGACACAGAGCGCTGTACAGACATGACAGGGGTAGTATACGTGTATAGTTTGGTACCTGGCCACGCAGGAGAGGAAAACAAAAAACTCCTTTCTACAAGAGAATAGGAGAAAAATAAACCTATGGGGGTCCATGTGCCAGTGGAAGCCCACCCCTCCTGGGCTAACAGTAACAACAGTTCTGGCTGTTAACTTTGTATAGAATGCCCAGGAAAGGGCAGGGTAGAAGGGAGTTTTTTGTTTTCCTCTCCTGCATGGTCAGATACCAACTATACATGAATACTACCCTTGACATGTCTGTTCAGCGCTCTGGTCACCGCAGCGAGAAGAGTGCTATGTAAAAATAAAATTGAGTTGAATAGTAATAGTAATAACTGTGTGCATTACGTAATAACTGCATATAATTTTTCACATCTTCTCTGAGCAGACAGAAATATTTCTTTTTAGGACTCGGGACTTAGAAAACATCACACTTTGACAACGGCACCACCGCACGAATCACGGCTCAAAGGTTTCTTATTTGCTAGCTGGGAATACAAAGCGCCCCGCGTGCAACTTAAAGTCTCGGTGACACTTGGTGACATTTTTCACTGGTGCTTCACCGCAGCCGGGCCACGTTTGCACTTTTATTGCTGAGAACTCCAGCTGTCTCCCAGCTGTCATGGCGCACGGCCTCTTCCCAGTGTCGCCGTCTGCTGGCCGCTCCCCGTCATTGCCGCTGCCTCCCATCACGTGGCAAACGGAACACAAACAATGAACGAACCCGCAAGCACTAAGGAATGCTATTAATAAATAAAACATGCATACATTTCTAGATATATAATATATATATAAACATGTATCCTTGTACAGTGTCACGCATATGAACTGACTTATTTGTTGAGAAACACTTTTGGAAAATGCAGTGATGCTCAGCACACTTTTATGAACATTGCGGCTATAAACAATATAAAATATCAATAGAGTTTATTAATAAAGAAGTAAAAGTGAACAAAAGTGGCAACGTGAAGCGGTTGTGTCTGTGCTATTTTGCACTTTATTGAATATCATAAACGCTGTTTGTGCGTGAATGAAAGAGCTGAATTTTTTATTTTTTATTTATTTATTTTTTTCCAGCTGTTTGCGGGGGGGATGCGCATGAACGACGCTGTGTTCCTCCGGTCCACCCCCCCCCACTCCCTCCCACCAACAACCTCCTTCGGGCGCTCACAGATCGTGCAGTTCTTCACAACTTCACCACCACGTTTGCGGGAGGAGACGCTGCAAGACCGCAGCCACCGCTGGAGAACACAGCTGGAACGGGGAGGGGGGGCCGGCAGCGCACTGGACACCGGGTACATAAGGGCAGGAGGCTGCGGGAGAACATTGAGGAGCACGGGAGAACATAGGAGGAGCTCGGGGGAGGAGAACGTTAGAGAAGCGTAAGAGGTGGCTGCTGGGGGAGTTTATTGGAGAAGAACACAGGAGGAGTGCAGAGGAGCAGAACTCATGAGAAATTGGGGGGAGAATATTGGTGGAGATGTTTTACTGGAGAAGAAGGTAGAAGGATAATATTCGAGCCCCCGGGATCAGGAGGAGGATGTAGTGTGAGAACATAGGAGGAGAAGATTTAAGGAGAACACGGAAGGACGTAAGAGAAGAGAAAATAGAACATATCAAGCCGAAGGGATCACCGGAGGAGAAGAGTGGAGAAAATAAAAGGAAGCAGCCAAACATCGGAAGAGGAGACAGAAGATAGGAGGGTAAAATTCTAATCCAGTAATCACCGGAGGAGAACATAGTGTGAGAGCATAGGAGGAGAGAATTGACAGAAAATAGGAGAACCTGCCAAGCCCCTGTGATCATTTAGGAGAAAATTGGAGAAGACCCAAGATAGCAGGAGAACGTTGGAAGAGAAGACAAGAGAAGGACATTCCAAGTCTTTATTCCCTCCTTGCAGGTACTGTGAAGCAGTGGCCACCCAGGTGAGTGCAGAACTTCCACAACTTCACCAGCGAATAGCAAGGTGATCAGAAAAGCAGAACCTCTATCGAGCTTCACACGAGTGTTTGAGCTGTTTCCCCCTGTGTTACTGCTCTTGCGCGAATGTGGGTGACTGCAGCCCAGGGCATGCAGTCGTACCATGATTTACATCTGGAGAGGGATGGCTAACTGGAAACATCTCAAGGGAGTCAGAGGAGGACGGCCTTGTGGGTGTCCTGATCTCCTCCCAACCTGCACGAGGCCACTTCCTCTCTCCTCATTTCATGCATATCAGCTTCAACTAGAAGGAGCAAATATTTTCTATTTATTATTTCTACTGCAGCTACTACTACCAGCAACAGCAACAAAAATAATAATAATTTTTTAAAGTATTTATCGATGCACTAACTTAGTTGCACTTCCTTTTTATTATCCCTTACTATTTTAAGTCTAAACTCCTCTTCCCATCAAGCATTGAAGAGATGGTTGATCCTGAAGGTGATTCCTAAACCTCTTACTGCTCTTCGAGACGCTAAAAGTCTCCTTAAATGGGGATCAGTCTTCAGTCTTGCAGAAAGCCAGTTATTTTTATGGCCTCTAATTAAATTATTGTAATAGTTTTTTTCCATATTCCTATCCCAGCGAGTTTTCCACTATAACCGGTCCTGCACTTCCTTCTCAGCTGTATTGTGTTTGGCACAGAACGGCTGAAGGGTTTTTTTGGATGCCGGGTTTTCAGTCTACGCAGCCGGCGACTTTCGGTCACCTCTGTTAATGACAGCGACACGCTCGCGCTAATAAATGCGAATGCGGTCGAGTTGCAAAAAAACCCAACAATAACAGCAGCAGTATTTAAGCCTCCCGTGCCAACAGTGAGACATTTTCTAGAAAATTCCAGTGATATGCGATTTGTATGGTTTCCAGTAGCAACACTTGAACCGCCACTATTTCATTTGCACTATAACACCATTTTCAGAGGCTTATCAAATTTCTTTGCTACCTGCATTTATTCTTCAGGAAGTGCTACGTTCCTTTCTTCATTTTATTCACAATAAACTCAAAGGCATCCAGCTAAACATCTTCTCTTGTTTGCTAGCAGAAATGACTCAGATCCTAGTAGAACAACGCAGCCTCCACATCGGGGAGAAAGGCCACAAACCAGCATCTGGTCCCAGGCAATGCTTTTCTTTTGAACACTCCGACATCGTAAATGTAACCATAAGAAAGCAGAAGATGGAGTTGGTGTGGGGGTGGGAAACTGAAGCGCTGCGGTAGAGTAGCTGTTGCGGGGGGGTCAGGTCATTCCTTTTCCCCATTCATAAGTACAGTAAGCTGCTTATTGTGAACCCAGGGCTTTGGTTAGGATTTGCAAATCTTTCATGGTTTAGAAAATTACGAGCTTCTTGTCAGTCTAGAAGTGACTGAGTAAACAGCTGGAGGACATTTCTGTTAGCAACTCTCTGCATCAAACAAACTGTATTGCTGTTATGGCCCAGTCTGGGGTTGGGATGTAACTCAGAGACTGAGGAAAGAACTGAACCAACTAAAAAGGAGCCAAAGCCTGGTGAGAAGTTTTTCTTTTTTTGTTTTTCATTATTATTATTAGTGCAACCCAATTCCCAAGCCCTTTCTCCAGACGTGAGCAAAGCCAAAAAAAACAAACAAAAATCCCTCTTCTTCTGGCGATAACTAACTTTCCAAACACAAGTAAACCATTCTACCCAGGCTCCAGTACCACAGTAAAAACCAGGAGTAAAAATGATCGAAGCCAGACCCCCTTCTGGCAGTTGCGTCTTAATCTCAGGTATTTAGAAAAATTCAACACCAAAAACAAACAATTCGCCAGTTACACTGAATAATACACCACACAACTCTTTCTGGCCCAGGCCTCTGCCTTCCACTTTCCCTTCTTCTTCTCCAGGTGTCTTCATTCCTTAGATGCTTTCTTCTTCATTGTCCGATTCTTCTAATTGGCTGCTGGGGGAGATACAGAAATACTGAAGGGCTTTTTGACGCCTGCCTTACAGTTACTCACCCGGAAATGAAGGCTTCACCGTGGTGGCAGCGCTCAGGTGCTGGGACTATCCTGCTCCTGGCTCTCTGGCTAAACCTCTGCCTGGGCCAGAACCAACCCTCCTCTCAGCCAGGGAGCGACAAGCTGAAGCTGCGGTTGACAGGATACCCGCGCAAACACAACGAGGGCCGCATCGAGATCTTCCGCAAGGGCGAGTGGGGAACCATCTGCGACGATGACTTCACGCTGGCCAACGCCCATGTGCTCTGTCGCCAGCTGGGCTTTGTTTCTGCCACCGGCTGGACGCATAGTGCCAAGTACGGCAAGGGGACAGGTGAGCGGCATGCTGGGAAGTGTGGGAAATTAAAGTGGAGAATAGCATCGGGAAGCAGGAGTAAAGCAGGGACGCTAATACGTATGGGATGTCGTTGATATATCAGCTAGCAAAATTTTAAAGTGTGCTAATGTTAAAATTAAGAAGTGTATTTATTAATAGAGCCCTGTGATGGACTGGTTTCCCCTTCAGGTAGTACCTTACACCCAGAGTTGCCTAGGATAGGCTCTGGATGGGATTGTTGAATGAAACAAGGGGGAAAAATGGTGTAAAATGAGAAGAAAGTGTGAACTTCAGGTCTGCGTTACTAACATCTGTGTAGGGCCGATCTGGCTGGACAACCTGCAGTGCAGAGGTGGTGAGAAAGGCGTCGAGTTCTGCGAGTCTCGGGGCTGGGGTAACAGCGACTGCACTCACGACGAGGACGCCGGAATCATCTGCAAGGACGAGAGGATCCCTGGCTTTGTGGACTCAAACGTCATCGAGGTAGCGTTGGATCCTGAGGTCCCGTGCCTCTGCTGTACGGTGGGGATGGCAGGGGCATGACCTTGATGTTGGGTCTAGGGCAGTAGAATGAGCAGAAGCTCTAAAATAAGATAAAACATGTTGTTTGTATGGCCTGCAGAATAGTCGTAGCTTTTAGTGGCAACCAAACATGTCCAGAGGAATGTTTTTCTTACATTCTTCTGGCATGGCTGTCCATGAGGAATGTCAACAAGGGGCAGCGTAAAACAACGCCTTGACTCAAAATCGCGGTTGTCAGTCAAAAAGGAATAAGGAATATCGAGCAAACACTGCCTTCTGACTCAGATTCATTCGGCTTGCCCTTAACTGTCAGCAGCTGTACAGCGAGCTCACCGTAACCTTTTCACGGAGAAACAAATCTACATTTTGCGTGAAAACCTGGTGGCATTTTAACAGAGAGCGTGCCCTGTTAATATGCATCTGAGTTGACTGAAGATGAAATTTAATATTTGATAATATATGACACTTGTGAACATTTTTCCAGGCGATTTATTTGGGTATATTTCTCATTTCCATCGGATTTTCATCTGATTTGTATTTTGTTGTCCAATCAGATGCAAGTGTGACTAAAGAGAGAGAGACAATAACTAACCATATTATTATACAGAACATCATCTGGATTGAATACATGCCAGATATTTAATATAAATTCCATAGAAATTAAACCGTAACTCAACAATTAGACCAACTTCTAGCTGCATAGCCTGAAAAGGTGGGGGCGGAAAGGAGAGAGCACGTTTGAGGCCTGCAGACCTCTCACTGGGAAGCTCTGATGTGGAGCAGTGCTATGGGTGGTGAGGGGGTTTGGGCTGGTTGGTGGGTCTCATGTTCCTGTTGCTGTCCCAGCTCTGCTTGGCCTGCAGACGGGAACCGCCCCCCTGACCCCCCCCTCCCCAGCTATAGTATCCTGAATGGATGGGTTCATTCGAGGCGGTGAGCTGTGGACCGGTTTGTCAGACGGCTGTAGGAAAAGTCATTTCAGCTGCTGGGTAAACAGTCTAGCGTTATGAATCAGGCTTCAGCTGCCTCCGCTTTGGTATGTCCACTGCGGCCGGGGGCCCGCCACCCGGGGCTTGAACACTCCCTGTGCACACAGGAAGGGCTTATCTGCTCCCTTTGAGCTGACTCATGCAGGCTTAAGGATGCTCCCTGTGCCGTCTGCTGTTCCACCGGCATTAATGACAGCGCATGGCACTAAGATGAATGGTTTTTAATCCCAATCCTGTGATAATTATAACAATTGAAGGAAGAACTTTGCTTGAAAAATTGAATGGCTGTCTAAATACGAGACGGATTTACTGTCTAAATGTCTCGCATATATCTACATACGGTGGCAGAGCAGGTATCTCTGGATGCGACGCTGACTCAGTCCACGTAGTTTGAATTCAACTCCTCATGTCTGCGGAGGTTTCTTCCGGGTGCTCTGGTTTCCTCTCACAGTCCAAAGATTTGCATTTCAGGCGGTTTGGAGACTAAATAGTGTGTGTTGATGGGTAGATAAGTGTAAGTAGCTTAGCAAAGCGTACGCCATCGAGCATTGCTTTGAGCAGAATAGCTAAATGCTTATTAATAAATGGTGCTATTTTTTGTGTGTTACTAATGGCTGTGTTCTGTAATTCTATAGTTTTATCGTAATTCTTTTTCGTTTTTTTCTGACAAAACAGGCTATGTTATATAATGAGACAGCGATTGTTGATATACGATGGGGTGACTGACCAGGATGGATCAGGCTGAACTACAACTGGGCCCCGCTCACCTACGCTCCTTCCTTTCAGATGCAGGTGGACGAGAATCACTTCCAGGAAGTGCGTCTGCGCCCGGCTGCCGACGGCGCCCCCAAGAAGATGCCTGTGACGGAGGGCCTGGTGGAGGTGAAGTTCAAGGACGGCTGGGGGCAGGTGTGCGGCCTGGGATGGGGCCCCAAAAACGCACGTGTCGTCTGCGGCATGATGGGCTTCCCCAGCGAGAAGAAGGCCAGGAACCTCTACAAGTGAGTGGGCACCTCCCGTACGAGGCTAAGGTTTATAGCCAAGCTGCAACCTTTGCAGTCGGGTCAAAAATCCAGCACCGCAATGGGTTTGGCTGTACTTTGTTTCACTGCGCTTGTCCTCATTTTCACTTCTTATCGTTCATTTTTTCCATTTCCATCTTTGTTCTTTGGCATGACAGTTGTTCAGCTGTGGTCCCCAGGTTGATAGCCTGTTCTTCTGGAAAATCGCAAAATGAGGTCGCACTCCGCACACATGTGTCACGCTCACCAAGTCAAGGGTTTTGGCGCGATCCCGTCCAACGTGTATGTGGTTGTAAATCTGACATCGGGGATGAATTCATGGATCGCTGGATACAGTTTCCAACAAGTCTTGTCCTTAGAATTCGTGCAGCTTACTATGCAGAGCAGGGTTTTTGCCACGAATTGACACATCTCAGTAGCAGAACAGCTGGATGGAACTGGGAGAAGGAAAAATTTGGTACAGTGTCCTTAGCCAATAAGTTTATGTGTGCTTTTCAGATTCGGTGTCAAATAACCCAGGGTCTCCACAGAAATCTCACAGAGACCAGAGGACTAGCTGGTTTGTTTGCTCGTCTGGGTGCTTTTTAGTAGAATGACATCTCAGTGCGCACATAATGACAGCCTAAAGCAAATTTAGTCATAATAATTCGGAGGTTGCGAGGCTCTAACCCTTCTAGCATTTTTCTGCTGGAAATGGGAGGATTTTGGCCCAGCTCTTGCACCCTTCAAAGCCAGCTGATCCTCTGGCTCATGAGGTCACCCATATACTGCGTTGGCTTCTGTCTTCTGCTCTATCCATTTGGACGAAAAGGTGCAGTTACTTAAGAGCTATAAAAGCGAAGATGTGGTCATTTCTTTTCCTTGGCCTATGAGGCTATGATAATTAAGGTGATATTGGGTTCAGATTGTACATCATAATAGAATTGAAGGGTTGCATCAAATTGTCTTCAGGGTTTGGAAAGTTCGCATCAGGACGGATTTTTTTTTCCTGTAACTGCAAGGCGGTTCCAAAAATTCGCGCAGGGGTAAACCATTGATCTTCAGCTCATTGTGTTCAAGAATAGCACATTTGTGGTTGTCCATGCACAAAAGTCATGGATCTTATTGTAACAGAGTAACATCTTATTGTAGTAATGCATATATGTTGTATAAATTGTTTTGAGAATGGTATTTTTGATGCCAATATCAATATTATCAATATCCCAGTTCAGTGTCAAAATATTTTATAACTTAAGAACAGCAAGAAGACAACTGATGTCAGGAACTGAACTCGTATCGTGTTGACCTACAGATCATTTTTGGCTCTATATGATAGGAGTCATCATTATCATCATTTTTTGTGTCACTTCATCCCAAACCTTTCACATTCCTTGTTGCCTGATGCTTTATCTGGTTCTCATTCTGCACACTTGGCTTGTAATCTATATAAGTGGTATAGTAAGGTGAATCCATTCATAGTCAAGCTAGTCTTATTCAGATGTGTAGACTAACACCTTTTTAGAAACCCAATGAAGTCAAACTACCTGTGGTTTGGAGGCTTAGATATTTTCCTTAGGTGTGTGATGGCCATAACCAACAGAATGGAACTGAGCTGCTTCTCCTGGGCTTTGTGGGCTTTTTAAACATGGTAGAAGCCTGCATTAGCTATATGAAACAAGACCTTAAAAGTGCTGGGCTTCCCGATCAGACAGGTATTCTGTATGCAGCTCCACGTGGCTGTGCAAGACACAGTTAGCAGACACACTGTGGCCTCAGACTGGACCAGAGTGCTCTCAGCCCCTCCTGCTCACAAATTCCTTTCATAGCATCCAGGCGAATCACTGACTGCACACCGGTTGGTTTTATTTAAGGGGGCTCCAGCTTTGCACTCGGCGCTTGGGTGGACTGGGTTCGGTAGCTGCCGCCCACACCTGCACTAAGTGACAGACTCACACCAGTCAGTGAAGTGCAAGCAAGCGGTGGGGTGACCCAGCCTTCAAGGAGGAGAAAGAGGCTGAAAGATGCCATGTGTACTTTAAGGATCCTTACCACTTTTCTCCTTATGTAGTATAAGGAGATCCTCAGCAGCCTGGTAATATGAAGCCTGAAAGTGGCAGAATGAGTTGTGGGAACTCACTGTTATAAACTTGCCGTCGGCCTTCTTTTATATCAAATCCGTCTGCAAAGCCAAAACCGATTAAACGTCTAAAGTTCTATGTTGTATCAGTCAGATGTTTTTAAAATCATTTTTAAAGGGAAATGCTACCGCTAATCGTCTTGACACCAGGTTTTCTAGTAGATTCTTGCGGTTAAATGAGTTCACCTCATGTGAAACAGATGGGTTTGTATCCATTACTCTTTCTTCAGAAACCTGTCCCTGAGTTAATCCACACAAGCAAGTGAAATGGTGATGCAATGCAGTTTCCTGCTTTCCTATTCCCCAAAATTAACCCTCAGGTTGCATTCACATCAAATTTAATCCAGTTACACCTTTTGCCTCTCATATTTTTTTTGTTAATCTAACTGCCTTAAGGCTTTATGATATCCTTCATTCTAGGAATCTGAATGCTCAGTGGGCTCTCTCTCTCTCTCTCTCTCTCTCCCTCTCTCTCTCTCTCACACACACACACACACACACACACACACACACACACACACACACACACACACAAGTGGTGTCATTTAAGGTAAATGAGGTCTATAAGTTCCCAAAAAGGAGTGTAGAACTTATGATTTTGATCAGGAAAGAGCATTGTTAAAAGGTACAGCACAGCATCATTTATGTTTTACAATTATTTCATAAACATGCAACGGGCCATCGCATTTTCCCAAATAAAAAGCTGTCTTAAACGCAGCCAAAGGGTTAATGTGCGCTGGCGTGTGGTGGCCAAACACCCCCCTCTCTGTCCTAATGAAAGGGGCAATGTCTCACAAAAGGGGCCTACAGTTTGTACTACTTCTGCAGTTGCCTTGTTGTGTTTGGTCAGGGATGCATGAACGCAATGAGTGTACCGGTTGCCCTGGGAAACGACAACAGCCCAAATGAGGATAATTATAGAGAAAAATTAACATTTTGCTAGAATTCTAGGTTATTATAGGCATGTGATTTGCAAGGGTGAAAGGTTACAGTATCTAGCAGGAGTGGCAAGAAATTCCAGAAGGGTGGTCACATCTTCCCTAATCCATTGCCACACACCATCATACATGTTGATGGTTAACTTATTCTATCGGAAGAAAGCTGGACATTTGAGTCAACCACATATTTGTGGAAGAATCTTCTGGTAACCACAGTAGTAAAATATATTCCTTGCCAGATGTGTAAGAATAATCAACCTATTGAGATTCTGAAAAAAAACCCCTCTGCATTTCTGATTATTCTAAAAAGGGTGCCAATAGTTTCCAGGAAATAGTAGAGCTGCGGAAATGTACGTCTTTGGTTCTCACTGAAGCTTCTCGCCTCACGTATGAAGTGATATTTCATTCTTTTTGTGATAAAATAGGTGAAAATACCAACATGAGCTGCAGCAGCATTCACATAGCCCGTTGCCTGATGCTGTATTTTGCTGCCTTTACAGAACCAGATGGTTGGCAGTCGCTTAAAAAGTTCCATGTGCTGTGGAGGGGAGACGAATGAGGAGCCAGAAAATTTTATTTGAAACAGTTCTGAGTGCATGATCTACACGTCATCATATCACTGCGTTCTTTTTGCTTCTTTTAACAATCTATTTGTTATAATATAGAACATTTTAATGCAGTCACTCATTTTTTGTACAGCGAAAATATGATTTATTCAGGGATAACAGGATGTGGAAAGAAATCTTAGAAGGACCATCTCAGCACAATGTGTTTGAGCTGTAATGCTTGAAACAAACTCTATCAAGTGGCATCTATAGCTGCAAACTGTTTCCTTCAGGTGGGTTGCAGTAAGATGCCACTTCTCCAGGTAAAGTACGATTTAACAATAAAATTTGTGTTACTGCAATATGTGTGTTGGTGTGAAAGTGCAATGCGGTGTGGAGAGTAACAGCGTGTTGCTGTTTTATTGCAGAAAGATTAATAAGAGAGCCGCAAAGTCAAAAGCCATGGTTATCGATTCACCTGCTTCCAGGTACTTCCTCAGGGGGAAAAGCGATGATTCCTTTCCCCTTAGAAGATGTGATTGTGAGAATGAGCAGCGTGGTTGTGTGCTTATTGTTCGTATGTGCATTTATTGCTAAATATAACACTGCTACACATCCACTCATTGACTTGGCTATAGTAAATATCCTTCAGTTAGCTAATAATAATAATAATTCCTATTGCGCACTGCAATAAATAACCAGAATCTGCTTTGCAAGTTATAATAATTTCCATGACTTTATTATATAATTTTGGTACAGAATTCTGACAAAGAAGTGACTTTAGAGCTACTGTATATCTCTGCTCATTCAACTAAGTCTTTTCTTGCAATATTGCTGTACGATAAACTCACTCTTATGAAGATATTTTTTAAAGGCTTCCTTTTCCTTTTGTTGTGCAATTTTTAATATTTGTAAGACACCCTGTGTTCAAATGTCTTACAAGCAAATGACATACGACACTGAGATACAACCGAACAGCATCCGTTGGTTGTGTCTGCGGTGACAATGAATTCCCTCGTGTCTGAGTGTGAATATGTATTTGTATGTGTGTGTGCCTTTAAGCTGCCTACTTATTTGTTTAACTGCATCTCCAGAGCTCACGTAAAATGTAAGCTTTTCAAACAGCTCTTGTTTCAGAGAGCAGTCCAACGGGAGGAATCCTGGAGTCCCGGTGGCTTGTGTTCCATAAAGGAAAATTTTTAATAAATAAATTCTGTCATTTATTAAAGTTTGAGTCGGGAAAACACTTCAATTTGTATTGTTAAATTGAATTAATTTCCTGTGAACCCCAAGGGTTCCGCCAAGTGGATGCTCCTTTCAAACCTGCGTGCTGCTGCCTGAAATGGACTCTTGCTTGAATGAACTATGGTGCGAAAATGCCCAGTGGTTCAGTTTGGTCACTGTTTGCTGTATTTATTTCTGACTGACATTAAATGTTAAGGTTTCATTTTGCGTCCGACAAAATGTCGGCAAAGTGCTCCCGAAGAATCCAAAATGTATTTGTTTCACTGCATTTGGAGTGCTGTCCACATTTCCATGTTTGTGTAGCTTTGCTCATTGCATTTAAAATGCTAAACTTGTATGCAATTTGTACACAGAGGTTCCATGTATAACTGCTGTATGATCTCTGCTAAAACCTCAGGAAATGTTGTTGTCTCTAAACTGCTGGATGTAGCCGCATCCAGACAGAAAATGTGGCTTTTCCCTTGTTTATTTATGCTTGTGTGTTTATCCTAATGACTACCTACTTTGCAGGCAGAAACTAAATTCTAAATCTAAATCTAAAATGAGCAGCTCAAAGACCAACAAAAGGTAACCCGAGAGTGAGAGATTGCACGCTGCCTTCTTTCGGCAGCTTGCACCTTCCTGCTTGCTCTCCTGCGACCTTCCGCTCAGACATTTGTCTTCCCTGGGAACGGCATCCTGCATTCCGATGCCTCCAGCCAAGCTGGCTTCTTGTCCGAGATGCTGAGAGCAAGACAGTCCCTGCGCTGACAATGACGCCGTAGAAATAGCTGCTTCCTGCACGCCTGCCGGTGCCATTTTCATTGTGCAAAATGGACCTGAAGAGTTGTTTGTCTTCCTTTGTCAGCCTCCGGTCATATTCCTACCGCCACCCCAGCTAAGGCCATAAAGCAGCACAACTGCCAAATCCGCTATTACTTACAGCTGTGCGTCTTCAATATCATTTCTGCTGCTTGCGGCTTTGCTTAACCAGAGCTAGAAATAGTCTTTCTGAGTGACATATTTCTTTGCTTTGTTTTAAAATAAACAATACTTTATCGAGGCAAATGTGCTTTGTCAGCTAGCTCAGACAAAACAGTCATGTAGCTTTTATTCTTATTATTTTTATTCATTTAAGTATCTGAAATGATGCATTTCAGGCAAAAAATTGGAAGAATTCAGTGCTGCGCAATGTACTGTTCAGTGTTACAAGTTGTAAAGAAGGCAGGAAAATCAAATCGAATGGATCCTTAATGAGAGGATGATACTGAACCGACTAGAATTCTTTGTAGTTGTAGAGGATGTTCATGCAAAAATTGACTGAAATACATCTAATGTCACTCTCACACCCCAGCGCCACTTCGAGGGTAGTGAGCAACATTCGGATCCACTCGGTGGCCTGCGCTGGGAATGAGGTGCACCTGTCCGTCTGCCCCATGGAGTTCACCAAGGGCAACGTCAGTGCCACCTGCCCTGGGGGCATGCCTGCCATGGTCAGCTGTCTTCCTGGGCCCCAGTTCTCCAATCCCAATGGCAAGAAAAGGAAGACAAAGACATTGGTAATGCCTGTGCTGAGATGGGAAAGGGATTGTAAACTGGTAAAATAGCACAAAATGCTGACATTTCTTCTGAAATCTCTGTTACCAAATACCTTGCAGAAGTGAAAGCTTTAGCTCTGAAGAAGTGGTTATCAAAATGTGTGAAACTTTTCCCCCACAGTCCACGGTGAGGTTAAAGGGGGGTGCCAAAGTTGGAGAGGGCCGTGTGGAGGTGCTGAAGAACAACCAGTGGGGTACGGTGTGCGACGACCGGTGGAACCTGCAGGCCGCTAGTGTGGTGTGCAGGGAGCTGGGCTTCGGAAGCGCCAAGGAGGCCATGACAGGAGCCCGCATGGGCCAAGGTGAGCCTGTATTCTCAAAAGGTGAGAGTGAGCATGAGGTGTTTTGTTGTCAATGTGTCTTCATACGGTCATGGTGACAATGAGGCTTCGTGAAAACATTTTCTCAGGGAGGTCAAGGTGAGAATGAGAATTCATGGAGCTGTGGTGAGCATGAGGCTTCATGGCAACGTAGTGAGACTGTTTTCTCATGAAACCATAGATGTGTCATATGGGGCTGTGGTGAGTGTGTTCTCATGGGAATATGGAGGGACTTTAACCTAAAATACTTTTTTTAAAAAATGGTGAACCAGTGCTCATTGTGTTTGAGAAACCTGACCCCATCTGTCCCAGACATGCTGAGGAAACAGCACTGCTCCTTCCAGCTTCAGTCTCAGCACCTCACTCAGCAGTCCGGGTCATGTGGAAAAAAAACACTGTGGACCTTTTAGAAGAATGTCTTGCTCTGGAAGGGTGAAAGATTTCACACTTATGGTCTAGTGAAACACAGGTGCTGCGGGCTAGGGATTCCCCGTGAGCTTGAAAAGCAAACAGTATGAAAGCACAGAAGTGATATTTCCTCTCTGCTGACAAGAGACTTACTGTACACCTTCTGTGATGGTCATTGTGCTTACATTGTCTCGTGCAGTTTTTAAGTGAAATAAAAAAATGAAAGCATAAAAAATGAATTAATAGTGGTATCATACGTATCGACATGAAATACCCCATCTCCACTTTCATCAACCACTTGTCCACAGGTGGTCTGGAGCCCATTCCTGAGACACAGGGCCTAAAGCAGGGTTACACACAGAACAGGAAGCCCACCTGCCTGAGGGAAATCACACACACTCATTTGCTCCCATACTAAAGTCAACTGACAGCAACCAGTTGATGCAAAACACATACCTTTGGACTATGGTGAGGGACAGGTGTGCTTGGAAGAAACCCATGTGAGTACAAGGAGACCATGTAAACTCCGCACAGGCTGAGTCAGATTTGAAACCACATCTGAACCCACAGTCCAGTAGATGTGAGACACCAGTGCTACCTGCTGCACCATCATCCCACCCACAAAAGCCAGAGCCAAAGCAAATGTATATTAAAAGTTAGTAAAGTTTGTGAATTCCAGGAGGGCCACACAACATAAAATCCATTTTGCTTTCCTCAGTCCTCTTTTCTACACTAATAAATGCCAGCTGTGTGTTACAGTTCTGCTATACATGCTCAACGTATTAATGGCCTTCATGACCTTCATCCGTCAGGGATCGGGCCCATTCACATGAGCGAAGTCCAGTGCACAGGCTGGGAAAAATCCCTGTGGAGTTGCCACTTGAAGAACACGACGCAGGACGACTGCAAGCACTCTGAAGACGCCTCCGTCAGGTGCAACGTGCCCTACATGGCCTACGAGCAAACGGTTAGAGAACTGAGGCCCTTTCCACTTTACTTTGACAGAATCTAAACTTCTAATCTGCAGTCAAACAGTGTCAAAATCACAGTAACTGTGCTTTGTTACTCTGATAACTGTCAGTTTACCAAAGGGCTTATGAATGTGACTTCTGAATTTTTAAACTCAGATTATTTTACATGTCTGACTGGTTGAAATCAGCCCATAAAGTGGTGGAAATACATTGGGAAACTTCTCATCCTTCTCGTAATGCAAAAAATATTAATTTCATGACATGTAGGACAACATGGGGAAAAGAAAAACAGATCACGCTGTGTTTTAGGAGTGCTAGGAAAGAACTGCTTCTGAAGCAAGTGCACCAGGGAAAAAGCAGCTTGTTTTATGCAGACTAATCCAGTATGAGTGCTCTACTCTGCTTACACATTTTACCCTGGTGAATCAGGTGTATTCAGCCAACTAACAGTTGCATGTTGCGTGTCAAATCTTACACTGAATTTAACTGCTCCTTTTTGCTTCTTTTTGTCATTTATTAACTTAAACATGTACAAAGTCTCGTGGTTATGTAAAAGTAGAGGACATTTGTCCCGATTTGAATCTTTAGCCTCCGGAGAACCACAAAAAAAGGTTGTGGATATACACTATATGGCCAAATGTTTGCGGATCCCCCCTTCTAATGATTGCATTGAGAGGTGTTAGCCGCACCCATGTAACATACAAACACATTTTAGACAGTTGTGTGCTTCTAGCTTTGTGGCCACAGTTTGGTGAAGAAGCTCCTTTCCTACTCCAGCATGACTGCACCCTGTGCACATAGCAAGCTCCATAAACACATGGTTTGCCCAGGTTGGTGTGGAAGAACTTGAGTGACCCTGACCTCAGGAGCACTGACCCTGAGTCAGGTCTTCTCACCCAACATTGGTGCCCAACCTCGCTGATGCTCTTGTGGCCAAATGGGCACAAACTCCCAAAATCTGGTGAAAAGCCTTCGCAGAAGAGTAGGGGCTGTTATCGCAGCAAAGGGGGAACAACTCCATATTAATGCCCATAGGTTTGGAATGGGGTGTTCAGCAAGTACATAGGGGTGTGATACTCAGGTGTCCACATCCTTTTGGCCATGTAGTGTATTCCTAAAACTTCTAGGATGTTTTCCAAGCACCATTGTCAAAAATGTGGTAATTGCAATGTCACTGATATTGAGTATTGGGACTTAATATGACTTAATAGGATGTCCTTTACAGTGGACAAATGTGAACACCTGAGTCTCGGGAGGTCAAACCAAAATTATCCAACTGTCTCTATTAAATGGCAGTGAGAGAAATACCACAAATAACCACCATAACTGAGACTTTTGGACAGTGTGGCTAGCAGCACAACTCAGTGCTGTACAGTTTGAACCACCAGGTGCACTTGCAGTTCAGAACCAGGCGCTTGGCTTTGGCAGACTGGCGGCGCCTCACTTGAACCCTGAGCCACAGGATTCATGACGCTGCCAGTTCTCTGCTCTAACCCCTTGCCCAGCACAGATGCGCCTCACGGGGGGGCGGTCGCCCACAGAAGGCCGCGTGGAGGTGGCGACAAAAACTGAGAACGGGACGTGGGCGTGGGGGCTGGTCTGCGGAGAGGGCTGGGGCACACGGGAGGCCATGGTCATCTGCCGGCAGCTGGGCTTGGGCTACGCTAAGAGCGGCCTGCAAGTAGGTAACCCCAGCCCCATCCACACCACTCCCAACGGCACCAATAACACTCAACCTAACACTTCTCTCCACACCTGCCGGCCAGAGGAAACACACTCCTGGATGGAAAAAGGCTGCTGTGTTTTCACCTCGGAAGGAATTTGTCTCAAAACAATTGAAGCTCTTTGAGACAAACAGTAAAGAGGCACTAAAACTGAAGAACTTTGGCTGGTGGAAGTTCTTCTGTGTTAAGACTTACCTCAGACCCAGCAACCTGCACAGTTCTGCAGGTGAAGCTTTTGGAGTAGGTAACTATTAACCAGCAGGGGGACCAGTTAAAGGTATCACAAATCAGGTGACAGGGCAGGGAGTGGTGCTCTCGTGCTAACACTCGCTAGCGCCTCTCTGCAGATACGACTGGTCGGCGGACGCAGCACCCACGAGGGGCGGGTCGAGGTTAAGGTGGGGTCCAGGTGGGGTACTCTGTGCAGTGATGGATGGACCACGAGGGAGGCCATGGTGGCCTGTCGCCAGCTAGGCCTCGGCTATTCCCTGCATGCCATCACAGTGAGTAAGGTCCAGAGCGAGAGCTGTGGCTGTTCCGGAGCTCCATATCTCCCCACCCAGCTGCACCTCTCTGGCGGTAAACAGGCGCAATCCAGGAGTGCAAAGTATTTGCTCTATAGCAGCTCATGAAGACATTAAAAAGAATAAATTGCTGATAGTCTATGAGTTTGGTTAGGTGCATAAATATACACTGCCTGACCAAAAAAAAAAAAAGTCACCATCTGGATTTAACTTAGTGCTATAATGTGGGGTTGCTTCAGCTGGTCAAGTCTATGTTCAGCAACTTTATGTGCCCAAAAAATGAGTTCACCTGACTACCTGAATATACTGAATGAGCAGGTTTTTCCATCAATGGATTTTTTCTTCATATTCCAAGATGACAATGCCAGGATACATGGGGCTCAAATTGTGAAAGAATGGTTCAGGGAGAATGAAAGAGACATCATTTTCACACATGGATTGGCCACCGCAGAGTCCAAACCTTAACCCTACTGAGAATCACTGAGATGTGTTGGAGAAAACTTTACGCAGCGTTCTGACTCTCCCATCATCAATACAAGATCTTGCCGAAAAATGAATGCAACTTTTAAATGTTGTGATATTGCATAAGCTTATTGAAATGATGCCATGGCGAATGCGTGCTGTAAACAAAGCTAAAGGCAGTCCAGCGAAATATTAGAGTGTGTGACTTTTTTTGGCTGGAGAGTGTATATTAGTATGCATCTTCTTTTTCTTTCGGCCGCTCCCATTAGGGGTCGCCACAGCGGATCAATTGTTTCCACTTCTTCCTGTCCTCTGCATCTTTCTCCGTCGCACCCACCACCTGCATGTCCTCCTTCACCACATCCATAAATCTCCTCTTAGGTCTTCCTCTCTTCCTCTTGCCTGGCAGCTCCATCCCTAGCATCCTTTTCCCAATAAATCCAGAATCTCTCCTCTGCACATGTCCAAACCAACGCAATCTCGCCTCTCTGACTTTGTCTCCACACCGTCTAACCTGTGCTGACCCTCAAATATACTCATTCCTAATCCTGTCCATCCTCGTCACACCCAATGCAAATCTTAACATCTTTAACTCTCCCACCTCCAGCTCTGCCTTCTGTCTTTTGGCCAGTGCCACCGCCTCTAACCCATAAAGCATAGCTGGTCTCACTACCATCTTATAGACCTTCCCTTTCACTATTGCTGGTACCCTTCTATCGCAAATCACTCCTGACACTCTTCTCCACCTACTCCACCCTGGCTGCACTCTCTTCTTCACCTCTTTTCCACACTCCCCATTACTCTGGACTGTTGATCCTAAGTATTTAAATTCATCCACCTTCGCCAACTCTATTCCCTGCATCTTCACCATTCCTCTGTCCTCCCTCTCATTTATGCACATGTAGTATATTAGTATGCATATTTGGCCAAATAAATCTGATTCTGATACTGATTTTTAGAAAAATTATGTTTAAATTTCTCAATCCATCAATGTCTCTTAGACATGTTTTCCTTTATATTTCTTTGAAAGTGATTATTGTGAAATTATACTTTTTAAAATTTTGAATGTTCAATTCAGTGCTCACAAATTTATGTAAAAACGATATTTTGCATTTTTAAGAATATTCAGTATTTGAGAAATGACATTACTGCAAGTTTTTTGTGATCGGCAGCAGAGATTACGTGACCGACCCTTCCCTGAGCAACCTATATATCTCTGTTGCCAAGGAAACGTGGTACTGGGAAACCAACAATGTGACGGACATGATCCTGAGCGGGGTCAAGTGCACCGGGAACGAGATGTCACTCAGCCATTGCCGACACCATACCACGGTCAACTGCCAGAAGGCTGGCTCCCGCTTCGCAGCCGGGGTCATCTGCTCCGACAGTAAGTGAAAACAAACGCCCACCTTTGGGGCCAAGTGGCGCTGCTTTCCCTCCAAAACTATGTGAGAATATGGCAAACGGCCATCGATTCTTTCTAAATCTTAGCCGTCAAGTTCTGCTATTGCTCTGTGCATTTTGGAGTCAACTTAACTTCTGTTGTTTCTTGTCATTCCTCATGTTCCAGCGGCCTCAGATCTAGTTCTGAACGCACCGCTGGTTGAGCAGACGGTCTACATCGAAGACCGCCCCCTCCACATGCTCTACTGCGCAGCCGAGGAGAACTGCCTTGCCAAGTCAGCTGCCAAGGCCAACTGGCCATATGGCCACCGGCGCCTCCTGCGCTTCTCCTCCGAGATCCACAACATCGGTCGTGCTGACTTCCGCCCCAAAGCCGGTCGCCACTCCTGGGTGTGGCACGAATGCCATAGGTAAATACAGGGTCCTGCGATGGCTTGCTGGCATGCCCTCGTCTTCCTGTCCCGTTCCAAGAGGCCTGCTGTCATTCAGCAGCATGATGCCTTGGGCTGTGGTTGGCATATGGGTCTCAGTGCTGGTGTGACAAGTCCGTTCCTTTGCTTGGTTTGTGCTTTTTGCTGAATGTTGCTGTGTTTGCATGTCTCAGTCCGTGTGCCTGCGCATGTCTTTGGTGTTGTTCTCGCTTTTCTAATATAGAAATATAACAATATAACACATTTCAGATGATACAAATTTAACCTTGAATAAAAATTAAAATCGAATATTGTTATTTAAAGACAGAGTTTTCTGCCTTTTAGAAAGTGGATTATTAAGACCTAAAACTATGATGGATCACGTTTTTGTTCCAGATTTAACAGTTGGTATTAAAGTTTCAAGAATTATCTGAACGTGAATGCAGTAAAATAGATTTAACTGTTAAGAATTTTAAAAAGTTTTAGAAGGTGGTCGGGGAAATGTGCATGTTTATGTGTTTTCACTTATGAAGCTCATTTATAAATCAGTTTGTCTTAAGGATATAAAAATATTTTCACGGTTCAGGTGTGGATGGTGAGAACATAGCTTTCGCGATCTGGTTTTATGGTTCTCTTGAAACAGGAAAAAAGAAAAAAAATGGGTAAAATTCTTGAAGCCAAATAGCTATTTTAAAATACGTTCAAAGGTAAAGTACATATTTGTTTGTGTTTATGCCACGGTTTAAGTGAAAATATCAAGTGTGAGGAAAAAGAAAACAGTTTAAAGATGACTGGGAGAGTTTAAGGTTGGCGCTGCCCCACCCAGCTGATACACAGGGTTCTTACAATCTGTGTGTATGTGCGTGTGTGTGTGTGTGTTACCTGGGGGAATGCCAGTTTTGCTGTAAAGATGTGGTGTGTCAGGTGGGCTTTGGTGGGACATATCTGGGCTGTACAACAAGTCAAGCGGGGACTCTGTGTTTACTCCATGGGTTCGGACCGCACCCTGGCGCAGGCTGGTGTGTGAATCCGGACCTTGTGCCTGTCTGTTTTCCCACCTTCAGTCTGTTTTGTATGGAATGTAAAGTCATGGCTTCATTCGTACTGGCATTTTTTGTGGTGGCTTTACTGTGTTTGCGTTGCACCCTCAGGCATTACCATAGCATGGACATCTTCACAAATTACGACCTGCTGTCAGTCAACGGCACCAAGGTGGCCGACGGTCACAAGGCCAGTTTCTGCCTGGAGGACACCGAGTGCCAGGAAGGTACATGGCCCAACGGTCAGGAGGTCTGGTACCACAAAGGGGGACACCAGTGCTGATCTTACATAAATTCTCATCTTCACCATGTTGTTTAACTATAATCATTATCTTTTTACCTTTATTTCCACTGATGCTTTTCTCCAAAGTGGTTTACAGTGACTTACCCCTTTATACCCATTTATACCCCCGTGTTTGGTGTATGAGGAGGTTGTGGTTCCACGTGAGGCCCATATGTCTAATAGCTTGCGTACGCCGATGCTTTTACACCCTTGCAGGCATCTCCAAGCGGTACGAGTGTGCAAACTTTGGTGAGCAAGGCATCACGGTGGGCTGCTGGGACCTGTACCGCCATGACATTGACTGCCAGTGGATCGACATCACCGACGTTAAACCGGGAAACTACATACTGCAGGTAAGGTGGAGCGTGAGGAGGTCCTCCGGGGCACAGATGGGTGAACCACAAGTGTGAGCGTGAAGATGGATGTGGCTTTTTGGTCAGTCATGTGAAACAGGAAAGATGCTGGATGCTGCTATTGTACCCTTGAATTGAAGCATTACTATTACAGTTAAAGATCCATTTGTGCATTGCAGCATCGGTGTATTTTAAAAAACCAGGAAAACGGTTATGGGTCAGTAAGCTTTTTATATGAAAGCATGTTGAGTGCAACAGCATGGTTTCAATCTGCAATGCTAAATGCTTAAATTTTCCCACGTTTTTGGGTTTTAGGTCATAATAAACCCCAACTACGAAGTGGCAGAAAGCGACTTCAGCAACAATGCCATGAAATGTAACTGCAAATATGATGGGCATCGGATCTGGCTGCACAAGTGCCACCTTGGTATGTCACCTCTCATCGAGGAACACATTTCAACCATGCAGTTTGCTTGACCGTGTTTTACATCAGTTACACTTGCAAGAGTGAGAACATAGACGTTTTTTTGAGTGCAAACTTTTAAGCAGCTCATATAAGTGGGTTCCACAAGGTGGAGGTAGAAGTCACTCCATCTTCCTGTGTTTTGTGGGTAAGACACAGTCATGGTGATTTGCAGAGAAACAAATATCTCAAGGTTACAAGTAAAACTTTCAGCCCTTATATTTGCAACTCACTGTTAGAATGGGATCTATTATCTCCCAGGATGCAAAATGTCATTGCCATGACAACATACTTTGTTTTCCTCCCAGGCGATGCCTTCAGCGAAGAAGCAGAGAAGAGGTTCGAACAGTATCCTGGTCTGCTGAGTAACCGGATTTCCTAACTCGTCCGGGCGACGAAGCGTCGTGTGGGAGTCATGGTGCAGTTTCCCATGGGTGCTTATTTTGCACATCTCAACCATCAAGATCTCCTTCTTTTCAATGAACGTCAGAGCTAAGAAAAACTGTGACAAGATGCTGAAACAAGAAAGGGAGATGTATGATAACTTTTCACAGAATTTGAGGTGCTCTAGTCCTTTTTTTGTATTCTTGCTCTCTGTTACCCTCCATCAGGGACGATACAACTTCTTCACAGCAAGTGCATGAAATGTAGGTAGTATCATGTCTGAGTATCTAGTAACCTTTTTACGAATGCCTGTTTTTGAATAAAAAAATGACACCATGTATAATTTCTAGCTGTGAAGAAAAACTGCCTTCAGGATTTTAAAATAAAGCACAGCCTATTGTTTATTAATAATAAATATTTTTAAATGAATTTTTTGAACAAAGAACATTCATTTGACTGTACACACTCTATGTAATTGTAGCCTTAGATAACAATTATGCCAGTTTTAAGAACTTCACATTTAGTTTACCAGCCCAGGGCTGAGAATCACAGTTTACAAAAAGGTGACACTGAAAATCTTTTTGGTTTGATTGTAACTACAAATGTAACCCAGATATTCATAGGTTAGGTTCTGCAAAATCCCCAGATGAAGCTGCAATTGCATATTCTGGAAACACAGATGTGAGGCAGGGTACTAATCCAACACTGAGCAATATTTTATTCTGTTTCATTAGTTTCAAGCTACATCTAAATTAAAATGAATTTAAAATTTAAAAAATCACTCACTTTTTCACAACTCATGCAACTTATGGGTCACTGATTCTGGGATAGGATCCATACTGCCATGACCCTGACCAAGATAAAGCGGTTACTTGCAATAGATGTAAGGATGGATGGATGGATGTACGGATACATGATAGACTCATACAACCATGCTTATCATCTTTAACCTTCTTTATTGTCACACATTCAATAAAAGTTAAGTACAGATGCCTCTCAATAGGTTCCATAAAAAGCTATATTATATATATTGCTATAATATATGAAAACAATTGTTTTAACCCATTTCTTAACACTGAACATTAAAAGTATTTTAAAATGAAAATAAAAATACCGTTTCTTCACAAACTCCTACTTGGTGCTATTTGTTGACCAGTTCATTCTATAATCGATATCTTCTGCGAGTGTTTTACTGCCAGCTAGCAGCTAAAAGAGAAGTTTGGAAGAGATAAAAATGCTGCCAAAAAATAACCCAAAAACTAAAAATCTGTAACCTCAATATTCCTACCATGAGAGGCAAGTTTACTTACTCAAGTAAAAGAGATGTTTAACAGGTGACTTCTTCACATGGTAGAAAACATCTGAACTGGTGTGACTTTACTGCAACTTTTACCTTAATTCTGTTGAATTCAGGCAACATTTCTGGTTTTTGCCAACTACCACTGGCATCTTTAGAACAAAGGGAACAATAGCTGCAAGTTTATGATAAACTGAACTACAACTGCGCTTCTTGTCGGTGGTTAGACAAACCCGGGTAACATTTACCATATTTAATCAGATTTTAGTTTTGAATGAATGCAAATTTATCAACCACTTCACTCAGACCCACATCAAAGCTCAAAATAGAGAAACAACGTACATTTTAATGCCTACAGAGACCAAGCTTTAAACCCACACTATCTGAAAACATTCTTAAACGTGACAAACATTCAGCATTTCCTGCCTATGGGTACACATTTGTAAATTAAAATTTAAATTCAAATCTTTCTACCCCAAAACCTGTGAAGTTTGCATATGGCTCACAGGCAAAAAAATCTTTCAGAAGCAGTGTGGGTAATAAAATGTAAGCAAAAAAGCTTCTTGTTGTGGGCTATAATTTTAATGCATAATAAGTTGCATTTTTCACAATACTGAAAGCAGATGTGTAAGAAGGTGAGCTGCAAGAATGCAAGAAGGAGGCAGCAACCAGAAACAGACAGGTGAACATCTTCCTGTGCCACTTTTCCTTATATGCAAACTATGGTGGACTATCATGATTCACCACTTAATACTCCAGTCACATCTGCTGCTCTGGAGCTGATGTGGCCTTCAGATAAACGTCTGCTGGGTTGGATCTGTGGTGGCGCCACCACAGATCCAACCCAGCAGACGTTTATCTGAAGGTCACATCAGCTCTAGAACAGCAGACGTGCTGGTCCTCGTGGCTCTCGGGCTGCAGGTTGAGATGTGGCTCTGAGTAGAGATTGTATGGTGGTGCCGATTTCCTCCCAGTCCAAAGTCATGTTCATGATCTGTGTGACTGACCTGAGATGGATGTATCATGCCACTACATGCAACTAAGTCTGCTGCCAGTCTTCAGTCATGGCTGTCAGCTGCATTAAATGCAATTCTAACTCAGCCTTATCATTTTGCAGCAGTTGTGTCTCAAACTGAAGAGATGTATGTATAGCAATAGCTTCGAAAACATCAGTTGGAGAACTTCAGGATGCTCATTACCCAATGTTCAGTAGGTGATAGTCTTGCAGTGAAGCATAGGTGGATGAATTTGGGTGCACCTACCTTCTAGTCAAATAAGGTCCAACTGATTTGGAAAGAGGAAATCCAACTACGAAACTCACAAGATTGAAGACAAGCCATGCAAAATTGTTATGAAATATTTTATTTAGTGTTAAAACACTAATACAGTGTAACAGCTGAAGGGAGTCAATGTGACAAAACTATCTGGAAAGAAGTGAAGAGAAGGAATTTGGGAAATGTTGGAAAGGAAAGTGAAGCAAGAAGATGAGATTAAGCCAGATCTTCCTCGGCTTCCTCCTCAAACTCGCCTTCCTCCTCTGCGGTGGCATCCTGGTACTGCTGGTATTCGGACACCAGGTCGTTCATGTTGCTCTCGGCCTCTGTGAACTCCATCTCATCCATACCTTCTCCTGTGTACCAGTGCAAGAAGGCCTTGCGGCGGAACATGGCAGTGAACTGCTCGGAGATACGCTTGAACAGCTCTTGGATGGCTGTGCTGTTGCCGATGAATGTGGCGGCCATCTTGAGTCCGCGTGGTGGGATGTCGCATACGGCCGTCTTCACGTTGTTGGGGATCCACTCAACAAAGTAGCTGCTGTTCTTGTTCTGCACGTTCAGCATCTGCTCGTCCACCTCCTTCATGGACATCCGTCCTCGGAAGACCGCAGCCACGGTCAGGTAGCGGCCATGTCGGGGGTCGCAGGCCGCCATCATGTTCTTGGCGTCGAACATCTGTTGGGTGAGCTCTGGGACTGTCAGGGCACGGTACTGCTGGCTCCCCCTGCTGGTGAGGGGTGCAAAGCCAGGCATGAAGAAGTGCAGACGTGGGAAGGGCACCATGTTGACAGCCAGCTTGCGGAGATCAGCATTGAGCTGCCCAGGGAAGCGCAGGCAGGTGGTGACACCGCTCATGGTGGCAGAAACCAGGTGGTTGAGGTCTCCGTAGGTGGGCGTGGTGAGCTTGAGGGTGCGGAAGCAGATGTCATACAGGGCCTCATTATCAATGCAGTAGGTTTCATCTGTGTTCTCCACCAGCTGGTGCACGGAGAGAGTGGCGTTGTAGGGTTCCACAACCGTGTCCGACACTTTAGGAGAAGGCACCACGCTGAACGTGTTCATGATGCGGTCAGGATACTCTTCGCGGATCTTGCTGATGAGCAGGGTGCCCATACCGGAGCCCGTCCCCCCACCTAGGGAATGAGTAAGCTGGAAACCCTGCAGGCAGTCGCAGCTCTCTGCCTCCTTCCTCACCACATCCAGGACAGAGTCCACGAGCTCTGCTCCCTCCGTGTAGTGGCCCTTTGCCCAGTTGTTCCCAGCACCACTCTGACCTGGCAACACATTGCAGGGAATCAAGTGAACACTTGGCTGTCTGTTCAGAATCTGTATCATTCACAGTTAGCCAAACAAAATGCTACTGTCCAAGAAATGCTACTCTGAGGTTAACACCTACCAGAAAATGCAATTTAACCTTCCAGTTTACATGAACAAACTATGTAATTTCTATAAAGTACTAAAGTGAGAGAATATACCATAAATTATCACCTTTCATTAAAAAGTCACACCAGGACACATGTTAACATAATGATCAGACTCATGCAGCCTAAAACAGTGGTACTGCTGACAGGAGTTGACTACACAACTTAACACATCTTGTACCACTTACCAAAGACAAAGTTATCAGGTCTGAAGATCTGCCCAAAAGGACCAGACCTCACAGAGTCCATGGTCCCAGGCTCCAGGTCAACCAAGACAGCACGTGGTACATACTTGCCTCCTAAGAAGGGGGATGGGGGGGGGGGGTAGGGGAAAAAAAATAGTAAATTTTCACTAACTACTCACTATTAGTAGGAAGATACCTTTTAGACTGAGACTTGTGAAATCCATCATCTCTCTCTCTCACACACACACACACACCTACCTGATGCCTCATTGTAGTAAACATTGATACGGTCCAGCTGGAGGTCACTGTCACCATGGTAACTCCCAGTCGGATCAATGCCGTGCTCATCACTGATAACCTCCCAAAACTGAAATGAATGTACACACATAAATTTAGATACTACAGGTTTTTTTTTTTTTTTTTAAGTTAGGTTAAGAAATTATAAATCAAATAAACGGGTCTCATTTGACAAGTACCCGCAGTAAGACCGGATTACACATTCCTCGCAACACAGATCACTGCGCCATTCACACGTCAAGAACTACTTTCAACGATAAAACCTCAAGGAATCCGCTCTTTCGGAAACATTCAATTAAAATAAAATAATAATTAAAAAAAAAAAAATCTATCAAACTAATGGTCTTCATTTATTTAGCCTAGTCGTTCATCTGGTATCGTTTCCTCTCTGTAGCGCAACTCGCAGCGACTATCTTTAATTGTTCCACACATCACTCGCCAGGGGATTTAAGCGTTATTTTGAGTCTCAGCGACTTTATGGCGACAACGGTTGGGGGAGGAAGAGCAATAAAGAAGGAAAATGGAGAGGATGACAGGGAGCGGGGTGCTGGGTCTCGGCTGTCGGCTGCTGCGGCGGAAGGGCGAGTCGAGCTGATTCACCGCCCTGGGGCCGCAGAACACCGCCGGGCACGCGCAGCCAACACCCTTCCCTGCGCGGCCAACTCCAGTTTGTACATCATTCCGTTATATGCTTAAAACAAGTAAACGCTAAGTACACATAATCCTTTTCCAGTTAAAACATTCTAAAGTTTCACTCTTAAACGTTTCAACAAGCAGTGAATGAAGAAAAAAAAAATCCAGACAGTTAAATACAGAAAAATACTCACCTTAGCACCGATTTGGTTTCCGCACTGACCAGCCTGCAGGTGAACGATCTCCCTCATTTTTTTCGCTCGTTAAAAGGTTTTCGATTAAAAAGCTGGACAAAAACACGCGCACCACCTGCGAGCTCCGACGTCTCACTGCGCCACCAGCCACAAAGGAAAGACTGCTTGTCAAGTGTCGCAAAATGCCCACAATTTAAGCGCGTCCCATTCGTCCGTTCGCCGGTTCGCCCGCCCCCGTTCCGCATTCCAATTGGCCACTTTTGGGCGGCGGCGCAGCGATTGGTCAGTCGCTCAAGCGGAGGAAGCGCACTGGTCCCACAGATTTGTGGGATTAATTTCCTCCATTTTGCCGTAGAGAAGCGCATTGCAGCACTTCGTTTACTTCGTATGCAAGTCATGTGAATTAATTCACAAAATTCATTCTTTTTATGGACTTTTTCGTTCTTTTAATTCGTTCTAGAGAACCATAACTAAACATAGATGGAAGGCGCCCTGCCATCCTTTATTTACAGCATGACAGTTATTCTTTTCACTTTTTTAAATAAAAATGTATTTTATCAGAAAAAGTTGTATATTTTCAGTTCAATAAAGGTGGCCAAGTCTTCTTTTCTATAAACATACAGCACAGGTACTGGTGAATCAACAAGCACAACCTGAAGCTGGGGTCAAGTTGTGTTTTTATGCAAACAAACAATTAAGTCTGACTTAAGATCAGACCTTAGTCAAGATAAAGGCCGATTGAAATGCAAGAAATAAATAAAATAGCACTTTCTCTGTATTTGCGGTGCTCTGGATTAGTGTTTAACGTCAGTCTGAAAATAGGTCATTTCCAGGGTGGGTAGCGGGCGGATATAAACAGAATGCAGCATGTGATCACTACCCATGTATGTACAATAAAGCTGTATTCTCATCTTGCAGCCCATCCCTGCCAAAAATTTGGAAAACGTTCATTGTCTGGGTTGGAGGCTAATAAAGCACCAGATTTATGGAATAGTTTTTCCCTTGGATCCATTCGAAAAGAATATTTCTCCCCCTGCTTGCATCAGGCATTGTTTCTGCCTAAAATGTACGAATTAAAACATCAAACACATAATGCTGATTATTTAAAAATGCACTGAAGAATAAAAATAAAAATGCAATGTGTTTTTGTGCATTTGCTCATCCATTATCATCGCTTGCCTAAAGCAGGTTGCACTGTTTGATACAGTACATAAATAATTACAACCTTACACTTATAGATGGTCAGCATTCATGCTATTAAAAGCACAAAGACTGCATTTATTCAAACATATCTTTACAACAGCAACTCTCTCAGATTTGACTTTGCTCAAAACATATCAAGCTGAAACCTGCATCTAGGTCCTTACACCACCTTAGGACTGAAAGAGGGGAAAAAAGAAAAAAAAAAAAAAACCGTATGGTTCACTTACAATGGAATATTAATACAAATTTATACCAAAATAATCTGATTTGTAGAGTTAAGATACATGCATGATTGCCATGCAAAGTGTTTAAAAACCAAAACCCACAGAAGTTTCCCGAAGTGTATCGTTCCCCACACAAGTGGTAGTATAGAATCCTCTTTTGCAGATTTCATAGTAAGTCTTTCTCCTTTGATATTAATGAGCCTCTTTACCAAGAATTCTTGGCCTTATTTTTTCACATTTTGTTCTCCGGATTAAGTCCATGTTTCTCAATGTAACATCTGGAACACAAAAAGAAAAAGGCATGAAAACAAGTATCCAGCCAGTATTTTGTGCATTCAAATGATCACAATATTGTACTTAATTTCAAGCTAAAATTTATCCAATTTCATTCTATTAAAATTAATAGTTTAACATTTCCATACATATCCATTCATCTGCTACCATCAAATATCACTTGAACACCCAAAAGGACATTCAGCTCAAATTAAAATTGTAAAATGCAGCACTGAATTAGCAAGCTATGGAATGGGGACTAGAATGAACAGTGGCTAAAACAACATGATTGTTGTCAAAATAAATACTAAACTGGCTGTCCGTTGTTCCTGTCAGTTCCTGTCCTCTGTATGTCCTCACCTTCTTGCATACTCGTACAAGGCTGCTTTTCTGTCCTGGAGGGACATGTGCCGGTCCACAGGAGACTTGCCAAAGGTTTTAGCAGCAGACTGGGGGGTGGGGTAAAGAGTTAGATGAAAATTAGAACAAATTAATAAAGATTACCGAAAACAGCACCTTAAAAAAATGCAGTGATGGAAAACATGAAATACACCTGCTTTCTATTTGATGGCTTTACAGTCATAAATAACCATTGTTTGGTCCTCACCAAACAGCCAACTGTAACTTCATATAACACACAATGCAGAGCTCACCATGTCATCATTTATTCAAAAAACATTGAGCCAAAATGCAGAAACCATGAAGGGAAAAATTAGGGCTGCTTTGGTTGGTGGTCTGGGGCAGTCCTGTGTGTATGTGTCCTCATACAGCAAACAATTACATGAAGTTATTGCTAATAAAAGCTGCTATTGAATCACATATTTGTACTTAATTTTTTCACACATGGCAAACAATTAACAACACAGCAGAATATTTTATGTGCTGTCTGTCACCTGAGGTTAGAATTATCCAATTATAGGTCTGGACGATTTATGTTCTGTCCTTATATACAACCCCAGAATTAAAATAAGACGTATTTTTTATGCCACGAAATAGATGATTAAGTTCTGTTTTAAGTTCAGTTTTATAAATACAGTTCCAAAATAAACCCTACATGTTGGGAAAGGGTTAACATGGGTACCTGTTTAGTGCAGTGTCTTTATACCTGTCAAGTTACCAAGTACTTTGTTCTTACTAAAGCTTCAAAAGATGTGCAGGAACAAAAAGAGATGCCAAGTGTGTATGATTTTAATCTATACAAGTACAGATGATATCTAGACAGTCAACCCTTCTCACATCTACTCTGAATATTAGAGGCAATGCAGTCTTGTAGTTCATTCTAGAATTCCCTTCGGGAGCCATAGTCACATGTGCCAGTGTGATGTTAAGGACACAGCACTCACACCTTGGGTAGGATTGTTTATGCTTCCATTTTTGCTTCTTTCCTGGCCAATAATAACTGTGGTGCGGGAAAAACAGGTATTCATTTACCCAAGGGGGGGTTGCGGGCCTGGTCGTGTAAGATGCGGAGGCACTTGCTGATCCGGCTGCAGTTTCACTGGAAACCTCTGTTGCAGTGTCTCCACTGTCTTCCAACAGGTTGGCAATAGTGGTGTCCACACAGTTAGTTTGTACTGAAACAGACATCAAATTGGAGGGCTGAATCTTGACACTTCCATACCCATTGCAGCATCCCCTACAGCTGCACCCTGGGTGGTAAAAGTACAAACATTATGCTGGGACTGGAGTGGGGCAGTTCTGAGCCGAAGAGACAGATGAGGCATACCCAGGTCCCCAACAATGATGCTCAGCGGGATGTCTGGGAGCACTTCCTTCACCTTCTGGGCCATGCCTGCTATCCTTGCATCCTCCATCCTAGAACTAGGAGCCCAGGTGCCTGGAGAGCGCTGAGTGCGGGACCTTGCATCTACATGTGGCAAAGTCACACAAAAAGCTATGCGGTGATGAGCCCAGTCTGACATCCATGCCAACTTATTACCTCCATATTCACACTGTTGTTATTCTGAGGATTACAGCCAATTCATCAACATCTACGTACATTTTTACAGATCAATGAGACTTATAGCAAACAGCCTGGACATCAGTTTTCATTTGTGCCTTACTGGTGCTTCCTGTATGAGGTGCCACGTGTCTTTTCCTTTTGATGTGCTCTGCTTTGTCAGCTCTTGTAATTTGCGTGCATGCCAAGCCAAGCTCCTTTGCTATTATCTGCAAGAGCATCGCAAAATGAAACGATCAAGTCCATCCAGCTTCAAAATACTTCAGAGTATAAGACAGTTCAATAATATTACAAGTAATATTGATACTTAAACAGTCAATTGAAAGCATTAATACATTTTTTTTTTTTTAAATAGTAGGGTGTTCAGTTGATATTTAACAACCCATGATATTAGGGACAGTCAACACAGCAAACATCCCAGATGTGAGAAGTGAAATTATTGTTAAATATGAGACAGACAGAGCATCCAGCAATAAATGTTGTAGCTTGTGTCATCTCTTATGGTGACATACTGTTATGATGCATAAATGGGAGGAGGGGGGGAGAGGAAAAAAAAAAAAAAAACTGCTCCAATCCGGGCATACCTCCTGAACATTGTTAGCAAAATCTTGAGGCAAGTCTCCATCTTTTCGGGGCACAGGTGGAAGCCACCTGCAGGGAGAGGATAGGGGAACACCTTCAGTCATTGTCTCTCCTCCCATCAGTATGTACCAGAACAACACACCCTCCAGTCTAGACAGCTGCTAGTCTCCATCAGTTGCACAAATGACAACAAACAGTACAAACTGTAAGGGTTGTATTACAAGATGCCACAGTTTGATGTGGCGTGCAATACATTTATTGAATTACTTTTGAGTTTGACAAAACGCAGAGGAGCGCCGACCACAAACACAGCAACCCGATACCCACTATAAAGACTGTAATCGGTCTTGTATCAGATTGCCAGGTGGAAGCATGAAAGAGAAAAGCTGTTCCACTCCAATCGCCAAGTTTAAACAAGTCCAGCATTGGAACAAAGCTGCTTAGCTGGCAAAACAATTCAAGATTTTACAGGAAAAAGACATCACAAAAACAACAAGAGCCTCAAAGCATTTGAAAGACAGAAGGTACTATGAACTTCAATGTCTAATCTTAAAAGTTTAACAACAGCTACAATACTTTTTATTTTCCTTTACAGAACAAACCTGCATACACGTTATGGAAGCTACCAAACCCTAACAAACATTTCAAACACTGACAGTCAAAACAGGACTCGTGTTTGATTCAACCACATGTAAGTGTTCCACTATCCTTATAAAATCTAATTATAGAATCCTTTTCAAAGGAATCTCAGACAAGGAAAGGTAATAATAAGGTAGTACCTTACTTGGTACACTGTAAACGGGACGAACAGAGTCCATAAGAGTTCTGTCACCCAAGATGATTCTGCTGTGCTCTGAGTGAGACGAGGAAAGAGCGTTAGAATCAAACACTGGAACTTGATTACACATCGATCTGAGCCACACTGACACAGAACTCTGGACCTGGTCTCACAGAACAGGCTTTGGGCATAAACATTCTACTGTGGCCCATGGTGGTGTTCGGTGCAGCGTGGAGATATTACCACGGCCAGGAAAGGTCTCTTCGCTGTCAGGGCCAGGGGTTGAACAGTGTCAGTCACGGCGAAGGCCCAGGAGCTAGGAGAGAACAGCACACCAATCAGTTCACTTCTTCTCCACCAACTGAGTGGTGAGATGCCAGGGAGCTTAGTGGCACCCGCCCGGTGATCACCTGGAGCTATGAACCTCACCCACAAAGAACAAAAACATGATGTCGGGGCACTTATGCCACAGCTGCATTTTCCATCCATAAATGAACGCAAAAGTATCATTTCCTTTATTTTAAACACATCAGAACAGTGTGACAAACGGGGTATTCCGATCAAGCCCATAATCCAATGCTTAACAAAATAACATATCATTGGTTGATGATGCCATTTCCCCTTCAAGCTGCTTTGTAAATGTTTGCAGTTTGATACGGTAGTTCAAAAATACACAATTAAGCAGCTTCATTTCCTTTTGTAAGAACAACAGTGCCCCGACACATCCCTATAAAGTGCTGACAGAGCAAAGTGGCTGCCGGGCACAGGTCAGTACTCGATCACGGATGTACTTGTGCCAAAAACTAGGGCTTGGCAGTAAAAACCCAGTTCAAAGCTTGATTCATCTCAGACAGCAGAGCAAAACACAACTTCAGTCAAACTAAAAACTAACAATCAATGGGTAAACAGTGGGTAGCCGTTTCCCCATTTTCAACATTTTCTTCTACATACATATTTTTTTCCCCAAAATTTTGCTTTTAGTTGATATAATACAGCCCATCCTCAATAAAATACTCCACTATACTACAGTAACTTTTGTAATATAATGTGATGTGTAATAAAATGTAAAGTGCCTAATAAAATTAAATAAAGTCAGTGTTGTAATTTAAACACACATGCATACAATACAGTGATTCTTCTGGATAGTTGAAAGGGTCTCTCATATCTAAAAATAGACTTTATATGTTTTTGCAACTTCTCTATTTTGCCCTGGAATATTTTTGCAACAGTCTGTAAAGTGTAAAATCCACACAGTTGAGGTCTGGTGAATGTATTTGATTTTCACCGTGGAAGGAAGGTGTGGGGGGGGGGGGGCTCAGTATTAGGGTTTTGCAAGCAGCCTAAAGCATCCTGTGCTACTCTATGTTAATGAGGCTACATCCATCATTTATGATCTGCATTTTACTACAGCCTTTCAGAAGCTGCTTTTCAAAACAAAAGTAAAAGTGAATCACATGTGAAATTTCATTAGGTATCCCTAAATGCATGGCAATGTACTCTTGGAGCAAACTGGGGGGGGGGGTATAAAAGTTATGTTTTAGAGACCAAAGCTAATCATTTGAAGTCAAAATAATTAGAATGTGCAGCTCCATAAGTGAAGGCCAAAAATTCTGTCAATGGTACCTGAACTTGAGGAGGCCGCTGCGGCCGTTGGTAGTGTCCTCCTCTGGGAAGAGCAACAGGGGAAGGGCGCCAGGATCGGTGCAGTACTGCTGGAGCTCCTGTACCAACTCGGTGTGGTTCGATATTCTGTTCAGCTCCAGGAAGCCCCGTGCCCAGCACAAGAACCCTGGGGAGCCCCCCAGAAAGGGCTGAGGAGAAAACGCACAGTGTTGCACAAACACTAACATCACGTCAACTTACACTGCTGATCTGTGAGTCGGTTGATTACATCTTCAAAAACATTTCTCCAAGAAACTCAATTTCCTAAAATGGTTGTACAATAAACTTTACAGAGTGTGTTTAACTCACTGTATTACACGATGTCAGGATGTTGATGATATTGTGGTCAAATGGCGTCATGTGATTACAGATGTATAGCTTCACATTTCTGCCTTTTAGCTGTGATCGGCTCTGTCTCACGTACAGTCCCAGCACGGAGCACATAATCCTCAAAATGAACCTGAAATGAAGAATTTAAAAACACAACAGACATATTCACAAGGAAACAGAAGGGAAGAAGGACTTCATTTCACATATACTGCTCATTTCTGGTTCTCTGAAAGTTCAGGAGAGCACCACATGTTGATTTGGAAACAAACTTGTGACTTTCAGGAAAGGGCAAAGGCTATTCCAATTTGTAGGGAAAGTTTTGGAAGCTAAGCATTTGCAGTTTTGTTGGGTGTGTCAGTTGTTAAAGAAGTTCATCTTTTTGTTCACCAATTTTCAATAACTGCTTATCCAGTGTAGCGTCACAGTGGTTAAGATACTATCCTGGAAGTAGGATGTGAACAACATATACAATGGGCAGGATGCCAGACAATCACAGAGAAATCTCACTCGTGCACGCACGCACTACAGGCACTTTTAGTCACTAATTCACCTGAAACCTTAAGTAATCTCCTTCGGGATAATAAAGTTTTTCTGATTCTGAAACACAAGTTTGGGGAAAAAAAAACCTGTAAACATAGAGAGAACATGCAACACTTCACATGGAAATAATTTACTTCAGTATACAATTAACAGCAGGCTCAGGACATTCAACCCAACTGGTGGTCAACTACTGCCCTGGTGACCTTTCCTACTGCTGGTAGCAGTTACAGGTGTATTTTTATTTTGCTCTTTGTAAGTCACTGTTGGACTTAAAATAATTCTATTTTTCCACAATTAAATATTTGCATACAGTCATCTCACCTGTACTAATTATCCATCAAATACAATATATAACCAACAACCTGTAGGACAGCATCTCTCCAAGACTACAGCTGCCCAAACACCATCTACTCAGTAGAGAAAAACAGTACTGGTTTGTGGTTCTCTGACAGAAAGGCGAGTTATCTTCAGTGAACTGTGAAGGCACTGGACTTCATGGTGTTCAGTGCTTACGCTTGCATGTGTACACCGGAAAGGGACCACCAGCAGCCACTTCTTCTCTGACATGATGGACTGCAGGTACTCTATCAAAGAGCCACTGTAACTTCTGCCACCGCATTGAGATTAATGCGCTTTAAAAGTCTTACACAGCATGTGATGCACTTACAGTGATCCATATCACTACATAACACGCCACAAACACACACACTCTGCACTGCAGAGGCTTAGGCTGAAAGCTCAACAGATCATACTGATGCACTTTAATGAGATTATTTGGCAGGCATTTGCAGCATACTGATGCATTTTGAAAATATTTTGGTAGTAGAGGAACATGCAAGCATCAGCACAAAAGTAATTCTTCATTGATGCCACATTTACTCATAGTCAATAAATCAGGCTCATGATGATGCAGAGCCCATCCAGGAAGCACAGGGTACAAGGATAAGCAAGGTACATGTTTTTGGCCTATGGAAGGAAACCAAAGCAGCCTAGAAAAAAAAAATTATTACTTAAATAACTGAATAAATAAATAAATAAAAATGATAATCCACAATCCTGCATAACACCATTTATGAAAGAGAAAACTGAGAGTTTAAGAGTTCATTGCTTTTAACTATTACCAGCTCAAGATTTGTCCCCATCCAAACACTTGTTTGTACAAAGCTACAAACAATTACTAGGCATGCAGAATGATATTGGAATTATATCAATATCAGGAGACAATGCTTAAATTTTATTTTCATCAGGCCAATGCCAATTCAAACCAATCTCTGATCATACAGTCATTATCTTCATATAGCATGAAAACATCTATAGTGCAGAAGCCTTTCCACAGTAAGCGAGGCTGACAAAATATTCCATTTATAACACTTATGAACGTAATTCAGTGTTGACAGTTAAGAGATTCAGTGCAAATTCTAATATGGTCAATGAAAAGAGAAACAACTTCCTATGATAAAGCAGAGATACCCTTGTTTTTAAAAACATACCCTACGTGCCCAAAACAGAATAATACACTTGCAGAAAAATATATTAAATTATTTTTTTACTTTGTCATTGTATCTTTTAACTCCCCCCACCCAATTTTCATCATTTCAACTTTCAAACTGTTGAAGTTTTCAAACAAAAAGCATGTATCATTATGGAGAATTTAGGGGACGGGGTGGCACAGCAGGGTACCCTGGTGCCTCACAGCTGCTGAGCTGCTTGCCTGATGTTCAAGTCCAGCTCAGGGGTGTGTGTGGAGCTTTGCTTATTCTCCTCCATGTCTGCACCCCTCTAAGGAAAAAATATGTCCTAAGAAGGCAATGGCAAACCACTTCCATTCCTCCTTGCCTTGAAAATTATGTGAACGGTCACATAGGTATCAGTAATGACTCAATGACACTTTCCATTACAAGAGGTATGTAGAAATGATCACATATCAGCATAGTTCTCATAGCATCTCTAACAATCACCTATCAAAATAACTCAGCTTGCTTGCTACAGAGAACCTTTGTATGATGGTGACCACTTACTGTTTGAAATTGGTCTTACTCACTTTGTCATGATGTTTTATACACACACATAATAAACACACAGCTCATGTGACACATAACAAGTGGAGGAAAGGGGCGGGGTCGGTCGCCAGGAGACTCACCTGCGGACAGAACAGCGCGGCAGGGCGCAGCTCACCAAGAACACGTGTAGGCCGACAAAAATTCGTAACACGAGCAGACACAGGCCAATGGGGCCGTAGAGAACGAGCAGGAAGATCAGCGCCCCATCGCTTGGAAACCTGCGGGAGAAAGAGCCGCGTACACGGGTCATTCACAGTGGAAGCCGCTGTCCGCTTATTGCTGCCGCTCACCTTCCATTCCGAAAACGTAAACTGGCCTTAAAGGGCAGTGCGCAGCGGAACGACAGCCACGACACACACACGGCCACCTGGAGCACCTCCCTTTAAGAACGCCGTTTACCTAAAACATTTGGCAGCAAAAACCCCTCGCAAGTCGCGTCCTGTTGCAGTTAACGCTTCATGAAGTGCAGGTACTACTAATAAAGTATTAGAAATACTGACTAGTTAACCTGCTAGTTCATGTTGCCGTTTCCCCGACGAGCCTTTACGACAGTGATTAACTGCAGGGACCGCTGACATTCCAACGATCAACACCACCTTGACTAAGCAGCTAACAAACTAAAGTTTGTCCTCGTGTTAGTCAGCAGTTTACTATACCACCCGTTAGGGTTATCCAGATGGTCCAGGCACACAACTCGCTGATGTTAGCAGCTCTTGGTTAAACCTCACCTGTTAAAGTCCAAAAGCTGCTCTATCCTCGGTGCGTCCATTGTTTCACTTCACTCGCGTTGAATTTCGAGCTGCAACGCCGGGTCCCTGCATGCTATTGTAATATTTCAGCTGCCCAGGTCGCTGGTGAGTACTCAAAGTTGACACATATAGACGACAACCGGCGCCATGTTGAGAAGTGCAACCAGCTGCTCATTGGCAGAGATACGAGGAATCGATTGGTTGTTGGTGCGGATAGGAGGACTTCGTTGGCCTTCGGTGAACATAGCAATAATTGATTGGCCACTTGTAATGGGAGGAAATGACTGGCCATTGGTGAAGCTGGCAACAATTGATTGGTCGTTTTTAGAACTGGGCAAGTCTCGTAGTACAGCTTTATATGAACAACACTGACACCTAATGTTGGGAGTGTATATTGCAGGTCCAATAAAAATTATTTTTCTGACAATTTTTTGATAGCCAAAGAAAAGGCACTCGAACAAATGGAAAACTTAAATACAGAGACATCACCAATGTTCCACTGGACTAACATTAAATATATGAAGTTTTGTGCTACTCGGCTCATATGTTTCCTATTTCTAAAACTTCACTGTCATTAGTATAAACAGTTTTCAGCCTGTGATATTTTCTCAGGGCTCCTAACCTGCTCTTTGCCCATTTAAGCCTCTCCCCTGCCACTGTAATATCGGTGATCAACACACTTGCTCTGAATTGTTCTAGTGTGAAAATGCTTCTTAAATGCGTCAAATTTTGTCCTGAGAAATAAAATTGTCAGCTGAGCAACAAGTTACTTCTAACAGATGAGTTATGTGGCATACAAATACAGAAAGAACAGTGTTTTTAATAATTAATTGGAGACCCAATAATTTACACTCACGTTAAAGGGAAAAACGCCCTCCATTAATGACTGACTTACTGGTTTCTTCTCAAAATTCTGCTTTTCTCATTTCACAAAGCCAAACATTTAACCTGAAGCCACTTGTAATGTTGACATCCTGCAGAGTAAGTGGGATGGAAGGAAATTTTGTGTGTAATTTTAACCCCTTGTATATAACCCAAGAATCACAAACAGGTGACAACACTCAGCACTCGCTACACGTTTTGACATTACAACATAAACTTCATTAAATGGAAGCAAATTAACATCTTCTGTACAAACCTATTTCACTAGTTCTGAAAATCTTCCAGGTACAAGTAGAATTTACCACATTTAAGTATACATGAAACACCCTCAATATTTATTTCTGTGTAATAATACAAAAACAATCACACAGACAACAGAATGCTGATGTGATGCATTTCATGACAATCCAAACAAAAAGGAATTCAGAAGAAACTCAAATCATGCTCATTTTGCATCTGCCTGTAAAGGAGAAATGTCTCTAAAGAGCACATTCATGAGAGGAAGAGTTATCTCTTTCCCTGCAGATTCTCGATTCTGGTGTGGATTAGCGGAAACTGCTGTTTGTCACAGGTTCGGAACCCCAGGGACTCAGGGCAGTACAGTTCGCTTCACAACACGGCCCTCCTTGTCGATAGCAAAATTATAGTTCTTGGGGTTGTCTAGAGCTTCCTCAATACGCTGCTCCAAATTCTCTGGGGTGATGAACGTCTTTACTTCCTCCTGCAGAAGAACAACAAGGACGCGGTGACCTGAAACACCTCGGCACTGTGACATTTAGTAACAGCCCTAAGCAGCATTAACAGATGTACCACCTATAATTTAGTAGACAGAGTGCATGCCACCAGGATGCTGGAGAAACCTTAAAGAAAACCTTAAAGAAAACATTCAATTAGAGCTTCAGTAAATATTCAAATGAAGCATGAACACACACACACAGCAGTGTCTGACATCCATAAAATTGAGGTCTGGCAAATCAAGGATGGCCTGTAATGCAGTGTTTAAGGTTTTGGCCATATAACCTGGAAGACCCAAGTTCGAATCTCAGTCCTACTGTGGTGCCCTTGAACAAGATCCTCACCCTGAAGCGGTACAATAAAAATCTCCTGGTGCAGAAATGGGTACATCACTGCAATTACAACTGTAATTATACCCATTATTTAAATTTACCATGAATTGCTACATATCACTGTGACTTTATAACAACATGAATACAAATAACAATAACGGTATCCCTTGAGATATGAGTCTTTAATTTACGAGTTTTCATGTAGATAAGTGAAATTATTTAATACCCTTTATAGAGTTGCAGCCAAATAGGAGGCTGATTTTCACATCTTCAACTTGGGAGATTTTACCTTTCATGCGCTTCTAAGTGGGACACACACACACACACACCTGTATTTAGTTTAATATAAGTATCTGTGCCACTCATTGTGGTTACAGGTGAAACCAAGTTGCAGCTTGTGCTGTACCTGCAGCTGCAGAATCTCCTGTTCTTTCTCCTTCAGGAGACTGTGCCTTCTCTCCTCACGCAGGCGGATCTCCTCGGCCCGCCTCCTTGCCTCCCCTTCCATCTCTTTCTGGACGCGCACCTCCCTGTAGGATACAGTTTCACACATTTTGGACACACCCAAGGCTTCAGTTAAGACACTGAAAACAGGATGAGCAACAGCCGCCTGTTCCACTGCAGATCTGCAATCGTCTAGAGCCGATGTGGAAACACAGGGTGTGAACTAGGTACACACCGGACAGGACACCGGTCTATCACAGAGGAATCCCTCTCTCTCTCTCACACACATACGTATACACTGCCCAGCCAGAAAAAGTGACACACACTAATATGCCATGGACCATCTTTAATTTTGATTATGGCATGCATTTGCCATGGCATCGTTTCAATAAGCTTATGCAATGTCACAACATTTATTTCTGCCCAGAGTTGCATTAATTTTTCGCCAAGATCTTGCTTTGATGACAGGAGAGTCGGATCGCTACGTAAAGTCTTTTCCAGCACATCCCAAAGATTCTCAATGGTGTTAAGGTCTGGACTCTGTAGTGGCCAATCCATGTGTGGAAATGATGTCTCTCTCATGCTCCCTGAAGCATTCTTTCACAATTTGAGCCCCATGAATCCTGGCATGGTCATCTTGGAAGAAAAAATCCAATGATGGAAAAACTTGCTCGTTCAGTATATTCAGGTAGTCAGCTGAGCTCATTTTTTGGGCACATAAAGTTGCTGAACCTAGACCTGACCAACTGAAGCAATCTCGCATCATAACGCTAAGTTAAATCATGGTGGTGACTTTTTTAGCCAGGCAGTGTATATACAGACACACACACAAAGTATGGTTCACTCCATCCAAACACACATCTTTGGACTGAGAAGAAACTCACCGAGGTGAATGCAGGAACACCATGCAAACTCCACACTGACAGACTGATTCAAACCCACATCCCTCCTACGTCTCCTCAACCCTCTCACCGCAGCTGCCGCAGCCGTAGGTTCTCACTGTCGTTCCACTCTATGAGCGCACGGTGCTCCTCCGCCTCACGTTTGGCGCGCTCCTCCGCACGGGAGCCCACCTGGTCCTCGTACCGGCGCCGCATCACCTCCTCCCTGAACTCGGCCCTACGCAGGAAAAAAGAAACAACATCGTCGAGCTACCATAAAGGGAACAATGTCACGTAATTTGTTCCCCTGCCTCCTCTTTCTGCTCCAGTACCTTTGGACACGGTTCTTATCCTGATTTACTACAGTAAAATAACCGACTGGGCAAAGCTAAGCAGTGAGGTGTTATTAATGCTGCACGGACCTGAGCGCACGCACGATGAGGTCGTATTCCCGGTATCTCTCCTTGAGGACCACCATCTCCTCCGGGTCGATGGGCGGCGGGAGCTTCACTCTGTCTGCTTTCGACTTCGCCTTCGGGTCGTTCCGGCTCTTCCTGCCGCGGACCGCTTCTACCAGCACCCCTCCGCGGGGAGTGAGCAGCCGAAATAGAGGAGCCGGGCTCCTGACGACGTGAAACATGATGAAGTCGCGGGCTGCTAGTTTCTCCTGAATGGGTTACATGCAGGCGGCCATTTTGGATGAGCGTCGACTCTTCTTCTCCGGTTTCCTGTGCGCTCATTTTGTCTGCAGACTAAACGCTGCCCCCTGGAGGCCTGGAGGAGGTTTCTCCTGTCAGTGCCCTTCAAAGACCAGTTTATGTAAATACCTGGGAAAATTACTTTATTATTTTGGTCATAAAATTTCTCTAAATAAGGTGCAAACATTGTTGTACACGCTCTTTGAATATTACAGACAAAATTACATAAGGTCTTGGGGTTCGTAGTACGATGGACCAGAACAATAATACTTTAATATTACCCTAATAAAACGTTTCAGATGCTAAGTGGTTTGCCAAGAGAAAAGGCCAAATTCAGCTGTTGCTCAGTCTGAAGTCTAAATGCAGCGTTTTATATTGCAATATAGATTATGACTGTTCCCGGTGTTTACATTAGATGGCACTATTACTATATTTTCATTTGCAGTGAAATAGAAAATTGTCAGTTTTTATTATCAGTATAAATTAAAGCAGAGTCCCACAGAATTTTATTACATTATGCACAATTTTATTATAGGACAGTACATTTTGTCATGGAAATCTGAATTAACGTCATATGAGGTGAACAGAACAAAGGAGGGAGATTCATAAATAAATGCATAAATAAATAAGTCACTTTTTCTTTTAGGATTCCTTCTTAAGTGTTGCCATGATGTTTTTGCCACAGTTAAATGGGAGTGTAAATCCATGTCATGCAACGGTGGAGCAGTGTTGCTGAGGGTCAAACGGGAATAGAGAGGCGGTGATGCTGGCTGCTGCTGGACTTGACCACTTGAGAAAGCTGTCCCACCCTTGGCCGCCCAGGCCCCCGTGTCCATCACTGGGCTGACAGCGCCCTCCTGTTTGACAAATAGCAGCGGTGCTCCTTTAGCACGGGTCCGTAGCCCCCAGCTGCAGCTCCTCCATACATCTCCAGAGCTGAGATTCAATTTGCCCCATTCATTAGTCTAAGTGGATGAGGCTCCCTAATAAGAGCTCCCTTCCCCTCAGTAATTGCTGTTGACTGGCGTAAATTAGACCCTAGTTGCCAGACGGGTGATTCTCGACGACGATAATACAATTTCAAACTCAAACTAATAGGATTTTAACTCAGGACTCGCCTAATGTCCGTCTGCAAGCTCCGCCTGGGTCCCTGCGCCCTGTCGACTGCCTGGACTCTGGTTCATATCCGTGCCAGTGGTCACCACCACCCCACCCCCCAGCCCGGCCTCCTGCCCACGGCCGCCTCTTCTGTGCCCTCCTTCTGTCAGCCACCATGGATCCTCATGCCAAAGTGGCAGTAAATGGCAGTGTCGCTCAAGAACATATTATTTATTGTTCTGATTTAAAAAGCAACGGAATGAGGTGGGACAAAAAACTGGCAGGAAGTACACTGTTAGGTAACTTTAGCCCACTGTATACTGTGTTTGTGTGTGTTTTTGTGTGTGTGGGAGGGGCTACTGTTGCCAGGTAACATGTAAGATATATTCTTTACCTTTCCTAATGGGTTGCAACACAAGTTGTGTGTGTGTGTGTGTGTGTGTGTGTGTGTGTGTGTTGCAATATTTTTTTTGTTTCAAACACATCCTTCATCCTTCATTTGTTTAAATCCCACCTCCTGCTACAGTTCCCTTCATCCAGGTTCAGACCCTGAAGTAGTGTTTTTAAAATTACCCTGCTGTATAAATGAGTAAATCACTTTAAACAACTTGGTGTAAAAACCTTATATTTCAAGTTGTTTCAGAAAAAAATATTGGTTAAATTAACAAATAAAATAAAATGTTTATGGTTAAGTCTGATATATTTAGAGAACAGAAGATACAAGAACATCAACGTGTCCCGATCGCCATCCTACAGCTCCTGCCATCCTGAGGTTGCAACTCTCAAACCCCAAATTACTAGTTTAGTAAGGAAAAAATATAAATAAAAATATTTTCAGATTTTGAAGGGATACACAAAAATTATTGCAAAATGAGCTGATGTCCTTTCCAAGGTGAACTCCTCTTCATCACCACATTGAATGAACTGATTATATTCTACATTCAATATTCAGTTTGTCCAAGTTGAACAGAAATGTAAAACAATGCAAAAATGTGAGAACTTTGTAGCTATTATCCATTTAAAAATACAGCATATCTTCATTTAAAAATTATAGAATACTAAAAAATATTTTAGCTCTATAAATACTGTAAAATAAATAAATAAATAAATAAATAAGACGGAAGAAATATCATCAGTGAAACCATTACTAACTGGTTGTTGAGCTTATTTTGAACATATTTTGTGTTTTTGATGATTAATAAGTAACACTTTAACCCACTTTAACCCAGAGCAGAGGAGTCCATTCTCAAATAAAAGAATACTTGTGTTTTGATCAGTATGATGAGTGATAAATATGACCATAACACGGATTTAAAACACGGAGACCACTTAGTTTAACCAATTTCACAGAAGCACAAAGGTGTTGTCTTCCAACATTTAAAAATACAGTTCAGTTCAAATGAATTTTAAATGGCTTTATAGCAAATTAATTTGATCAGTTGGGGGGGCTTTTCCTGTAGGGTTGCCCTCCTCTGCTTTTGTTAACTGTTCATTCATTTGGAGGAGCTACATTTATTTCTTTAAGTATGCAAATAAAGTTTGTACACAAGTATTAAATATGACAAATATGAGCAGGGGCCTCCAGACGTGGTGGCCTGTGGGTACGTAATCTGCAGACACGTGCATAAGTGCAAATACACCTTTATTCACCTATATTCCAAAATAAGCATAATAATGGCTTTTTTTACCAGCTATATTTAGAACCCCATTATTGTGTCCATAAATTAAATCATTAATTTTAATGATATCATAGATAAAAACAAATTTTTACGAATACATGCAGGATTTAAATCCAGCAAATAAAGTACGCAAATAACACGTTTCCGTATTTTACCCAAATTTTACCAGCGGTATCAGGTTTTTCCCCATGCTTTCACAGTCAAGATCGGACATTTAGATGGGATTATCCTTTCAAAGCTTGTGAACATTTGTGCTGCACAGTACTCACTGCATCGTAAATATATGAGCATACAGAAAGTAACATATCTAAAGCGGAAGTGCTGTCGGAAGATATTTTCAAGGTAAAAGATAGAAACCGCACTCGACGCAAACAACATCCGCTCTCGCGCATCTCTTGCAATAACCGACGGAAAACCGTCATATCAGCGTTGTCCTCTCCGCGGGGGACAGGAATACCATTATCGGGACGAGGACGTGCGCCTGCGGCGGCGTTTGGACTTTGTCATCTGCAGGTAAAGGGATGCGCCGCTGCCTCGGCCCGAAGCCTAATGAAACTCCACTCCATTAGTGCTGAATCGGACAGATTGCTCTCCTGGAGAAATGAATTGAGTTTTTTGTATTTGTGAGATCATTCTCCCTCCATTAGCGGCTATTTATCCCATCTCTTCATCACGGCTAAATTGTGTTAGGCGGCCATGATTAGCCGGAGAGGCCTCCCTTCTTAAGCGGTAATTGGGTTTGGCGGCTCAGCTGATAGCATCATTAGGGCCAATAAAGGCTGGGTTTGGCTCATTGAGTGAAACAGATTCTTCATGAGCAGATGGCGCTGTGGAGGCTCCGCTGTATAAATAGAGAAAACAAAGTTTGTATAACCATTGTGCACTTTGAAGCCCGGCCTGCCCATCCCTTCTTTTCCTTAAATATTTATTTTTTCCCAAAGCATGCCGACCCCATACAGAGCGGGAGGCCACGCCAGTTAGCAGCATCTTCAATACCCTTCTGAGCGGCTTTATCTTTGCCGAAATTAACAAAGACGCTAATTAAAAGTGCCATTTTTCCCTAAGCAATTCATGACACGGGTGAATCTAAATGACCGTAGTGATTATTGCTTTATTATTGATCGGACTCCCGCTTTATTAGTCTAAAGTGTGACAGTTCGCAGGGTGCTTAGGAGGATGGGAGGCAGAATGAGGACATGATGCAAATGTCCAGACGGAAGGAAAAGCCTGGGAACTAAGAACGCGAGTCATTAGGCGTGTCGAGAGCGGCACCAATTACTTATGTTTTGCGACATGTAACACGTGTTTTGACAGATGCTGTTGTAGAACTGAAGACCAGGTGTGACGGTGAAATTGTCTCGCGCTGCTCATCTGCCTCTGTGATGAGTAACAGACTGCAAGAAGATGCACAGGGGTGTTGGTTGGGGAGGAGTCGGACAATGCTGGAGGTACGAAGAAGAAGTCGAATTTTTGTCTAAAAGGTTAAGTCAGATCAAAAACAGTTTCGGTTTTCGAGTGGTTAGTTGTGGGTCGGCAGGTGGTGTAATAGCGGTGCTACCTTGCAGTGGAAATGGTGGCGATGGAAGGGCCAGCAGTTTGAATTTCGGTCACAGTGGCCGCAGGCGTGGTTTCCAGTGCAAGGGAGAGAGTAGAAGTGGATGCAGTAGAAGAACCTTGGTTTGAATCCCACCTCCTGCTCTAGCACTTTGATCAAAGTACTTACCCTGAATCAGTACAGTAACAATTAGCCACCTGTATAAAGGGGAAAATGATGTCACTCTAAGGAGCTTAGTGTGCAAACTTCAGATTGTAGGCTGCATAAGGTGAAGGTGTCTGATAAATTGATCTCTCCATCCATCCATCTTCTGTAACCGCTTTACCCTGGTCAGGGCTGTGGTGATCTGGAGAGTTCGGTTTAATCAAATTACTTTTTTTTTATAGCACTCTTCTCACTAGGGTGACACAGAACACTGAGCAAGGTCAACAGACAGGCAGCAGAGAAGTGAGTGACCCATACAAAATGTCCATGTGTTAGGATGTTTAGATAAATCAGCTGGTGACTGAGGAGATGAAAACAACAACAACAACAAAAAAATCTCAGCAGTGACATTTTTTTGGTTTGTTTTCCTCTCCACAGTTGCCAGCTGGTTTACCATTGGCTGCCCACCCCTTCTGGGATACGATAACCTTGAGAAAGGTAAATTGATCATTTATCACCCTTCTGGGGTAATAAATGTCACTGTGTCTGGTGTTCCTGATCTTGCTTTGGACTTGGAAAGTCAGTCTTTCCTGCCCAGAAGGTTTCATCCTGCCTCAGCTGTTATGTGTATAGTTGCTCTATTGTGACCTTTTCCTCAGTCCCAAAAGCGCATTGGCAGGATCAATGGTGTGGATTCTCCTATCACTAAGATCATCTGCACCATCAGCTATGGGGCAAACTGGGACAGTGGTGGCCTTTTGCCTGTCACCAATCACCATGTCGATCCATCAGCTTGACAGACATACAGTGGCCCGAGTCCCTAATATCTCTTACTGCCTTAAGCTGATGCTCAAGCTCCTTCCCTCATCGCTTACTAAATGTACATAATTCTACTGACAATTATTTATTATTAATATTTTGCTGAATTATACAATTTTTTTTAATATACAGCGGCAGCTCTGAGATCTTGCATGTTAGTATCTAATTATCTGTAGTCATTATCAGTCAATGGCTACTGAATCCATTTGGTGGTTTTGGTGAATATATAAAATTGGAAAGTTGAAATGGAAAACATAATTTATTAACAGTCCAACTGAGTCATGCAATACTGACACCACTTACGTGGACTACATGGCCAAAAGTATGTGGACTGCACCTAAGCAGCATACAAATGCATTCTTTAAGATCGTGTGCTTCCAGCTTTGTGGCCACAGTTTGGGGAAGCTTCTTTCCTGGTTCAGCATGACTGTGCACCCCTCCCCCGTGCAAAAAGCGAGCTCCATAAACACAATGGTTTGTCCAGGGTGGTGTGGAAGGACTGGCACAGAGCCCTGACTTCAACCCCACTAAACACCTTTTGAATTAATTGGAAAGCCAACTTCAAGCGAGGCCTTCTTGTCCGATCTTACTGATGCTCTTGTGGCCGAATGGGCACAAATTCCCAAAATCTGGTGGAAAGCCTTCCCAGTAGAGTGGGGGCTGTTATAGCAGCAAAGGCAGGGGGAAGGCAACTACATATTAATGGCCATGGGTTTAGAATGGGATGTCCGACAAGCACATAAGAAGGTGATGCTCACATACTTTTGGTCATGCAATGTACATCTGACATCTGGATCAATTTACAGCTACATTTTGCATGATAATTTTAACAAATGTGACAATTTTGATTAATTTGTCTTTCACGAGTTGCAAGTATCAAACTAGTTACATGTTTGGAGAGATGTGTGGTGTCCATTGGGGCATGGAGTCTACTGGAGGGCTCATACCTACAGTCAAGCAAGGTCGCTGATCCCCATCCTGTTGGGACTCCATGAATGGGACACAGGTTAAGTAGAGGTAGTGGTGGGTGAACAAAAGCAGTAGCCTTGGGGTAGAAGTCGTAGGGTGTGCTCTTATGTGTGTGATAGTCCATGGGGATTGACCAGGGGTTTTGTGTAATACTTCCCTCCAGAAATTACATTTTTAATAAAACGTCTGGAATTCCCTAGTTTCGCATCCTAACAAATGTTTTCATTTATTTACCCGACACTTTTCTCCAAAGCAGCTTACAGCATTAAGACACAGACAGTGATTTATTTATTTATATAGCTGGGTAATTCCTTGCTCTAACCATTTGGGGTCAATACCTTGATCAAAGGAGGGATTTGAACCAAGAGGCAACCCTGACCACTATGCCACTTGTTGATTCAGGAAACCCATCCATCACAGTTGACCACTTTACCCTGGTCAGAGTCACCAGCCTACGTTGGAATCACTATGCACCGGGCTGTGAAACACACCCCGGACGACAGCAGCACTATTCGCCGTGCCGCCCTCAATAAAACCGTTCACAATGTTATTAGTGCATATAAGACTTCCCTGTGAGCGTCCATTTAAAAATCTTTGGCTGAGGGTGATGCTACTCCTCCATGAGAGATGAAGCCCCCGAGCGTGATGTAAGAGATGTATTAAATGTACCAACATTAGGGCCGACAAACGCTGCTAAAATCGCGCTCGGAAATGGGCGCTGCCGCCGCCGTGGACTTTGAGAGGTTTGCGGAGCACTCATGTTATTTATGTGTGGGTCCAGCATACGGCGAGGCAGAGATTCCCGCATGCTCACTCCCACCGGAGCCCTAATGTGCAAACGCTTTGGATAAATCGTGTATGGCGGTTTTAATTATTCAGCTCGGGCTACGTGGGAGCACCGACTTTTGGGAAGCGTGTCCTGACGTCACTTTTAACTTCATGCATTTATTCATATCTGCTTCACTCTCTTGACTTTGCCCAACATTTTCAACGTTTCTGTTTTACCCTGTTTATTACCCCATTGATTGGTCAGAATCAATGACAAACATTTTACCGTGTGCTTTTAATAATTATTGATTTCTTTAAATGGTTTTAAGAAGCTGTGCGTGCATCTAGTTGGTTGCTTTAGTGCATGTAATGTCATTCTGCGTGGACATTTTAGGAAATCCCTGTTTCCCAACGTATTCTGCTTATGGGTAAAAATGGTGTAAATCACCACAACAGAATATGCCAGACTGTATTCATGCATTTTGTTAGTTTTGTAGAACCTGCGAAAACTGTATTATTCCAATGTGTGTCTGTCTTCAGGCCTTTTTCTTGTCTGAAATTTCAGTCAAAAATGAAATCTTTTTCTCCAAAGAAAAACACCCTCCAGACAAAGGGAGACCACCTGGCCAGTGAAGCAGAAAATGATGTTAAATACAATCCTGGCTGGAAAAAAATGAGTGCTGCGTACGCTTTCCTTAATAATAAAAAAAAAATACTATTCATCTTACAGAATGGTTTGTCAACAAAAATCGAGCACAGATATCCTGAGATTTTTACAGTTTTAGTTTCATAAAAATGAGATTACATGTGATGTCCCATGTCAAAAAAGTCAGTGCACTTCAGATGATGTCACTCAGTTTGATCAGTTGTGAAGGGTGGGCTGAAACCGAAATCAAACTGATGGAAAAATTGCTACAAAAATAAAGGTAGTGTATGGATATTATTTTATTTTATTTTACTTTTGTTCATATGACAGCCTGAAAATACTTCCATGTGAGAATTTACACCAGAGAGCTGTGATTTAAAGGCCATAATTTGACACGACCATCCCAGCCAGTATTACTTCAGGTGGACACATTTGGATGTGTGTGTGTGTGTGTGTGTGTGTGTGTGTGTGTGAGTACTTGAGGCAGTGTGTAACAAATCCTGCTAACAGGTTATAGCTTTCCCTTCAGAACTAATACCCAGAGCTTTTAAACAATTCCCGCATTACAGTTTTGCCGGAGGTTTTTAGATGATTTAAACATGCTCCCCGGTTTTAGTGTAAGCGGTTCTATGTTCCAAATAAACGCCGACGTCTGAGAGGCACGGATGTAAACATCCATAAAACTGCCTTTAAAGGGGTCCCGTTTCATTCCATTTCAAGCCACGGATCATCGCTTTTATATTACCAGGGGCCGTCATGAAGCATCCCCAAGGTGAAGTGTATCTCTCCCCTGTTAGCACTTACAATAATACAATGAGCATTCATACAGTAATACCCCATTCATTGCTTTTAACATATCCTGCTTTGAATTATCTCCACGTATGATTTCCACTCTGCGCCAGCGTAATAAAATAATCGCCATTTTTGAGGCTCCGCAATGGCTACCTCATCATTTTAGTTTACGGGGTGGGGCCTTCCTCTTGGAGAAATGGATGTCTGGATGGCTGTTTGCTCTACTTTCCCTGTGTATGGTTATTAAATGATCTTGTTTTCCCCAGCATAAAGGGCCCATTTCATACAGAGAGGTAATCTTTCACAGGGGAAAAAAAGGGGAAGGAAAATGAAAGGCCATCGATCTTGATAGAGTCGTGCTTCTTTTAAACCGGAGCGGCCTGAGCTCTGACATCAGTGTAAAATAAAAGGCTCTCGACGACATGCTCCCAGGACACGGCAGAGCAAACAAACAGATTTTCGGGTCTCGGTTATTGCAGGAATGCTGGGTTCTTTTGTCGAGAGAGACAAAGGTTGCCTTCTACCTAGCTGGATGTTGATATTACCCAGCGTGTACTTGGAGGATGTCTGTGAATTGCGGCACTTTTTCAGCTTCAGCCTTTCCTGCCTTAGCAAAAATACTCCGTTTGTACATTAGTCGGCCTTGTTTGAGGTTACTCCATTGAAGTAACACAATATGAATATGTCTTTACACTCTTTCAGTTGCAACTGGTAGCAACAAAACTTTAAATCTTCTAATGAAGTCCAAGGTGACCCTTGGAATTTAGTAATTTCACCAGATTTACTGCATCCAAAGGAATGGCGTTGTTTCGTATGAAGGCTTTGTTTCTTTTCTTCTTTCTTCAAGCGATAATAACATGTGTGCAGTAAATCCTTGATTTAATGAACCCAGATTTAATGGATTTTGAACTTAATGGTTCATATGTCAATACTTTCCTTTTATTTTTTGGCTGGTCTATAGGTTACATCAATATTTTGTAACAGTCTGATGCTATATTCAAATTTGTGCTTCGTGATGTAATATTTATCAAACATTTGATGTCATATAGGTCTCATTTTACATTCATTTGGATTTAACACACATTCAGCAATACTGGGCACCCTTAAAGTCCCTCAAACTGAGAATATACTGCTTTTTATTATTATTTGCCTATTTAGTCAGTGGCTTTCTGCAAAGGAGGCTATGATGTGAGGTTTGTGCACTAAGCTGTTGAAGTGTTTATCCATTCATAGAGCTTGGTCAAGGGTTGTAGAGTAAGTATGGATTCAGACTCAAGTCCTTCAAGCTGCAGACTCTAACCGCTACTTCACCTGATGCTCACTACATGCAAGTGTGGCTGGGTGAAATATACTCACCGAGCAACAATGGAGCTGCAGCTGGATGGCCTCCCATCCAGGGAATAATTTCATAGAGATTCTGTCATAGGCTCGGCATCACCATGGCCCTGGCCAGGATAAAAAGGTTAATGAAAATAGATGGACGCATGGACGGATCAACAGATAGATGGATGGGTGGATGGTCACTGAGTGCATTAAATCGACTATACTTGTGTCATATTAATGAAAAGGTATTTCTCGTGTATGGCATGTGCGATGGAAGGTGGCTCGCACATTTGAGCGAGGCTGTTTATTGGTTGTAACCACAAGTGTTGACTTGGATCTTCACAAACAAACACAAAAACACAGCGTTAAAGCTCTGGGTCAGTAAAGTGCTTTAGCTGCGTTTGTAATAACAGAGGTGCAGAGATGTGATGGCAACGTCTGGAATTCCCTGAGCACAAATTACTGGGGAGCACCCTTGGCCGGAATTACAGACTTTTTGGGTCTCCCAGACACCACGTCCGTGCTTAGTAATTTTCTCTAAATGTTTGGTTAGTGTACCTACATGCCCGAAAGGCGACAGCAGACACATACCTCAAGTTGTCACATGGATACCTCAAAGAGTGTGTTTTAAATCCAGTAAATTCAGCAACGTGGAACTGCAGTACAGGGGGCGCTAGACTGACTGCATGATTTTCCCTGGAATTCTGGAAAATGGTGGGGCAGGTGGGTTGTATCTTGCTAATCTATACTGGCAGGTTTATTAAGCACCCTTTTCCAGGATATGCTGACTGGCAAGAGCAACTGGTTTTGACTTCTTGTTTGATCTTGGCCCTTGCCTATCTCTCTCTCTCTCTCTCTCTCTCTCACACACACACACACACACACACACACACAGACTAGTTGCATTAGTTACACACTGCTAGACACTGAATTTTATCTTACATAAATGTACAGTTTTCTCCCTACTTACAAGTGTAATTTGTTCCTGGAAATCTTGTCCAAGATCCAAATACCATTCATTTCAACAGGCCCCTATATTTCAAGAAGATAACTGTGTTTAGCATTTCCTTTAAATCATCTCGCAAAGTTAAGCTGTTTAGAGTTATTTAACCATTTATATAACCAGGTAATTTTTACTGTGCCGGTTTAAAGTAAGCACCTTGATCTAGGGTACAACAGCAGGAGGAATAATTTGAACCTGTGTCTTTTGGGTGAAAGGTAGCACCTTTACCTGCTACACCATCTCCTGACACCCCCAATCCCCATCCTTGCCCAAATGCATGAATAAACACAAATATACATACATAAGTACATGGTAGATCGGTTTAGTTTAATAACAGATCCCTTTTTTGAACTAATTTGCTTGAAACACAATTTAAAAAAAATATTTAATCATTCATAAGCATAGAGGAGGCTCCGTGCAATGACAGAATGGCTCCCAAAATCAATAAGGATAGAGCACCGCCATGACCCGTCTCTCTGTGAACATCTGCTGCCCCAGACCACAGGAGGTTTGGGATGAGGTGAAGGGGGCACTTGGATGCCTGTTAGGGTCTGTGCAGACACCTCGGTGTAACAGAAGCAGAGGCAGCGTGGTGCCGTGACCCAGAACACTCCTTGCGATTGATCTTCAAAGCACCCAGGTCTATCCTTTGCAAACCACCTGGAGCTCTGCTCACCTTCGCCATTTCCATTTCAATGGTCCAGACCAATAACACTCAACGCCTATCTGCTCATTAGGTCGCACCTGATAAATAAAAGCTGCAAGACTCAGATAATCAATATTAATGATTGATCATTTACAATTAACAATGGGGTCTTAACTACCTCCTAATTTACTGTAGCTATGAGCAACCCTTTCAAGAAGGGTCTTGAAACTCACCTCTTTCACACCCACGTTGCATTGCAATGATCACCGCTGTATTTCCTATCAGTTTTCACCGGCAGTTACCGGCGTGACGCGTGTTGTGAAGAAACCGTCCATCAGATCCTTCTGCGAAATGTACAGATGCGAGGACAAAGATTTAGCAAGCAGCACACAAAATTCTGCACCGCCGTAACACCTGCATCGAATCAACAGTTGAAACGGCAACGTTCGTCGAAAAGACGCCAAACTCTAGAATAAAGGCGTCTTGAGAAGAAGATATCTTGACTAACGCAGGTCGTCGCGATAACTGGAAAGGGTTTGCAAACCTCGTCCTCGTAAAACTGCCCTTTTATTTCCCAAACTTATCGCTTCTCAGGAAAGGGTCTAAAAAATAAATGCAACTGTTAATGTACCTGCAGCAGTCGGTTTAAGCGGTTGGCGAAGAAGGTCAAAGGTGTCATCCTACCACCTATTACTGTTACAGTAATGCTCTGAGTATGTGATTTTTTAGAGGAATTAGTTTTTTGTTAATCCCAACCCTATTTTCATACTAAATGTTTGCACAAGCTTTTAACCTAACATGCTGCTAATGAAAAGTGGAGTCATAAATAATAGCACTCTTGAGTCAGGAATGCTTTGCGTGTCTGCTTAATGTTTACAAAACAGGTAATACTCACACTGAGAGTGAACAGATGTTAAATGTGGAAATAAATGAATAGTAGCTTTGAACAAAGTGCTGCTTCGCACCGGGCCATCTGTTAAAAATTAGGCCTAAGTGCCGTTGGTGGCCCTGTAAACAGGACTATGGTGAACGGACTGTAATGTGGTGTTGTGGTGGGCAGTAGACACCTCCGTCCTGGTTGTGCAGGTGGCACATATGTGGGGAAGGGTCGGTGGGACTGAGGTCTTAAGAAAGTGTACAGGAGGCCCTTTGCTAAGCAGTGCAATGATGTGACCGTGGGACTAACTCCAAAACCAGCAGGAGGTCTCCTACCCACCAGCTGTAATAGGACACCACCGGTGCTCAGCTCCACCTACAGTTCATTATCATTGACACCCTGCAATTTGATTGACTGGGAGACCATTTTGTGAAGGTTTCTGCAGACCCCCACGGGATGTCTCATTCCCCCTGGGAAGAGCTTCGTGCTTTTGTGAAGTTCTTGGAGAAAAACCAAAGGCCAAGCAAGGGTTCAGGAGCAGAGGCTACGAAACTGACCTTGGATTTGGGCCAGGACTGCCAAAGTCTCCTCTGGTTGACTTCACAAAGGGATACAGTAGCAGGATCTGTACCCATAGGCCCACTAACTATAGGTTCATAGAGGAAAAATAATTTTTAGACCTTGCAGATGATTAAGAGACTGAGAGAAAGAATGACTGAGGTGATGTTGGTGACGGAGACCATGGCCTTGCTGGTGATGCTGTCGCTGGTTTTGTGGTCAGATGCCCTACCAGCCCAACAGCTTCAGCACCTGGACCCGGCAGCGAGCTGCCCACAATGCAGGCCTGATCGTTGCCCTCCAGTTCCGCACTGCCCAGCTGGTCGAATCCGTGATGCCTGTGGCTGCTGCTGGGAGTGTGGCAATGGCGAAGGCCGCCTCTGTGACCCGGATGCATCCTTTGGGACCTTCTTTGGCCGCTGCGGGGAGGGTCTGCGCTGCCTGGTTGTGCCGCAGGACCCTGTCTTGGGCGATATCCCCAAACCCCGGTGCGTTTGCAACAGACAGGAGCTACTTTGTGGCTCCGACCACAAGACCTACGAAAATGTGTGCCAGTTTCGGCTGGCACAGCACAAACAGAGCCACAGGGGCAAGCTGACGGTAGCCCACTATGGGCCCTGCAAAGCCAGTAAGTCCACCTCATTATTCGTGCACTTAGCCAATCGTCTTAAAAGTGACTATTTATTCCCTTATCGTGGGATTCTAATATCTCTACCACTTCACTATTCTTATGCCATGGCTGTGTTGGACTTGCACTACTGTGACCTTTTGCATTTTCCTTCTTCATTCTCATCCATTTATCTAATCTGTGTGATCTAATCTAAAGTATGAATTTTTACTTTTTGTGTCACAAAAACATTATTTATTTCAGGTGTTCCTTATATTGGAGCTACATTCCCCTCACTGTTAAATTTCCATAATTTTCTATTGACACCTGAGACAGATTCACTGACTTTAACTGTTTTTGTTGTGCTAGTGCGGTCACTTTATCAGCGGAAACCTCGCGCTTATTTTAAGCAACGCTGGGGGTGTCTGAAAGAGTTCATTAGCATCAAATGCAAGTGTGTGCATAGCGACTGCTGTGCTTACATCTTCCAAAAAGGATTTATTCACTTGCGCTTATTATTTCTGAGGGTGTCTGTTTACAACTTATATGCTCGGCAGAATCAACATTCACCGTGAGCCTGTTGCATTTTACACCTCGCAGCTGAGACGTGCAAAATGTAGAAAGGAAAATACAAGAAACCTGATGTCTATCTTTTCCTATCAGCTGTATCTTCAAAGCTCGCATCTTTTGCTTTATCTTAGCTTAAAAACTTGAGATTAACTTCATGGTGGCAGGGTTTCCCATGATGCACCAGCTGAAACAAAAGGCAGGTACCCCCCACTGGCGGGCAATTACCGCTGCATGGAAAAAGATGTAAATTCATCGTAAATATAACATTCACCATCCGAGCAACAGGGGGTGAAGGGAATTAACTGAAAGCGGTCTCTTTCTTCAGCTCGGGTCAATTATAGGTGCTTAAATTTGGCCCTTTGATTTACAACACTTAGGTGGTAAACAGGCTTCCTTTGTAATTTTTTTTTTGTTTTCTGGCTACTGTTTGAAAATGCTTTAAATTTCTTTGGAATATTGGAGAAGTAATCTTTTTTGTATTTAAAAAACAAAATAGTTATTTTCTCCTAATAATATTACAGGCTTTAACTGTAATAAATTTATAACTGGCTGCAAGTTTTGATAATAACTTTTTTATCATTAAGATCATGTGGTCTTCTATATATCCGGTTTTGTTTTTTCAGACTGGACAGAAACAACCAAATTGGTCCAATGCGCTACAGAAAATGAAGCTCTGTATCCTCTGTATGTTATACGAATACATATTTACTACAAATGATAAACCTTTTTTTCAGAGCCGGTGATCGTGGGTCCGCCTGGTGACATCACCACCAAGGATGGAAGTGAAATCTTTTTCAGCTGCAAGGTGTTGTCTTACCCTGTGGCTGCGATTGAGTGGAGCAAGGAAGGCAACAGCATCTTCCTACCTGCTGATGACACCAACATGATGGTGCAGGTATAAAATAATGCCATTTCCCATACATATTATCCATTTAAACACCAAAAAAAAGAGTGATGCGTATATTACTGTAGATACCAGTACTGCTTAAAAAACTGAACAGCATGTTGGATTTATTTAATGGCTTTGCTCGAGGCTGCGTACGATATTATATTTGTATGCTAAGTTTTCTACAGCAACTTAAACATTTGGACATCTGTGTATTTTTTTTTTAGAATTTACTAAGAAATTCAGCATAAGGACCTCAATCAAGGGTGCTGCAACAGAAAAGGGGACTTGAACCTATATCAACTGAGTTGGAAGTTTACAGTTCTAACCACTATACCACCTTCCTTATTAACCCTAAGGGAGTTTTGCTTAAAATTGACATTACAAAAAAAGGCTCACACTTTGTGCCCACCTGTCAGGTACATGGAGGCCCACGGCGCTTTGAGCTCACAGGCTGGCTTCAGATCCACAGCGTGCAGCAGGCTCACCAGGGCGTGTATACCTGTACTGCCAGGAGCCCTTTTGGGGAGGCTTCCGCTTCTGCGAAGCTGCGGGTTCTGGACAGAGGTATGTCTGCTGGGGGTGTGAGGTTTCCTCCCACAATTTTAAGGTGTGTGTTGCATGGGAAATGGTGACTAAATTGCCCATAATGTTGGGAGGAGTCTGCGAATCACTGTGTGTGATGGTCAAGTGTCTCGTCCAAGCTGTACTCCGCCTCACACCCTGTGCTTCCAGGACCACGCAACCATAGTACTGGACAAGCGATTATTAATAGAGGATGGATGAACTTCAACTTAATGGCTAAATGTGACAAGGCTGAATAAAACAAAAAATGAATCTGCCAAGCTCATTAAAGGTGAAAGCAAACACTTCAAACTGGACATCAGAAGGTCTGAAAAATGATCAGCCATGATGGCAAAATTTAAGCATCTGTTCTCGGCGTTCTTAGTAAAAGTTGGTGAATCTCTCCATCGTGTTCTCCTTTCCAAAAGTTGACGAATGGCATTTCATTAAGTTGTTGCAGTGCTTTGTGGGCAGTATTTCCTGGTACGCGGTGATGGCACTTCTGTGTGTACTCTTTGGGACACCAGGTCTTTCTCTTTTTTTTTACCAGTGTCCTCTTCTGCCCTCAGGCCAAAATACTGTCAGACTGAGCTACTCTGCCAGTGAAACACTCCTGTAATTCATGTCCATTATTCATAAGAGCCCTCATAGCCACATTCCATTACTCAGGGTGCACTAAGTTATGCTGCAAGTCAGCTATGCTTTACTGCTGTCTGCTTTATTACAAAAATTCATACTGTGAACATCAGCAGTATCTTCTAGTTATCTTTTATTCACCACAGAAATTCAGGATTAAATACTTACGACCACTTTGAAGCGCAAAGCTTTTGCGCTTCTTCCGCACTTTCCAAAAGAGAACCTTTTCGGTCTCCCATCTCCCCGTTGCCGAAGCTCTTCTGTAAAGAAGCAAATTGTTTCCAGCGGAGTTTTCCGAGCCGAGTGATGGAGGCAGCTCGTATCAACAAATACATTAACCATAGTCTCGGATGTGGAGGGAGGACATTCGTATCAACAATAACTGTCAATCGATTCCGTTATCGGCCCCCATTGTCTGAGCTCGAGCAAAGGTGAACTTGGCATTCCGAGAAATTTCGCGGAGCACAGATAACCTTACTGTGTCTCGGGCCTTTTTTTCCTGGAGGAAAAGGTGCATTAGTGTTGACAGACAGTCAGAGGAGATGGGAGATGAAGGCAGATTAAGACGGGTGGCGCTGCATGTGTGTATTATGTGGCAGGCGGTTTCTGCGGCTGTCTCCCGGTGATCCCTGCTATCTCCTCCTCTGGGACCTGCCGCTTCTCCCGACCGTCCAAGGGATTGAGTTTTTCACTGCAGTTTTCCGGGAATTGCGACTATTAGTTGTCTGCGCACGTTGGTCATGTGAAAGGTGACTCTCACTAGAGTGGGTACATTTGTGCTTCATATTATTTAAGCCGGATGCTGTCAGATGATCTAAAAAATAAGGTGTTTTTAAAACCATTTCATCTGTGATCTTAAACTTAATAGCATTCTTTCAACTGAGAAACTTGGGAGCTGAGTTGTTGTTTCAGTTTATCGGAACAGAGGACCTTCTTGAAGTTATTTTGCCGTCGTCTGTTCATATTTGTACAAATATGCAGATATGTCTGATCAGCCAAGTAGACCATGTAAAGACACACTAAAAGGTTTTTTTTTTTCTTACACTTTCTAACAGAGAAGTATTTGTCCAGTAAGGCATGCGATGATGTGAAGATTTAAAAGTATTTAAATGCACTTACAGGAATTGCAAATGAATTAAGCGATCGCTTAATGGTTAAAGCCATTAGGCCGAACCGATACAAGCCCACACAAAACACTTTGACAAATCTATGAGTTAGCCATGTGTTCCAGATGTGCGTGCTGCGGCGATGTTAAACGTCATCTCACGTTCGGTATCGGCATTGTATTAACGCATTTTTTATGTTCTTGTAGAACCTCAGCCGCCGCATCCTCAGCAGCAGAACACTGAAAATGACGACATCTTGGACGACGAAGACTACGAGAGCTGGTCAAGTGGACTTTTGTATTAAAAAAAATATAATTTACCCAGGCACACTAGCACAGAAAAGGTGGACCTTTTTATTTCTTTAGTCCTAAAAGCAAAATGAAAAATTTCCATAGGACGTAGATACACATCTGCAGCATTGTAATAAAATGCAGCCTTTTAAACTTGGTTTCACTTTGTTTTAAGAGGATTTTTTCATATGTGTTGAGTCTATTTCTATTTGAAGGGTGAGGAATAATGTAAATAAAAAAAATTACTGTCTTGTATCCTTTTGTTCAGCTTTGTTCCGTTTTGCTTTTAGCATTCTGTACTGAATTTTTCAAACACACATTTTTCCCGAGGTCTCAGGATTTCAGCACAGTTGTCCGTGTGTAAAAGATTTACGTAGAAATTGATATGTCTGGACCTTACAGTATAAATGTAACTGAATGAAGAGGAAACGGAAGAAAACATCTATTCTGTACATTCTATATACAGTAAACCTGTCGCATCGTGCAGGACTCGCCCGTATCACTGCTGAGCAACGTGTTCTTAAAGACCAAGGCAGCAGGAGAGTAAAGAGCGCACAGGTTAAGTAGTTTGAAAGCTCCGGGATTAAGAGGTATTTTACACTTTAGAATTTGGTTTTGCAGGGGTTTGTGTTTCCCCTTATTGATTGATGCTCCACTATCAATGCATAATAGAAAAGCACTCAAAGCAAATGCAGGGTTATGGCCTTGCTGGGAGCCGGGAGACGAGACAGCAGCCGACCGCCATTATTGCCCCATAAAAGATCCCGCGGGAAGAGTGCACCGTTTGGATCAGCACACACCAAATACCCAATTAAAAAAGACTTTAAATCTCTCCTCTTTCCCGGGCGGAAATCAATCAGAATTCAATCTGCTTAGCTGGGATTCCAGCAGAGGAGGAAATTGCTCACAATCAGTCAGATAGGTGACAAGCGCTCAAAAGGGACATGCCGGTGGCCCGGGTGTTTTCTTTCAGGCACTCGTCCCTGTGCTGGGCTTTTAAGGAGTGGATGTTTAAGGAGTGAATTTGTCTAGTGCATGCAACCTTGCATCTAAAGTTCCACGACATGCCATCACTGGCACTTTTGCAGCGTGCAAATTACTTATCCAAAGTTGTCTCTCGGCGGCAGACGTGTCCAGGTGTCATCGCCTCCAATACAAAATAAAAGGTTTTGCGCCGATCATTGTCAACAGACAGGTGTAATTCCGCCGGATGAATAGTGGCTGCCATCTGAATGCTGGCCAGTCATATACGACAGGTTGGAGTTTAAAAGCACCATATTTTTTGTTAACACCAAACTGCCGCAAAACAGGGTCAATGGCAATATGATTCATTTTTCGCACTGCTGTAACCCGATCTGCACATATTAACATGGATGCCCTTCCTGATGGTAGTGTTGGGCTCAATAAAGTCGTCCCCAGTTACTCTTTCCACTCTTGGCAAATCTGCTTAATGGCTTTTTCCCGAGGGGAGTGCCAGGTCTCCGGCGGTCCTCACCGGAGGGCGGGAATGGGAGCCGGGCGCAGCAGCCGGTTCCCTCGGCCCGTTATGTTCAGGGGTCAGCCAGGGTCAAAGGTCATTCACAGAACACTTCGATTAATGGATGTCTCAATAAGTAGGGTTATATTACTAGCTCTGCCGTTTGACCTAGAAGAGAAGAAGAGCGAATGTCTCTTATTTGAAGAGGAGTTAATGATGCTTTCTTTCCTAATGGGCAGTAAGAGAGGTGGGAAGCAACGCAGTTTATACTTGACTTAGAGGCCATTGAATTTAGGATCGTTGGACACCCGTGCACGCATGAGATATCGCGGACAAATAGAAAAGCTGCCCATGAACGTGATTTAAATCCCCCAGTTGTTACTGCAAAGTGCTGCTTAAGATATAAGAGCATGTATCTCAATTTCACAAGAGTTTGCTTAAAATAGAGGAGAAATTAATTGAAAAAGGTGAGAAAAATCACCGGGAACGAAAAACCATTTCAAATTAAATTCTGGGATTCATTAAAGGCGTTTCCTATTATAGAAAAGAACACTTCTCTCGTGTTTAATGTCGTTTGCCTGCAACGTGAGCTTGACTGTGAAACTGGAATCTGACTCTTAAGATGTGAAATCAAAGCTAGCATATTCAATAGCAACACTGGCGAGGGATGATATCAGGTCTGACGAATGGGTCGAGGACATCTGTGAAAGCCTTTTAATGTTTATTAGTCAATACATGGTGAATATACACTTGAGAAATCAATGCAGATATATTGACTGTTTATACTCCATAAGTGACTCCTGGTTTAGGAAGATTTACTTATACAGCAACATTTTGATGATCGCCGAGTGGAGGTGGTAGCAAAAGATATTTTCTCTCCCTGTTTGATGACGCGGAGGAAATATCACTGCACGAGAACCTTAAAGTGAAATTTAAAAAAGCTCCGCCATGAGATCACAGAAAAATAAATCTGAGCTGAATTATGGCAGTAAAGAGAGTTAAAGATGGCAATAAAGAGAGTCAAAGTTTGGGAGATTTGCAATATTCTAGTCAGTTAAATCCAGACAATGTTTATTCGTCTGGGCTGCTTGCTTAAGCATGTGTGAGATGGGCAGAATAGAGGTAATAAAGAAAGGAGTGCAGGGCAGCCCTGTTCAAGAAGAGGGATGTTTTTAACCTGCTGTACAGGGTGCACTTTTACAGCCAGGGCACCAGGGGGCAGAGTTTGCACTTGTTTGCCCCATGTTTTCTGCTCCTTTGTGCTCCCTGGCATTTAGATTATGGATCTGGGCTCCTCTCATTAAGATGGCTGTGGCTGAAAAATGTGTGTGTCTACCTTGGTCACAAAGCAATAAAGAAACCATATTCTTCCGCAGGGTTGTTAATTACGTGAGCTCGGGCTAAAAGAGGTTTTTTTTTTTTTTTTTTTTTTTTTTTTTAATTGATAAATGACCAATTTAGTGAAAATAAAAGGTTGCTGCTGTCTCACACGATGAGAGTGCAAATGATTTCTTTTCGAAGGGCATATATCTTCTTCTGCATAAAGCTGTCTCGATAAGTTGCCGGAGAAATAAAGCTGTTAATCACAAATTCCCAACAAATTACAATTTTAATCACCCATCAATACGTGTCTGGATTTTATGAACTATCATAGGAAGTAGCTGTCTGACAGATTAAAAGGCATTAAGATTAAATTTAATAATTGTGCAGCAATCATATACTCGATCACTGCCGCTAATGCATTTGCCAATTTTGACTCATAGATTTCTTGTTCTTGTTTTAAATGAGAGCATCCTTTCCAGCATTGGGAATATATTGATTAAATCCGACATTCTCATGGTTAAATTTTGCAAGAAATTGAGTCTTTTGGCCAGATTTGAACTTTGGGCAATTTTACATCATCCCATCATTACTTGTGAAATTACTGTAACTGCTGCTGTGGTAATGAAGTAGTGCAAGCATTTATGTGTGCAATTATTATCCTTCACAGTGATTTACTTAGGTTACCACATGTTATACGGCCATTACGAAAGACTTATAGTTATTAAAATTCTGAACTGATGTTCAAATGAGAAATCTTCTATTAATTGTAAATAAGGAGCATGGTAGGTCACTCTGCTTACTGCATCTCCACTAAAGAATGCTCTCACATATTCATAAAAATATTTTCTGTCTCATTATGCTCCAACGGATCTGTTTATTTTCATACAAACATTACAACAGATAAAGCAACATTTCTAAATGATGAATTATATCTCGAAAAGCCCTGTTGCTATGGCTGATGCAGATTACAATGCAATCTTTTTGGCCGTTCTCGATTCCGATCAGGTCGCATTACTGTCGCCGTAAATGAGTTTTCACAAAATGGCAAAAGTTATTTCAGACTTCTAGAGACAAATCACCAGCCTGTAATACGATGTGAGCAAATTTAAGTTGACAGCGGCCTAATATAAACCAGCGGAACTGCCTTCACCTGGTAAAGACGTTCGATAGCAAAGGCTGCTAGCGACCAAGCCGGTGTTTCCTTTATTATGGCCACTGGCTTCGGCGGTCCTTCCAGGCAGCTCAGTTCCACCATCACTTTCACCTTCCATTATAAAAGCAAAAAACCAAAACAATATAATACATTAATGTTAACATTGCTGTTAAAACCCCTCACGAAACTTGATAATGCACATTAAACATTTTTTTCTTCCAAATTTACTATTGGTATTGTGTTTTTTCTGTACTATTTTATTATATTTGATAAAATAGTATATGTATTGGAGGAATTTTTCCAGACTATGGTGACCTGCGATTGGCTCTTTGCTGCTGTTATCTGGCAAGAGGTTCGTAATGGTGGCGAGTTTTGATATAATCACTGCTTTTGCACCTTTCACCCTGGATGTCGAGTGCGGTCGCACTTCTGGGTCCCTCCCTCTTCCCTAGGGGGCCCGACCAGAGGTGAACACAGTGAATTCACAGTGTCAGGGGTGTGGAGGACAGGGACACGCCTGTCGCCTAGAGCTAATGCCCTCCTTCACCACCATTCTTGGTGTCCTTAAAGCACAGCCGGTTTCTTTTCCAATCCCTTCCTTTTCCGCTTAATAAAGTGCTGACGGTCTTTGGGTCCACCTCCGTGGAGAGCAAATAAAAGTGCTCCGTAGAGGGCGTCTTCTCAGCTCCTTGGCCTTTTGGGTGTAAACTCAGCACGATTTAGATGAGTAGGAAACAGCACGTGAAAACAGCGTGAACATCGACTCCCCGGGTTACTTTTAAGACTCGAGCCCACATCCAGAAATAATCACAGGATGTCGAGTGCGGTGTGACTGCAGCGTTTGGGCCATTTCACTCGGGAGAGGCACCGATCACACGCTCTCTCTCACGTTCTCACATCTTAATAACCTTCTGGTTCAATGTTTGGAGGGCCATAAACTCCTAAAGGCTGATGGATTCCTGTTCTACCATTAACAAAGCATTACTGGGAGTAATACGGGGTAGGGTGTGGAGGGGTGTTCGGAGCACCCTGATGGGATTAAGTGAACGATTAAAGGGTCGCGGGGATGTGTGGTGACACCTATAGCAGCCGGCTGCGGCGGTCGAGGAGCGACCGGGATTTCCGGCGCCACCAGGGTCATGAGCAGCATTAGAAGGCATTAGAGCATTGTGGGAGGGAGCATCCCGGGGAGATGGGCCATTCTTCGGGCGGTGACATCACGACAAGGCGCCAGCGGACGTTTGGCGTTCCCAGGGCCCCCCGTGTCGTCGAAACGGAAATGGAGGAAAGTGCTTTCCGCAGATGGTGGGTGTGGGGCGGGGCAGGAGACGGGGGGCCTGGGGGTTAAGGGGGGGGGGCAAATGCGATTATCAGAAAACTACATGGAGGCAATAAGTGTTAAATGCACAAAAGTGCAAAAAGTGATATTTTATTACACCAAAAAGCTCTCAAAAATGACAGGAAAAAGGGCGGAAAAAATGGAAATTGAGACATTGAAACCGTTTTACCAGGGGGTAATTTGTTTATGTCTGATGCGTCCTGTCATTTGCACTCTCAACTTCTGCTGCATGACCCGTGATTCAATTTGGCAAAACTTAACATTCTGAAAAACCACTTTGCTGTAATTGGCCAGTTTGGGGCAGGAGTCGGGGAAGAGGGATTCTTTCAAATGTGATTTTTTTTAGGCCTCTTTTTTAATTGACCGGTTTATACAGTAAGAAACATGTCTGTTTCTTTTCAAGGGAAAAAAGCATTTTGTTCCACGCAACAAGCCATGCAGAGTAATTAGATAAAAGAAGAAACAATAAAGATGATTTATACAGGACATTAAAGGCAGGGAACAATGCCCAGTTTTTCCCCTCCCTCTCAGCATGGGAGAAGTCTACAAATGTGGAGATAAATGTCTGAACTGAAATATGAAATATCTGCTCGGCTTTTGAGAACAGGAAATTTTATTTATCAAAAAAGAAAAATGATTAAAAGATACAGGCAGGCTGGATCGAGAGTGAAATATTTGTTGAATATTTTAGCCATTTTTAGGACAATGCGTGTTGTGGAGAGCTGGATGGCTGCTTTGGATCAAATGCAGACACACACAAACACACTCCAGTTGAGAGTAGCCCTCTGCAGAACATCTTTGTCATCCCTCACTGCTGCCAAAGCGTTGTGATTTGCAACATCCTTATTGAAAGATAGTCAATAATATTTTCAGATATTTCTTTGTTTTAAGGCATTTCAGTTCTGTATGCACCTCTGCCCTTTGTTTTGTGCTGTGGTAAAGAAATAAAATGCGTATTAATAAAAAGTGTGATAAACCGGTTCCTCAGCTTATAAAGTCTCATCATAAGTTGATATGTTTGTAAATCGGACCATTACGTCACAGTCAGTGAAAGCTACAGTAAATAATACAGACGTCCCTCAATTTGAAAAGCTAAGACTTTTATTTGTTAATTCCATTTTTATCAACCACTTGTCATAGTGTCAGTGCAGGTTCACTGTATGTTTGGAGCCTATCCTGACAGTGCATGAGGCATGGGACACCGTACCAGTCAGTCAGAAGGATTCTCCTTTATTATATTTTATTAACTCACAAAACGTGAATAGCATTTGTCGGCTTTTGGCGATTTCAGTTTCCTTCATCTTCTATACAACTGTTAAACGTGTAATAGTAGATGCCTACCTCAGTTTATTCATTGTGTAAAAGTCACAGATATAGATAAAACAATTAATATTTTGCAAGACTTCCGTTAACATTTATTTTAACCAACATTAAGATTAAAATTAATTTTAAAAGACTGATTGAGAGCATATTCTCCTCACTGGTTTCCATTTAAAGCTGACTGTTGACTGATTTATTGGTTAGCGTGCAAAAATTGTCATTGTGCTGTAAATCACCAAGACACTGTGGAAGCAAGTTGAATTCATTCGGCCTCGCATTCCCGCTCTGCTTGGGTTTTTTTTAATGCCAGCTGATGCAGGGAAGCAGAAAAGTGGGTGATGTTTGTTCCGCCACAGCAATTTTTAAGACACAAGTGAGTAAAATATGATAAAAATAAATAATTAGGAAAATGTTTGCATCTCCAAAGACTAGAACCTAGAACGTTTGTAATGGGAGGACCCGGCTTAGCACAGCACGGAAGGTTCAGGCCACCTCACTGCTGCCTGTCATTGAGATTTTTCCTCTTTCATTGTTTGTCAGAGGCATCTTTACGGCATTTCCTTTATTTTTTCTCATCAGATCTGCGTCCTCCATTCCGTTGCGAAACCCTATATAAGATTTTCATTTGCTCTGCAAGGATATTTAAGTGACGTCTCACAACCTTCTCCCAGGCATCCGTCTCATAACCATCTGCCAATTTTCTTCTTAAGAAACAGGTATTGACTAAAAGCTTTCCTTGTGCCTTCTTCCGAACTGTGGGAACGTTCGGCATAAACATTTCTACACCGTAATTTAAAATGATCCCTCAAAATGAAAAATCCAAATAAAATTAAATGTGTCAAATGCCAGAATGAATTTATTTGTAAAGGCTCCCGGTTCACTGAGATAACAAAAATAATTAATAAATAAAATAAATCAGCTGGACAGGTTATACAACCTAAAGTGGAGGAACGAATATATTTAACAGAAATGGATGAAACTGATACAGGGGAAATAAATGAAATGGACAAATGACAAAAAAGAAACAATTTGGACAAAGAAAAGCAAGCCTTATATGTAACGGCAGTTTGGCTGGGTGGTCTAAGGTGCTGTATTTTAGGCTCCAGTCTCTCTTGAGGTGTGGGTTCAAATCCCACTGCTGCCAAACAGTCCATTTAAAGTAGCTTCTTTTCGGGTTATACATTCTTTCTGATTTACAGGTAACTTTAAAATGACAGCTACATCATAGTTTACGGCCTTCGGTACCTGTTTAACGTGGGAAGTTGGAGAACCTCTTAAAAGCTGATCTACCTCGAGGTCCCATCTAAAGGTTACAGTTTGGATAGAAAATGATTTAGGCACCAAAACCCTCCCTGTTTAGCTTCAACTGACCAAACAGCGACTGAAGGAAAACGCTGGAGGCACCCTGTTTTCCGGCAAGACCATCTCCCTTAAAATTGTTTAATACCCTTTATTGAGTTACGACCAAATATGAAGATGATTTTTTTCATTTAAAAGTAAGAGAAGCCAAGCATGAGGGAATTTTGAAAGTTTGTGCCCGGAAGCCACTGTGGTGTACGAATGAGCGTGCACCTGTAGTGCATTAGTAGTGTCTTGTGGGTTCATTTGGCCCTGACCGGATGTATGTGCATATGTGCACGTGAGTGAGTATGTGTAAGCGACAGTATGAGGGCGGAAAAAGGTGTTTACAGCCTTCGGAGTTTAGCAAAGGTTGCTTTGAAAATGTTCCGCCCGACTCTTCGATCCCTTTTTATTATTTGCTATGCAAGGCCTACAAGAACACAACAGCCCCACCGCCACCTGTTCTCGCATGCAGTTCCTGCCTCCGCACCTTCATCTCAAGCCGTGCGCCGCAGTTCCCGTGTGCGGCCTCGCGATCTCGCCTCGGTTTGTGTGACGAGTCTAAATTATTCCTATCAAACGTCATTTTAATACAAAAAAACCTTTTTTTTTTTTAATATAAATGTTATTACGCGCCACCATTTTGGTGGGTTTCCGTGTTACTCGAGCGACCGACGGGGGTGACTCTGTGGGCCCGGGAATGCTTCCCGCTGAAATTAAACGCAACCGCATCTCCGTTTTATGCAATTTCACCTCGTGGGCCGGGTTCCAGGAACGCGTTACGCCCGTAAGTAGGGGGGATACCTGCATTTCCTTTCATTCTCAGACTCATTCTAGTCTGCATACGTCTATGCCGAAGCCGGCCAACAGCAGATCACCACGGGGCCCCGTCGAATGCGAGCAGATCATTAACCTTAATTATCCAGCTAATCTAGTTCTAGGCAGTACAGAATAAACAGCTTGGGCCATTAGCACGGGTGACTGTCAGCCAGCAAGTGGCCTGTAGCTTCTTGGCGATGATACGTTCCCCCTGGGGGAGTTTGGCCCTTTCATGACGGATCGCTGACTTATCCCCTCCACCTGACACGGAGGGGTGGGCGAGGGGGCTGCGACACAGTGCCACCCCTCTTGCTTTTGTTTGTTTTCTGCTCCTTTTATGCACCCAGATGGTGTTCATTTTGGCTCCTGCTATTTTACCCCCCTCCCCGCCTGCCCCTTTCAGCCCGAGGGCTCTTTTCAGCCTCGTCCTGCAGTCTCCTCCTCTGTGGATGCTGGCACTTGCAGCACCGTGTAATTTGGAGTCAGCGTTGCAGATGCACGGGGGGGGGGTGACTCCTGCTGACGGGAGCGGATGCCCGTGAAGAGGGGGTCTTTTTAAACACAGGTCATCGGGGTGTTCATTACAGAAGTGGCTAACGTTCCCTTCTCCCGTAATATCCTTGATGTAAGCTGTGCGGAAGCATAGCGCGGTGGGACACCTTGTCGCAGCAGCTCTTCTGTACGGCAATCCTGAAGGTGTCATTTTATGTAAGATAAGGCAAAATGCCGTTATCGGTGAGGTGTGTTCACCCATACAAAACGCATTTGCCTTGCAGGACAGCATCAGAGGCGGTTGAGTCCATGCCAAAGCAAATCCTGAGGAAAGTGCCGGAACGACTAAAATGAAACCAGTGCAAGCAGTAAAGCAGGACCACCTGTACCGATGTTAATAGCATTTAAAGTCATAAAGACATAAATAGCAGCTGGGTTAAAGATACGCAGGTGCAGCCAACATATAATCAATATCAATATTTGCATGAATAATAATCATTAAAGTTGTCATTTTTGGCCGTCCGTCATTATTTATCAATTATTTCTTCATTTATTTATTTGCTTTGCTGTGAGCTTCCATACAGAGATTGATAAACTGCTATCCTCTCCTGTCCTATATGCGGCGCAAGTAAGTGTTTGTTTAGGATTTGTAATGATCGTAATGATTATTTATTGAGCGGATATGATGATGAATGTGTGAGGGTCGAAATTTTCACAGATGATGAGCAGCAGTTTTGTTACTAGATCTTTTGAAATGTTTTATGGTTGATACAAGGTCGGGTTCCAGGTCCGCTGGTGCCCCAGGCCCAACCCCCAACCTGCTGGCACTCCCGGCAAACACATCTGGACAGGACTGGAGACCCGAGTCCTCTCCCTCGTGAGGTTCAGCTGACCGCCTGTACTTTGAAGCTCAGACAGTGACAAACGCCAGGGAGCGAGGGAGCAGGAAACTGGCGCCAGCAGCAGGCTTTGTACCATTGGATCCTGTTCTGTACCGCACTAGCGAGGTAAACCATAACAGGGGAGTGGAAAGGGCTGCCCTCATGCCCGCTCCCTGCGCTTGTTGTCGGCAAAGTGTATGCCGTTGCGGGCCGCAACCCATCAAAGCACTGAAGCAAGCAACACTTTCAGGGGACCCCTATCGAGCACCGCCTTCATCTTGTCAAGGACCGCTCGCACCAGGACCGATGACCCGTGAAATTCTGCGCTCATGTGCGATTTGGGATATAGGGTTTCATTTCATGCTGTGGAGAATGATGAAAATGATGATGTAAATTGCAGCATCCATTGTTAACATCTTTATCCGTATCATAATTTAACAGAGCAACGGGCAGAACCATTCAAAAAGTACCTCTCATCTATACCTGGTAACCAGAACCTAAACTATGGTAAAGGTGTGCAGGCATGTTGAGAGTCAGGTACACACAAACACACAATACCTGCAAGTGTAGGAAGGCAGAGGGACCCGGGCAGTTTGCTCGGCAGGACAGTTGCTGTCATTGCAGGCCAACCATTGAGCATGAAATGAAACAAAGTCCCTGATGCCGCACCCTTCACCTGTTCACCACATTCAAGGCAGGAAAGTTAACACTATGATGTCTTACATTTTTTCTACCAGATCCAGAAAACTGAATCACAGCAGTCCGGCAGTTCATTCAAAAGCCCAGCAACTGCCTGCTCTCGCACTGAAATGGCGGCATTCTAAAAACCAATTAGTTTGTGGTTCACGCACTAAATATCGTACCAAACAGCGAAACTGCAGCGTGTTTTGCTGTCATGTAATGCTGTTCTTTTGTTATGAAAAATTACACTTTTGCCGTTATTCATTACGTGCTTTCAGAGCGCAGGCTTTTCATGAGAGAAAATTGAATTTGCAAAGCCCAAGGTGAATTTAATTTCGTTTTGCTGGAATGCAAAAATAGTTTTCCTTCTGGTTCAGGGAGGAAATGAAGCACCCTGGGAGCCTGTTGGAAATTGTGTGTGACATTCGCAGGTAGGGCGTCTGGCAGGCTGTCACGGCGTATGAACGACCGAACAAAATAAATCAGGATTCCAGAACCGGGGGCCGTCAAAGGCAGGTGGCAGCGAATGTGCGATCTTCCCCGTTTTTGTGACAGATCGCTCAGCACCGTTCCTGCTCTCGTCTTGTCGTCTGTCTTTGCTTGTACGTTTCACACTCTTTTGAACGCAGCCGTGCTGCAGGTGAGACAGCCCCCGCTGCCATCCGATAGATATTGATGTGTGTGTGCTGGAGCGCAGCAGGGTGTGAAAAACGTACCCGTGGACGACATCAAATGAAGCACCGATGCCTCCAAAACATCAGTGTTTTCCCTGTCCTGTGGATGCTCCTCCATCCGGCCTTTAACACCACTGGAAACCGGGAAACGATGCGGCTCCGCCCTGTCAAAGCCCCCCCCCCTAATGGATCGGTCTCATTTCATCAGCAATCTGCCATTTAATGAATATATATTTTATCTAGTTATCGGGAACGTCGGCGATGTTCCGAGAAATGGCTTCCCAGGGACTTTTTGGATTGGCCTTTTATTTTTATTTTTTTAATTTTATTTATTTATTTTTTCCGGTGTGGGCTGGCACCTGCATGCCTATCTGTACTCTCCAACGTCCGCCCCCCCATCCACCTCGCCCCACCACCCCCGCCGTCCTCTCGGCCTCCAATATCGCACGTGGATTAATAATTCATGGGCAGTTATTAGTGCTGGTTCAATAGGAGATGCGCTGATGGAGGCCTGCGCCCGGAGGGAGCCGTCGTGTTGTTGTGTCAGCCTCCATCTGCCAGGGAGCAATAAGGAGAACAATGGAGGCCTTGATTTCCACCAGCAGGCCCCTAATCTTTAAATGGCTATTAGCAGAAGAGTGCAACCAGTCAATAACCGACAAAACCCTTTTAAAAGCCGCTCTCTGTCTTTCCAGAGCTGGCTTCCCTGCCGCCGTGACGCTTGCCTTCTCCCCTCCGGTGTCCGCCATCTTCGCTCTATTATATTGCGCTGCTGCCCGATCCAGCAGATCTTCAAGCCAAAATACTGCATGTTAACCAGAATAAACCAAAATGCTGAAATGTTAAGTGAAATTGTGAGCGACAGAATCTGCAGAAATGGCCTGAAGAACGGGATTTAAAAACGCAAGGGGCGCTGTCAGCTGTCGGCCCCCCGCAGAGTGTGACGACAGGGTGCGGATCAATACCCCACAAGTGGCTTCTTCCACTTATCAGCCCTATAGACAGCTACTGAGAGTCAATAAACGTCCAGTTGTCCCCATAGCCTGGGGATAAAAGGAATTTTGACAAGACAGAAGTAGATAAACTCAGCAACGATTCATGGTTTTAGCACAACAAACTATTTTCAGGAGCCTTGTGTGAAATGTATAAGGGTGTGAATGTAAAACTTTAAATGTCTTAAGTTAAAATGACTTATTTTTAATTTGGCTTTATTGAGATACAGGGTTTAAACAAGTACATTTCCATAAAAATAGACAAACTTTCCACATGTATTCATTTAGCTGAAGCCTTTCCCCATAACAGCTTACAACAATTTTGTCCATTTAAATGGTGCTTTTACTATTTCACTTCACGAGAAAGAACCTTGCTTAAGAGAAGGGCTGGGATTGCAACATGAGTCCTCTAAGCACAAGTTTGGCACTAACTACTGTGCCACCTGCCACCTGCCTTGTGTATGTAGAGTTCATCTTAGCAGCCATCACATTCAAATGATGTGGTTCAGCCATTCTGATGTGAAAATGTAACGGGGGGGGGGGTGTGTGATTATTATTTAGCTGTTTTTTCAACACCTGTTTCTTTCGACAGCTATATGAGATATGACGTCCACCTCGGGTAATTTTGGCTGCCTGGCTTCAGGGGTTAGAGGTCAGGTCTGCTGAACGGAGGCAGGCCGCAAACTCTGGCTCTGTCGCTTCGTGCTTATCACCACCGCCCTCACAGCAGCTCGAAGAGGATCAGGGAGGGTGCGAGCCCTGACCTTTGACCTCTCGGCCTGCCCCTAGATTTCGACGAGAGTGTAACAACAGTCTCGTCCACATCTAAACATTTAGGCAGAGATACTTCCCACCCCCTCTCTCCCTCCCTTGCTCACTTGCGCTCTGTTTCCTTCCTCAAAACATTTAGGGAGCGGTTCCCATCCATCATCATTGCTGAGATTGTAGTCGTGTTGTGACAGCGCAGACGCACGGGTGCCGGCGAAGGAGAAACAACCGGATTGATGCAACAGCCTCCCGGACATATAGGGTGTCGCCGGAAAGTGCAAAACATGGAACATGTGAGATGCACAAAGTTGCTGACCAGCAAGGTCATGTGTCCGTGCTCAAACCTACATGGTTCCCTAGTCCCATTGTTCCCTGTTGGATTCAGACAGGAGACCCAGGGCTGTCCTTTTACCCTGGTGACGTGTGTCCGCTCTGGTTGCTGTCAAGATTGACGCTCGGTATGCGGGGGTGCGGCCCCGCCCTCTGGCTCCTGTGGGTCATCAGGCACAGCTGAGCTGACAACCACCTGCGGCAGGGTAAGACCTCCTGACATGTCCCAGCAGGGCCTGTGCAGCAAGAATGGAGCCAGAAAGTGAACTACGGTGGCTCTGAAGGGTAAAATCTGTGGTCCGTCTGCACTCCAGGGGGCCCCCTGGCTTCTGCTTAAAACCCCAGATAAGAGCAAGGAGCTCTGGAGCTGAATCTCTATCATCTCTGTGCAGCACGACATGCGGTGGTCATTGCTCCCATCTTGCACATCGAGGACCTGGGTTTACCTTAAACCGCTCCAATAAAAATCACAAAGGTTCAGAGATGGGTAAATAACTGAAAGTAAGTCACTTTGGAATAAGAATCAGCTAAATGAATGAATGTTTTTCTCTCCATAAATTTGGCATTTATTTTTTTCTGAATGGGAAATCCTACAGCAAGTATAAGAACCTTGCTTGCATAATTTTTAATGTACGTTACTGAAAGTAAAATACTTTTGATTCACTTTGCGTTTCTAGCTGTTGGATAAATACTTCACTTGTTGCTCTTCACACTTGCTCTTGATCAAGGTATCCTCACCTGATGCAGTTCAACTGCTCACCTATACAAATGGATCCACGACTGGAAATTATAACAAAATATCAGCCTCGATGGGAAAACGGGGTTGGTATAGCAGTCGTCACCTCCTAAAAAGTCATGACAAATCTGAAGCCAACTACAAGTTAAATGCAAAACAGCAAAAAAAATTTCTAAATTAAAAGCTGTGCTTGAGTGGCAAGTTAAAAACATGGGCTCACAACTGGACATTTTTAAGCAAAAAAGGATGGGCCAGCACTCAAACTTTATGAAGCTGTAAGTAATGGCACTTGTGACAGCTAATGTTTATATATACTGCATATGCTGTATATTAAACATTCATCGATCCTTTTTAAAAGGCTGAATCATTTGTGTACATTATCGTCCATGGGCTCGTATCCCGTACACACGTATAACCGCTATGGCTCTGACAGCCACGCCGCTGTCAAGGTGAACCCTGAGAGAAGCCATATGTCACAGCACTTGTCGTGACCATTAATCAACATTAATCTTATTCTTGTCTGCCATCGCACGTCAGTGACGGACGCCTGTTGTCTGACATTGCATAAGATAGGCTCTGTGGAATTCGCAAGTATCCCTCGAAGCTCCATTTTTGTATTTTCATTTGCGCTTATTTTACCCGACCATATCTATATCCTTTCAAACACCCGTTACCCTACATTTGCTGTGCAGAAAAAAAATAGGTTCACATTCACACTATAAAGATATCCACATCGTGTCATCATATCCGCACGTTAAAATGAACAGTAATGCACGGCCGTTTTTATATTATTTTCACTTTAGTGCAACATTCATTGATCCTCTTTAAAAGGCTGAATCATCCGAGCATGTTATTTTCCACGAGTTCATATCAAGTTAATCATTAAGCTGTAAGCGATAATTTTGTAAGGCATTCTATAAGCACAGCGCCGTGAAACAGTAGAAAACCAAAGCCAGGATTTTCCTTTTTATCAGACTGTCACCACTAATATTATACATAATCCATATTTGCGCAGCATTGCCAAATGTATCAGATTTCCATTAGCAGCCTCATTTTAGCAACAGAAGATCCAGAAACTTAATGTACTCCTCCGGCTGTGGTGTCTTTAGGCCTGTCTATCAAAATATGTAACCCATTGCCCAGTTAATGGAAAAACTGTCGAAAACTTCCGTTACAGCAATGTTTCCCTTGTGAAGTTAAAGAAACCGGGAGGGAAGCAATCCTTTGTGCCAGTTTTACCCCTTAATATCGGCGGAATTTAACCGTTCAGTGCAAATAAAGTACCCAGTTCATCAGCCCGCTTTCCTGGGGCTTCACCGGCAACTTTGAGGCCTGTGCCCATTAGCCACTGCTCCACCTGGTGGTCCGTGGTATTGCCGAGACCTTCGTCAGCTGAAACTCTTCTGTTTCGTCTTTGGCTTTGGCTTGTCTGATGTCTGTATCGCTGCTTTGACAGGATTAATTGTCTGGTCACACCTGGCGGGACAACAACAGCAAACATGAAATGAGATCTAATGTAACGCGGTTGAGAAAGGCACCGGGTTCGGGCGTACGCCGAGCTGCAGGGCTGCCTGACAGTGACAAATGACAGCCGGCGCTCAGATCGCTGGCGAATGCGTTGCTTCAAAGGAGCCCTAATGGTGGGAGAGGAGAAAGAGCCCATGCAGGCTCCGATTGTGCTGCGGCCGCAAGCTCCGCTCCCCCTGTTTGCTTCCTGTCGCGACAAGAATGGAGCGAGCCTGAGCCGGGGGACAGAGATGAGATAAAAACGGGTTTTGGTTTTGCACTGAGCTGGGTTACCTCCAGGCCCAAACCCTCAGCGGAAGGGGAGATCTGCAGAGTGCGATAACAGCCCGCTCCGGCCTGCCCTGGAAACGGTCAATTAAATGGTTATTAATCATCTCTGAATCAACAAAATATGAAGGCAATAGAGGAAGGATTCAAGGTACAGAAGCGCAAAGCAGCCACAATTTTTTTTTTTTAATTAATTTATTTTTTTCAGATTCTGCCATGCAGATAAAAAACCAGAAAGATGTGATTCAGAATGAAACGCGATATTCTATATGCACAATATTAGATTCACTTCAGTTCAATTTATTTTTACAGCGATGCAGAGCTTTGAACAAAGTTTCAGGGGGTGAACAAAGGCAGCAGTTATAGTTGACTGTAGAGTAACTCCACTGGCAATTGAGGAGAGGAAAACAAACAAACAAAAAAAGGATTATTAAATTCTGCTAAATTCTTTTGTTCTGAAAGACTCAAAAGAGCTTCAACTTGAAAAACACACATTGCCAGCGCAGGCAAGCAGCAGCTGGGTACTTCAGTGTCACATGTTCATGTTGATGTTAGTTATGGGCCTATCTTTAGACATGTAAGTACACAGGGGGAGACATGCAGTCAGACTCTTTCCTGCAGAATATCTGCAATAAACCCCCTTCTGTTGTTATCACTCACATTCATGTCTCACAAGCTTCAGTGTTTGCTTTGTTAGTTAAGGAACTGTTAGGTTAGCTGGCAGAGTAACTTATAGACAGCAGGGTCATTTTTACTGCAATGTACCTGAACAACAGTACTGTAGCAGGAGGTTTGAACCTGGGCCTCCCCAATAGAATGTAGCCGCTTTAACCACTACCTTACCTGCTGCCTGTTTGGTGATGCTATTCCAGTTTATTGCCATTCTATTTTGCTCCTTGTGGGTTTTGTGGCCTAAGACACCTGTTTGTTTGTCACGACTGCATTGCTGCCCACCTGCATAACACTGACAGCCCCTCTGCACGCTGCCATTCCTGTGTCGCTCACGGACCACGCACAGGTCAAAATTCACTTCCAAATCTTTTTGCCAAAATCTGTGCGTGAATTTTTCCAGGTTCATGCCGGAGCTGCCGACGGGCTCCGAGCTTTAATCCGAGTGATTTCCCAGGGCTCTGTGGACCAACTGCAATATCGCTCTGGTTCCCAGGGAAGACTGCCGTCCACGAAAAGTTGGGAATACAGAGCATGTCAAATTCATGTGGGTGGATATGGGACGGTCTCATTTCATTTTCATTAATTAAATCCATTTATTATGTGCTGCATAAAGACAGAGGAGTCTGGGACATAGATGTGGTCTAGGTCCTCTTATACAAAATAAAACCGTATATTAAAATGCAGGGATAACCTATTCATAAATAATGTTTTTTTTTTCTTTTCTAAAGCTGCTTATCCTTATTTGCCCATTTATAAAGCCAAGTAATTTTTACCACATCAATTCAGGATACGTACCTTGACAAAAAGTACCGAAGCAGAAGTGCGTGTTAAATTAGGGTGTCTCAAATACAACACGGCAGCTGTTAGCACTGTGCTACCTGTTGCCCTCATAATGCACAGGTATAATTTGGCAGACACTGTCTTATTTTTAATTCCATGGAAAAATTTGCCTTTGTTCCACATAATTTTTTTTTAATTTTTTTTATTTATGCATTCATTTTGGGCCTACTTTCATATCAGTATATATAATCAAAAACTTTGAGAAACATATTTTCCTTCTGTGTGAAATTCCTTTCTAGCTCTGCATTTCAAACAGTCGGTGAGCTAAAGAGAGCGGGGATCCTTACTACTGCGCATCATCACGAGTTTCTCTTCACCGGCCTTTACCGTAGCTAGAAAAAGAAAATCTTACCGAAACGGATGGGTGCTCTCGCACCTTCGGTAAGGGAGAGCTCCAAAGATCACTGCTTTAAGAGTTGGAGTAGTCCTGTAAGCAATAAAGACAGGGCTTTCATTAATCAGAGGTAACCCAATATAGCGGGAGGCCCGCTTGTCTTGTTCTCCTGCACACAGCCCTGGGCGCACTAATGGAGATCCATAACAATGGGAGCAACTCGATTATCGGCACTGGATATGTTTGGTTCTTCAGCTCCCGACTCGGTGGGTCACAAAGCCACAGTCCGCAATCACTTTTCCTTCACTTCCTCCTGCTTGCAACAAATGCGAGCCATTCTTATATGCAAAAAACACACATTCCTCTAAATCGATTGCGTAGTTTTCACTGGGAGTTGGTTCCACAACATTCCTACCCATTTATGCACTTGACTTGTCCTCCGGAGCAGCTTCTGCTTTCCCTTCGATGCAGGGTGCAGCTGTTGCCGTACCAGTTTAGGTGAAGCATCTCACTCAGCGGTACTGCGATAGGAAGTAGGGTTCAAACCCAGATCCTCGACACACGATCCAAACCCAAAGCTACCTGTTGTCTCTTGAAATTAGACTAACCTTTCCAGAACTTTCCATTGACAAAAAAAGTTAAGCATATCTTTTTTTTTCTTTTTTTTTTGTTAACGGCAATGACAGTTATGACAATAATGATAATGACAGGGATAATTTCTTGAAGCTGCTGATGATGCCCTGCAGGATTAAGAATGGATGGAGCTCATTTGACTTTATGAGAACATTATGGTTCCCCCTCAGGAGTTGGCAAGAAGAGTGCGGGGAACAGTAACCATGAGCTGCACCTGCAGCATTTCCCAGGTATGAGCGCATGTGCCCAGACGTTCGTAGATCCGCCCAAAAGCTACTCGGTGAGATAAAAGCGACACGGAGCACGGAGGAGCCTCTTTAAAAATGCAGTTTCATCTGATGAATGCCCCCTGCTGGGGTCCACCGGAGCCAGGCTGCGGCCCAACGTGCTCCATCATTTTTATGGCGAAAGTGGGAAACCGGGTCACTGCATCGGCATTTAATCCATCATCCTTTATGGAGACTAATGGTTTGCGGTGGAAGCAGGGTATCCATGGCAATTTTGGCCGGACCGAGGTTCAGACCCGTTCGGCGCAAGCATTGTTCGTGACTTCTCGAGCTACGTCCGAGGATGCTGAGATGGGGTTCGGCGCGCGCGGCTAAGGACGAGAGCGGGATGCGAGGCCGCGCTGAACTCGGGACGCAACCTGTTCCACCAGCGCATCACCACCCGATCGCCCGCTTACCTCCTCCTCCACTGTTGCGCAGTCACTCATCTCTCCACTTCATTATTTACTTACCTTTTTGCATTCGTCTCCCGTATAAAATAACTTCATAACCATCCAATATATCTTTCTTTCTTTTTTAATTAAGCAAGCGGTGGAACAATGATTAAAACCAATAGGGCTATTAACTATATTATACCTCCCAGTGATGATGGAGGGGGGAGTCTGCTCATTATGTTGTAATAATCCACCAGCCATTCCACAAATAATAACCCCATTGATGAAAGCACTGAATTATTTATCACCCTCCTGCATTTGTGCCGATAGAAATGAATAACACATTAAGCAGCTGTAAAATAATAAGGATATTAGACAAAGTACACTTGGCTCAATTGAGGCTGTGCTGTAGATTGTCTCCTAGCGTTCATTAAAGGAAAATCCATTGTCATTTAAAGGCTCTACTCAGAGGGTCTGTAAGTATCTCGGAAAATGATATCTTAATGCTCACTTGTAATAAAGAACTCCAAGGAGCCCCGCTGCTCGTTTTTTTTTTTTTTTTTTTTCCCCCCCTTGCCGTCTTGTTGTTTACCAGCGTGTTCCTCTGCTAGGTGTAATGTTCACATTGCCGTACTTCTCTCCCCCTTTAATACCTGTACGTCTGTGTTGGACAGAAGTTTTTGATCCTAAAATCCTGCTTTGGTACCGTGAGATGGGAGACTTAGCGTTTCCTAGAGAAAAATGTTATAAAATTGGGAAGCGGTCGTGCTTTGGTTGCAATTTGCATTGAGGCTGAATAGCTGCAAGAAGCACCGGTTCTCATGGCGGCGTCGAAAGGGTGTGAAAAAAGTTGGTAAAGCAATTGGAAAAGCTAGAATAGCAAAGATTCTAGTAATCTTGAAACTTTTTAAATGTTGGTTATAAAGGGGTTTCAGAATGGATTTCTTGGGAGCACCAGTATGCTGAGGGTTTCGCAGGAGGATTTGATCATGAGGATTTTAAAATGGAGGATGGTGAGACCGTCGCCATGATGGCGCTCCTCCCCGCCATTAGAGACTCCGGCTCACGTTTGACTCCGTAGCCCATCAGCAAAAGACAACCGGTCTACGTTCACTGCCATCTGCCAGGTCCTTCTGTCCACTTCGATCTCATCCCTTTCTGCAGCTCACAAGTTCTGGGAAACCACATCGGAGGCATTGACGCCCATGCTCCGACGAAGGGCCAGGGATGATAAGCGCTCACGTGGGACGTGGGGGGGTGGGGGTTGGGGTAAGTGCAGAATCGATAGCACCATTCCTCTGATGTGTATAGCATTACTGTGGAGGCCGTGGCCAAAAGGCGGGGCTCACACACCCCCTCGGGCGGTTTTCCAAGAGACGCCCGGCACTCGGAGCCCTCTTTTCGCACACAGGCAGCCTCATGATCAATTACACATCGAGCATCGGTTCCTTTGCCTTGACTTGTCTGAGTGGACTATTGATAGCAGCTATTTTATCTGACCCGCGTTCCCATAATGTCTCCGGTTCTATCCCCACTGCCCTGATTAAGCTGAAATATGATGTGTGTTCTCACGAGTTCTCTGCCTGTTTATACACACTCAGATCGGCTGTGTTAAGTCAACACTCTTGGTTCATTCTGCCGATGTGTCTTAAAAACCCAACACCTTCGGAGCTGTGGTTTAACGTCCTCTGGGTTTGATACCTACTGCTTACCGACCATTTCCGATTGATGGATAGCAATAAATAGAATTTAACAAAGGAGCACCACAAGACTATTTAAAAAATTAATGTTAGGGTTAGGGCTAGTTTGGATGGAAAAAATTGAACTTTTGAATTAAATTAAATTAAATTGCTGTTTATTCATTCAGAAATGTATTTGGTTTTTAGGGCACTGTGAAAATCTTCTTTCAAAAAGCTATTTTTGAATATTTTTCTTTTTTTGTGCTTCACGGCACAATGGCCATATGTCACTTCAATTTAATTTATTTTTATTCTTCTTCTTCTTACCAGGGGGAACAGAGGAAAGTTCCAAAGGAATTTTACGGAGAAAAAGAAGGGAGTGATAAAATGTAGTTGCATTAAGGTGAGAGATTTTGCTATCAGTCTGGATACGAGAACAACTGAGGAGAGGAAAACAAAAAAAAAAAAATATATATAATATATATATATATATATATATATTGATATATATATATATATATATCCCAAACTGCAAAGAAGGGGATGAAATTAACCTCTGGGGTTTAAAACATTCCCTTTTGAGTAACAACTGGCACTTTAAACCCCAAGATACTTATTTTTGTAAAAATTAGTAAAACACCTTAAAATCATTTGTATTTATTTTGAAGGCTGGCACAATGACATTTGAGGAAAAACTTGTTTAATTATTGTCGCAGCTTTTGGAAACAAATAAATGTTAACGCTTTGTCTCAGGTGATCGCAGTGCAAAATATCCCAATACGCACCAGAACACACCGCAGAATTTAAGCTCAATCCCCAGGATGCTCCCGTGCCGCCGTGGCGGCGCGGCTCTTACGCACTTCCAGAGCTACGGCGAGGGCCGCTCTACAGGCACAGCTGTTGGTTTCAAATTAATCCGGCTCATTCACGCTGAAGTTGTGACTTGGGAGGGTTTGAATCTGATGGAAGTGGGCTTCGACGGATGGATGAGTCATTACGGTCAAGTGCTGCTCCATGCAGTAAATTAGTCCACATCCCTAATGGGTGTTATACATTGCCACTCGGCGCAGCCAGGGACCAAGATAATGACACCAGCCAGTTGGGATGCTTCAATCATTTTCAATCACTGCTATTGTGTTATGTATCTCTGCAGAAATTTCCATGGCTTCAGCGTGCATGATGCATGTGTATAAATTCAACAGTGCTTTGTTCTCAAGGATGACACTCCCAGGCAACCGGGATGTTAACATCTTCAAATTTGCACTCGGCGCACAGAGATAGGTCTCTGTTACTAGGGCCCTATTTCAGCTAGTCGGTAACTTTTTTAGGGTTATGGCTGTCGTAATAATTTCACAAGCTCTACTTTTATTAACTAAGATGTTAGTTGTTGGTTGTTTTGCCCGCTCTTTTCACATCACAGCTCGAGTCAGGCTGTCCCCGTGGTCTGTCCCAGGTTTCCACGCACAGGTCCCCACTAGGCTGGGCAGCCTGTAAGGTAATGCGAGCTGCCTCCCTCCCACACCACCCACACCATCCACCAGACCAAAAATACCCGGCCAGATCAATAGCTGCAACGTGTTTGTATTGAACAGTTGGATTTAGCACCCGGAGTCGGCCAGCTGGACTCATCCGGAAGAAACAGCACAGCAAGGCCTGGACACGGAGCCCAAACAAACAACAGCAGGGATCTGCTGAATCCCCCCCGTGTTCACAGATCCCTCTGCAACATGGGCTCATTTTTACACTGTCGCTCACTAAAAATGAGTTGTTTTGATTTTGAGACATCCAATTCATAAATCTGTCCTAGTTTTTATTCATTTACCACAGGTAGGGAAGGGTCGAAGCACCTTTTTTTGAAAAAAAACCTAAGCATTGCCGAGATTGTGTCCCTGGATTGTCCTCGATCGCAATTTTTATCTGCGCCGGTTAAAAACGTCCAGCCGTCGCAACCGGACATTTGGTCGACGCTCCCAAATACATGCATAAACAGACATTTCCGGGCACGCAGCTCAAACGCGAACGTTTGTCATCGTCGCTCGCGACTGCAGAGCGTAACAAAGTTCGTATAAGAATTTGTTTCCTTTATTGATTCAATCACGCTATTCCAGGTAATTTCAGGCCTAATCTAATAGGCAGCGCAGATGAAAGTTTTGATTTATTCTTCCTAGTTATGTTTCATTTATTGTTTGCACTATTGCACATTTTCTGTTAAATTATGTGTGTAAAAACAACGCGAGGAACCCCCGATGAGCAATGAAACAAAGGGGAAAAATCGCGGAAAGATTATGTGCAGATTTCCCAGGATGCACCACTTCCAGCAGCTCTCCTTATTATGGTGCTTTAATTAGTTGGTGCTAAAGCCTGCTTAATCACTACTTGCTGTTTATTGCGTTGCTTAGACATGGAGAAAATTGGCCACTTCGATGCTATGGCACTACAGGGGGCCAAAGAATGGGTTACATATTGGTTAGCCCGCTGCCATTTAAACAGAACTCGATGGGTAATAAAGTTATTCATAATGAGAATATGTTTCGCTCCCGTCTCGCTCTGTCTGCACATCACAAAATGTTCTGACAATTTCAAATCCGTAGCTGTGACTATGACGTCCATGTGCGGATTTCGGAAGCGCACGAAGTAGTTCGAGTTCGAGTTCGAGGTTTATTTGCCGCGGATGTGCTGACACAGCATAGCGGTGTTGTCGCCATGAAAAGGTCTTGTTTCCAGGCGTCCTCAGTAAATAGGTATAGAAAATTAAATAATAAATACTGGAATTAAGAAAAAGGAAAATAAATAAATAAGGAGAATAAGGAAATAAGAAATGAGATATGAAAATATAAATAGAGGTTAGTAAGCAGGGATGGCAGACAGAACAGGTAGTAGCAGAGAAGGAAACCAACAGAAACGGAAACCAAACAACAGCAGCCAAACCAAGAACGACTCGACAGAGTTTTATACTGGGGGGCATACAGACAGACTCCAATTGGTAGGAAACAATCATTAAACACATCTATCTATCTATCTATCTATCTATCTATCTATCGATCTATCTATCTATCCAAGACCAATGCTTCCCGCACCTATTAGTTTAAAATTATTTCATTTTTTAACTTTTATTGAATTTATGCTAAAAACTCTTTCTCGGCCCCTTTAAACAGCATTAGAATGCAGCAGGACATTTGCAATTAAAGTTGTTTATTATGCCTGATACGGTATTTTTTATGAGATTTTACCAACTTCGTTCTGCAAATGAGCCGCCGTATTAAACGCCTTTCGCCAGCATTGCAAACAACTTTAATTAAAAGTCTGAAGTTTTAGTCACATAAACACTGGGAGAAAAAAAAAGCGACAACAGGATAAAGCAAAAAAAAAAAAACATAAACGCCTTGAATTGTTTTTATGTAAGTTCATTATTACGGAGCTTGAGGGCCTCCTTGCAGCGTTAACAGTATAAATATTAATAAAAAAATTGATTATTTAATCTAACTTATTAGAGCATAAATTGAGAAAAGGAAAAACAAAACACATGCCTTTTGGTGAAAATATTTCACAATAACTTTTTTCTGTAATTAAATGCTGGCTATTGCCCAACAGCAATGCCAGCAGAGAGCAGCAGGGAGGATAAGACTGGAGCAATGTGATGCAGTAGATGGATGACAGCAGTGGAAGGAGAACATTGTTCCTTCACTGAGGTTCTGTACATCTTTCACATCCTTTTTACACACCACTCCAAATGCCATGGACGTTCGTTTAGATTCATAAGGTGAGCAACGCTGGGAATCCTCAGCCTTCAGCTTTTGTGACGCAGCTCTGAGCCTTGAGTCCTGCAGACTGGAGGTAATGAGTCGCCGGGTCCTGAGGAACTCCCACAGATGTCAGCATGATTTATATCGTGGGCCTTTCTCCGCCTCATGATTTAATATCACATAGGTCGCAGAGTACGGTCCCAGAGGTCAGGATCCCCCTCCCTTTGGCAGGATTCAGGTTTAGGGAGACTTGCAGCAGATGGTGACTGAATCTGGCTTGTCACTTCACTGTGATGTGACTCAAAGTTGGGGGGCGCAGGTCCACGTCCAGGTGCAGACTTGCTGACCAGTGAACAGCTTGACTGGCTTGAGTTTCTCACCATGTCCTCAGCATTAATTGTTCAGCTGACAACTGGCAGTTTAAGCTTCATTCCTGAATTTATTTTGAACCTTACTTTGTCTCTGCAGCTACCACTTACGCTAGGAAGGGCATCTTGGGGTAGCATATTACAGCAGCATCTTCAAGGACCTAAACTCCTGCTATCATACCCTCGACCACAGTACTTTCCCTGAAGTGATGCAGTAAATATTGCAACAAATATTACTTTTTAGTATAAATCAGTAAATAACTGGAATACAAAGATATAAAGGGGTAAATACCTAAGCTGCTTAAAGCACACATTTAACAAAACATAACAGCTTAGAACTTAAGTTCGGCTAGCAGATTTAGTCAGTTAAGAGAGAATCACTTGATAGACACATAAATAATGATAATAATATTTCAAATCTGATCTATGACTGTGTACGGTCAGCATCTATGTAAACTGTATATCATTTCCTGTATCACTGGTGTATTTACACTGATTTATTTGAATAATATATACATAGATATGTACATGGTCAGGGTTTGAATAAACACTGCAGTGTGCCAGGCCTGCAGTTGTCGAGTTACATCCCAGTTCACCGTGATTTAAACTCTGCAAACTGAAATTCCCACGGAACATACGCTGATGCGTGGCAAAAATAACAAAACACACATCCGAGTCTCACCCTCCTTTATATTCAGGACATAATCTGGTCCTCTGGTCCTCAGTAATATGATATTTGTATTATTTTGCCCGTGAAGCCTTTGCTGTCATCACTGACTGCCTGGGGGATCCATTAAAAGATTCACAGTCAACCTGAGATTAAATGAACAGCAGAAGAGCGATGACGCTCCGCATTTCCGTTTCAGCGCAGTCAAATTTAACAAAAAAAAAGAGAAAAGAAAAAGGAAAAACGACAAAAAAAAACTCACTCGAAACTCTTGATAACCCAATCGTTTTTTTTTTTTTTTTTTTTTTTTTTTTACAACACAGACAAAGCAATTGTTGTGCCTTGTTTTACAACACATTTCCACTTTGCTTTTATAGCTGCTTGTTTGAATTCTATGTACACAACCATTACGATGGTAATTAAGCCACTGGGGTAATGAACATTTTAAATTGAGATTGCAAAAGGAAAGCGAATAAGAAAACGGCAATAAAGATGATGAAGTATAATCTATATTGCAGCATACAATGAATAGTGAAATGGCTGCACCTACGCTGTCTTTTATACTAACTTACGCTGTATAGGGTGTCGTGGCGTAGTTTTTCATCCAGTGCTCGGCTACTGTTGCGTAAAAATGGATTTAGTTCGCACAGGTATCGAAGTCGATTCCTTACAGGCCACGTACAGGTGTGCGCAAGCCCTCCGAAGACGCACATCAGTGAAAAGTCTGGGTCCGCTGAAGGCAAAGCGGTGGCCACCTATTGCCCCGACTAACAGTTCTAGGCAATTTAAGGAGGACCAACTTTCAGACGCGTGCGCCTGAAGACCAACCGGATGTAACGTTTTTCAGTTTATAATTTGAATTTAAGGGATTAGCGGAGAAAAAAAAAAATGTTATCTATACAGCACATCCAAAACGTTGAGTGAATGTAGGCGAGCGTTTCGTAATGCACGGGCGCACGAAGGGAAAGCGGTGTAACAAAAGCTGTTTTTGGATCAGATGTGGCCTCACGCACCACCTGCTGCCGCGAGAGGGGACACCGCGAAGGTCAGGTTCCGCGCCTCCGGGCCAGAGGCCACGCCCCCACCCCCAACGCAAAGAAAAGCTACCTTAATTGCTGCACTCAGGCTTACACGCATGCTTACTGCAAACCCAGGCCTAAACAACCAGGCCCATGTATTATTGATGCCAGAGACACGGATCTCACTTAGGGGTGACAGAAACACAATGTCTGTGTCGGTGATGTCACAGCGGGTGTAATCGACACCGCGAGGTCCCCGAAGGCGCTGTGGGGGCAGGGGGCGGGAGAGGGGGAGGTTGGCACCGCAGGGCATCCATCTATCACGGCCACTTACCCGCTCCAGATCTGCTCTTTAAGCAGGGAGAAATTGGGTTAAGATCTGCTGGAGATACCTGCCGCCTCATTAATCGCCGCGGCTGCTTAAGCGGCGGCTCTCATCGAAGCGGAGTTATGAAATGGGAGCTATTGCGAAAGCTGCGTGAGGCGCCTTCCAGCGTAGCGCCGCACCATCCGCCATGCGTTAGGCTGCCGCTTCATTGGATTTGATTGGATTCTTCTGGCTTCAGCTGAGCCCTTGTTAATGGAGATTTCTTTTTTTTTTTTTTGTGAAATCAGAAATGTCTTTTTTGGTTTGTATTGGCTGGAATTTAATCAAAGCTTTAACTCATTTTGGTCGGATTAGCAGTTTGGTTCCCGGCCAGGCCGCTCTCGCTCTCTGCCAAGGCTCAACTGCTGCCTGTGCGAGTTTCATTATTAGAAGTATTAGTCAGTATTCAAATTTAGCATAAACCGCGAAATAATAAATTGATCATTTCTTCTTTGCGCGTCAAATTATGCTGTTTTGTTATTTTTTTCTTGCCTTATGAAACTTTAATGCCGCTGTTGCAGCGACTGTGATTTTGTAGCAGCAAAGTATAATGGAGGGAACCTCTGGGGTAAAGATAAATGGGGGGGGGGGGGGCAACGGCATGGTTGGCTCAGCTTGTTTTTATTTATTTGTTCAGCAGACGCTTTTCTCTAAATCAGTGCACGACTCAGATTAAACAAAAACACTTATCACCAGGGCAAACATGCCCCCGAGAGCCGAACTGAAGCTGGTGACCAGTACAGCGTCGAAAAGCTCTGGAGCACAACAGCTGTTCACTTATACCTGTGACCTTGCTGGCGTACCTCAACTGTGATTGACAGTTTGCGGTAAGGGGTCGTGACCCCTCCCACCGCATGTGTTCTTCTGGCTGAGGGTTCGAAGAAATGAGGAAAGTCTGTCAGGTGTATGGCAGGGACAGTGCCTGGACCAAGAGCGGGAGGGGGCCCTTTCATCGTGCCACCACAGCTGAGGGCACAGCGAGGGGTCAAGTTTCAGCCAAGCCTCGGTGGGATTTACTTTCCATTTGGTCCAAACTCACATTTCGCAGAACAGCGGGTCACCTGCATCCATTCTGAACTACCAGCACATGTTTCGAGGAGCCATATGTCCAAAGGACTGCTCAAGGGCCTCCGACACAGCAGTTCAAGTAACCAAGATGTGCAGCGATTACAAAACAGGCTGCCGCTTTGGTTAACTTAAGTGGGTTTTTATCTAGCGATGGAAACACACTGGAAAGTTTAACATCAGCATTCGGTAACTTGAGCCAGTCAGACTTTTGCCGTCTGAACAGTGCAGTGAACATCTTGCTTACAAATTCAATCCATTATGAATATTGAAAGCTATTATTTTATTACGTATAGTTGCTGCCTCAAAGTTCTTGGGCTGTGGATTTGAATCTGGCTCATTCTACACAGAGTTTGCATGTTCTTCTCGTGTTTGCAGAGGTTTTCTGCAGGTGCTCTGGTTTCCTCCCACAGTCCAATTTCATGTGATGGGTAGATTGTTGGATGTTGGAAAGTGTCATTAAGTCATGTCTGACTCCTAGGCAACCACTGGTGTGGTGCTCAAGGTAAGAAGGAATAGAAGTCATTTGTCATTGCCTTCTTCCAATTCTTTTTTCCGTAGAGGGGTGTAGAATGGAGGACATCACACAAACTGCACACAAACCACTCAGCAGAGCTTGAACCCCACATCAGGTAAGCAGCCCAGGAGTTATGAGGCACCAGCTTACCAGGCTGCACCATGACATTCCCTTGTGGGTGAATTAGCAACTTTAAATTGCCTATTGTATATGAATATGTGTCTCTGAGTGATGGAATAGTATGCCATTCAGGACGAATAAGTTTTTATGGAGAATCGATGGATGGATGGATGGATGGATGGATGGATTACGCCATTTCAAATGCAACATGTTCAAAAGGACTTATATTAATATAAGAAATCCCAAGACTTTCACTCTCGTTTCCAGCTTGCATGTTAAGGCTGAACTATCAGAAGAGCTGTACGACCACAAATGAGGAGGAGACGACGGAACGTCAAGCTCAGAAAAGAGACGCAAGACTCCAGCAACCTAGAGGCCATGTCATCAAATAGCACTTAAGCAGCAGACAAAGTCCAGACTCTCCCATGGTAGCTGAGGACCACCGTAATCTGGACCGGTGTGTCTGATCACTCCCCACCACCTCAAGACAACCTGGCACGATGAGTGACCGAAGCCAGCCTTCTTCACATGCTTCATTCTGTCTACAGTTGTTTAGACAGACACTCCAGAGAGGTTTGGTTGGCTCCACAGCTTCCTACTCCAGCGGACGGGCACAGATTACAGCTACTCTGTTCACCGCTCTCTCTAAAGGAACAGTGAATGACTGTTTTTTGGAGGAAAAAAAAAGTTTCTCATCATTTACCATGTCGAGATCAAGAGGGAAACCCAAACATGAAGCGCAGGAGCTTAAAGACAAGCTACTTACTGACATCAGTCATCATGCCAATGGTTTGTTTAGTCGTAGCGGTGTCACACATAGCCATTTGCTGCAAAATAATAAAACAAAAGAAGATTAAGATAGATTAATAAAGATTACAGAGGGTTTTGTGCTACGAAAGTGTAAATATTTAGCACTCATAGAATTCTATTTGTTTAGCAGGTCTTAGTCAACGGCTGGAGTTGAGTCTTACTGACTAAAATCTTCATGGATCTAACATGTGTGAAACACAACGGACTCTTGAGTTGTTAGGATTTTGAATTTACGCTTGCGAAAAACACAGTTTTATTAATGTTATATTCACCAACAGCTGAGGAAAGAAGAAAAGAAGAACTTCCTGATTGTTGCAAGGCACAAATCCAGAGATTTAGATCATCTCAGGAGGCTTTGTGCTCTTGTTTTGGAAACTAATGCGTTTTCCTTGTGGGAGCAGCCAGGGTCCCCAACAGATGTCCGAAAGCTCTGCACAACCTGTTGAACCGCCGCTTCATTCCCACTAATCCAGATATTTCTTTTCCTGACACTTTTATGGAGGGACAAGTGTTGAACTTGCATTAGAGTGGGACCACGCAGGCCTCGCGTGGCAGTAGCCTGGGATCCCGGAACCCCGACGCTGGGCACAGATGTGCCGGATCCGATTTCTTGAGGGCCACAGCTTTTTGCGGGCCTCCTCGCCTGACGTGCCAATGGACAGCAGGTTCCCTCCACAACGTCAGAGTGGGTGATCTTCTGGGAAGAGACACGCTTAATAGTCTGAAGTTCCAAAATAACAGATTAGCACCCAGACCCTTGAATTCGAAGATCCCCCCGATTTGGTGACAGACAGTTTACTTTTTATCTGGAAGCAGCCTGTTAATAAACAGAAGTTTGCAAGTGCGGATAAGGTTCCGCCGGGCGCCTCTAAAGCCGCTTCCACATGTCTTCAGGATGCGTAAAACCCTCAGTCTCCACTCCATATGTCTACGGACTGTCAGAGCAGTTGCTTCCCCTGCTGGCGGCCCAGCACGGATGGATTAGCTGCTGTGTGTGATACATTGGCGGTTCAAAACCTAGCTCACACAAACACATGAGCTAAGAACTTTTGCTTTTTTAATCAGAGCTAAACTACGCTAGATTTACTCTGGGGGATATTTGTAATGCCAAAAAGTTTGGCTGAGGTACTCCGTAATTTCTCAGTGAAATTAAATAGCGCATTGGTTGTTTCAATTACAGTTACAATGGTAACGTAATTGTTTTTAATCTTAGAGAAATTAAATATCCAAGAGGCTGATTAATTCAACCGATATTGAATATTAATTTATTAAGATTTTCTTAATTTCAAGAAGGAAATGAATATACTTTTGGACCAGACGCACCCCCTTGGTTTGCTCACACCAAACCGAAAACGCGTTGAGTTCTTTTTTCTTCTGGGTCCGTGTTTGAATTTGTCCACTTCGCAACATCATGACAAAAACATAATTCATTTTTAAGGATTTATAAAAACCTCACACTTATGGGTATGGCAGGATCAGGCAGAAGGACCACTTTGGTGCATCACTGAGGCTACAAAATATGAGGCAAAAGTAGCAGTCAAAGAAAAACTGATATTTACAAATAAAATATTTTTAACAAAGTAAATCCTGCGTTTGATCAGCTGTATAAGGACCTCCACTGTCTCTTTTACACAGAGGAAATTTAAGTAAAATTATTTATTTGGAACCTCATCGTGCCAATTTTCAAAATACCTTTTTTAAAAAAAGTCACTTCGCAGTCTGTAGTATTACATAGTATTTTCAAACCCAATGTGTGGAGATCACACCACACATGCCATAAATTCATACATTACTGGCAATAAATTGCATAACATTCAAATAATTCTAATCATTATAATAATAACAATAATAATTCTAAGCAAGGTACAGCTGTCATAAACTGTCTGCCTTTCTTTTGACAAAGTATTTTGACATGCTTAATACTGTGAGGGCATTGTGAAATGGCACATTAAGTTTTGTATTACTGTTTGCGTTCCACAGAAGCAAAGAAAACGCTGCGTTTGTGGATCACGTGAGTTAAACTCGAGCAGCTGGAATAGCTAACATGTCCTATGTCTTGGTAATTATTTTGCTGTTTCTGGCCATCAGAGTCCATTCACTTTAAGTGATTTGACCTCCTCTGTAACATGAGACAAGTTCGGAAGAGGAATCCGCAAACTTTCATCTCTTTCAGTCAAAACCTTAGCTAGTTTTGAAAAAATAATTTGAAAAAATCACTGCATTACTGCCTCAAGGAGTCTCAAAATGGGCTATTATAGTAACTGTAAACATTGCAAATCAGATCATCTGTTCAGTGCATTTTAAATGATTCAGCAAAACGTCATATTGATTTATTGGTGAGTCTGGTTATATCCACACTGAATTGTTTTTATTTGTAACATTCATTTTTTGTAAATAAATAATGTGTATATAATGTTTTCAACATCTGTATGTGTTTGGATGACTCAGTAGCCAGCTGATAAACAGCGCAAGCTCCAAATTGTATTAAGTGCTCTATACATTCTCATTTGGGACTTCATGATGAAGTGCAAACTAGTGCAAAAAACAGCACGCGTACAGATGCGCTCATCGCTCCTTTTAGTCGTTCTTCCCCCAGGAAGTGCCGAGGACAAGGCCCCTGTGCTGATGGTAATGCGTTCAAGTGCTTCCCGTGCAGCTAGGCGTAATGGCAGGAAGAAAGCTAACCCTTAAGATAAATACACAAATACGCAAATAATCATTTGTAATTGGTTTAGGTGTTTTTATTGATATTGCAATTTCACTTTAAACACACAGTGACCTTGCGGAACAGCGTATGGATGTTGTGAATATTTGCGCTGCCGATTTCACTGCTATGGAGTTTCTTCCACAAATGCGTTTTATGCGATTGTGGACTCGTGTTTATAGTAAGTTTTACCACGCAGGTAGGGCTGCAGCTCCTCTTCACCACACCACGCACCCTTTACAAAGAGCAAATTTGTTGCACGTATTAGTGCATTGACTTTGTCCTCTTCTATGCAGCATCTCATCCACGTGCTTGTGCTGTGCCTTCTTTGGGATGCTTGCTAGTAAGCAGCAGCCAACAATCCAGTCGACCGATTTTGACAACAAAACGTCAATAATTCAATGAGCTTATTATGACGAAAATGTTTAGGATCTTCATATAATCTAAGCAAATAGCATAGTGGTTGGAGTTGCTGACTTGGAGAGCGTTGGTTTGAATCCCTCCTTTTTGACCCATTGGGCAAGGTAATCTGAATTTACTTCTGCTGAATTATTCAGTTAATGCACAAAACGTTGCCCAGATTTATAAACGGGTACAGCAATGCATGCAGCTTTTCACAACGTGTCAGCGAAATGAGTAAATTTAAATTCACCGGTGGTCATTTTGCCAAAAAAAATCCTAAGCATTAGCAGGGATGATGAGTGGACAAATGCAGTTGAACCTTTACAGCTACCAGACACAATGATATGAACAAATGCACATACGGCCATTTCTCAGCTTCAGAAGAAAAGTGCAGTATTATGAAAAGACCGGATTATCGTATAGGCCCCTGCAAATTCAAAATGGCCTTTCAGCTGTACGGCACACTTTGTCTTCTCGCGCAACGTATCGTATTCTATATCCCTCCGATGAAGTAACATAGCCGCACAAAGCGAGGAGCTGTTGTTTTGACATCTCTTCAGAGAACACCCACACATACTCGAGCAACGCATAGATGTGGGCAGGATGTTGGGGAACTTTAGCTCCGAGCAGTTCGCTACCCAGCTACTTTTCTCTTTTTTCTGCCCGGCCGCAATCATTTCTTCATTATCTGTTTTATTTGTTTCTTTCCCACTGTTAGACTGCGGAGTGAGCTGGGAGTTTATTTGGACGCTCTTAATTACAAAGGAGAGAACAGATTTGCCTTAAGAAATTAATCTGTACCCTCAGCTCCTAAAGGGTAGAAATAACCAAAGAGTCGGCAGCGAATGGCTGTGTTTCTCCATGAGATGAACTTAGAGAAAGACTGATCAGATCAATTCAGCCAATTTCACCGTAAGCCATTGGGTTCTAATAAAGCCATTACATTTTGTCTTTTTGTGGACGCAGACTACAGTAAGGCGCTTTTATTAAGCCATTAGAAGACATGCTCCTCACCGATTTGTTAAATTAAACTGAGTTTTGGAATTATAAGATTGAGCCTGGAGGTTGTAAACTAAACAGTAATAAATTGTGTCTCTGAGGCTTCTGTATATATAAAAAAAATTGGTTATACCATCGATCCCTCTATCATCATTTATCATTGGCCATTAATTCTTGCCGCTGTTTTATTGAGTGTAATTTCAGGTGAGGAATAAATCCAAACACAACAAAGCAAAGCTATAAAGGGATGCTTGCCCCGGCAGAGTGTCAGGGGTCACAGATGTTAAACAACTCCTGCTTTTTCACAATGTGGAAATAAACTGACTTCCTGTGCTTGGAAAGTCCATCCATCTGTCTATTCGTCTGTTCATTTGACTATATTTTAATCCATCCATCCATCCATTTACAGAACCTCTAATCCTACTTGAGGTCCCAGTTCCAGTATAAACCTCTCATCCTGTCCTTACCAAGCACTCGACTAGGTAGCTGTTAGAAGAAAACTATAATACTTTGTTTTACATTTCATAGTTTCTGATGCTCTTTATACACTACATGGACAAACGTATGTGGACATCTGAGCATTACCCACATATGCGCTTGTTGGACATTCCATTCCAGACCCATGTGCTTTAATATGGAGTTGTCCCGCCTTTGCTGCCATAACAGCCCCCACTATTCTGGGAAGGCCTTCCACTAGATTTTGGGAGTCTGTGCCCATTCGGCCACAAGAGCATCAGTGAGGTTGGGCAAGAAGGTCTGACTCACAGTCAGCATTCCAGTTCATCCTAAAGGTGTTTAGTGGGGTTAAGGTCGGGGCTCTGTGCAGCCACTCAAGTTCTTCCACACCACCCTGGGAAAACCATGTGTTTATGGAGCTTGCTTTGTGCACGGGGGACACAGTCATGCTGGAGCAGGAAAAGAGTGTCCATAAACTTTGAACACGAACCTGGAAGCACAGAATGTGTTTGCATGCTGCATGAGTGCAGCTGAAACAAGTCAATTTAGTCATTAGAAGGGGGGTCCATATACTTTTGGCCATAGAGTTCACACTGGAAACAGTTATGCAGCAGTACAGAATTCCAGCATTAGGAAACATCGATGTTCTGCAGACTCAAAGTTCTGCACCAACACCTGATCATGCAGTTTGGCACAAAGAGCGTGTTGTCCATTCAAATTTGGGGCTTCCAAAACAACCAAGTTAAAAAGAAACTGGACCTCTGTTTGCTTCCTGTCAAACTAATCAACCCTCCACACCAACCCCCCACAGTGGGTGATCCTCCTCTGCATTGCATGCGTGATAAATCCAGACAGCACATTGAGTTATGAATAAAATCTCTTTTGTGGAGGTTCACTGAAATGTTATTGCTCTCCAATCCCCCATTAGATTAGAGCGGACGGCACTGACATTGAAATGATTTCATTTGGTAGGAGAATATAAATTGAAGCATTATGTCAAAGGTCTCCAGGGGAAATGGGAATAAGCAGAAAAACATTATGGCGGTAAGCAGGTTACACACTTCAAGGATGCATATTGGCAGTGGCAGTTCTATGCTTCCCAAACCAGAGTCTAAGCTGTCAAGGTTTATTTCTTCAGAAGCTTCCTGCTCCCTCCACCTGTTAGTTTCCTTGTCATTTAACCTGACTCAGTGACCCAGATCTAACCAACATTTGCTTCACATCAGGATCCGTCAGGATGCGTCCACCTCCAGAGTGCTATAGTTGAAACAACTAGAGTTTGAGTCATGTCACCTGTTCATGGAGCTGGTTGGTAATTCTGTGGATTCTTCTGATATGAAAAGGGTGAGTAGGTTTTATGAGCACCCCCTACAAGTCAATCAGGGTCCTAAAGGAGGCAAGTGGTGAGATTGTTTTCCTTCCTGCCAGCCTTGCAGAGGGAGTTTGCCAAATCTCATTTGGCCTGTTGTTTACTCAAGGTATTCACAACGTAGGGGACACCTTTCGCCAAATCAACTTTTCCCTTTTTGGAGACTTCAGTGGATTAATTCAAATTACAAACTTTTCTCAAGGTTCTAGCAACAATATCTTACAAGGTACTGAACTGTCAAAATTCAGGTTGCAAACCCTTGTCCATGGATACAGTGGTGGAGCATGGATCTAGAAATCAGGAAAGAACTGAAAACAAGTAAATTATGGGGAAATTGTGGCCATGAAAAAGCCAGAACATCGGCACAAGGAAGAAAAACCATAGACAGAGGGTTACTGAAGCAACACGTGGGACATTTTGGTCTTTGATCTACGTAAATTGGTTTACAGTAGCTTATTTCCCCAGAAACATTACGGAGCCCGAATCAAGCTATGTGGAATTACATTAAACTTTGAGTGCCCCATATTTCTTAGCAAAACAGCTAGCAGGGCATTAAAATGCTAGTGCTTATTATTAAAAAGCCATACTTTTTCACAACAGTATCTAGGATGGATTGTGATTATTTTCCAAAAAGGTTCCAAAATGTTGACTTCTCCAGAGGCAGAGGCAAGTCCAGAAGCAGGAAATTGTTTCATAAGAAAACCCAAGTGCATTCAGATTCATGAAATCACAAGTTAGGTTGAATGTTTTAAATCTGTAAGTCATTAAATGTCATTATAATTTAACTTTGTCTGACTCTTACCAAATGCACGCCAACAAATTGCACAAGGTTGTTCCTGTAGTCAGAAAGATGTAGAAAAGCTTTCTCGGCTTTAGATACGCGAGCCTCACCGCAAAACGGGGGAAGTGAAGGTGGGGAAAGTGTGATTTTTTGCTGCGCTGCGTGTAGGAGGCAAACACAGAACAGATTAAATTGATTTAAAACCATTAAAAGAACACGAAAGCTTGGGCATGCAAATTGTAAGGAGCGATTTGTCAGACGTGATGTATGAAAGCTTGTAGTGTCCCTCATTATGATTAATACTACCGCATGGATCCTTACGGGGGGGAATATAATTACCTGGCGTAGTCGGCCAGGGAAACAACACCTCAGATTCTCCATCGAGATGAAACGGCAAGCAAACAGCCCGTGACCGAGGAACCCCGGTAATGCATTCTGCTTCCTGACACCAAATTGCGTTTATTTTCGATTTCCTCTGTCCCAGAGTTTTATTAAAAGCTCTATTGACCGGATTAATATTGTACAGCAAAAGATGACTTTTTTGCTTTCGAAGGTACCCTACAGGGTTCCAGGTTCCGATGCATCTCCATCCTTCATACAGGCTTTGCTGCAAGTTAGTTTTCAGAAGCACACGTGACACTGTTACCTTTGGGTGTTATTTACTATTATTTGCTGTTCCATTTTCATACGGGGGGGGGGGGGGGGGTCATAATTGTGACACAATAGTACAACAAACGCTGCATTTCAGTTTTTCTCACCCTCTTCTTAACTCTTGATGCTTTACAGCAGCTTGGCCTCATCTTTAAGATGTTTTCCTTCTCACGTTTAACTTTCTTTTTCTAAATAACCATAATGTCCACGCCCAGACTGATCTGTAGCTCCCTGAACCACAAAATTTCACCCTGGATTGTCATCTTCAAACATCGCAAGTGACCTCAGACGAAGGTGTCGGCCAGATAAAGAATTGTTATGGACAAATTCATGCAAATGAGAGTACATTGCCGGTGTCAGAAAGAAACGGGGAAGAACAGAGCGAAAATCTAATTTATGCTGCATTTCCATGCTGATGTGTTTGCTCAACGGGCATCGTCATGGAGTCCGTGCCATGAAATTCTTTAATTAGGTCTCTGTCAATCTTTAGTGCTGTTTCCGACTCAGAAGGGCCATGGAAACAGATCAGTTATTGGGCCGCAGCTCCTCCTCCTCCTCCTCCTCCTCCTCCACCTCCTCCTCCTCGGTGGCCGCCTTCCCCGTCCAGCACATTAAACCCCGCCAGCTCTGGGACTGCCTGGATGGAGAAAGGGACTGGGAGACAGGAGCAGGATTTTGTAATAATGACAGGCCCTGGGGCTGCTAAGCTGTCTATCACACACACTCACACACTCTCTCACACTCACACATACACACAAATATGCACAGATGCTCTTACACAGCTTTTAACAGTTTGAGGGATAGAATAGCCAAAACAGACAATCACAGGGGCGGATGGACGGGGGTTGAAATACACAAACAGACGCACACGAGTATGTACACAGGCATGCAAACACCCACACACACACACACACACACACACAAACACATTTTTGTCATAGGCCAGATAAACATGACTAACCACCCTGACATTCTGTCTTCCTCACTTGTGAGCTCATCTGTCTTCACGGCTCTCCAACGTTCAGTGAGCTGCCAGGGCGCAGCTCCCTCTGCTCCATGTTTGGGACAAACGTGCCAGATGTTGTCCTGAGGAAACACCACCACCGATCTGCTCAGCTCATCTCAGCTCCACACACTCTTTTACTGCCTTTTCTCCAAGGCGGAGGAATGCTCGGCTGAAATTATTCATCAAACCCTCAAACAAACCCATAAGTTTAATAGTCATCTGCAGAATAGTCACATAAAGTAATATTTGCAATAAATTATTGTAATTCATTATGCACATTGTGTAACAGCTGACCTGTATGCAGGGCAGAGTTAATATCAGTTAAAAACTTGAAATGCAAACTAAAGGAGAAATAAAATAATTCACTGCTTTGATGTATGTTTATACTTGTGAACTTATTTCAAAAGGTTATTGCTATTGTTAATATTATTTAATAGTTATGCACTTGTTGGAAGTGAACCTATTTTGAAAATAATTCATGTTTTATTTAAACGCTTATTAAGCATAGTCTCCAGCAGGCAGAGCTTCGAGTGCCGAGAATTTGTGATATTTGTTGCTATTTGTGCACAAATGCTGTGCTTCGAATCAGTGTTTGCCGGGGAATTTAGGAAATGACAAATAAACGTTTGCTATGAAAAGTCCGTGTCACCGATTCCACGCATTCCACCAGCCTGATGGATGAAGGTAATCTCAGTAATAATGATTTACAGCAGCTAGGCAAAATAATAAATAAATAAATAAATAAATAAATAAACTTTTTCCCTTGCTTAATGGGCCTATACATTACAATTCCACGCAGTTTCAGGCTGAATTCTCCACACCACACAGGAGATTTAGAAGAAAAATTAATGGACATTAATATTTATTGTGTATTTGCTGCGTTGAAGGCAATTACATTAAATATGTGCAGATATGTGCCGCAAAGTGAGATGTCTGGAGATACAATCGCGGAGCTGGGCGGACCGCAGCGCTAGTGTGTGTGTGTGTGTGTGTGTGTGTGTGTGTGTGTGTGTGTGTGTGTGTGGGGGGGGGGGTCCACGGGTTCCACGCAGGAGGCCGCGGCCCTCTCCGGCCAGATGCGGATCCCTCAGAACCCGGCAGAAGGTCCCATTCTGAGATGATGCCCCCAGGCCGCGCCCGCCGCGGGGACGCGCACACGGCGGCGCGCTGACAGCCGGCTGGTGGCGGCTCAATGCGGGGGAGCGGATTTAATTAGCGTTTGCGCTGCTCGCCGTGTAAACAGCGCAAAGCCAATAATGCGCTTAATTACATCTGAGGACTTCAATGGGAGACGTGTTTACAAGCGGGGAGGCTGGAGAGCTGGGGGGGCAGTGGCCCGCACCGACACGGCGGGGGAGGGCACATACATGTACCTGTACTGTACATACTGTACTCGCAGCTGCCGACATACCAGGCGCGGTCACTACTATTATTATTATTATTTTTTTTATTATTATTATTATTATTATTATTATTAAGATACCCAGATCTACTTTAGTTCCACATGTGCCTTTGAATAGTGGTGTTTTTTATTTATTTATTTATTTTTTTTTTTTTTTTTTTGCAGGAATGCAGTTTTTGCTTCGTAATAATAAGAAATGGAAATTTTTTCATGAACAGAGAGGTTTAAAAATTAGCGCAGGCAATTCATTGCACTGTAAAAAAATGATCAGCTATGACGTCAACATCCATATTGTTTCAACGCAAAACAAATAAAGTGATGGGCTTATGTTGTTGCTCTTCTTCTTCTTCTTCTTAATAATAATAATAATAATAATAATAATAATAATAATAATAATAATAATAATAATAATAATAATAATAATAATAAGGATGTACAAACGTGCGGATGCTGCGGGTACAAAAGCCCAGTGCGCGCCATCCACACCCGCAAGGGAGGCCACCGCCGCTCTCTAATGAAATACTAATACCTGCGGCGCGCTGCTTTAAAGTGATTGCCGTTTAATAGGACGCCAGGTGTCCATCTCAGGTGCGGGAATAAAAAGCGGAGCCCTCACATCTGCACTTTGCTCCGCTGCGAAACACGTTTGTCTCACGGTTCGTGGATGCAGGTTTGTAAAACGGGATTTAACGTGAGGACGCAGAATGTCCCGCGCGTACAGTGTTGTTGTGCCACAAGAACAATGAAGGAATGGCGGCGGACTTGCTGGCTTTAAGCGAATATTTATTGCTTTTTTTGTTGCTTCTTTTAATCCAGATGCATACGCGACAGATTTCTGGGATGGGCTCAGAGGACCATTCTTGGTTACTCTGGAAGGCAGTTTCTCTGCTACTGAATGCCTTGCAGACTTTAAAGATTTTTAAAAAATGTATAAACTTACATATGATCTTCGTCATCAAACTTCGGCGTCTTTGTCCTTTTATGATGGCTCCATGGGAAAACGATCGTCGATTCCGACTCATAAAGAAATATGATTATAAACGACAAAGCACCAAAACACAGAGATTGTTCATTAAAACTAGCAAAACCATTGCAACAATAACTTACATGACTTTTTTTAACAAAACACAAAAGTAAGAAAAGTCATTTTAATTCTACTTCTGATTGTCGATCTATTACTAACGGCGACGATTATGTTTTTTCTACTTCTTTAGAAACGCTCAGTATTTTTGTCAAAATTTCAAAAACTACACTTACGTGCCTTTGTACCATTTAGGTTACAAACAAAAAGCACAAACGTCGGTGGAAATATTCCAGGCGTGACGGAAAATGAAGTGAAAGTTATGTTTATGAAAAATAAGATGTTGCGAGTTAAATGGAAAGGCGTCACTATAATTTGTGCCGGTGCTGCTCTGGAAAGGTAACACCAAGCAGTGGCTCACAGGCAGACGCGGGACTGGAGCCTTAACTACTTTTCCCTGTCATGACCCGCAGGATGCGCGGGGGGTCTGAGGTTGTCGCGTTCTCTGTTTGTGTTTCCATTTCCCATTTTGAGGCCCATGAGGCCGCGTCCCGGGTCTCCCGTCTCTGCTACTCAGCGCCTCGTCCAGCTCGGGCGTCTGATCCAGGCTCCAGGCGCCAGGTTACCCCCCCGGGGCTGGTTGGGGGGGGTTGGAAAGTCAAGGACTGCAGCTCGCAAATGCACAATAATGTAATTGTATCTGGGCTCAATTGTGCCTAATTACAGCTGAAAGAACAACAGGCAGAGCCGCTTGTGAACGAGCACTGGAGGAAACGACGGAATCGGCCCGGTTGCGCGCATCGGGAGGCACCCTGGGGGGCAAAGGGGCGCGCAGCACAGCGGCTGCAGTCGCTCCTCAGGCTTTTCCTCTTCTGCCTTTCTCTTCCTTCTCCTCAAACAGGCGCGCAAGCTAAACATTTGCCCCTGCCGAGTCCGCTTAAAACGATCAAATTTAAAAGGGAAACGGTCTCACATTTTACCCAGTCAATTGTTTCTTTCACCTGTGAACAAATGTGTATTTTTTCCGCAAATGCTTTTGTTTTGGGGTGAATGTATTTTAAATATTTCAGTATTTTAAATGGAAATGTTAATACTGTGTTGGACTTTTTTGGACTCGCCAAAAAAGCAGCTGCATTGCAGAAGAATGTGTATTTCGTGACAGCATTTCTAAAGTTCTGTAGGAGTTTAAATTTTTGGAAATTAAGTCGTTGCGTCAGAATGGACTCGCTGTTATGTATCTGATTCAATCTGTAAATATAAAAGCACTCACGAGGACAGACATTTCTTTTTATTTGATTTAACGGCATAATAGAGCAGTATACAGTCAGTATGAGAAATGTAAACACATACAGGTACCTTTTACAAAGGGTAAAATATTTACTGTTGGTGCCCACGTGGCACTAAGAAGATCCCCTGTCGGTGCACTTGGACTTGGATAAAGTAGGGATGTTTTTTATGCGTAGTGCAAGTAGATATGAAATTATAGCCTCCATTCTGTAAATCATTTCTATTACAGTGAGTTCTCATCATGAGTATAATTCTTATTATCAGTTTACTTACTTCAGCCTACAAGGATGCAGAAAAAAATACTGAAAAAAAACTCTTTTTAGTCCAGTTTCAATATGTATTTTGCAACATTGTTGGGATTTTTACCGCCGATTGCAACTTGTAAAATTTACTCTGAACTGTCTGTACATCAAAATATAAAACACACACATACACAGTTTCTATTCGTATGATAACGATGCCTTCAATAGCGAGCAGGGATTTTTAAGGTATCATTCATACAAAATCCTGAGGGGATGCATCCATTTTCATTTTCTGGAGTCCTTATCGTACCTTTAAGTGGTGCTGACATGGACCGTCTTCTCGGGCTTCTCACTTGAGGCTGCATGACTTTCCCTTTTCCTCTTTCCTCTCGTTCCCTCTCTTTTCCTCATTCCATGTCCCTCCTCTTTCCCTTTGCCTCATTTGTTCCTTTCGTTTTCCCTCTTCCTTGTGTCTTTGTGGCTTTTTCCTCCTCATCTGATAGTTGTCTCCTAATCCGTCCAAAAACGCTGCACACGCGAAAGGCCGGCGGGTGGCACAGGAACTGAAGGGGGGGGGGGGCTGTGACAAATTCCCATTGTCTCTGTTTTACCCCCTACTTTATTACCCCGAAGAGGAGGGGAGAGGATAGAAGAAGCGCCTCGGGGCGACGATTCATCACGACCCTCTCTGCACGCCCGGCTGCGCCTCCGGGCCACCAGCTAAAGGCTTTCATATCACACATCAAGCGCATCAACCAGGAGGGTGTGTGTGTGTGTGTGTGTGTGTGTGTGTGTGTGTGTGTGTGTGTGTGTGTGTGTGTGTGTGTGTTGGGCGGAGGGGTGGGAGGGGGGTCAAGATAGGCTGCAATAAAACACACGGAAACCCGTGTATATCTTAAGAGATGAAGTCCCACGTTAAAATGCATTCCAGAGAGGAATCCAAACCTTAGCCTATTGGAGCAGTAAACATCAAAATGAAAATTCTATAAATTCAGTAAAAATCAGTTTAAAAAAAAAAAAAAACTCGCTCAGCAGTTCCTTTTGTAGGTTTTTACCAGCTAGTTATTAGTATTAACTAGCCATTAAACTATTCTGCTTTACATGCGCTGCCTCGGCGTTACAGGTAAACCAAAACCTGTCACGGATTTTATTCTAGACTCTCTGGCAGATTTATCGTCATCTTCTCAGCCATTATTGCACAATATTAAATGATATTTTTTTTAATAACAAACCAATTTCTTTGCCTTAAGCGAGCCAGGGTTGTGGACGCAGCGCCGGAATGCTTCATAACTGCGTTTTGGCTTTGCATTAATTGGTTTAATTTTAGCAGGGAAAGTTAATTGTGTGGAATTAAATGAAACACGGGTTAGGTAGGCGCAGGCTGCCAGGTGTCATCCCAGTGTTCCTTCTTAGAGCCTGAAATGATTAAAATATAAACGAATTTGCGTATTACAGTTTTTATGCCCCGTGGTTGAATTGCATAACTATTTAGATCCGCTCCTGAAGACAAAAAAAGATGAAAAAAACAGGGTGGTAACACAAACAATTATTATTATTATTATTATTATTATTATTATTATTATTATTATTATTATTATTATTAGCCTTAGCACAAGGAACTGAGGGATTCTAAACAAAGCAATCGCCCGAATACAGCTTTGTAAACACCGAACTTTTTATATTTCTATCTATAAATATTCGCGTTCATTCCAACAATAACATCCTGCGCATTTGTTGGGCTTTCTTTATTAAAACAATAACAGAATTAAAATTTATAGTGCAATAAATCCATATACATGTTCTCTGTTTAAACCCTCGGACACTATGATTTCCTTTTGCAACAGCCAAGCTGCTCATAACTTTCACTCAAATGATTCTGCTTTATTTTGTCACTAAGTTTTGTGACCGAGCTTTCGCCGTGGCAAGAAACAGCGCATAAAGACTCTCCCCTCGCCACAAACACATGTTCTTCTCCTCCATGACATTTAAGGAGGGATACATATTTCATATATTACTCATTCTCTCTCCCAGTCCACTCTGAAATATGTATCAGCCTTCATTATTGATATAGATTGGAATACACACAATTGATTTTTATCCATCCCCCAGCCACCCTCAGCATCTCAGAATTATTTTCATCCTCGCAAAAGCTGAAATAAGTGCGTAATAAAACGATGATATATTAAATTCGTTTTCCCCGTGTTGCGGTTTTATTATAAGCCATTTTTCATTTTTATTGAATTGAAACTGAGCAATGGCTCGTCTAGCTTCAGGCGCTCAAAGGTTAAATTATTTGTGCCAATCAGGAGCGCGGCTACGCACACTTTGCTCCCATCTTCCCGTCTCACACCCGCGTCCCTTTTAAACATTTAAAGCATTTGGTCTACATTTTAAAATCCGGAAGGACTCGTGTCTGCTAAGTGATGGCAACATGTTGCCATTGCAAGGACTGGAAACTAAGCAAAGCACATGAATAGGATTTTTGGAAAAAAAAAAAAAAAAAAAAAAAAGATTGGCAATTAAAAGGTATAACACGTCATTTGAGACGTCATTCACATAATAATGGATATTATGGTGGATTATAATACGCTGAATATCCCCAGATAGGGACCGACATCCCTTCAAAGTCTGTTCTCTTGTCCAAAAAGAGAAAATAATAGCATGAAAAAGGGTAATTATGTTAGCCGGCTATATAACAATTTTGGAAAATAAGCGGCCTCCTATTGATCTCAGATCAAAGACGTATCAATAATAAAAACAAAAATTATATTACCGAGGAAAATGATTCACATAGAGGGTACATGACTGAAAAAATATTAGTAATAGTTAAACAGATTAACGTAATGTGCTAAAACTTTATTTTTATAATACATCTTTTTTTTCTATTTCTTAAAAAAAAATAAAATGTGTACATTTTAACAAGTGTGAAAGATGCAGAAGCAGATAAAATGGATAAAAGTGTTGGCACATGGAGCCATCACAGTGTTTCACGCCACATAGAAGTAAGGTTTATTTTTCGCAAAATATTCCAGAGGACTAAAATTGTTTTATACAACAAAAATCAAAGCGAGATTATTTTCTATTCAATTAATTTCGGTTTAAATCAGTTTTTTGGCGTGAATCATGCAAAAACAAAACTAATAATAATAATAATAATAATAATAATAATAATAATAATAATAATAAAGACGGTGGTTAGATGAAAGAGGAGGTTCCAGTGCGCGGTAAATCCAGTTTTCCACTAAAAATTCGCATAAACAGACGCTCCTCGCTTTTCAGTTTATTGTTGGTTAAAAAAAAATTAAAAATCAATCGCAGTCCATTTCTCCACCGATAGTTTAAAATAAACAACAACCGAGGTGCGTTAAAAAAAAGAAGGCAAAAATCAGATCATAATTACATTCCAGGGTGAAAGTCCCTCCGGTTGATGACGGCTGCGGTAAAATTCGCACGCAGAATAATAATAACGATAATAATAAAAAAAAACGGAGCGAGAGCGCAGGGGAAAAGCAGCGCGGTCCCTTTAAATGAGGGAGGGTGCGCGCTGGGGAGCCCGACAGCCAATGGGAGGCTGAGTCTGAGGCTTTTGGCGGCGGGACGGTCTCACCTGCTCAGAGTCTCCATCCCGAGCTCCTCGGCTGCCCAAATCCTCATTCACCGCTGGGACGGCGGCCGCTGTTATTATTTTTTGCGCTCCGTCTTATGGAGACGCGCGCCAAACGTCCCCTGTCTTTTTCGCACGAACATACACACTCGGCAGTCCGTCCAGACTCTCACCTTTACTTTTAATTTTTTTTTTCGCAGTATTTTTTTTTTTTAGTTTATTTGCATTTTTTTGTTTGTTTAGTTTTGTTTTGTTTTTCGGAGAAATCGTTTAGAATTTTTTCTTTCGTTCTTTCTTGCTTTCTTTCTTCGCGTCTGCGTTTGCGCGCAGAGTTTTCCCCGGGAGCGCGCCCGCGCGCGCGCGCCGGATGATGGATTTTGCCGCTCCGTGGCTTCCTCGCCTGACGTCCTCTTCACCATGGATTAAGGGTGGCCGTCGTGCAGGTTCAGCGCGCTTCCTGGCCGTCGTCTGGACGCAGCTTGGCCGCTCCACACCCGCGCACCCCTGAGGGCTGGATTCTCGCTTCGCGTTGAGAGGAGGAGCTGCTGGAAGTCGGCGCCATGGAGCACACCGGGATCGAAGAGGTGAACCAGACGCACCAGCAGCACGAACCCATCAGTTTCGGAATAGATCAGATCCTGAACGGCGGCGACCAGCCCAGCAGCTGTATGCTGCCCAACCGAACCGGGGACGGGGACTACCAGCTGCCCCCCAACGTTTACCCCAGCGGCTACAACGGGGTCTACAGCCCGGCCTGCTCCATGGCCTACAACGTCAACATGAACATGAACGTGAGCATGAACATGAACGTGAACGTGAACTCGGGCGGTTCCGGGGGGGTGATCCGGGTTCCGGCCCACAGACCCATGCCCCCGGCGCCCCATCCCCCAGCCCCAGCCGCGCACCCAGCCGGCATCTCGGCCGGTATGCCCACCGTGCCCACCGTGCCCAGCATGGGGAACGTGGCCAACTTCACATTTCCGTGGATGGAGAGCAGTAGGAGGTTCGCCAAGGACAGACTCACAGGTAAACACCTCTGCCGCGTTCACCGCTGGGCTCTGACGTCCAATCTCAGAACTATCGGCCAAACACAAAAATCATCCACATTTCAAAACGGTGATGGATGAGCACCACGCCCCAGTGTAACTTTTTTTTTTATTATCAATAAGCAGCAAATATCACATCCCAGTTTCAAAATTATTCCCTATTAGCTACTAATGCCACATCCTGAGTTCACATTTTGTCAACTAGCAACGAATGTCACCGTTTTTATGGATCAACCACAAACAGCATAACCCAGTTTCAAATAATTCTCAATTATGTAACTAAAAACAATTGAAATGGTCAGTTAGCTACGAATAGTGCTTCCTGATCTCAGATTTATTACCGTTTAACCACAAAAGCCACATCCTGATTTCAGTCATTTTCTACTGGGCCAAAGCCGCAGTGAATAATTGTATTAGGAGGTAAATGGAGATAGTAAATGAAAATCTAATTTCAGAATATACAGTTTGCCAATTTTGCCAGTTTCGAATTTAACCCATTCGCTGGCAGTTGCATTTAAATTTTAAAAATAAATCTGTGCAGTCCAGCTGTTAAGTGTCTAAGGGATGCAAGACGGTGATCCTGCGGTCAATTGCAATAAGGAAAGTCTGACAAATAGCTGCTCTGTGTTCCTTATTTTATATTTCTGCTTCATTATTTGAAATGACACGAAACACTGTCAGCGTTGCTTCATGAGAAGATGCTTTAAGCATCTGCTGGAGGACGCTTCGTTTTTTTCTGTCGATCTCAAACGGATGGGGTCTTCTTACGTTTTAAATTTCGTAATGGGTTTAGCTTGGGGACAGCATTTTATATTTAAATACAGTAATTTACCAAATCAATATTATGGTGAATCATCTCATTTTAGTATGCAGTATAATAAAAATGCTGCGAACTATTTGTTATATTTTATTAGATGTTTCCATTTAACCTCACTACGAACTTAGAAACAGTTTTATTCAAATTTTTTAGTGCACACTTTTGATATGCCCCCAGTTATTTGAAATATATTGCCAAGAACACGGTGCATAATAATAATAATAATAATAATAATAATAATAATAATAATAGCAGCAAAGGAACAGGTTACGGCATTTTCTGAAAGGATTTAAGATTACAAATACGCTCAGTACTGAATTTGACTCTTTTTTCCTTCAAAGCCTAATAAAAACCTGCAGTTTGCGCTTTACTTTTATAACGCTGTCAGATGATAAATTAATAAAATACAAAACTTACAGCGTTACTCTGTTTTCAAGACCTTAAAATGTTGGCTGAAATATTTAACTAAACAAAGCGATTTAAACTAACCACACATCCTGA